>CM034155.1:552674332-553323160 GCA_019776745.2 Taxus chinensis
AAATTCCCCCCAAGACAATCCAGTATGCGATTGATGATGAATGAAATGCAAAATGGAATGATAGGAGGAAACAATGCCTCCGCAAGTGGTGGAAATGTAGTAGAGGGTTCATTTTCGTTTTTTCCCCCTAGTAGTCAAGAATGACCATAAACGGAGTGCCATCATTGAAATGGTCGAGTAGTGTTGTTTTGTCTAGCACGCTACGAGAGTGTTGTATGTGTAGTGGGTCATGAGATGCAACATGGGGAGAAGATGTGCATAGATCCTATATCCTAATGTTACAAATTTTTTTTTGAATGAGAGTGATGATTTATCCCTAAGATACATCCCTATATGATGACAAAAGGAGTGATGAATTAGCCTATAAGTATGTCACTGTAACTAGATTGGTGAATGAGTGACCCTGAAGCGTAGATTAGTATGAGGTATACCTAGGGCATGGTGCTTTAACTCACCTAAAAATGTATACCCTAAGTGATTATTCCATGTTTTAATAGGAGATGTCACTGAATGTAAATTACTTTGATTGGTAACACGATCGGCATCAGTATGGGACCGAGGACTAAAGTGCCCTCATCGGTGGTGAGTTCAGTTCATATAATACGTAGTATAGGTGAAAAAATCATGATAAGGACACTGTAAATGCATGGAAAATTAAGAGAGTTTAATAATCATAGACTAGATAGAATATGTAGTGGTAATAGACAAAGCTAGACCATGATAATTACCTAGCGTAAATATGTAATGTGAGAAAGAGACGCAATACTAGATACATATGATATGATACTATGTTAGTTTTGTAATGATATCGGATTATGTATACCGATAATTAGATCATATAGGATGCGTGGTGTGTGGATTTAGTGTTAATGGTAATCCCTCCTAATTCAAGTGTGACCTGAAGAAAAAGAGTGTGTCATCAGGTAACGCGGGTGCTAGAATTGGTGTGTAGTCTGTCTATCGAAATGTCAATGAGTAACAGATATGCAATGTGGGATGTAATATAATGTACTGATTCAAACAGAAGGAGGGGTGAATCAGTATGTGATGTGATTCCCCCCTGTTGTAGTGTTTGTATTGGACTAGTGAACTCACCAAGGAGATTGACATCTTCTTGGATCAAATCAAATGGATCTGGAATTGCAACTTTGTAAGCTATAGTACAGGTTGATCACATAATGATCTCATTAGGACCAACGATACATGCCCATAGCATATTCTTTGTTAGTTAATGGAGGGTATGGACGACTTGTGGCATACCACGGTGAGTTAGGATGTGAGATCCAAGAAGGAAGTTTGCAAATAAAACGCGACAAAGGGCATGGGAAATGAAATATTGAATGTTGACTAGGGCTAAATTACGTCCGATGTAAAGTAATCCAAGATTCCCCCTAATGTGATGGAGACAAAAATGGTATGCATTAAATAGAATAGAAGATCAAAATTAACTCAAGCCATAAACGGAATTGATGGTGACAAACTCATAAAATAGATGAGAGTCATGAGTAAGAAGCTAAAGGTCTTCAAAAGTAGGCCATGCGAGCTAGACCAGAAGGAAAAATAGGTGGTTTCATTACATTCGGGTTTCGCATGGACATGTTCCCATACAATTTGATGAAAGTGTACACATAAAGGCTTATGATAGTTGTGAAAGCAAAGAGGAAATGAAGCTCACACAGTACTGAAGAGATCTAAAGTAACTTCTATGAGTGTGCATAATGAAAAATGGCATTCAAGGTTCGCCGCCAAAATGATTTTACAAAAATGGGACCTAAGTTGACCTAAATGTCATATTAATGCTAATATAGTTTACAAAGACTAAAATGTTTGTATAAACGAACTAAAACAATATGGTATTATGATGAATTACTCTAATGCAATAAATCCCTACTTAAATGCAAGATAAGGGAGATAATAACTTAGCTAATTGGATATGACTGTCAGAGGTCTGATCAGAAAATTTGGAAGTGCATACAACACTCAGGGACCCTGCGAATGGCATATCTGGAAAAATCTGAGTCGAGTTCGTGGACTATAGTGGAATACCGCCGGGTTTCCCTGTTCTGTAATTTGGGTGCCCTGAACACTTGTATTCTAGAAACCTGAGTTTTGGGATTGGTCGCTTTTTGTCTGAAACCCTGTCCTATTTTCATATTGGATCTACGGATGAACCCGAGATGAACTACGAATACAAATAGAAGGGGGTAGGTCAATTCCCTAGAAAACTAAAAGATTAACTGAATGGATCATACTGACCTCAGCCACCAAACTAGTGGACCTTGTTGCTGAGCATTGGCACTACATTTTGGCACCAACTGTAGTTCAGGTTATTGTTTGTTATTTCATGCCCTAGGTGCTCTCTACTCCTAGTTACAACCCTTTTTAAAGTAGGCCAACAATATAACTAAGAAATGTAAGTGAAGTGTGCATTGAATAAATAGAATCCACTGCTCCCCTGCATCTGTGTGGATGCAGATTCCTAGCCTTGATGTATGGGCACTAATGGATATAATTGATGCAATGGGATGCAACTCTATATGGAGTGATGTTATATGTGATTTTAGGCAGGACCCAAGACCCCCTCTTATGGTCTTATAATATTTATATTTTTTAGGGCCTCAAGTTTTAATATTTCATAATTAATCCCGACAAGGCTGACTGAGGAAAGATAAGACACATATGGCTAAAAAAATCCCCTAACGAAGCAGGAAAAGGATGTGCCTAAACTGGGGCGACCCCAGGAAGTGGGATTAGGATGCCCTAGACCAGGCTGGGGCGGCACTGAAATTTGGGCTAGAAAATGGGGATGTTGGAAATGGGTGGTATGTGCTGGAAAATACATGGGAAGTAAATAAAATATAAAATAAAGTGGCCAAAGGGTGGGTTAATAGTATGTTAACCACTTTATAACCTTCTAAATGGAAAGACCCGGATAAATTATTGTAAAGTGCATAATTTTGTGGTCTACAGTTCATTCATGATCTCTTTGCATTCTTTTTCTTTTGTTTCTCTTCCTTTCATCACTTTCTCACTTTCTTGTCTTCTTCTAGACAAGCTAAGGAAGCTTCTAATAATCTCATCCTCATTCAATATCTAAACTTCTTCCTACATACTACTGCTTTTACACAACCTGTTGCTCTTGATTTCTCATCCTCTTCTCTTTCTTCTTCAATTATTTTTTCTTCATTTCTTCATCTCGCTCGCTTCATCACCTTTTTCTCCTTTCTTGAAGTACATTGTAAGGCCCCTTTTACACATTTCTCACCTCAACACAAGTATAACTACTCTCTTTCTCAGAACTTTTTAGCTTTTAATCAATCCCGCTAACTTCTCCCATCTTCCTTATCCCCTTGGCTCCCTGGCCAAACCCCAACTCATAACTCATACATTCTTGCATTTTCCTCTCTTCTGTTCTTCTTTCTTTTTCTTTTCCTCTCCACTTCCTCATCCACTTCTATATTTTCCTTCCATTTTTCCCCACTGCAACACACTTTCCCAACCCTTTAAATAACAAAAAAACATACCCCTCGGTCCTCTCTCTGAACACAAAAATGGTGCAACACAAGATGTAATCATGCTATATACTCTTCTATAGATTCTCAACTCCACTTTTCCCACCTTAATTCTACTTTAGAGGATCATGTAACACCCTATATAATCTATAACTTGCAATAAGCTAAATATCACTGTAGGTGTTTAATATCTTTGTAGCCCTAATTATTTATCTTCGCTAAAAAAAACCCCATGCAATCAGACTGTTTTGTCTTATTTACAAAGTAGTAACAATTTTGACTTGTCTACATCAAGCTTCTAATTCTTGCAAGGAAAATAAGGTCTTTTGGTTTCAATCACTCCATTCACACTTTGTGCCTGTGTACATCTTCAATTTTAAAGTCTAAGACCTCGCCTAATTCTGTCTTCACAACACCCAACCTGAGCTTTAACCAACTTTGCTCTTTGCTCCCCAAACTTCCTTAGTTTTTTTTTTCATTGTGGTTTCACATAGCAAGAAATGGACTCCTTTAGTCTCTTTGGTTTCCTTCTATTTTTCACACCCATATTTTCCATGACAAGAAGTCACATCACACATAAAAATCTTCTAAGATAATCTATTCCATCCACCAATTCCTCAACAAGTTTTCGCAAGATAGCTCTTTTAGGCTCTTATTTCAAGGCATGTTTTCCTCCATATAGGAATATAAACTAAGAATCCACCCAAAAAGGTTTTTCTTCTCCACGCCTTTCAATCCTCTTTATCATACTAATGTTGTGGCCCCAAATTTTCATTTCATCTTTTGATATCTTAAGCTCCTCTTGAAAGTCCTTTTCTTCTTAGTGGTCCTACTAGCTCCAATTACTTTCCTCCCCCTACTGTCATGAATAAATTACTTTTAGGAGGTCACATAGAACAAATAGACTATATTCAAACACCCCTTAGGTACTTAACTATTTTTAAATTTGAGAAGTAATTCCACATTGGGATCGGCTTCTTTGTAAGGTGGCTTCACAATAGGCCTACAAACTGTGTTAATAATAGGCCTTGCAACAAGACTGGCAAGAATAATTTATATTCAAGCCCTTAAAATTCCTGTTTTTCTTTTTCTTTCAATATCTGTTTAGTTGGCCGTCTTAATATGATATACCCCATTTTAATGTAAATATTGAGTTTTAGGGCCTCAAACTTCCAAACCTAGGCTTATTTCGGGTTTACTTTCTTAACACCCCATGGAGGGTAAAACCCTATAAACCAGATTGTATTAAAAAAATAATGCTTACATCCTTTTATCTGATAGTCCGCCACAACCTAACTTTTCCGAGGCTCCAGGAAAAACACAAATCAAAATCAGAGTTAAAATCCAAAATCCTTACAAACATAAGTTCACAGTACACTCATGAGATATGATGGATCTCTTTCAATTCACTCCAAGATGCTGGGTTAAGTTTTTAATTTTTCCCTTAGGCTCAAAGATCCACCCAACCCTTTGTTATCACATACAACCTCCTACTTTAAAGTCTACCCTCGAATTCCTAACTGTTTTCATTTATTGTTTTAATGGTCTGCTAAATGAATGGAAGGAGATTTTTAACAAATGTGCGTCTCCCACAATGACATCTTCATCAAAATTTCACCTCGGCAAGTTTGCATAACTCCTCCTCCTTCGTGAATGAAATGTCACTTCTCATAAATGACCCCAAGCTTCCTAGGACACCACTTCTAGTCCACTGAACGTTGTCATAGAACACCTTAGTGTTTCTTCTCATATTAGATAAAGATCAAACAAAGGCTTCCTTTCCAGATATGGAGCTTTTAAAAACTGAGGTTGGAGGATCTACGATGAAAACACTCTCCCCTTCTTTTTTCTGTTGGTACCTAAAACTTGAAAAATCAAACACTCCTCCAAAATTCACTTGAATGCGCAAATGGGGTCTCTTACCTATTATAAAACTGGTACGGTTAAAAAATTCTAAACCTCATTCATACAATTGATGAAGATTTACAAATCACTATAAAGCCTTCAAAATTCCTTACCAAGTCTTAGTTTCTCTTATATTCATATCACATAATTCTATTGCCCATCAACATGCAACAAGGTGATCAATCATCACAAGGAGCAAGAGTAACACAAGAACCTCCAACTCAAAGCTTTACACTCCACTTCAAATCAAAAACAAAGGTTAAGATCATATCCATTCAACCTCTAAGAGAAATAAAATCATATATAAATAATAACAAACACAGCATGAAATCATGAACCAACAGACCAAAAACCAACACTTCACAGCCAATACCCTTCTTGAAGATTGTCTTTTGATTCATATCCAGATAGAATTCTTGAATTAGTTACGTTGTGCCCTTATATACTCTCCCTCCTCACTCCAATTGAACTGCTTCCCCTTATTGGGTGAGTTTCAACAATTTTTTAAAGGAATCTCTTCAATCAAAAAAGGAGTCAATTTTATGATAACTTCAATTATAGGATATTCTTTTTCTCTTAATATTTTTACATCAGAGTGGTTTAGAGTCACCTCATGAGACCCCCCATTCTATCCTTAAGGATTAAGAATATTCAAGAACTCACGAACAAAACTTCAGAACACAGTAGAATTCCTTTACAATTTTTGAATTTAGTATTTTGGAGGGAAATGTCCTTTATTTGAAATTTGAATACAATAGAACCCAACTGACACACCTAAGTGACTTCTAAGACATTAGGACTCATGAAAACACTTAACAGACAAAACTAGTGTCTTCATGGTTATTTTTAATGAAGTGTGCTCATGCATCAATATAGATTGTATTCAAAAACAACACCTGAGCTTTCAGAAAGTGATTCTGGGAGCTCCGCAATGAGTTTGAGGTAAAATACAATAGAAAGAACACGAAAGAGAAATAAGATTCAATCTCCCCACCCAAATCCAAAAAAAACATCACATCTCACCCTCGCCCCAAATGCCGCCCACCCTTCGTCCCCTCCCAACCAGCCCATCCCCCTCCCACCCCTCCCCCCATCATCGCGTTGCCGTCCCGTTCCACCTCCCGTCCCCCCTCCCCCAAGCCATCCCCCCTCCGCCTCCCCCACGCACCCCTCGGTCCAGTCTCCCGACCCTCCCCCCCGAGTCACTCCCCTCGCCTGCCTCCACCCGCACAAAACAAAATTCAAATCAAAACCAACAATCAACCAATCCAAGCAAGCTCTTCAATCCAATCTCAAAATCAAAAATGGAAATTGTATCCAACTTACACCATACTCATTTACTCCTACAAATATCTTGAACTCAAAGAATAAATCCTCTTCTTCATTATTGAATCATGAATTACAATGCTTCATAAATAGGAAAACAAGTCCCAACTCGAGTTGCCAAGAAAACTCTAACTAGCTTTGACTAAATCTACTCTAGATGGCGGAAGTTACTATTTTTAGAAATTTACTAGAACTTGTTATTCTTAGTAAGTTCGCATGCTTATTCATACGGGGACATAAATCGTCACACATCCTCTATATGCCTAAATTAGAGTAATTGCTAGCTTTATAACCTACTATGCATTCAAGAGACTAAAATTTACTAATTCCCTAAAATAGGAAAAAAAAACTAATTAAAACTTAGATCCTAATTTTTTGGCCTTCAGATGGCAGATTATAGGCTCGAAAATGTGCCAAAACATTCTCAAATCAGCAAGGTGGGTTAACCAATGTGTTTGTGTCTTCAAAAAAGATGGTTTCAAAAAATGGACTCAAACGGACATCCATAGCACAAGTTACGAACTTTTCAAGTTCCTACTAAAAATAATGCATCAGGAAAGGTAGTTCAATGCTCTAATTGATGGTGCTTTCATATTTTTCACGAGTCATGGGTACTTTTTCGCACAATCTATTTTCAGCATCCACACCCTGCAGTCCTGAGAAAAATGATATTTTTTAGGGGGTTACAAGTATATTAAGAGCATGAGACACATCCCATTCTTCTCAAAATGATTTTTTCAGTCAAATTCATATAAATAAGTGTCTAAAAAGTAGGTTTCATTTTAATACTGTCCTCTAACAAATTATTATATAATGGGCGACGATTCTCTCAAATTGACTTTTGAAAAAATGGTGAATATATAAAAAATGATTTGCAGTAAAGTAAATTTGACGTAACGAATTTTTCTGTGCTTTTGTAAAGTTGGACAGCTGTTAGATGGGCATATATGCAGAATCACACGAACTGAGGTGGATGAATGACCAACAAGGAAAATTCAGATGGTACATGGATGACCATCTATCTGACATTAGACGGTGTTATGTCAAACGAATGTCTCTCCTAGTTATAAAAGAAAGTCTACCACTGTGACCGTCTCTTCGACACTAGACAGTTGTCTATCATTCTTAGATAATGTTGGGTTGGATGATCACCTTCTACGTTTGTATCTCCAATGCACAGACATGTGTCTATTTCATGGCAATCAAAGGTGTATGACGAAAGGCTTGAACGATCATGTATGTGCCAAGAAAAGAAAATACAATGAATAAATAAAAATAAAATGTGGCTTTTGGCGCAAGGGGAGTACCCCCCTTGCAACTCCCTGATCCATATGTATTATACCTTGGTGAATATGAGCACAGTTTGATTCAAAATGTTTGTGAAATACATGCATAAGTTTATTTTTACGTGTAAATTATAGGCAAACTAACCCATACAAATGACACGTCGGCCAAAATTTTAGGTTACCTAGGCGGAAACCAATTACTAAAAATTTTCCATTTCTAATTTTCAAAATCCCTGTTAATCTCGAGTTTACAAAACTTCACCACTAAAATTTTCCCTATCGAAAATACCTCCGGATGTACCAGAAAATTCATCCTCAAGCTTCTCTCCAAGATAAGCTTTCGGGACTTTTGCCAAATTTGAAGGTGGACAGAAATCATCACCAAGTGATGGCATAATTTTGTGTCATGTCTATCTTGTCCCCTTAGGACATTTGGGACACAAAAATGTTCACAAGCCTAGGATAGCCCCTAGATCATCACATGATCCCAAAAAATACCAAACTTGCCATTTAAGACCCTTTACACTCATTCTCAACCTTCCTCCTCGTCAAAGAACAAAGTTCCAATTGTCCTCACCAGGTGAGCGCACATTTTCTTGCACCAACTTTCTCATCCCATTGGGATAGTTTGGACACAAAAATGTGCCCCATGCCCAAGTGTGCCCTTTATTTTCAATGTGACCCCAAGAAGGCTTCACATGCCAATTTTTAGCCCCATCTCCTATCCACCTTACTGAATCATTTCGCCACTTGTCCTCAGTAGATGAGTGCATAAATTCTTGCACCAACTGTCTCATCCCATTGGGAAATTTGGGACATAAAATTTTTCCCATGCTTAGCCCTTAACCATTCCCTCTATATGATCTAGTTTCAAACCCAAGAGCTCTTTGAGTGATTTTCCTCCCTCCTCCGTCAACCAATCTCCATCTACCACTTCTCAAGCTAAGAAGAGGGTGTATTTTCTTACACCAACCATCCTATCCCCTTCGGAAATTTGGAACAAAAATATTCTCCCATGTCTAAAGAGGTTCTAAATATCAAAAAATTGTAAAATTTCTAACTGTCATGCTTCTTCCTTCCACCTATATATGAGAAAGGTGTTGCCGGAAGAAGGTATAAAAGCCATTACAACTCACTGACCCTACATATGTTTTCTATAACTTTATGAAGAATGTTGAAAAAACACCCAAGAACATGAAAATTCCTTAGCCACCATGAAAATATCTCTCAAAGCATCGGTGGTTAGTAGAATGAATATTTTTCACTGCTAGCGAGCAAAGGAATTGATCATACCTAGGTTTGAGATGATTTTTCTTCTCCAAATAATCTTTGTGATATATGAAACTTAGTGACTCTCTTAATGGATTTCGTCGTATCTTTGGACTTGAAACCCTCATTAGGAAAAAAAAAAAATTGATTTCCAAGCATTCTGATGGGTGAAACATAGTGAAATTTGGATTACAAGATCGCGACAAAGAGTCGAATCCAAAAATAAATTTTCCATAAAAAAAACCAAGGTCATTTGTGTTAATTAAAAACATATGTTATGCCCCTTAACATTTGAAAAAAGTAACTCCCTCAATTTGCAAGCTCTGATAATCCCGCATACTTAGAAATAGTGCAAAATGGCAAGCAAGGTAAATTTGTCAATTTTCCCAAAATAGTAGGTCTTGAAAAAACACCTATTAAAAATAGAAATTGGCTAAAAATAGTAATGTATCATCAACATAAGGAAATTGGAATGTTCCCTAATGTTCAAGAGGTCATACTTGAGAAAAATAGGTGATATGTCCCAAAATAACAAGTCCTAGTCTTACTTGCTAAAAATAGAAAGTCTTCATTTTGGGTGTAGAAAGTTGCAGATGGATTCATTTTTGCTAATGTTTTAGGCTTTTGGACTCTTCACAGGGTCATGGGATGGTCTCATAGATCAAACATATAAACAAAACCTCTGTATGGATCTTGGAAACAACATTTTGAGCTCAATTGTGTCCAAAAACAAGGTAGAGCATCATGGGGTCCATCATGGTAAAACCCAATGAAATCATGAGGACATAAGAGATTCGAAATATGTCAAGAACTCAATTGATTAATCATATAAGAGGCCATCATAGCTCCTTGGTCAAGTTAGATCAACATAATCTCTTAGTGAGCTAAGTGATTTGAGCTTAGTAAGCTAAATGGTTTTAGCTTAGTGAGTTGATTAGAGTCGATGAGTTGGGTATTTCAAAGTGAATGGGGTGGAGTGATCTTAGTGAGCCCAATAATCTTAGTGAGATAAGGGAGTTGATCAATCAAGCATCTAGAGGATCATCATGAGAAATGACCACGGTCATTTTGAGCTCACATCAAGGAATCATTCAACAATGTTTCTAACACTCATTTGGAAGTCCAAGATATATATTGCATCTAGAAAAAGGAAGAGATTATGACTATCATCAGAAATTTCTTCATGGAAAGTAGATTCTTCAATAAGTTCAATCAATCCCATTCCTTCTTATCTTCTCTCCCTTTCTTACAATTCTTCATTGTACACAATCATTATATTTTTTCCTATTCACTTAAGTGACCATATTGGTAATTTGTAAAAGTGTTCTCTCAAAATTATAAGAGAGACACTAAATGTTTCTATTCTAGGGCTAATTGAAAGGTCACAAGTGGAATAAGAACATAAAGAGTGTCCTCTAGGGGAAATTGAAAATTCACAAGTGGAATAGGAACACGAAAAGTCATGTGGGGGAGACGAAAGGTTAATTCACAAGGCTATAAACTAGGATGGCCTCTCCATTCCAAAGGATCGAAAAATTTAGTATTTCTTGTAGCAATTATGAATTTTTGTAGATGGATTGATGTTTTGTACTCATTAATACATAAGAAATGAAAACTAATTTTCTTTCATTTCCCCTTCTCAGGTTTCCTCTTTTCTCTCTTTTATGCACTTTGCAAGCATAGTGTTGGAATGGAACCTTGTGTCCTTGATAAATGAATCTAAGTAATTGTGTGTCTTTAATTCATTGGACCCACTAATAGCTTCATTGTTTCTTTCTTCTATATTAAACGATTGAAGTACTCTGGTTATTGGGTGTGAACTCTGTAATTGGCCTACTCACGACAATAACCTCCATTATCTAATTTCTCTCCTCCCCCCTCATCTTTGTAATTTCCTCCCTTGCACCCTATATAAGCACTTTGCCACAGGTTTAGTGCAGTGTTCTTGTGTGATCCCCAACCTTTTTGGCCATCCCACAACATTTAGATAGGAATATATTAATTTACATTAAATAATGGGAGTTGTATCATTCAATGCAGAGGGGCGTAGCCCCGCGAACGTTGCTAGAAACATCTGATTTTCCATACCAACAAATTTTCTCAACAACACATTTTCTCAGTTTCATAAACATTAAATTTCTAACATTCATTGTGTTTAATTTCTTGTAATGATGGAGAAAGATGTTATGTATGTAATAGGTTAAGCAGTCGTGCTTTTTAAAAGCCTCTTCACTTTCTTAGTGGTCATCTCCCTGCCTACAAAGTAATCTGTATTATAGAAACAACACTAAATTTTTATCCCATGGGTTGATTTAATATTTTATGGCTCTCTTTTCAATCCACATGTTATTCAATAAAAGTTTTTCATGCATTTCTATGTTTTGTTTGGTTCAATTATATCTTGCGAAACCATATTCATTGAATTAATTTTACATGCTTTGGATGTTATAGGTGTTGTTGAGGAAGTTGGTGTATTAAATTCCACATACCAAACGTGTCCCTTCAACGTTCAAGGAGAACAACTGCGAGAAGAGATGGAAAATGAAACAAAAATCAATGTTGACGAAACTATATAGAAAATGCACATCTGGGAATGAAGTCAACAATCCAAGTTGTCCATGTCATGGTTAGAATCATGTTAGATCACTTTTCTGACTACCAAATTTAATTTCTTTTTCAATGACTATGCATGTGTTTCCTATGTAATTTGAATGATAGAATTCCATTTCGTATAGAGTATATCTACATCAGTTATACTTTATAAAAAATTCACCAGGTAAGAATTATGGAACCCCCATAATATCTATGTATACCCATTATTATGCATAAATATATTATAATGTACTTTCTCATCTAACCCTCACGAATTCTGCATTCTTGATACTTTAAAAATCCAAGATGAAAAAGCTCATTATGACTACAATCATAGAACAAAATCACAAGAAACGTGCACTATGAAAGATGCTTATTACAAAAGAGTAGAAGACGCGTTCTATCCATATGTAATGCACAAATTCCTAATCAAACTAAATTCAATACACATTAATGCCCATCCCGAACCAATCGAACATTGACTAGTCAACTAGTCAGAAAAGAACACTTAATACATTTGGGAGGTAGTGGGATTTCATCAAACAATTTACTTGCAACGACATCCTTGTGTATCGTTAGCTAATATATACACAAACAAGTGAATTGATATGAATATAAATAACAAACCATGGTTATGTTATTGTTGAAAAACATGGTTTGTTTTTTAACATTAACCTTACCATTCTTTAAAGCTAAGCACTTATTAGCTCTGGTTCCTAATTTTAAATAAAATCCAACCGTATTGGTTGTATTGATTTTATTTGAATGAATTTTGGATGGGGAAGGGTGCATAAAGCATAGGTAATGGCACACAAGAATGCCATTGTAAGTGAACTATTTGAGATGCATCCTTCAATATCATTTTCTAACCAACCACAGTTCAATGGGTTTGGGATGGGCATACATGTGTTTGGAATGTATATTGGATGGGGATCATTGCATTTTTTATAGCTAATAGCTACCACAACACAACAATCAAGTTTGACTATCTAATGTAATAATTATTAGTTTCCTTTCCCTTTTATGATTTTGGTTTATAATGTTTATGTTCTTAACATGCGCCTTGGTAGGTCCTCATGGTTGCTCTTGATTAATGTTTTGACTTAAGTATTTATTAACTAAAAAAACTAATTTCTTGTAACAAATTAAAACCCTTCCTTGGGTTTAGGGTTTTGAGAATTACTTAAAAGGCCTTCTTAGGTGAGCATCAGTTACATTTTGTTTTAGTTTCTTAGATTATCTTCGTTCTATCTATTAGAATGGATACGAACATAAGCAATAATAACTCATTAAATAATTTTAAACCCCCATCTCATGTGAAAAAGAAAGAATCGAAAAAGTAGTATATGCTCTCTTGAAATGGGTGAAATCTCGGTCCAAGTATGACAAGCCCCACCGTCTAGAACACGATTAGTATTTGTACATGATCATAACCCTTAAAACATTCCAGACAAAGAAAGAACAAATCCTTATAATATTCCAATACCCAATCCTATGTTTCCCCTGGATTGAAGTCTGGGGATATGTTTGATTATAAATGATGGAGGAAAAAAGGTTTATAGGGATTTTTCATAGCATTATTAGAAACCCTAGAAACAATTAGCCAAGCGATTTATAGCCATGTGGAATGGATTTTATTAATTCCAAAACATCAATTATGTAAAGTTGCTAAGCACTTTCTCTTTAATTTTTGCTTCAGTATGTTCCTAACATCGTCAAACATTGCATTAATATTCCATGCATTACATAAATGCAATCAAAATTTTGACATTACTAGTATCAATTTCATTCCGTCTCACAACTTTGACCACTCCACATATATTTCGAATCCTTACATCAACCAACATTTGGACATGGCTTGCTAACTAGTTGTGTTTCTCCAAATGCAATCTCCAAGTCTCCTATGAAATTATTTCAATTCTCACATTTAACATCATACATGATCATTTTAGTTGTGGTATTACCTCAGTTAAAATCACAAAAAACTGCCCGCAGCCTCTAAATTTTCAGCCGTTTGTACAGAGTAATTACCTTTCGAAGAGTCTGGAAATAAAAAACTTGTATTGTAAATTCAAATTAAACATTGGAATGAATGGATGAGGAGTAATTTCGACGGTGACAGAACAGTACAAATAATTACAGATGGCCGCTTTACACAAGTGGCAGTTGCCAATACTTACATACTTGCTTTGCTAAATTAAAATTTTAATATGCATCCTTGTGGTTGATACAAAAAGTACTTTGCAGTTAATACTTGATTTTGATTTTGAGTAAGTAGTAATTATTTGTGCGCTTTACCTGCAATGTGCTTTAGCGGTAAGGAACTTGGAGTGTCGTATTTCATTTCACCTGTCACTGCAACGAATACGATTCATCATTTCATTTCACCTGTCACTGCAATGTGCAACTTGGAGTGTCGTATTTCATTTCACCTATCACTGCAACGAATACGATTCATCATGGATATCCATCTCTAGTCACTGTAACGAATACTAAGAATGGAACCGTGGAAGGAATTTACTGGCT
This sequence comes from Taxus chinensis, assembly GCA_019776745.2. Classification (NCBI taxonomy): domain Eukaryota; kingdom Viridiplantae; phylum Streptophyta; class Pinopsida; order Cupressales; family Taxaceae; genus Taxus; species Taxus chinensis. Next base: position 552,688,749 of record CM034155.1, read on the forward strand.
AGTCCCAGGTTCGAGTCTTCCAACCTAAACTTTTTGGTGAAGTGCCTTTATCTCCTTTGATAAGTAATGAATCAAAACGTGACTGCAATGAAAATGCTTTTTTGTCACCCGTCACTATAACGAATATGATTTATCAACTTTTAATCCCTGGCCGCCACTAGAATTTAACAAGAAAGGAAAGCATTTTATTATTACTTACTTTTTTGTCTATACGACTTTATAAATCGTATATGGGAGAGGAGCCAATAGTGGAGCATGGACCCAGTAATGGTGAGGGTATTTGTGAAGTGAGTGACTAGTACATGTACATTTGTTATTCAACATTTGAAAAAAAAATAGCTAATAAAATGTGTCACATCAAATCACATAAAAAAATAATCCAATCACATGATGCCACATAAGTGGAAAAAAATGCATGACATAATGCCCTACTAATGGTCCACCCTTTTTTCCTTTGTATGAAAAAATACTTGATTTAAATCCATTTAAAAACCACTTTCCATAAAATAAAAATACTCAAAAAAATATATTTAAATTAAGAAAAAAAAAAAATCTTTTAAAGAGTATTTTTTTTTTCAAAATTTGATGTATTGAAATGTGTGTTGTACGCCCCTCAACTTAAGTGCACAACTAACCGTTGACAATTTGTCTAGAGCAGGTCCCGCGCAAAGGACAAAATTGGACAGGAAGGTTGCTCTTTCCTTAAGATGCCGTGTAAGACGCTTTGAACTGTTCTACATTCCACCTAACCTTTTGTGCAAAATAAGTTCTCAAGAATATATCAAATGTAAAGTACTTGTTAGATTAAAAAAGATTCGGTTCCGACTTTACGTATTCCACGCAAATTCTCCTTTTATCTTCTGGGTAATCGTTCTGGTTATCTCCCAAAAGTCTGGATTCCTGTTTGGGGAAGTTGCTCTCTACCTTCATCGGCGATGGCTTCTGCTTCTGAATCTGCTAATGCCATAGCGACAGAGCTGCTTGAGACTAACGACTTTGATGTAGATCGTCTTATTAATCGAATAGACTCTTTTCTCTCCCAGGTACCCGTCTTCTTAATTAGCTCTGCAATTTATCATATGCTTACTGAAGTTGTATGTTTTAAATAATGGTTTTTTTTTAATGTGCAGAAATCCCTCGGCCGTAAAAATCCATCAGGACATACATTTTCTGATATTATCCAGCCTGCTTCTGGGGATATTTCTAAACTTCTCGAAGGAGTTTCACAGGGAGCAAAACTGATTTCAGATCATGTAATTTTTCTTTAAATTAATTAGCCTAAATGACTTGACTGGATTAGTAGATGAATGAAAGTAATTGTTAAGACTGATCATTTTGTTTATTTATATTTATAGAAAAAGATGCTATCCAATTTATCCAGTGAAGCACAGAAAACAGCTGTTAGTGTCCTAAGAGGAATAGGAAATGCTCACTGGGCGGCAGCAGGGTTTTTAGTTCTAGCCTCTGTTTTAGAGAGGTTGGAGAAGATCTCGTTCAATAAAAAAGAGTGCTTCATACTTTTGAAAGGAATGAATGATTTAGCCAAATGCATTAAACAACTCAAAGCCAAGTCGGGCTTAGATAGTGTGTTGGAGAAAAAGACAGAAGACGCTCTCGGCTTCATAGTTCAAGGAGCAATAATGTGTTTTACTCAGATCGGCATGAGAAAATGTTACAAGTAAGTAGAAAATGTTACAAGTATCTCTATTCCAATTATACTTCTTTTCGGATTTGTATTTCTTTTATTTATTAATTTTTTTTTTGTAAAATAGAACTATAGAGCTATCACAATGGAGGAAAAATATGAAAATTCATAGTTATATTTTGGACACAAAAACATAACCCCTTTATGTGCACACCACATTTCACCCTCGTAATCTCAACCATTTTAAAAAAATATGGTCACTTAGAAACTAGATTCAAAGCATAAGATCTATTGCAGTCCATGAGGCCACATTTCAGGTATTTAATCGAACAGTTTGCAGGCACCAAAAATCCACCATTTTGCATTTGCTTGAAGTTTTATAAAACCTTTTCCCATAATCCATTCTGAGCATACCTTAAATCAATACATTCCAAGAGACCACATTTTACAGAGAAGTTTTGACAAATAGATCACATATGTTCCATATGCGATCCCGCCTAGCATTATTATTGTTATTATTATTTTAAGGCTTCACTGATACCACTCATATGACAAATAACTGATTTCAATTAAACTTTGGTGGATGCCCAATCTCTGTCCATAAGCACCTCTTTTTAATCGATAAATCATTCCAATTGCTCCATATCTCTTCCGTTGATTCTTCAATGTCCTCTTCAGATGGAATAGGAATATGTGATAACAATTCATACACGTTTCATATAAACATGGGTGAACTTCCCTTGGAAGTATCTGTCTCCTCATTGTTTCTCGAGATATCCTCATCTTTATATTTTCCACTACTGGAATTACTTACAAGCTCCGCCAAGCAAGAATATGAGAAATAGCGATCATCTTTGTATTTGAAATATTTTGTAAAAGTACAGTCACGATCACATCATCGATTGCTTTTTGAATGCACCAGAGAAGAAATCAACTTCAGAGAAATTTTAGTTTGGAATTTCCCCTTGTTTTTGCTGACATGCAAACTCCATAAGAGAATCCATTACAGCAACCCGTAAGGTAGGACTTGGAACTGAAGAAACCACGATTTCCCTTAGAAGCCGCAACAGCTCCCTATATTTACTCCACAACCAGTTCCTATATACGTCTTCAGCCTTTTCTCCGTCATCATTTTGTCCTCCGATGATTCTCCTCCTCTTCTTATTCAACCTCTGCGAAGCATTTTTCACGACGGAGGTTGCGAGTTCGGTTCTGGGCAGAGTTAAAAAGAATGCCTGAAGCATTATTAAGGCTTCTAATCCCTGATCAAAATGTGTCTCATTTTTAAGGCACGAGGAAAGTGGTGAAATAAGAATGGGAGCATTGTTTACATGAGCTCTGGAAGTGAGAAGCTCATGTCCTTCTTCTTCTACACACAACTACCAGAACAACCAATTGCATAAACTCCTTTCTTCACACGTTGCAAATATCCAGATTACTGCTAAATTTACAATGTTGACTTGCGTTTGCGTGTTGTTGAATCCTCTGGATCTCAAAATAAAGTCCGTGTACTATTATGCAGGGGAAAAAAATGACAGGTCATAAAGCAATTTTAGGGCGGGCCCGGCCACACTCTGCAAAACCCCTGCCACATGCCAATTAGATGTACCTAGCCCTCACCCAAATGCCTCCAATAAATTCTTCCATTTCCCTCCTTTATTTAACTCTGTCAAATCAACTAGTTACAACGCCAAACACAATAACTTCCCCAGTTAAATTACATTTTCTTTTATCTATTATTATTATTTAATCCCTTTTCTTTTTAATAAAATAGCCACGTCAAATTTTTAGCATAGGCACATCAAATTCCTTGTTGAAGTTCAAATTTTTCTAATTTCTAGAAGAAGTGGCCACCTTTGAGCCCACCTTAGTCCCCCATTTCCATGCTTCTACCCATGTTGACTTGGGAGCCACCTGACACACGTGTGGAAGAAATGATTGATTATGAAGTGTGGTAATAAAATCACGCACTTACTATTACATTTATACAGCCAAGTATGTTATTTTATATATGGATCTCGCGTAATAAAAGTATTCACTAATGACCCACCCCCTAGTCCTTTTGTCAGTTAGTCAGTCATCATTGTCATTAGTTTTCATTTTTGCGTCATGCTCAGCGAGCTTGAAAATGGATTTACATTCTCTTTCGAAAAAAAATTCATTTTTTTATATTTGGAAAATGATTTTTCTCGGGGGATTCAGCCATGTTACATACAAAGTTAAATTAGATATAACATAGTTTTTGTGCTAGCATTCTATTTTAGATATGGAGAGAGAAATCATTTTTTATTCAACAAGCTCTTTATGGTAAAAGTTTTTTGAGTAGTTAGCAGAGTTTAAGTTATGTTCAATGTTATAATGCAAATAATAGCTCATGATGAGGGTGTTTTTCAAGAATTTGAGCACCTGGAGTCCCAAACGGATTATTGGAGAAGTGTTGTTGGAATATGCATGTAATTTCTCCTGTATATGAAGTCACAATTTAGAAAAGAGAAGTTTGTTTAGTTTCATGCAGTCCGTAGCTATTTAGGAGAGTTGAGTTCAAGTCTATTTTAGAAATAGATAAAGTCAAAATAAAATAAAGAATTCAGTTTGCAAGAATGCACAATATGCTTTAGAATTAGAGGACAATTGTTTATATATAGAAGCATTCTTTAGAGCTGTTAAGGTTAGTTGAAACTTATTTTTATATAAAGAAGAACAATTGTAATTGTTGTGTATTGTAGAAAATCTGCAGTCTTATACAACAAACAACATAAAAAAAATAAACAGAATACTTAAATAACTTGCATAAATAGATGAATATTCGAACCAGCACTGCTGTGCATAATCTCCATTAATAAAAGCTTCATCATACTCAGAGCTTCAACTCTTTACAATCAAGTTGTGTGTGCAGCTGTATGCTTTCAATGCACATCCTTCCTTGCTTGTGCAGATTTCACACCTTTGTGTGTGCATACAAAGAAATTACAATTGTTGTTATTTAAATAGAATAACTCACCCACTAACAGCTCTTCAACTGAGCATTCTAAATCTAAACTCATGCTTTAAAATAGTTGCATGCTATGCATGAATTAAAACAGATTTATTTGAATTACATCTAATGATAAAAATAAGATAAAGCTAACTTAACTAAAGCAAACTAAAACAAGACTAAAGCTAAAATTAGCTTTCCTAAAAAGCTACGGTTGGAATTAAATATGCAACACATGCATATTTCCAACACTCCCCCTTAATTTCAAACTGTAGCTTTCAGTCTTCTAGAGCTGTGTTTGCTTTTTCAGATCTGCCATGTGCAAGATCAAAAACTCCCAAACAATCTCTCAAATATACGAAAATTTCTTTTGCCAAAGCCTTTGTAAAAATGTCTGCAAACTGATCTTCGGATCTACAAAACTCAAGATGAATTTCCTTGTTGTTTACCAGCTCCCTGATGAAATGATACCTCGTATCAATATGCTTGCTCCTCTTATGAAAAACATGATTTTTGGACAACGCTATGGCTGAGTTGTTGTCACAAAAAATCTGTGTAGCTTCCTCTTATTTCTGTTGTAAATCTGTCAACACTCTTCTCATTTAAACAACTTGACATGTTGCTCCTGTTGCTACTACATACTCTACTTCTGCTGAAGATAATGTGACAATGGGCTGCTTCTTTGATGCCCATGAAACCACTCCTATTCCAAAGTGAAAAGTATAGCCGAATGCGCTTTTCCGATCATCTATACTTCCAACACTGTCACTATCTATATAACCAATGAGTTTGAACTCATCTGAACTTGAATAAAGAATTCCATGATTTCTTGTTCCACGTACATACCTCAAAGTTCTTTTTCCAGCTTGCTAATGTGAATCTTTTTGGAGATTCCATGAACCTTGATATGAGGCTCACACCATACATGATATCAGGCCTTGTGGCCGTCAAATACATAAGACTTCCAACCAACTTTTTAAACAATGTTGGATCCACAAATGATCCTTCATCCTCTTTGCTCAACTTAAAAACCTACCGCAACTGGTGTTGGTGCTGGCTTACAATTAAACATGTTAAACCTTTTCAAAACGTCACTTGCATACTTTGCTTGTGAGATAAAAACTTCACCTTCTGATTGTTGAACTTCAATACCCGAAAAATAATGCATAAGACCAAGATCTGTTATCTCAAACTCCTTCTTCATGGCTGATTTTAACGACTCTATAGATAGATTTCTAGTAATGATCAAATCATCTACATATAAACAAACAATTAAAATTTTACCTAGCTCATTTATCTTAGTGTATAAGGTAGGCTCACTGCTGCTCCTACTGAAACTATTATCAATCAAATAAGAATCTAATATGTTGTACCAAGCTCTAGGTGCTTACTTGAGACCATAGAGCGCTTTCGTCAATCTGTATACTTTTCCTTCATGACCTTCAATCTCATAACCTTTTGGCTGATTTACATAAACTTCCTCTTTAAGGAATCCATTTAAGAATGTTGATTTAACATCCATCTAATAAATAGGCCATTTGTTTTGAGCTGCAATCGCTAAAACCATTCTTACCGTGTCCAAACGTGCTACTGGTGCAAATGTTTCGTTGTAGTCAACTCCATATTGCTACGTAAAACCTCTTGCAACCAGCCTTACTTTGTGCTTCTGTACTTTTCCATCAGCATTGTATTTTGTCTTGTAGACCCACTTGACTCCTATCACGTCCTTTCCTTTTGGAAGAACCATTAGCTCCCATGTCCGATTCTTCTCTATAACATAAATCTCATCATCCATGGCTTTTTCCCAAACTTCATTCTTTATAGCCTCTTCGTAATATACTGGATCTGTAGCTTGAGAAAATAATGCAAAAACTAAAAATGAATTAGTTGTATCAACATTATAAATCTCACTTAGACTTCTTGTTTTCCGCTGCGTAGGAGTATTTAATGCAGGGCTGCTTTTTGGTGATGGAGTAGCTTCTGGTGTTCCTAGTGGTGTCTCTTGCATGGCTAAAGATGGCTGAAATCTTGGTGACCTCCTGACTGTAGATGGAGGTGTAGCTTGTGCTACAACTTGTGGTGCATGTCCAAGATTTGTAGATACAGTAGCTTGTTGCTCTAAAGTTTCATCTGTCAGATCATCATGTTGAATAGATGTTGCTATACTCACTGTTTTCTCTATACTTCCATCCCATGCTTCATTCTCAATAAACTGTACATCCCTGCTGATCACAACCTTTCCAGTGACTGGATTGTACAACTTGTATGCTTTTGTATTCTCTAAATACCCAACAAAAATACACTTTTCTCCTTTGTTGTCTAACTTCTTCCTTAGCTCATCAGGTACATGTGCATATGCTACACAACCAAAAACTCTGAAATTTGAAACACTGTGTTTCCTATTAGTCCATGCTTGTTGAGGAACCATGTTCCTAACAAGTTTTATTGGACATCTGTTCAAAATATAAACAGAAGTTGCTACTGCTTCTACCTAATACTCATTTGGAAGATGTTTTTCCTTCAACATGCTTCTCGCCATCTCCATGATGGTTCTATTTTTCCTCTTTGCCACACCATTTTGTTGTGGTGTATATCTGGTAGTAAACTGCTTGTGTATACCATGATATCTATAAAAATTCATAAAATTATTAGAAACATACTCACCTCCTCTATCTGTTCTGAGAACTTTGATGTAGTATCCACTTTGCTTCTCCACTAATGACTTGAACTGCTGAAATGTATCAAAGACATTTGATTTATTTCTTAGAAAATAAACCCATGTCTTCCTTGTGTAATCATCAATGAACGTCATAAAATAAATACAACCTCCAATAGAAGCTATCTGCATAGATGCACATAAATCTGAATGTACAATCTCAAGTGGTGCACTTGCTCTTACTGTTTTTCCAACTGGGAATGAATCTCTATGTTGCTTTCCCAAAATACAACCTTCACATACCCTTTCCAGTTTCTGAATCAATGGCAAACCTTTAACCATATTTTTTCTATGTAATAAATTCAAACCTCCAAAATTCAAATGTCCATACCTTAGATGCCAAAGCCATGTTTCATCCTTCATGACTGAATGAAAAGTTGATTGTGTTCCTTCAGCGTAGGAATCAACGTAGGACTCGCTTACTGTAGTGCAGATCTGATTTTCATTGGCGTAGGACTCATCTGTTTGAGTGCATGACTCAACAAAAGACTGATTTGGCTTAACGCAGGACTTTTTTGCAAACTGGGCTGCTAATTTTGTTGCAAATAGATCTAATTTCTTCATTTTTCCAGGTTTCAAAATCAATGGAAACATCCTATTGTTGCTCATCTTCACTTTTGCAATCAACTGAGTGCTAGGAGCTTTGTCCACAATCACGCACTCATTGTCTTCCATATAGACTCGGTATCCTTTCTATACCAGTTGTCCAATACTCATAAGGTTATATTTCAAACCTGTAACATAATAAACATCTTGCATACTTGTTTGCTCCCCCTGTCTTGTTAGAATACTAATTGTGCCTTTACCTTTCACAAACATAATATTTTTATTTCCAAGAGTTACATCACTCTTAACTTAATCATCCAAACTAGAAAAAAAATCTAGATTACCTGTCATGTGATTACTGCAACCTGAATCCAAATACCATACATCACATGGACTCTCTTTTGACAAATTACATTCAATAGGGGATAAAGAAGGTATTGCTTCGGCAATCCTTGTGCATGCAATAAACATAGGTTTAGAAATAGAACTTCCACCCTGATTTTGATTTTGTCTCTCCTGATCATATTGCTTTTTCTTGCAATCATAAGCATAGTGCCCATACTTCTTGCAATAATGACACTGAACATGAGAATTATCTTGTCTCTGACCATAACTATGTTCTTGATTCTATCCTTTTCAACCTGAGTTTGATGAACCGCTGCCACGTCCTCTAGATGGACTTCTTCCTCTACCTCTTGGGCTAAAACTTCCTCTTCTTTTGCCACGACTACCTGCTGTCTGAGATGCAAAAGATTGATCTATACTTGCATGTGATCTATTCATCCTCTATTCATGATTGATTAGTGATGCATGCAACTCATCAATAGAAAACTAGCTCAGATCCTTAGTTTCTTCAATAACAACAACTAAAGGATCAAATTTCGTAGGAAAACTTCTAAGCAATTTTTCAATAATCCTTCTGTCCTCAAGAGTCTCACCATGGGATTTGATTTGATTGACTAAGCCAACTACATAAGTAAAAAATGATTCTACAGAATCTGAATCTTTCATTGCTAAATTCTCAAAATCTCTATGAAGTAACTGTAGCCTGGCAATTTTTACTTTCTCCTTACCTTGATATGCAACTTGTAAAGTATCCCATACAATTTTTTCTTGACTGGCTGCTACCACTCTTGGAAGAATGCTTTCATGCATTTCCTGATGAATATAGAAAAGAGCTTTTCCGTCCTTCTTTCGTAACTCCTTCAAAGTATCTTTCTCTGCTTGATAAAGTGCAGTATACGCTGCTGCATTTGTGGGCTCTGTGTACCCATCTTCAATGATCTCCTACATGTCTTGAGATCTGAATAGCACCTTCATGGTCAACGACCAGTATTTGTAATTCTTTCCATTAAATTGCGGTGTCTGCATACCGGATGTAGAATCCATAGCTTGCTACCAATTTAATAAGCTGCTGGAATAACCTCGCTCTGATACCAATTTGTAGAAAATCTGCAGTCTTATACAACAAACAACATAAAAGAAATAAACAGAATACTTAAATAAATTGCATAAATAGATGAATATTCGAACTAGCACTATTGTGCATAATCTCCATTAATAAAAGCTTCATCATACTTAGAGCTTCAGCTCTTTACAATCAAGCTGTGTGTGCAGCTGTGTGCTTTCAATGCACATCCTTCCTTGTGTAGATTTCACACCTTTGTGTGTGCATACAAAGCAATTACAATTTGTAATGACCCAAAAACCACACACACCAAACAACACAATAAAATACAGGATACCTTTTTTTTTTACTTGTTTGACATACAACATGACACAATATGTAGTCGCCAAGGTTACAACTAACTCTAAGAACAACTTGATACAAGGATGACCACAAGGCAACACAGAAACGTTCACATCCATCAAGGACAATACACTTTTTTTTTTTTTGCAAGACAACATGGAAGTCAAACAACAAGACACACTTACATTTAGGGGCATCCCATGAGGAAATTCTTGTTAAATTTTCTTGTTTACTCAAACGTCTCTTAATTCTTAACTTATGTTCTTATAAAATTTCATGTAATGATTCACACAATTCTTTTCACAACGGAGAACTTCTTTCTTTTCAACTATTGACTAAATAGCTTAAGGCCAAGCTTTCTAAAATAGGATCATCAATTTTATGTCCAAAGATTTTTATTCATTTGATTTTAGAACATTTTCCATTTCTTACAAGGTTAATTAATCTTACTCAAGCCACTTACACCTGTTCCACACCTCTATTGCACATGTGAAAGCATAAGCTCCGATTGAGGGAAAGTACCGCTTAGGGTTCATAACAATAACCTTCTTGTTTAAGGATCAAATTTTGACCTTGCTTAAGAAATATCACCATGAATCAAGGCAAGGGTTAACGGAACAGGACAACAGAATTCAGCTTCAGGGTCACATTGTTTACTATCAGTCTTTTATTGAGGCTAAGAGTTTATCATGATTGGTTAAATGTTCCATCTAGACTTTACTTAATTAAGTTTGATAAAGGAAAACATTTCAAACGATAGAGAGAGATTTAAGGTTATAGTAATCAATTTCCCTCCTACTTATTAAATCCTATCATCTTCTAAAATCTAACCATTGATTTCACCATGAGATCATTTAAGATTTCACCATAAAAGGATAATGTTTATTAGTTTAGCTCGGGGAAAAACAAGTAATCATATTTCATTACAAAAGATAGTTTCCTCTTGATTGTTCCAGGTCTCAAATGTTATCAAGTAGATCACATCTACATTAATATATTCATATATATAAATTTTAGTTTAACTTTTATAAGGACTATCCAGTCCACTTTATAGTGCTTACAAACTCATTGCTACTATGCCTTAGAAGGATTTACAACTCAACATTTTAACTCAAGAGCAAACTTTAATAGTACTCGTTTGCGAAAACAAAACAAGGTTACATCCATTCTTTCCAACACGATGCACGAACCAAAGGGACATACCATCTCTATTGAACCATGACTAGGGAACAAGAGATTAATAACATGGGACATGCCACGCTACTATTCTAAGGATTTAAAATACACTAGAATATCCCATAACCAAGCCGAAATCAAATTTCATCTTTCACATGATAACCAAACAAGCCAAAGTTTCAACAGTTACAATAACAATACTCTACAATACATTTCACTAAGGCACTGACCCTTCTTCTAAAATGTCCAAAGGCCCTTTCCAAATTTTTATAACATAATACGCATTTGTACAAAGGAACATCATAACCAAGATTGATGCAATAATCTACAAGTCTTTCCATCATCTAACCACATAAGCCATCTGCAACAATTAATAACCTGAGTCAGTTCGCGAGAACTGAGCAATATAAGACTATACATAGAAACAATAAGCTACTAGCTAACAATACCATGAAAGGACACATTCTATTTCAAGAAATGGATCAAAGTTCTAACCTCTAACAACATTTTGAAACAGATATAATTCTCACCATACCAACTAAGAAAAGAGCCATATGTTTTAATTATGAACAATATCTCGAAAAACCACAAAAGTTTGACAACCAAAATATGCAATACTATGGAATTTGTAATATTAGAACAAAGAGTTGAGAGTATTAGGATTTCAATCATGTAATCCAGTAGAATACGTGATCGAAATCTAATATGCCGGCCACCAATCAACATTCTCTAGGTGAATTCGAAAGATGAATACCAGTCACGATATTAGTCACCAAAAACAAACAATAGTTCAACAATCATTCTAGAAGGCCATAGGCCTAATAGGTTAGAAGTAAACAACGAGGTTAAGAAGAGAGTTCCATCATGTAATCAAAAGGTTAAATGGCTGAAAATATTATATTCAAACTCAAACCATTATATCTTATCTAATAAGTGACTTCATAGCTAATAAGGATGAGTGGAAAGGATAAAAAAAAATCAATGTCTGGAATAGGCATTGCCTAGCAGCCTACCTACTAGACATAACCAAGACCGGAATAGAGACAAGCCCCATGACTAACCAAGTCCATTAAGCAAGCTAGAATTCTAAACACATCCATTCAATTTCCATAACACTTTAGATTTATAACCCTCCCATTCTAGAGGAAACATAGCCATGAATCCAGGCTTGGTTGAACATTTCCGAAGTCAACTCACTTCCAAAAATTGTAAATGTTATAAAAAAAAAAGTATCTCACTATTATTAGTTTACATTTCATCACTAAACATATGCTAACCTATGCAGTGATAAAGCTCATAATACACCACTAAAGATAGATATCCTCCCACGATGATATTCTATAAAGATGTAATCACTACCATTAGGTTCGTTACATATACAAACTATTCCATATTTTCTTTTGCCTTTTATATATATATATATATATATATATATTTTACAACAAAATATATTCTCGACCTTCCATTACAATCATTCTAAATTTGTAAAGACAATTCACTCAACAAGAACGAAGTACAAAAGAAATTTTGACTAAATTAAGGAACGTCATGTTACCTTAATCAGTCGATGAAATCCTTAAATTTCACAAACCACGAAATATATTACCTTAACTCCATCAAGGCATCATGTCTATACTTGATTAAATCGACCACACATGGAATCGTCAACATTCCACATCGTAACACCATAAAGGCCATTAATATTATCAAATTTTACTCTTAAGGAGAGTAGGGTCAAATGGGGATTCTGTCAATAATCATGCCCTTTTAAAACAATAATAATAGTCTAAGCTTCCATCCCATTCAGGACCTAAACACATAACCGAAAACATAGAGGTCTAAACCCAAAAAAAAATATAATTGACCCCAAAGTTCTCAGTTTGGGTTTATACAAAATTGCCAATTTCTAAACTCGTAACAAAAATCAAACTTGCACTTCAACTCGGCTTAGCCCACCAAAACACCGAAATGATACAAATATACCCAATTAAGGGTGATTAAAACATTAAGGCTCATCTGAGTGAAGGTCGACCTACCAAATACAATAAATATGAAGCCGTATAACCCAGGAGGATTTAAAAATATTTAAAGCAAGATCAAAGATATGCCTTCTATCAACCCAGGAAATATTTTCGGTCCGAAACTTCCTTCTTAACAAGCATATATATTGAACTTATAATTTCCAAATATCCTAAGAATTTGCACAATACACGAAGTGCATAATCAAGATTATCATAAAATAGACCCAAATCGTAAAAAAAACAGAAGTGTATCATTCCATTAATATGGACTAATGACCCATTTATAAAAAAAAAATGGATAAATCAACTAGAATCGATCACGGGTTTTCCATATAACAATAATAATATCACCATAAGTTACAGAATATTCCACCTATTAATAATCATTAAAAAAAAAACAAAAAAAATTATTTGTATATTTTCCTCTAGGGTAATAACATAAAAGGAACCCAATGCTAGTCAAAGCTGCAACTTTCCGGGGGCGATTACATACCCAGATTCACAAAACGAACAACAACATTTTTGCAAAAGGAAGTACCTTTAAGATTATATATATATATATATATATATATATATATATATATATATATATATATATATAAGCCAACAAGTTGTAAAAACCAGTGTACCCAGAAGAATCAATTTCTAGCACATGGTATTTTTATCCTTACAGTACCATTATATATATTTTTTCATATAATCAATCGAAGCATACACTGAGAACATTTTTTTTTATATATATAAATGTGATTGATCACTTCAACAAGAACAACCAACAGAGGCAAATCCAAAAGTAACAAACTGTTAACCATATACTGAACACAAATCCACAAAATCACAATTTAATACCAATTTCTAGAAAGAAAATATTTCATTCCAAGAGGTTTGTTAGATTATAGCATATTATGTGTATGGTTAGTCTATCTTGCATGTTTTAAAACATCCACCAGTCATGTACATCCAGCAGGGACTGCTACAGCCACACGCCCCCCCTTATCCTCTGCTTCACTGGTCTTTTCTTGCAATATACCACACCAGGATTCCCTTTTTGAAAGCACGGCTAGAAGAATGCAACAGGTGGCTTTCCAAACACTATGAACTGCACCGATTGCAGAGCTTTAACACCATTCAAAAACCCCCAACAATAGCCTCCCCCTCCAATCTCATGCAGCCAATCAACAAGACAAGAGCAGAAAAAAAAGACAAGACATGGAAGATTTTATAATAATCCTGTTTGAAAGGTAAGCGGCCAGCATGGAGGAATATACAGTGGGTGGGTAATAAACATAATTTCATTAATTCTCACCAACCGTATGCCAAACAAAGCACCAAAAAGAAATACCAAAAGATAGGGTAGGAGGCCATACACCCTTCCACGCACCCCACTTGCCAGAAAAAAAAGGAAAACAAGAAAAACCTCAACTCCACGCCAAACAGGAGGAATAAGAACCATAAAGGTAGGTCGGTGGGTGGATGAAACCATTTAACCATTAATTGTCATAAAACATTAGAGCGTATGTGAGTCAACCCATTGACAAGGAAAAGCTCGTGGCTGAAGTGATTCAAATTGCTTACAAAAATTTAGTAGTCCCTTCCAACATTTGGCGCTACCACCAAAACCTCTCCTCTTTCCACGCAAACATCATAGCTAAGATTTGAAGAAGTTAGTTTAGGTGGAAGAAAAATATCCCTTTATTTCTATTATTTATTTATTTTATTTTATTTTCTAACACAAAAAGGTTCAACAGCTAGGTATCTTTTAATAATTACATCTAAAAGTAACTTGTAAATATTTTAATATTCCAATAGAACTCTTCTTAACAAATGAAATTAAGCATTCCATAGATCGAAGGCATGATTAGATCACATAAGAATGTTAGAAAATTACACCACGAAAGACCCCCAACAAAAAAACACACTTACATCTAAATGAGAAGGTGCAACGGACGAAAGAAGAAGAAAGGGTGCTAAACATAACTTTGCAAACAGGGTAAAAGTCACCTAACGATAGAAAAGGGAGCTCAATTTAGCATTCAATGACACGCAACAGGACAATGACGTAACAACGAAAATTGACGCCGAACAGGGCATTACATTCTCCTCCCCTTAAGAAAGTATCATCCTCGATGCGACATAACACAGAGAAAAAGAAATGGTAAGAAACAAGGAATAGATAAGGGCGAAGGTACGCTCTAAGGTTAAGATTTCATATGCAAAAGCACGGCCATGGGGTGGCCTTCGCAACATTTGGTAGAAATTTTAACTTTAAAGTTTCTGTGAAGATTGGCAGTTCTTTCTTGTTCATCATTTCATTAGTCTCTTTCCATTATCATTATTTCTGGTTTTAGTTCTTATTAAAATTTCATTGTTGTAGAGTTTTAGTTTATCCATTCTTATGGGTGTCCAACATGAAATGCTAATAAAACACCCTACAGGGGTCAGACAAAACACTACAATTTCACAAACATACGAGTACATACTTCAAGGCAGTACCACATCATAAGCTATTAATCAATATATGGAGGGGAACATGCACGGACTACATAACATGGTACCTGTCACACCACTATGACTGATAAATAATGCTCTAGAAAATAAAATTATACTACAACAACCTGAAATTTCAACAATTCCACAGATGAAGATTTTACTTAACTCACAAAAAAATAGATATATGTACATAGGGTCAACAAGGGCATCAATGCCCTATCCATAACATAATAAATCATATCCAACTAACATGAGTAACACATACATAATAACACCACAACCAAAACATGAATCATATACACAAATCTCTTATGCCTCCCTCAAACTCTTATGCCTCCCTCCAATCTCTTATGCCTCCCTCAAGGAGGCCGGTAGTCCCTATGGCCCTAGGCACATAGATTTCGAACACTCCAAACCCAAGTGACATAATAACGCATGGTTCAACAACTCGCTAGTTATCTGTAACTCCTTGGGGTCTACCCCCATACAATGAAATGGGTCCATAGGTCCAACCATTCCATGGTGTATCCCATGACCCTATTCCACACATCACGACAATAGAACCAACATAGCAATCCGATCCAAATGCCAAGTGGCAAGGTACAAGCCTTGGGCAAGGCGGTAAAATCTTAAAATTTAAAAGAAGATCCAGAACCAATCAAAATAAATGGCCAAATGGCCATAGTTAGTGTCATAATCCGCATGTTAGTACCAAAACCAAGGAAATGCCCAAAATGTAAAACATGACAATCAAGAAAACCGATGGTCCTTACGGAAATAACATAAAAAGTTCAATTTACAAATAAAATACACATATAATAATAGCACATTACAATGACTATGTGGCATTATCTGGCCACCAAGGGGATACTCAACGAGTTGCTGGCACTTGGAACATCGAGCCTTAGCTCGTAAAATAAAATATCCATAGTACAATTGTCATCACCTCTATCTGAATCATCCTGCTACCACTTCTACAAGGCTAAACATAGTCATAGCTACACTAAGGTTTTATCCATAAAACAACCACATAAGAGAGAGCGAGAGGATCACGGTCCACCATCTACTAAGCCTAAGGTTGGCTCTATTGATTGGTCAACTATACACCTTTCCTCACTCTAAACACACACTTTACCGATTTTTTTTAGGGTCGGTTAGCGTAAGGTTCGCAACATAACATACAACAACATCACTAACATAATGGTGGCACACACATAACTACCATAACGTCTTACGTATGGTACATATACAGGGTAAATCACAATCATACATTCACTGGGTGCATTACATCACTTTACCACATTCTGCACTGTAAGTGCAATCACTATACAATATGGTTCATATACTCACCGTACGCCCCTAAATCACGACATGAATCGTTACATATTACAAAAATCATACATATGAGGAAAATAGTAACATCACAACCATAACATTAATTTCTACATAACAAGGTGGTACACACATTTCTTCAAAACATGATAAAAACATCCCGATACATCTCATTTCACTTTACATCAATCTAGTCATACAACACATGGGCACACCCTCATATCAAAATATTCCACGATGCTCCAACACTTTGTCATCCACATTAGAATTCTTTTCACATATCACAAGAAATAATTCACATGTGAACTCTTCATAGAGTCCACAAGAAGGAGAGAGAATGGTCCCATCCCCAGCACATCAACATGATAACAAATATGCACTAAGTGACATACACATCATGTGCATTCACACTATCACAATTACGACATAGATCACATCACTCTTAACACACATTAAACTCTTCCAATATTTACCACCATCATGAAACACCCTCACCATCATAACTCCAATTTGGCCCAGAGGTTCGAGAGCATGAACCTATGCTCTGATACCAAGTGTAATGACCCAAAAACCACACACACTAAACAACACAATAAAATACAGGATAACGTTTTTTGACTTGTTTGACATATAACACGACACAATATGTCGTCACCAAGGTTACAATTAACTCTAAGAACAACTTGATACAAGGATGACCACAAGGCAACACGGAAACGTTCACATCCATCAAGGACAATACACCCTTTTTCTTTTTTTTAGAAGACAACATGGAAGTCCAACCACATGACACACTTACATTTAGGGGCATCACATGAGGAAATTCTTGTTAAATTTTCTTGTTTACTAAAATGTCTCTTAATTCTTGCCTTACGTTCTTATAAAATTTCATGTAATGATTCACACAATTCTTTTCAAAAGGGAGAACTTCTTTCTTTTCAACTATTGACTAAATAGGATAAGGCCAAGCTTTCTAAAATAGGATCATCAATTTTATTGTCAAATATTTTTATTCATTTGATTTTAGAACATTTTCCATTTCTTACAAGGTTAATTAATCTTACTCAAGCCACTAACACCTGTTCCACACCTCTATTGCACAGGTGAAAGCATAAGCTCTGATTGAGGGAAAGTACCGGTTAGGGTTCATAACAATAACCTTCTTGTTTAAGGATCAAATTTTGACCTTGCTTGAGAAATATCACCATGAATCAAGGCAAGGGTTAACGGAACAGGACAACATAATTTAGCTTCAGGGTCACATTGTTTACTATCAGTATTTTATTGAGGCTAAGAGTTTATCAAGATTGGTTAAATGTTCCATCTAGACTTTACTTAATTAATTTTGACAAAGGAAAACATTTCAAACGATAGAGAGAGATTTAAGGTTTTATTAATCAATTTCCCTCCTAATTATTAAATCCTATCATCTTCTAAAATCTAACCATTTATTTCACCATGAAATCATTTAAGATTTCACCTTAAAAGGATAATGTTTATTAGTTTAGCTCAGGGAAAAACAAGTAATCATATTTCGTTACAAAAGATAGTTTCCTCTTGATTGTTCCAGGTCTCAAATGTTATCAAGTAGATCACATCTACATTAATATATTCATATATATAAATTTTAGTTTAACTTTTATATGGACTATCCAGTCCACTTTATAGTGCTTACAAACTCATTGCTACTATGCCTTAGATGGATTTACAACTCAACATTTTAACTCAAGAGAAAAGTTTAACAGTACTCGTTTGCGAAAACAGAACAAGGTTACATCAATTCTTTCCAACACGATGCACAAACCAAAGGGACATACCATCTCTATTGAACCATGACTAGGGAACAAGAGAGTAATAACATGGAACATGCCAAAACTATTCTAAGGATTTAAAATACACTAGAATATCCCATAACCAAGCGGTAATCAAATTTCATCTTTCACATGATAACCAAACAAGCCAAAGTTTCAACAGTTACAACAAGAATACTCTACAATACATTTCACTAAGGCACTGACCCTTCTTCTAAAATGTACAAAGGCCCTTTCCAAGTTTTTATAACATAATACGCATTCGTACAAAGGAACATCATAACCAAGATTGATGCAATAATCTACAAGACTTTCCATCATCTAACCACGTAAGCCATCTGCAACAATTAATAACCTGAGTGAGTTCGCAAGAACTGAGCAAGATAAGACTATACATAGCAACAATAAGCTACTAGCTAACAATACCATGAAATGAAACATTCTATTTCAAGAAATGGATCAAAGTTATAACCTCTAACAACCTTTTGAAAAAAGATATAATTTTCACCATACCAACTAAGAAGAGAGCCATATGTTTTAATTATATACAATATTTCGAAAACCACAAAAGGTTGACAACCAAAATATGCAATACAATGGAATTTATAATATTAGAACAAAGAGTTGAGAGTATTAGGATTTCAATCATGTAATCCAGTAGAATACATGATCGAAATCTAATATGGTGCCCACTAATCAACTTTCTCTAGGTGAAGTCGAAAGATGAATACCAGTCACGATATTAGTCACCGAAAAACAAACAATAGTTCAACAATCATTCTAGAAGGCCATAGGCCTAATAGGTTAGAAGTAAACAACGAGGGTAAGAAGAGAGTTCCATCATGTAAACAAAAGGTTAAATGGCTGAAAATATTATATTCAAACTCAAACCATTATATCTTATCTAATAAGTTACTTCATAGCTAATAAGGATGAGTGGAAAGGATAAAAAAAACTCAATGTCTGGAATAGGCATTGCCTAGCAGCCTACCTACTAGACTTAACCAAGAACGGAATAGAGACAAGCCCCATGACTAACCAAGTCCATTAAGCAAGCTAGAATTCTAAACACATCCATTCAATTTCCATAACACTTTAGATTTATAACCCTCCCATTCTAGAGGAAACATAGCCATGAATCTAGGCTTGGTTGAACATTTCCGACGTCAACTCACTTCCAAAAATTGTAAATGTTATAAAAAAAAAGTCTCTCACTATTCTTAGTTTACATTTCATCACTAAACATATGCTAACCTACGTAGTGATAAAGCTCATAATACACCACTGAAGATAGATATCCTCCCACGATGATCTTCTATAAAGATGTAATCACTACCATTAGGTTCGTTACATATACAAACTATTCCATATTTTCTTTTGCCTTATTTTTTTTGTTTTACAACAAAATATATTCTCGACCTTCCATTAAAATCATTCTAAATTTGTAAATAAAAGTCACTCAGCAAGAACGAAGTACAAAAGTAATTTTGACTAAATTAAGGAACGTCATGTTACCTTAATCAGTCGATGAAATCCTTAAATTTCACAAACCACGAAAGATATTACCTTAACTCCATCAAGGCATTATGTCTATACTTGATTAAATCAACCACACATGCAATCATCAACATTCCACATCGTAACACCATAAAGGCCATTAATATTATCAAATTTTACTCTTAACGAGAGTAGGGTCAAATGGGGATTTTGTCAATAATCGTGCCCTTTTAAAACAATAATAACAGTCTAAGCTTCCATCCCATTCAGGACCTAACAGCATAATCGAAAACACAGAGGTCTAAACCCAATAAAATATATAATTGACCCCAAAGTTCTCAGTTTGGGTTTATAAAAAATTGACAATTTCTAAACTCGTAACAAAAATCAAACTTGCACTTTAACTCGGCTTAGCCCACCAAAATGACGAAGTGATACACATATACCCGATTAAGGGTGATTAAAACATTAAGGCTTAACTGAGTGAAGGTCGACCTGCCAAAAACAATAAATATGAAGTCGTACAACCCAGGAGGGTTTAAAAATATTTAAAGCAAGATCAAAGATATGCCTTCTATCAACCTAGGGCAAATTTTCGGTCCAAAACTTCCTTCTTAACAAGCATATATATTGAACTTCTAATTTCCAAATACCCTAAGAATTTGCACAATACACGAAGTGCATAATCAAGCTTATCATAAAATAGACCCAAATCGTAAAAAAAAATAGAAGTGTATCATTCCATTAATATGGACTAATGACCCATTTAAAAAAAAACAAAAAACGGATAACTCAACCAGAATCGATCAAGGGTTTTCCATATAACAATAATAATAGGACCATAAGTTACAGAATATTCCGCCTATTAATAATCATAAAAAAAAAACGAAAAATTTTTATTTGTATATTTTCCTCTAGGGCAATAACATAAAAGGAACCCAATGCTAGTCAAAGCTGCAGCTTTCCGGGGGCGATTACATACCCAGATTCACAAAATGAACAGCGACATTTTTGCAGAAGGAAGTAACTTTAAGATTATATATATTTTTTCATATAATCAATCGAAGCATACACGGAGAACGTTTTTTTTTTTATATATATAAATGGGTTTGATCACTTCAACAAGAACAACCAACATAGGTAAATCCAGAAGTAACAAACTATTAACCATATACTGAACACAAATCCGCAAAATCACAATTTTATACCAATTTATAGAAAGAAAATGTTTCATTTCAAGAGGTTCGTTAGATTCTAGCATATTATGTATATGGTTAGTCTATCTTGCCTATTTTAACGCATCCACCAGTCGTGTACATCCATCAGGGACTGCTACAGCCACACGCCCCCCCTTTATTCCCTGCTTCACTGGTCTTTTCTTGCAATATACCACACCAGGATTCCCTTTTTGAAGGAACGGCCAGAAGAATGCAACAGGTGGGTGTCCAAACACTATGAACTGCGTCGATTCCAGAGCTTTAACGCCATTCAAAAACCTCCAACAAAAGCCTCCCCCTCCAATCTCACGCGGCCAACAACAAGACAAGAGCGGGTAAAAAGACAAAACATGGAAGATTTTATAATAATCCTGTTTGAAAGGTAAGCGGCCAGCATGGAGGAATATACAGTGGGTGGGTAATAAACATAATTTCATTAATTATCACCAACCGTATGCCAAAAAAAGCACCAAAAAGAAATACAAAAAGATATGGTACGAGGCCATACACCCTTTCACGCACCCCACTTGCCAAAACAAAAAGGAAAACAAGAAAACCCTCAACTCCACGCCAAACAGGAGGAATAAGAACCATAAAGGCAGGTCAGTGGGTGAATGAAACCATTTAATCATTAATTGTCATAAAACATTAGAGCGTATGTGAGTCAACCCATTGACAAGGAAAAGATGGTGGTTGAAGTGATTCAAATTGCTTACAAAAATTTAGTAGTCCCTTCCAACATTTGGCGCTACCACCAAAATCTCTCCTCTTTCCACGCAAACATCATAGCTAAGATTTGAAGAAGTTAGTTTTGGTGGAAGACGAATCTCCCTTTATTTCTATTATTTATTTATTTTATTTTATTTTCTAACACAAAAAGGTTCAACAGCTAGGTATATTTTAATAATTACATCTAAAAGTAACTTGTAAATATTTTAATATTCCAATAGAACTCTTTTTAACAAACGACATTAAGCATTCCATAGATCGAAGGCACGATTAGATCACATAAGAATGTTAGAAAAATACGTCACAAAAGACCCCCAACGACAAAACACACTTACATCTGAATGAGAAGGCGCGACGGACGAAAGAAGAAGAAAGGGTGCTAAAAATAACTTCGCAAACAGGGTAAAAGTCACCTAATGATAGAAAAGGAAGCTCAATTCAGCATTCAATGACATGGAACAGGACAAGGACGTAACAACGAAAGTCGACGCCAAACAGGACATTACATTCTCCTCCCCTTAAGAAAGCATCGTCCTCGATGCGACATAACACAGAGAAAAAGAAATGGTAAGCAACAAGTAATAGATAAGGGCAAAGGTACGCTCTAAGGTTAAGATTTCAGACGTAAAACACGGCTATGGGGTGGCCTTGGGAACATTTGGCAGAAATTTTAAATTTCAAGTTTCTGTGAAGATTGGCAGTTCTTTCTTGTTCATCATTTCATTAGTCTCTTTCCATTATCATTATTTTTGGTTTTAGTTATTTTTAAAATTTCATTGTTGTAGAGTTTTATTTTATCCATTCTTGTGGGTGTCCAACATGAACTGCTAATAAAACACCTACAGGGGTCATACAAAACACTACAATTTCACAAACATACAAGTACATACTTCAAAGCAGTACCACATCATAAGCAATTAGTCAATATATGGAGGGGAACATGCACGGACTACATAACATGGTACCTGTCACACCACTATGACTGATAAATAATGCTCGAGAAAATAAAAGTATACTACAACAACCTGAAATTTCAACAATTCCACAGATGAAGATTTTACTTAACTCACAAAAATAGCTATATGTACATAGGGTCAACAAGGGCATCAATGCCCTATCCATAACATCATAAATCATATCCAACTAACATGAGTAACACATACATCATAACACCACAACCAAAACATCAATCATACACACAAATCTCTTATGCCTCCCTCAAACTCTTATGCCTCCCTCAAGGAGGCCGGTAGTCCCTATGGCCCTAGGCACATAGAGTTCGAACACTCCAAACCCAAGTGACATAATGACGCGTGGTTCAACAACCCGCTAGTTATATGTAACTCCTTGGGGCGTACCCCCATACAACGAAATAGGTCCATAGGTCCAACCATTCCATGGTGCATCCCATGACCCTATTCCACACATCACGACAATAGAACCAGCATAGCAATCCGATCCAAATGCCAAGTGGAAAAGTACAAGCCTTGGGCAAGGTGGTAAAATCTTAAAATTTAAAATAAAATTAAAAAAAACCAAGAAAAATAAATGGTTAAATAGCCATAGTTAGTGTCAAAATCCACATGTTAGTGCCGCAAACCAATGAAATGCCCAAAACTGTAAAGCATGACAATCAAGAAAATTACTGGTCCTTGCAAAAATAAATTAAAAATCTCAATTTACGAATAAAATACACTTATAATAATGTCACATTACGATAACTATGTGGCCTTATCTGGCCACCAAGGGGTAGGAATAAAATACACTTGTAATAATGGTTGGTGATTCCGCTACTTCTTTTCTTAGCCATAACAAAGAATTATTAAATATTATTTTCTCAGCATAATATCTATTGGTGATTCCGCTGCTTATTGTAAAAAAACAAACTTCCATATATGTTAACATTTTTTAATCTTCTTTTGAATATTTCTATATCACCAACCGTATAATTTAATAAATGTGTTGACAAATATAAATTCTCATACAAACTTTTTACACTTTATTTTCCATATATTTAAAAATAACAATACTCAAAAACACCCCCCAACACACCAAGAAAAAAAACATTAAAATAAAAAAAGTGTGCTATGCTTTCAAACACTAATGATGTCAGTATCCTCTGCTCTTGGGCTTGACATGTAACTCAACTTTGTTCTTGACATGTGGCTCTTTGAAGAAGGGAATTCCTGCTGGTGAGAGAGAAGCCATCTGTCCACACATTCCATGTGGAAGTTGTGCCAACACTGTGGCAACACTTTTAATGTTTCCCCTTCTACATATTCGGCCAAGCAAACATCACACTCCACTACAATATTTGGTTCATACCTCATTGTGCTTTAGACAATAGAGGGAAGTGCTTCTACAACTTTTTTCTTCAATCCGGTATTTTCTAGCCTTACAACCCGATAATAATGAAAACCGCGAATTTTCATTACAAATTTTTTTCAACATTCACAATACGAATGTGAATTGGTTTTATAAATTCATAGCAATGAGACCGTCCTTCAGATTCAAGTCATTACATGCATTGTCATTTATATGATACCTGTAATTTTCTTATATCCTCTTATAATCTCGTTTATGGTGACAAAATGGACTTATCCCTCAACCGGACCCTGTGTTTCCCAAAAAAATGTCAAAAGCCCTGCAATGCTTGTTCAGAGTGCAAGTCTGCAAAATCAAATTCCATTTCTTCTTCTTCTTCTGTTTCGATCCCATTCCCTGTAGATAGCAATGCTGTCAAGGAAGAGGAACATGGATTCGAGGATTGGCAGGCATGGGGGATGTCTTCTCAGATCCCTACAATGGTCAGGAAGATAATCGATTAATGGTCAAGAAAAACTCCACGCTCACAATAAAAAGAGGTCTGCCAAATCAAAATACTGCTACAAGTCTTTATTGTTGAAATCTTGCATTATGTTTCAAACATGCCCCTGATCTCTTAATGTCACGCTTCCTTTCTTACTATTTTTCCTCCCTTTGTCTCTGAATTATTCAAACTCCACTTTTCATGAACGTTTATGTTGAATCTTAAAATGCGTTCTTTACACACATCCATCTCCATTTTTAATGAGTGGATGCGAGAATCGGTATGAACTGAGGTTTGTTCAATGACATTATGTTGCCTTGTACAAATAATTTATGGTTGCCAAATATTTAATGCCATATATGACTGCTTTTGTTTGTATAGAGACTTCATATTCTTCTCAACAACTTCTCGAATAGATTCAAAGGGAAAGTCTTTAATCCAAAGATTTCCAAAGGCAATTGTAATTGCTTAGTTTGGAGATCCTTCGCGCAAAAATGGCTACGAATGGTAAATATCGGTACGTTAAGATGTTGCGGTGTATGTTGATCTCCATTATCTGCTTCTAAATATCATCTGGAAAGACCACCATAGAAACATAGAAGATATGAATGTATTCCTTTAAATGAGAAGAAGTCTATAAATGGATTGTTGTGGCTACATCAGATGACCATTTCTAGCCATTTGAAGCTATAGGGCGCTTGAACACTCATGCTATGCTCCAGATCACCAAATCTTCTTTACACTAGGTCCAGTCCTTAAGCCATTGGAAAAAGAGCTTAAAGTCAAACTGGACTTTTGTGGTATGATGACACATTAGATGGAAGATAGCAATGCATACAGTTTCAACCACGTGTACGGTAGATGTCAATGCGTACATCGTCGACAAAAAAATCACGCTCGTTCATGTCTTTGTCTGCGTTAGAGCCCCTCGGGATTTCTAACTTAGAACACGCCTTTCGGCGTAAAAATGGTTTTTGTTTCCTTTTTTTTTTTACAGCCAATTTCATATTTTAAAAAAACATTAAAGTATAATTTTTAAAATAAAATTCTATGATGTTTTTTTTAGCGTTGACTATTTCAAAATTCTATGACATTTTTTTTGGCGTAATTAAATTAAGTTCTATAAAATACCTGTTTGTAGTGGTAACTTTGGTGGTCCCATTATGTCGGGTGTACGTAAATACAAGAATTTTTTATCCCGTTATCTTTTCATAAAAAGGTAAATGAAAAAACAATGCTGATACATTAAAATCTAATTATTATTGCTGCAATTCTGCCATTAAATAATTTTTTAAAATTTGAAAAAGGAATTCATATGAGTAATACATACCTTACAAAGAGAGGAAAAAATTCCATTCGAATCAAACTTCCCAACGCCAACATGAATCATACATTCTCGGACATCTTGTTTGACGACATCTTTCTTTCTCAAATCCGCGACAACAAAACCAGGAGGCTTGAAAAATCTAGTGGCTCTGCCATGGCAGTCAACCTCTATTTCGGTGTCAATGATGGCATCCACTCCAATGTATTCCACTGCAAACAACTCAACCAACACCCGGGGAACCACCGCGACGCCAATTTTCCTCCCAAACGATGAAAAAACTCTCCAAACCTTGTCATTTCAATCCTCCACAAAAAAATAAGGTAAAACAGCTCTAGCCACACCACCTTTCTTAGAAACCCACCTCTCATGGATATATTAATCATCGTCTTCATTACACAAGTAGCGGAAATGAAGGTGTATAGAAACCAGACAACAGGAGGAGGGTCATGTCGGACCTGTGCGGTACAACAACAAGAAACAACAAAACAAATTGTTCCCTCGCAACAATGCGTCGCATAGATCTGAGACAACCTTTTGCATTTCCATTCATTTGCTGCTGCATTTCACGTGGATCAGTTCGCTCTTTTAGTCAGATTTCAACACATCCCATTAAACTACAATCTTTACCGTTCATGTTCTGACCGGTGTCAAAATCGGCCAAGACCCATTCTAACAGGGAACGCCTCTGACATAATTATATACAATCAAGTACCCATAATGATAGATAACAATGCGTACAGTTTCAGCCACGTGTACGGTAGATGTCAATGCATACATCGTTGACCAAAAAATCATGCTCGTTCATGTCTTTGTCTGTGTCAGAGCCCCTCAGGCTTTCTAACTTAGAACACGCCTTTCGGTGTAATTATTATTATTTAATCCCTTTCCTTTTTAATAAAATAGCCACGTTTGGAAAGACACGTCATTAGAAGAAGGGATGAAAATTGGGCATTACAAAATGTATCACCATTCCCAAGTGTTTACATCATTTCTAAGATTCAAACAAAAATTACAATTTTTTTTGTCATAATAAAAAATAATTGTTTATTAGCGATGAAATTAGAATTTACATGTTATAGATAATCCATATACCACTTAACTCTACTTATTCATATTAATGTTTAAGTTAACAACATTTATTGAACTCTATTTATCCATTATATACACTACTAAAAATAAAGTGATAATAATTCTTGCTCTTTTAAAATTGTCAAATTTTTAGCATAGGCACATCAAATTCCTTGTTGAAGTTCAAATTTTTCTAATTTCTAGAAGAAGTGGCCACTTTTGAGCCCACTTTAGTCCCCCATTTCCATGCGTCTACCCATGTTGACTTGGGAGCCACCTGACACACGCGTGGAAGAAATGATTGATTCTGAAGTGTGGTAACAAAATCACGCACTTACTATTACATTTATACGGCCAAGTATGGTATTTTATATATAGATCTCGCGTAATAAAAGTATTCACTAATGACCCTCGTCATTGTCGTTAGTTTTTATTTTTACATCATGCTCAGCGAGCTTGAAAGTGGATTTACATTCTCTTTCGAAAAATATTTCGTTTTTTTTGTTTGGAAAATGATTTTTCTCGGGGGATTCAGCCATGTTACATACAAAGTTAAATTAGATATAACATATTTTTTTTGCTAGCATTCTATTTTAGATATGGAGAGAGAAATCATTTTTTATTCAACAAGCTCTTTATAGTAGAGGTTTTTTGAGTAGTTAGCAGAGCTTAAGTTATGTCCAATGTTATGATGCAAATATAATAGCTCATGATAAGGTTGTTTTTCAAGAATTTGAGCACGTGGAGTCCCAAATGGATTATTGGAGAAGTGTTGTTGGAATATGCATGTAATTTCTCCCGTATATGAAGTCACAATTTAACAAAGAGAAGTTTATTTAGTTTCATGCAGTCCGTAGCTATTTAGGAGAGTTCACTTCAATTCTATTTTAGAAATAGATAAAGTCAAAATAAAATAAAGAATTCAGTTTGCAAGAATGCACAATATGCTTTAGAATTAGAGGACAATTGTTTATATATAGAAGCACTCTTTAGAGCTGTTAAGTTTAGTTGAAACTTATTTTGATATAAAGAAGAGCAATTGTAATTGCTGTGTATGCTGATTGAAGATGAATAACAGTGTTTTACATGCACTAGAAGATTGTAATGAACCGAAACTCTGTGACAAA
Source organism: Taxus chinensis (assembly GCA_019776745.2). Taxonomy (NCBI): domain Eukaryota; kingdom Viridiplantae; phylum Streptophyta; class Pinopsida; order Cupressales; family Taxaceae; genus Taxus; species Taxus chinensis. The sequence goes on from CM034155.1 coordinate 552,716,984, forward strand.
AGAAGAGTTAATTCATTTATGCACAACAGTGCTGTTTTCATTGATTACTTTGTTTTTATCCATGTTTTCTTTATTATTTGTTTGATGTTCAAGTGCCTTGTTGTGTTTTCAGTCAAAGGCTTGTGGGCTGACTTGCCCTCTTTAACCGAACACATCCTAACACACCAAAACATCATTCCAGCCCTCTACTAGGATAATAGAACATGATATACCTTTAACAGGGTATTCATAAAGGACACTACGAGGTCTACAACCAGAGGCAACAACAAAAAAAAGAGGAGGCAAGACGGAGACAAAGGATGCTAATCCTTCTCTGTGAAAAGGAAGAAGTCATCTAACTAATAATGAGAGCACTCGCAAATGTTCAATGTTTAGCAACAAGGTCACCGAAACAAGGACTAGGGTACGCCAAATGGGGCATTACAATAAGCCTTGTTATATTGTTGTCTTGATTGATTTCTCCTTGTTGCGTTGTTGTTGTGTTTGTATGTAAATGGAATGAATGTGAAATTATTTGTTAAGTATTGTGGAAGCTAGTAGTTTCCATGAGTTGAGACCTCCCATTGTAATGTGGTTGGGGCTCAGGGGCCAATGGAGAGGATGAATTCTCTTCTCCATTGGGTATCTTGGTTGGGTGGAGAGCGTTTCCTCTCCCCTTATTTTGTTTTGAATCAAGAAAATTCTTGCAAAAGCTACTTTGTTGGAGTTTGGAGTTTGGAGTCTTGTTGGTTATCATGTGAAACTACCTTGTATTTTACCCACTTAGAGTGAAAGAAATTGTAATAATGTATTTTATTCTTGTATTTACTTTTGTATGGCTTCCCACATCAAGTGGAGAACATTTTTGTAATCTTGTGGAAAGGAGTTTACATTTAATATTTGTATATTGAAAAGAGAAAGAAAGATTTGTATGGTTTAGTTAGGAAATGGAAAAAGGAAGTCTTGTTCTTTGTGAATATTGTAGAGTTAGTTTTGCAAATATAAAAATAAATTACTTTCTCCTTGTTGAAATCTTGGATGTATTATGAGAAAAATAGTGCTTGTATTAAAATATTAAGCTATTTTACAATGGAAAAGAAAGTATATTTTCATTGAGTAGTTATTGTATTGTAAATGTGAGAAATAAGCAAATGTAGAGATTGTTAGAAGTTGAGCATTTTTGGGTAATAAACTTGAATGGAAAAATAAAGTTATTTTAGCTATTTTGAATGTATGTACATTGTATTGAAATAAAGAGGAAACTAAGTTAGATTTTATTGCTTTTAGTAATGGTAATTGTATAGTAAGGAAATGACTAAGTAATAAAATAGATTTACATTTCTTTGCTCTTGTAATGGAAAGAAAGAATCTAGTTAAACAAATGGAAATTATTCTTGTAAGTAGATGAATTTTAATAGAGTTGAAAACACTTTAAAATGACTAGATTTAACTAAGAAATGAATAATAGAGCACTAAACCTCAAATTAGGATCTTGGAATGAACAAAAACAAACTTAGAATGCATTTTTCCATCCTTTAGCAACTTTAAGTTTTTGCAAAAATCTCTTCTTTAAGGTTTTATTTTTCAAAAGCATGACCACTGCCCTATGCAGAGAGGTGATCCTGTAACCGCTACTCAACCTATTGCGGTTGTCTCAAAACCACCACTCAGTAGGGCAGTGAACCTATGTTTGTCACCCAGGTTAGGCAGCAGTTTCACAGTCGCCGCTCTGGAGGGCGGCGGTCTTGTCACTTATGATAGAATTCTGCGGACCCACGCCGGTGCATGAAATTTAACCAATTTTCACTAATTCCTAAGCTGTAAAATTTAACCTATTACTACCAGCAAGTAAAATAAAGATAAATGCTTTAGAATGGAACAACAAAACACTCAAATGGTGAATCTAAAAGCATTCTTTCATTTATATAAAAGGGGCTAGGGTTTGCCCCCAAATTTAAACCCAATACACTAAAATATTGGAATAAAAACTAGATTGGAGGAGGAAACTCCTCCCAATCCTTGAAGGAAATAGATTTCATAAATAAAAGTCGACAAAACTAAGCTAATCCTAGACTAAATATTATTGTAGAACCCTCTATGGCTCCTTCCTTTTTACTCTCATGGCTTCCTCCTCTCCAACCTACAGATTTAGAAAAAGGAAATGAATCAAATGAGAAGAATGGAATGAGAATAGGTTTTAATAGAATTTCATAATGATTTTAGGGAAAGGATGGGAACCCTAGGATCTAGTGGCGAAGATGGATTTGATCCAATGGTGGAGGATTGACCCTACCTTTAATAAGAAGAAATATATTTTAAATGTTTTAATTTAAAATCCTTAAGGGTATGTGTAAATGGGTGAGTGGTGCCATTTAATTTCCCAGGGGTGTGATGTCCCTTTTAAAACCCTTAGTATGTGTAGAAGCTTATTAAAGGATCCTTTAAGCTATTAAAGTAATTGATTTAATAATTTTAACATAAAGTTAAGCTTGTTAGGATTGAACTTAATTGAAGAGATGAAAACATCTAATTAAGTGAATTAAACCTTGTTATCTTCCTATAAAACTATCGATTAATGCACCCTAGAGATAATGGTGTTAACATGTAACTTTCAACTTGACCTGTTTCTTCAATCGTAAATCTGAGCTAAGTAGTGTAAGTAAATTAATGAACTCTAAAGGTTAAGCACCCTTGTAACATCCTTGTATCGTAACCTTCTCTTTTAACTTAAACAAAAAAAAATTATTTGCACTTTCGTGTTAATTGTTGGGTTGAAGTGTGTTCTTAGAATGTTGTTTTTGTGGGCATTACAAAAGGTGAGGAAATTTCCTATCCAATGCGAATAATTTAAGAAATTTTTGAATGCGTTAAGTTTGAGAAAAATCAAGTTGAACCTTTAAGCCTGTTAGAGAGTAGGTATGGTGAAGAATTACCCTCTGAACCTTATTGTACCTTCTAACCCTAAATTCTGGACCTTATGACCTCTAATAATTGTTAATAAAGGAAAAGAATATTCTAGTGAATTAGAATTGTTTTGGAACTTGTTAGTGACAATTGTTGCCTTCTAACATGGTTGTAGACTCTTTTAAACAAAAAAAATTTATTCCATAACTTTCCTAATTAATCCTAGGTTGTTCTTGGGTCTCAAGTGGGTTGTTTTTAGCGGCCATTACACACGTGTTAACTATATGCTATTGTTAGGCCTGGAGAATATTAATTTTTTTAAAAAACAACACACCAAGAATAATGTTGTCCAATAGGAATTACATTGTAATGCAAGTGTCAAAACCCTTGCCTATTCAATGTTTTAATCAATGTAGAAAATAAATGCAAGAAATAAATGCTAGAAATTTTACTTTGTACACATGTCATGTATTTTACTTTAGGCACAAAGAAGATCTTTTAAAAAATGTATTCCATTCTTCTTATGACTAAATACACCAATGAAATTATGTATTTATACGTTGTTTGAATTTAAATTGAAACCCTATTAACTTAAAATTTGATATAAATGAGAAGGAAAGACAACAAGAAAATAAATAAACATCCAAGAAATTGAAAATGGGATAAAAAGACCAACTAAAGGTAACCCATATGGTTATGACAAAGCTTGATAAACTTTCAAAAGTGATTATAATGGTCAACAAAAAGTAGCCTAGACTATTTTTTATAGTCAAAGATTGTAACACTACAACTCTGATAAAAACTCCAAATTATTATTTTTTAAAATAAGGAGATTGAAAAATCGAAGAACAATAAACTAAATAAGAGGCTTCGGAAAAATTCGGTAGAAAACATATGCATAAACAATATCAAGATTGAGCTCAAAGTGTTGAAACAGGAACATAAGTGAAAACATGGTAACATATAAACAATGTGTACCCATAAAAGTGTAAAATCAACCCAAAAAAGTAATTTAGACCAAAAAAAATTAAAATGCTAATGCTAGCAATTAACAAGTCCCGTACGAAATTTAAGAGTCTACATTGAGTATACGAATGCAAAATTAAGCCTTTCGATTACCAAAATTAAGCCTTCGCATTACCAGACAAGCATGTCCGCGTCACATGCCTCCACAATTCACGCCAGTAAAAGACAAACAAATAAAGAACGCGCGATGTTTGTTACCTTGAAGATATTTTCATTCCCTCCTTCTGTTGCTTCTTCTTTGTTTTCTACCTTTTATTTCCTGCTACGACTTCTTCTTCTGCTGTGAAGATTTGATAGTCCGCCATGGGCAAATATCATATGCGTTTTTTCCTATTGTGGGCAGTCTTGATGTTTATGGGTGTCAATAATTGTGAGAAGATAATAAGCTCGGCAGGAGATGCGCCCGCACAGGAACGTGCAACTCGCAAATCCCCAGATGGCTTCGCGTTTGGAATGGTGGTTCTCATTATTGCCGTTTTCCTCATTCTCATTCTCATTGTTATCGTCTGCTATTTCCAACCGCATGCCGCGCGCTGTTTCAGTTATTCAAGTTTCCGTATCCGGTTTCCTGACGCAGAAGAGGGGAGGCATTCTCAGTTACCAGGCGAGGGTTCCACTTCACCTTCTGCTTCAACTCGTCTCATCCACAATGTCCAGGTAATCAAAGCTACCGCTCATGCTATTTGCAAGGTTTAAACAATAGAAATCCTAAAATTTTGGTTGTTTCCGGTCGTTGTTTTGCACAGGTTGCTGAGGTTCAAAATCCCGCAGTGTTGACTGACTGGTTCAATAAGTCTGTGTAATGAAATTGCTATCATGATGTAAATTGATCAGTTGCTTTATATTTTCACAGTTTCAATGTTTTGAACCCTTTAATACACTAGTTTATACTGCGCTGATGAATTCTGCTCCTTTTGAACAATATCCTCGGAGGCCCAATGCATGGAAACAACTTTGTAATGGCGGATGCCCTGTCTTTCGTAATCAAAAAGCATTGTCCAGATGTTTTCTGATGCTGGTTTTGTTGATATTCTTGAAATATTTCATCAAAAGAATTAAACGCTTTTAACAGCATGCTTATTTCAGAATTTGCATTAACAGTTATCATTTCAAAATGCAATTTATATGACAGCTAAGTTAAAACGACATTTGAATGTAAAATCTGCTGCTTAAAATTTTCTGTACTCTTAAGTGACATTCCCCGCTTTGTTGAGCACTGATTTCCACTTGAAACAGAAAACGTTTCTATATGACATTGAACATATTTTAGAAGAAATAATTCATTCCCACAGATTGAACATTATTTTTATGTTGATTGGTCATGGTTATCTCAAAGGCTATACCTATTTATTTATATTTATGTATATTCTTATCATTTGTACTTAATCTAATTTCTAAAAACAGTAACACTTGCAATGTTGCTGAAGCAAACACTTGTTGATATTAAGAGAATGCTGAATTTAATGCATCTCTAACAAATTGGACTTTATAGCAATTTTGAGAATTACTTTTCTTCCTCCCTTCACCTTTGTTCAGACATGCATTTTTCATCGAATGAAGTGAATTCTGTTGAGGCCCTGGGAAGCTCCCAAGATTAGCTATTCTTGTTCCACAGATATATACATTGAAAAGCAGTCATGAAAAGCATATTCGAAATAATTGAGCCAGACGAATAGCATATTACAGTAGCATTAGCAATTAACTCATCAGGAAAACGTGTACACCACAACACACATTTTATCACCAAAACAGGGCGTGTCCGCCATTACAAACTACGACAGCCGGCAATTTTTATTTTTTATTTTTCTGTTATGTAACATCTACCAAACTGTGTTAAAGAGTTAAAAACCCTGAAACTCTTTCTTAAACTGAACAACCACATAAAAGCTCGAACAAGCCTTTGACAGTGTTCCTGTAAAAGTGCGTAGCAGAATGTTATTACTTCCAGAGCTTCCTGTCATTCGACTACCTCTAACACTATAAATTCCTGCCTCTTACTGGACTTAAGGTTTAGGGAATTTAATGGTAGGTAACCGGTAAGCAGCTTATTTGACCTTCATTTCCTAAAGAAATGAAGAATGCCTAAAGTAAATAACAAAATACTGTATTCGATGGGGTAAGGTGGGTTTAGAAGGCGGAGGAGCAGCACAAGGAGAACTGTGTGAAGAAATATGCGAAGAAGAATGTTAAAGTACTAAATCAACTAGCGGTGCTTGGAAATCAGTCTGGGAGTGATTTACAGAGATGATGGGTGCTGTAGACTTTCGTTTTCAGTGATGCTCAAAACTACAAACATGCATAAAACCCAGAACAAGACGAAGGCCTTTACGTATTATGCCGTGGCAGATAAAGTATGATTCAGAGAAAAAGAGATAGACAGCAGTAACCAGCAATAGGGTGTGAAGCGGAGTTAATTAATACAGGGAGAGAGGATAGTATTGGGCATTGGGAAGTGTAACCAATTACAACGTTGCCATTTTGCATTATATTATTATCACATTTTGGATAGTGTAGTTAAAAGAGCAAAGAGAGAGCGTTGTAATTGAGAGTACACTTCCCAATGCCCAATACTGATCGGATCTCTTCCCTGTATTAATAACTCCGCTTCACACCCTATTTTATGGTTACTGCTAGTTCTATCCTTTTCTCCTGAATCATACTATCTGCACGCATAATACGTCTCAAGGCCTTCGTCTATGTTCTGGGTTTTAACAAAATGAACGTCCATGGTTGTAGTAATTTGATGCATCACTGAACACGGAAAGATATACAGCACACACGGTTTCATCTCTGTAAATCACTCCCAGACTGAAGAGTTCCAAGAGAGCTAAGTTGATTTAGTACTTTAACATTGCTTTTAGATAGTTCTTCACACAGAGTTCTCATTGTGCTGTCCTCCGCCTTCTAAATAAAATATTCACTTGGTGTACTGAATCGAATGGCCGAGTAACTTGTTAATGAAATTTAGGCAGTCTTCAAGTTTCTTTAGGAAATTGAAGGTCAAATAAGCTGTTACCGTTGCGACCTACGATAAATTCCCTAAACCTTAAGTCCAAGATAATGAGGGCAGGGAATTATATATGTAGAGGTAGTCAATGACAGGAAGCTTCATGGAAGTAAACAAGGATTTGCTACGCACCTTTTTACTAGACACTGTCTAAGGCTTGTTCGAGCTTTTAGGTGGTTGTCAGTTTTAAGAAAGAGTTTCAGGGTTTTTAACTCTTTAACACGAGTTTGGTAGATGTACAAAGGCAGAAAAATAAAAAAACTAAAAATTGCCGGCCTCATGTCAATTTTGTAATGCGGACACGCCTGTTTCAGTGATAAAATGTTATGTTGTGGGTTTTGACACTTTTCCTAAATGAGTTAATTGCTAATGCTACAATGTAATATGCTATTTGGATCGCTCAATTATTTCGAATATGCTTTTTCATGACTGCTCTTTGCAATGTATTGATATACTGTGCGAACAATAGAATAGCTTAATTCTTGGGAGCTTCCCAGCGGCCCTATGAAAGACAGAATTTCAACTTTTCATTCGATGATGGTGAAATGAGTTATGTCTGACAAAGGTGAAGGTGAGGAACTTGGCTGAAAAAGAATAAGTATCTCAAAATGCTATAAATTGGGTTTGGGATTTGTGTAGAGATTGCAGTAAATTCAGCTCTTATTCTCCTTAAATATCAACAATAGTCAGTTGCTTCAGCACATTGCCAAGTGTTTACTTTAATAACTAGAAAAAATTAGATTAAGTACAAATGATAAGAATATACATAAATATAAATTAAATAGGTCGTAGCCATATCAGATATAGGACCTATTGACCATGTCAACATAAAAATAATGTTCAATCTGTGGGAATGAATTATTTCGCCTCTAAAAATATGTTCAATGATCATATTTAGAAAACGTTTCTAGTTTCAAGTTTGGAATATCAAGTTCCTATTCAACAAAGCGGGAATGTCACTTAAGAGTACAGAAATCTGTTAAGCAGCAAGATTTTAAATTCAAAATGTCGTTTATAACCTTAGTGTCATAAAATTGCATTTTGAAATGTAACTGTTAAATGCATGTTAATTTCTGAAATAAGCATTGCTGTTAAAAAGCGTTTAATTTATTTGATTGAAAATATTTCAAGAATAGTGGTAAACAAAAACTCCGCATCAGAAAATATCTGGACAATGTACGATTTTTTTACGAAAGCAGGGCATCCGCCATTACAAACGTTGTTTCCATGATAATGGGCTCCGAGGAATATTGTTCAAAAGAGCAGAATTTCATCAGCGCAGTATACAACTAGTGTATTTGGGTTCCAAAACATTGTGAAACTGTTGAACAATATGTGGAAGCAACTGATCAATTTACATCATGATAGCAATTGGAGTACACAGAAAGGATTGAAAATAACCAGTGAATATGTGTGAAAAACTGCGGATGAAATGAAAGAGTAAAGTAGCAAATGTGCCTGGCAAAACCAAATAAAATACCGGAACAACCAAAATTTTAGGATGGAGGTTCTATTGTTTAAACCTTTGCAAATAGCATGAGCGGTAGCTTTGATTACCCATTTGCAAAGTGGACATTGTGGAGAGACGAATTAGAAGCAGAAGAATGAAGTGGAACCCTCGCCTGGTAACTGAGAATTTTGCCTCCCCTTGTCTGCTGTCAGGAAACCGGATACGGAAACTTGAATAACTGAAAAGGGTTCAAGACGATATTTTTATAGCATGGCGGTTCGGAAGATATGCAAGACGATAACAATGAGAATGAGATGAGGAAAACGGCAAATAATGAGAACCACCATTCCAAACGCGAAACATCTGGGGATTTGCGAGTTGCACGTTCCTTTGCGGGCTGACCATATTTACTTCGCACCCAAATAAATTCCCAACGAAATAAGCATTATAAAGCATTAAATTTATAAAGCTTAATTTAATCCAATAATGGCCAGAAATTATAGTTTCAAGTTTTCTGAAATGCTTCTTCCAATCCAATAATGGCTTGAAATTACAGTTTCACCGTTACACTATTTAAATGCATGTATATTTGAAGCAAAACTTACAGTAAATTTCTAGCAAAACTGCAATATATTTTAAACAGATCTGCAGTACATATTTTATTTCCATGAAAGAGCAGGGTTATGAATAATGACAGATGATCAATTGAAAAAACATAGGATTCACTGTATATTTAGTGATTTTATCATTAAAATTGTTACGAATAATAATGAGCTGCTTGTAAACTATTTAAATCAGCCATTATTGTTCATAACAATTTTAATGGTAATCTATCTATACAATATAAACTTCTATACAATATAATTAATGAAGGATTGAACAAGATTACCAAGATGTAAATAAATAGGAAATGGAAGATATTGCACTTGGCTAGTTAGCAGCTTTTGCACAGCATGGAAGAGATTGCCCCTGGCTAGTTAGCAGCCTTTGCACAACAAGAAGATGTAAACTGTCAGCAGCAACAAGTAAGTTTTAGTTTTTGCACAGAAAAATGTAAATGAAACTGAAATATTTTTTTGAATGGGAAAGAAGTATTCGACTCAACTCTACTATTTATAGATTTTACTCACAAATTTGGATCCATGTTTGATCCGTGTGCTTGATTTCTATTTGCTAAGGGAGTTGACATGGATTGGTAATTTAAATAAAACAATTTCTTTGTTATATTTGGCACTTTAGTTGATCCATGCACTCGAATTCTATTGGGGGAAAGAGTTAGGTGGGGATAGAGTGGGAAATACATCACTTTGATTGTGAAATTTTTAATATATATTTTTTGAAATCAAAATCAATCCTTCATTGATAGGGCTATTCCGAGCAAATTTGTGGAGCCTGTAGTTAACATTTTACTTGTTTGCAGGTGCTTGCATTTAAGAAAGAAAGATTCAAAACATTTGCAGGTTTTTCAGATCATCAAATCCAGCCATGAATAAAATTTCAGAAATGGAATAGAGTTTTTCACAAGTCAATGGGAATAAATAGTTGGAGGAAAAAACTCGAAAGACCGCTTTATATCCTGTAATCTCAACCATTGACCCGCTCCAAATCTACATAAAAATAGTAATACCCTGATTTCCTCAAGGTGGATTTAAAATTAGAAAGACAATATATTTATTATTGCACGGATCAATTGTTTCACGGATGGATATATTCAACTGTTAGATTTGCCTTAAAAAACTCAAGGGGTCACCGGGGGCCTGAAGGTGAGGTTACCTCTTTATATTAACATGTAATGTATTAATTTGCAAATGTGCATCTATGATTATAAAATTAAAATGAAAAATCATTTGTCACTTAAAAATTGAATATAATAAATTTATTTTAAGTGAGAAATGCCCAAATTATATCTTCTTGGAAATATTGGGGACATATATATAACACTTGTAAATTTTTATATCTTTGAGGATATAATACGTACGTATTGAATCATATATTGGTATTGAGGGTGTGCGTTAAAATCACTTTAATTATCATTTTTACCCTTTACGGATAGTGGTGGTCCCTTCCCCTAAAAATGGAACATTTTATTGTCCATTAAAGTATAATTTACTATGATAGGTATTTTAAATTGTAGTAAGGTATGTGTTTAAAATGTTTGCTGAACTTGTAAATTTAGATATTGTGATGACATTAAATTGTAATATCTGTTTGATAATCATTAATAATCATTTTTTCAAACATCTATTTTTTTAGAGCACATCAATCAAAAATAATTAAATTATCCATTAATATTCAAATTATAGGGTAAGAACTTGGGGCCTTTTTAATTCAAAATGATTTTTTTCTCATCAATAAATAGGAAAAATGAAGAGAATGTAATGAGATTATTCATACAGTTGTATTTATAAACGTAAACTCTTAGTTCTTTTTGTTAATGCTTCTTGTCGGTCTTGATGTTTTTTGGGTTAAGATGTTTTAACTCTTATTTGTGGCCATGTTTCTCTTAGTATGGTTCAATACTACTGTATTCACAACTTGTATAGTAATGTTTGTCACAGGCTTCTGGGAGCCATAATCCCTATTTTTCGAGTGTACCTTATCCTCAACTAAAAAGTTCATCAATGGTATATATTTAGAATCCAAAATAAGAGCCTTATGATTAAATATATAATTTACATTTTGTGAATAATACACAATTTATTTAAGACACTTGTATTGATTGTTAGTTACTCTATTTTCTAACTAAAATGAGTGTTAAAATTTTGATTATTCTCTATGGATATTTTAGTGTAATATATCATGGTCTTCGATTTAAATTTTATTCATGACAAAATAGAATTATTTTAGTAAGACTATGTTTATTTTTGTGATACAAAATCACTATTTTACAACATGTTGAATGTGTTAAGAAGAGAATGTTACAAAATCTACATTTATATTATTTCTACCATAGAATCTGATATTCTTTGTATGTCATCAATAACCAATAGATCAGAATTTTATATAATTGATCTATGGTCTATTATTTTTAATGTTAATTTGGTAGATTTGCCTATGTATATTGGATTTAGCCCAAATCGAGATAATGAATTAATTATTGCCTAGTTGACTATTTCAAAGTGCAAAACTCCATCTAAATTCTCTACTCTTTTTGAAACTAGTGGATAATCTCCCTCTCTAAATCATATTACAGCTTTTGAGAAATATCTAATTTCTCTCCTCTTTCAAATGGATGGGCCCATCCACATGTTGAATATCTTTACATCATTAAAGTGTGAGCCATTAAAAGTAAGAGCAATTAACAAATCTACATAAAGTTTAATCTTAGCAATTCTACTTAGTGATTAATATTTAAACAAAAATATGATCCATTTACACACAAAGTATTTATCGATGTAGTCCATATCGAGCATATTCTTGAATGCAAGAGAATCATATTATATTATTTCAGTAGTTCTCTCCCATTTTCATTAATTTGAGGTCATACACGAGGTGTGTTTTTTAAAGGTCTTAACTATTCTAACCATATACAACTAATGCCATAATCACATATTATTTTTCTTTAAAATCTTGCGAGTCATTGCAACTATATATTGTATTTCACTAAAGGTTGCTTGCTACCCCATTTGTTTATTCAAGATAGTGAAGTGACCTGTGAGACAATCAGATGAGTGGACGTCAGAAAGCCTCGTGACCAAATTAAATACATCCTACACATAAAATACTATGCACATCGCAAAAACTAACATCTAAATATATCCAAATTAGTAATAATCATCATCAAAGCTTTATTTACATCTTTATCAGGTTTCGATTTAAAATTTCAAAATTCTTCTAGAATGTCGACACAACTATATAGGTTAATCAATATCACTTTTGTATCACAATGTATTATTGTTCGAACACCAAAACATTAGTCAATACAATGTATAGGTGGTTTTACATTCACAGATGCATTATTATAACCATATCCAAGTGTAATTAGGCCTTATAATAGAGTACAAATTATACTATTAAACATATGAATTGCATAAGCCACAATATCAAATATAGAAAAGTGGAATGTGTCTGTGCCATATGTGTGTCATGTGTGTGTGTCTATAAATAGACTCTATCATAATTAGGGTCCATGTCTATAGTCCATAATAGTAATCAAGATGGTAGTATAAAAAGTTATATGACAAATATCATTGATATGTGGCACTAGACCCTAGATGTGGAAAAACATACTAACTCTAATCGTAAAGGAGATTGGATCTAGATCAATAATTAGAATCACGATGGTCATAAAACTATTTAATAAGAATCATGACTGCTGACTACAAAACATATTCATGCGATGAGATAAGAATAAATTTTGGTGAATGAAATCACCTACTCTTATTACATTATATAGATTTTGCTGTCTATATGAACCAAATGCTTTCTAAGGATTTATTTTAATTATATTGAGAATATGCTTGTAGTGCCCCACCAGTTTTTCTCTCTTCATATGATCTGTAAAAATATCATCTGATTAGTTTGATATTGCATATGAGACATAATGATACTTGATAATAGTGTTAGATTTTGAATAAGTGGAGAAGGAACTACGATTAATCATCATAATGGTATATGACATTCTTGATTTACATAGAAAAGCACTATATGAGATACGTGATTTACTATTCATGACTTTGAAAAATTAAAATGTTGATTTAGAGATGATGGTATTATAGTAACAATTGAGAAAATAGATAGATTATGTTTCTATATGTGAGTGTCACTGATGATTAGAATGTCACGATTTAGATAAAAATAAATATTGGATCATGTAATACTATACATCGTTGATCACATGCAGTGTGGCCAAATGTAAGGGTTATTCAGTTGATATAGTATAGTTGCATTTTCCTAAGAGATTTATATTGACATTCTATATCATAAAAAAAATTCCAGCAGTATAAAAACTAATTAGGTTATGACCAAATATGAGTGTGTAATTGATTATAGGCTACACCCCTTGGCGAGCATGAGAAAAACTTCAGTAATAATGCACTACCTAAGGATGCCTAAGCTACGTACTTTCCCAAGCCCTTTTTCTTACTTTTTTGTACTTTGGTCATTATTTGTATTTGGAGGATTTCTAGTTGATCATTATAGTTAATTTGTATTAATCCTCATTTTGTTATCCCCTATGCCCTTCAGAACCATGGTAACTATTAATTTTACGTTATTGCTCACTTTACATATTGGGATTGATTTGTGGTAATGTGATCATTTCTGATGATTTTGATTAGTGGGGTGTAATAGTTGGCCATAAAATAAATTAATCTGGGACTGTCTTGGGAACTATATTAAATTATTAAAATAAAATGGGGACCATTTATCACCTAAATGTTGACATCCCACTCAACTCTCAAATATCAAATTAGTATGCAAAAAGAGCTTAATCCTCCTCTGAAGGCATATATGGAGCAAAGTTGATAGAGGTTTCAAAGAGCTTAAAAACTTTATAGCCCTTGGGGACCTAATATATGGAGTGGGGATAAGCTATTTGGTGTGAACGTATACCCAAAACTCTTCCTTTTCCCACTCCACTCTCTCAGGAAGACACCATATGAAACATGTTCTCATCTTATCTTACAATGGTTTGACTTTGGAGATTGTATTGGGGCTTGTGAAGAAGAGATTAGTCAAGGAAATGTATTTTGTTCCCTTATTTTAGAAATAATTTGGCCCTATGAACTTGGATGTGATGACATGGGTGACTTGGAATAATTTACTTAGTTTTACAGGGTGGCCCATGTAACCCTCCCATGGGTTTATGATATTCTGGGTATTCCAAATACACAAATCTGTCCTAGGGGAATTCAATTGTGATGGTTCAGGGGCTAGATAACACTATAGACATTTAAGAGCAGGAGTCTTTATGGGATAACACTTTGGGAGCATAAGAGCAAGTCAAGAGCTTCCTAACACTATGGCTATATAAATAATCACGACGAGCATGTGCTCCACCTCGTCCTCATCATCCCTCTACTAAAAATGGCTATATGTGCCATTTTAGAGACATTAAATTTTTATGTATGTGTGTTATTAATGAGTTTTTTTATTAGAGAATAAAAGAAATTGGGTTCTAATTAATATATATATAGTGGTTCCTTGATAACAAAAGCATTCAAATTTGGTTGGATTTTATATTTGGTTTTGGGAGTGGGAGGGGATTCTTGTTCTCAGGGCTTCTTGGCAAAGCCAGTGAATGGATATTTTTATACTCTCTAGATGGGTGTAATGACCCACAAATTCACACACATGAACAACACGGTGAAATACAGGATAAATTTTTTTTTTTTTGTTGACTTGTTTTGACACATAACATGACGCAACATGTCATCACCAAGGGATACAACTAACACTATGAACAAGTTGATACGGGGGGATGGCCATAAAGGTCAGCACGGAGACGTTCACACCTATCAAGGACAATGTACATTTTTTCTTCTTCTTTTTGAAAAGACAACATGGAAGTCCAATCCATATGACACACTCACAGCTAAGGCATCCCATGAGGAAATTCTTGTTAGAATTTTCTTGTTTACTAAAATGTCTCTTAATTCTTAACTTACGTTCTTATAAAATTTCATGTAATGATTCACACAATTGTTTTGACAAGGGAGAACTTCTTTATTTTCAACAGTATTGACTAAATAGCTTAAGGCCAAGCCTTCTAAATTAGGATAATCAGTTTTATGTCCAAAGCTTTCTTATTCATTTGATTTTAGAACATTTTCCATTTCTTACAAGGTTAATTAAACTTACTCAAGCTTCTAACACATGTTCCACAACTCTATTGCACAGGTGAAGGCATAAGCTCCGATTGAGTGGAAAGGTACCGCTTAGGGTTCATAACAATAGCCTTCTTGTTTAAGGATTAAACTTTTACCTTGCTTAAGAAAATATCACCATGAATTAAGGCATGGGTTAACAAAACAGGACAATAGAATTTAGCTTCAGGGTCACATGGTTTACTATCCGTCTTTTATTGAGGGTAAGAATTTATCAAGATTGGTTAAATGTTCCATCTAGACTTTACTTAATTAAGTTTGACAAAGGAAAACATTCCAAACGATAGAGAGAGATTTAAGGTTTTATTAATCAATTTCCCTCCTACTTAATAAACCCTATCATCTTCTAAAATTTAACCATTGATTTCACCATGAGATCATTTAAGGTTTCACCAAAACAAATAGTGTTTATTAGTTTAGCTCAGGGGAAAAATAAGTAATCATATTTTGTTACAAAAGATAGATTCCTCTTGATTGTTCCAAGTCTCAAAGGTTTTCAAGTGGATCACATCTACATTAATATGCTCATAAACATAAATTATCGTTTTAAACTTTTATAAGGAATATCTAGTCCACTTTATAGTGCTTACAAACTCATTGCTACTATGCCTTAGTAGGATTTACAACTCAACATTTTAACTCAAGAGCAAAGTTTGACAGTTACAACAGCAATATTCTACAATGCATTTACTAAGGCACTGACCCATCTTCTAAAATTTTTCCACTAGATGTTATCAATAGTTTAACCATAAAAGACAACGTACAAGCATCGAAGTGCCCCGCTACTATTCTAAGAATTAAAATTCACTAGAATATCACATAACCAAGCGGTAATCAAAATTTCATCTTTCACATGATAACCAAACAAGCCAAATTTTCAACAGTTACAACAACAATACTTTACAATACATTTACCAGGCACTGACCCTTCTTCTAAAATGTCCAAAGGCCCTTTCCAAATTTTATAACATAATACACATTCGTACAAAGGAACAATAT
The DNA here is from genome assembly GCA_019776745.2 of Taxus chinensis. Taxonomy (NCBI): domain Eukaryota; kingdom Viridiplantae; phylum Streptophyta; class Pinopsida; order Cupressales; family Taxaceae; genus Taxus; species Taxus chinensis. The sequence goes on from CM034155.1 coordinate 552,733,176, forward strand.
AACCAAGATTGATGCAATAATCTACAAGTCTTTCCATCATCTAACCACGTAAGCCATCTGCAACAATTAATAACTTGAGTCAGCTCGTGAGAACTGAGCAAGATAAGACTATACATAGCAACAATAAGCTACTAGCTAACAGTGCCATGAAAGGAAACATTCTATTTCAGGAAATGGATCAAAGTTCTAACCTCTAACAACCTTTTGAAGCAAGATGTAATTTTCAACATATCAACTAAGAAGAAAACCATAAGTTTTAGTTATGAAAATACCTCTAAAACTACAAAAGTTTGACAACCAAATACGCAAGACTATGAAATTTAAATGATTAGACACAAGAGTTGAGAGTATTAGGATTTCAATCATGTAATCCCGTAGATTACATGATTGAAATCTAAAGTGTAACCCTTCAATCCACATTATCAAGGTGAAGTCAAAAGATAAAAACCAAACCCGATATTAGCTGCCAAAAGAATATAGTTTTGGAATCGTTCCGTAGGGCCATAGGTCTAATAGGCTATAAACGAACAACGAGGGTAAAAACAAAGTTCCATCATGTAATCGAAAAGGTTTAAAGGATGAAAATATTATATTCAAACCCACAACCATTATATCTTAGGTAATAAGTGACTTCATGGCTAATAAGGATGAGTGGAAAGGACGGTAAGAATGTCCGGAATAGGTATTGCCTAACAGCTTACCTACTGAACATAACCAGGGCCGGAATAGCGACAAGCCTCCTTAATACCCAAGTTGAATAGGCAATCTAGTACTCTAAACACATCCTTGCAATTTTCATAATACCTTAGATTTATAACCCTCCCATTCTAGAGGAACATACCCATGAATCTAGACTTGGTTGGAATTTTCCGACGTCAACTCACTTCCTAATATCATAAACGATGCATACAAAGGAAAAAGGTCTCTCAACTCTCCTTAATTTACATCTCATCACTAATTTTATGGTAACCTATGCAGAGATTAAACACATAACATACCATTGAAGATAGATATCCTCCAATAATGAACTCTATAACGATGTAATTACAATTATTACACTCGACACATAAACAAACTATTCCAGAGCTTCTTTTCCCTTTTGACAACAAAATATATTCACGACCTTCCATCACAATCATCCTAAATTTGCAATGAAAGGTCACTCATCAAGAAGGAAGTACAAAACAAGTTTGACTAAATTAAGGGACTTCATGTTACCTTAAGCAGTTGATGAAAACCTTAACTTTCACAAACCGTGAAAGGTATTACCTTACTCCATCAAGGCATTATGTCTATACATGATTAAATCGATCACACAAGGAATCATCAACATACCATATCTTAACACCATAAAGGTCATTAATTTTATCAAATTTTACTCATCGAAAGAGTAGAATCAAATGGGGTTCTATCAATAATTTATGCCCTTCTATCAACCCAGGACATATTTTCGGCCCAAAACTTCCTTCTTAACAAGCATAAATATTGAACTTCTAATTTCCAAAAGTCCTAATAATTTGCACAATACACGAAGTGCATAATCACGCTTATCATAAAAATAATATAATAATAATTTAACTGTATGTTTTCCTCTAGGGCAACAACATAACAGGAAACCAATACTAGTCAACGATGCAACGTTCTAAGGGCGATTACATACCCAGGTTCACAAAAGAAACAGCGAAATTTTTGCAGAAGGAAGTAACTTTACAATTATATATATATATATATATATATATATATTTCATATGATCAATCAAAGCATACACTGAGAACCTTTGTTTGTTTTATATATATAAATGGGTTGATCACGTCAACAAGAACAACCAACAGAGGCAAATCCAGTAGTAACAAACTGTTAACCATAAATTGAACACAATCCACAAAATCACAGATTTAAACCAATTTCTAGAAAGAAAAAGTTTCATTTCAAGAGGTTATTAGATACTAGCATATTATGTATATGGTTAGTCTATCTTGCCTGTTTTAACGCATCCACCAGTCGTGTACCTCCAGCAAGGATTGCTACAGCCACACGCCCTTCGCTTTATCCTCCAACATGTCTAATGGCCACCGACTGGAACACTCCCCCAATCGGCTTCTCCCATGTGGACAGCCCTTCCAGGGCTTCTGAGTTCTAGTGCAACACCAGCAGCAGAAGCATCTCAACTGCAACAAATCCCACCACTGTGAATGTCAGCCACACACACTTCCTGCTTGAAAATAGATGAGGATACAGCCTGCCGCCATTTTGACCATCAGTATATAATCATAAACCCTCCTGTGTTTGGTAGAGCGGCTGATACTGCACACCAGAGCTCTAAAGCAGGGTGCAAACATTGTGTTTCCCACCAAAATCTGAAATGCCACTATCATTAACAGGAGCCCATTATTTTTTTTGAAGGGAAACATATTTTCATTCAGTGGAGTGAATCCACAGTTGGCAAATGATGATACCATTGTAAACACTGCAAACATAGAAATTCTTATGCCTATGCTACCGAGGATGTGTTTTCCACTCGAAGAAAAACAGAAATAGATGGCCACTGCTGTGATTCCAGCTATCTGCACCAGCCCTATATATAACAGAGAAATGTAGCCAAGGCACCTCAGAGCTTCATATTCTATACCATATTCACCCTCATAGTTATCCTTGTTTGGGTATACTTCTATTTCATTATTCTTCACAATCATATAAAACTCCATTCTCAAATTATCGCCAGGCTCCGGTACAGAGATATCATGGCTTCTATTGTTTCTTGTAATATTAGGGTCTGCCATTTCTATGCCATCCGTATTTCTTTCCTGGAGAAATTTGTTGGAGTCATGGAGCCTTAGCCAAAGGCCGAGCCTGGTAAGGTGAAGACACAACATGGATGTGAAAACTTCTCCACCAAGAAACATCATAATTACAAGCACAACGAGCTGCAACTCAGATAAATCTTGCATTGGGACAACACCCAAGCTGCTCACTGTCGTAGCCGATACATATGAGTAAAAGGCATTCAGCAGATCCATATATATTTTTTTTGCTTGGAGAAAACAAAAGAGCAAGCATGCCCACTATAGAAATCCCAACAAAATAGCAGACAAGAAGCCAATATGGATTTGAAACATTGAAAAACAGCAAGTGGTATTCGATTCCAAAGACACCCTCCTTGGCCTCTGTTTCTTTGTTTGCCCTCATGATATGATGCCGCCTCCAAGAGACCCTCTCCCATGAGCTACATCGTAAAACAGTGAGATCTCAAAAGAGGAACTTGCAAGGGAGTTTCTTCAGGTCTCCTGGTAACACTCTTACTATCACATAGTCGATTTGATAAAAAATATCTTGAAGGAGAGTCCCAAACTTGAAGATGCAGTCGAACTGAACAGATAACAACATAGTGGACAACCTGCTCATTGGAAGCGCTCAAAACGACTTCTACTACAGCTGCAAGATTTGATCGAGCTCCTTCCATGTTAAATTCACCACCTGGACAGAAGCGACTTTCAAAAATGAAAAGGCAAGATAGCTCAACAAAAACTTTATCTCGTTCTTCTACTACAGCTACAAGATTTTGCTACAACTGATCACGACTGTGTGGTCGCGTGTAACCAGAACATCAGGATCAACACCCATGGCTCCTTGGACTCACCCTGTAGCAGCTGTCACACCCAGCTCTCTCTGGGCCATGGATTTTCTGAGATAAGCTAACTTCTCTACCCTGTAGCTGCTGAAAACGGCCAAATGCCTCCTCACGGCACTCCCAGGAGGAGTTTAGTTCTGCGCCCCCGGATTCTAATAAAAGGAGATTCGCTCAACACTCCACCGACTCCCACTGTCCCACGCCAAACCAGAAACATAATTCACCACCTAACTGCCAGCTAGCCAAAGCATAAATTTTTTTATTTTATCTTATTTTGGAGCCCCACGCTGGTTGCGGACAGGGCACCTAGAACTGGAGTAAATACGATGCCCAACTGGGCATTACATTCTCCTCCCCTTAAGAAAGCATCGTCCTCGATGTGACATAACACAACGGAAGAGAAAAGGTTCGCGACCAAGAACAGGCATAGGAGAAAGTACACTCTATGGTTTAAAAAAAATAAAATAAAATAAAAAATTAGTTGCTTAATGTACGGCCACAGGGTAGCCTTAGGAACATTTGGTAGAATTTTTAACTTTCAATGTTCTGTGAAGATTGGCAGTTCTTTCTTGTTCATCATTTCATTAGTTTCTTTCCATTATCATTATTTCTAGTTTTAATTTCTTTTAAAAAAATATATCATCATTGAAGAGTTTTGATTTATTCCTTATTGTGGGTGCCCAACATGAGCTGCTAACACAACACCCTATCAGGTTCACAAGACACTACAGATTCACAAGTACACAAGTATATACTTCAAGATTGTATTACACCACAAAAGGGTTACTCAAATACGGAATGGATTAGGCACAGTCCACATAGTACAACGTCACACATCAATGACTGACATACAAGATACTCAACCAAAAGAGTACTACAATCCACCAGACATTTCCTCAATTTGCATCAATGAAAAATTCACATAACACCAAACAAATGCTACAGGTACATAGTGTCCACATGGGAATCAATGACATAACACAACATCACAACACATATCCATCTGACATGAGTAACACATACATCAAAAGACCACTACCAAACATCACAATGACTCAACATATGTCCTGGAACATCAACCATACAGACAGATATCATAAGTCTCCCTCAAACTCTTATACCTCCCTCAAGTCTCTTATGCCTCCCTCAAACTCTTATGCCTCCCTCAAGTCTCTTATGCCTCCCTCAAACTCTTATGCCTCCCTCAAGGAGGCCGGTTGTCCCTATGGTCCAAGACACATAGAGTTTGGACACTCCTAACCCAAGTGACATGATAACGCGTGGTTCAACAACCCGCTAGTTATATGTACCCCTTGGGGCGTACCCCCATACAACGAAGCGGGTCCATAGGTCCAACCAATCCATGGTGCATCCCATGACCCTATTCCACACATCACGACATTAGAACCAGCACAACAATCCAGTCAAAGTGCCAAGTGGCAAAGTACAAGCCTTGGGCAAGGCGGTAAAATTTCCAAATTTAAAAGAAGACCCCAAATCAAGCTAAAATAAATGGCCAAATAGCCAAAGTTAGTATCGAAATCCCCATGTTAGTGCCACAAACCAAGGAAATGCCCAAAATTGTAAAGCATTGCAATTAAGAAAAGATGCTGGTCCTTGTAAAATAAAGTAAAAAGCTCAATTTACGAATAAAATCAACTTATAGTAATGTCACATTACAATAACTGTGTGGCCTTATCTGGCCACCAAAGGGGTACTCAACGAGTTGTTGGCACTCGGAACATCGAGCCTCAGCTCGTAAAATATATATCAATCCCGCCACCCTTCGACAAGGCTAAACATAGTCATAGATACACTAAGGTTGCATACATACAACCACATAGGGAGAGAGGAAAGAGTCACATGTAATCTACTAAACTGAGTTTTGACTCGAGTTATTGACCCATGGTACACCATTCCTCACTCTCAACATACACTTCTACCGATCTCCCTCAGGGTCGGTTAGTGTAAGGCTCACAACATAACATGTAACTACATTACTAACACCATGGTGGTACACACATAGCTACCATAACGTCTCACGTATGGTAGGTATACGGGGTAGATCACAATCATACATTCACAGGGCGCAATACATCACTTTACCACATTCTGCACCCAAAGTGCAATCACAATACGATAGGGTTCATACACTCACCGTATGACCCTAATTCACGACATGAAGCATTACATATTACACAACTCATATATACGATGAACATAATAACATCACAACATAACAATAATTGCTTCATAACAAGGTAGTACACACATTTCTTCAAAACATGGTAAAAACATCATGATACAACTTATTTCTTTTAACATCAATCTAGTCATACAACACATTGATACACTTACATATCACAATATGCCACGATGCTCCAACACTACGTCATCCACATTATAATTCTCTTCACACGCCACAAACAGTAATTCACACGTGAACTCTTCATAGAATCCACAAGAAGGAGAGAGAATACTCTCATCCCCAGCACATCAACATGATGACAAATACGCACTGAGTGACATACACATCACGTGCATTCACAATATCACAATTACGACAATAATCACATCACGCTTAAAGCACATTACTCTTCCAATATAAATCATCATCATGCAACATCATCATCATCATGCAGTATCATCATGTAACACCACCACCACCATGTAACATCACCATACAACACCAATCCGGCCCATAGGTTCGAGAGCATGAAACCTACGCTCTGATACCAAAGTGTAACGCACCAAAAAAAATACCAACACAAGGACAACACAGTGAAATACAGGATAATTTTTTTTTGACTTGCTTTGACACAACACGACACAACATGTCGTCACAAGGTTACAACCAACACCAGGAACCACTTGTTACGGGGGAGACCACAAGGTCAGCACGAGAACGTTCACACCTATCAAGGACAATGTACTTTTCTCTTCTTGACAGAACAACATTGGAGTCCAACCACAAAACACACTTACAGTTAGGGCATCCCATGAGGAATTTCTTGTTAAATTTTCTTGTTTGCTAAAGTGTCTCTTAATTCTTAACTTACGTTCTTATACAATTTCATGTAACGATTCACACAATTCTTTTCACAAGGGAGAACTTCTTTCTTTTCAACGGTTGGCTAAATAGCTTAAGGCCAAGCTTTCTAAACTGGGATCATCAATTTGATGTCCAAAACTTTTTATTCATTTGATTTTAGAACATTTTCCATTTCTTACAAGGTTAATTAATCTTACTCAAGCCACTAACTCCTGTTTCATACCTCTATTGCACAGGTGAAAGCATAAGTTCCGATTGAGGGAAAGTACCGCTTAGGGTTTCCTAACAATAACTTTCTTGTTTAAGGATCAAACTTTGACCTTGCTTAAGAAATATCACCATGAATCAAGGCAAGGATTAACAGAACAGGACAGCAGAATTTAGCTTCAGGGTCACATTGTTTACTATCAAACTTTCATTGAAGTTAAGAGTTTATCGAGATTGGTTAAGTGTTCCATCTAGACTTTACTTAATTAAGTTTGAAAAAGGGGAACATTTCAAACGATAAAGAGATATTTAAGGTTTTATTAATCACTTTCACTCCTACTTATTAAATCCTATCATTTTCTAAAATCTAACCATTGATTTCACCATGAGATCATTTAAGGTTTCACTCAAAAAGGATAGTGTTTATTGGTTTGGCTCGGGAAAGAAATAAGTAATCATATTTCGTTACAAGGATAGTTTCCTCTTGATTGTTCCAGGTCTCAATGCTATCGAGTAGATCACATCTACATTAATATATTCATCTATATAAATTTTAGTTTTACTTTTATAAGGACTATCCAGCTTACTTTATAGTGCTTACAAACTCATTGCTACTATGCCTTAGGAGGGTTTACAACTCAACGTTTTAACTCAAGAGCAAGGTTTAACAGTACTCGTTTGCGGAAACAAAACAAGGTTATATCAATTCATTCCAACACGGTGCACAAATCAAAGGGACATACCATCTCTATCGAATAAAGACTAGGGAGCAAGAGAGTAATAACATGGGACATGCCCCGCTACTATTCTAAGGATTAAAATTCACTAGAGTATCACATAACCAAGCGGTAATCAAAATTTCATCTTTCACATGATAACCAAACAAGCCAAAGTTTCAACAGTTACAACAACAAAACTTTACAATACATTTACCAGGCACTGACCCTTCTTCTAAAATGTCCAAAGGCCCTTTCCAAATTTTATAACATAATACACATTCGTACAAAGGAACAATATAACCAAGATTGATGCAATAATCTACAAGTCTTTCCATCATCTAACCACGTAAGCCATCTGCAACAATTAATAACCTGAGTCAGTTCACGAGAACTGAGCAAGATAAGACTATACATAGCAACAATAAGCTACTAGCTAACAGTACCATGAAAGGAAACATTCTATTTCAGGAAATGGATCAAAGTTCTAACCTCTAACAACCTTTTGAAGCAAGATGTAATTTTCAACATATCAACTAAGAAGAAAACCATAAGTTTTAGTTATGAAAATACCTCTAAAACTACAAAAGTTTGACAACCAAATACGCAAGACTATGAAATTTAAATGATTAGACACAAGAGTTGAGAGTATTAGGATTTCAATCATGTAATCCCGTAGATTACGTGATTGAAATCTAAAGTGTAACCCTTTAATCCACATTCTCAAGGTGAAGTCAAAAGATAAAAACCAGACCCGATCTTAGCTGCCAAAAGAATATAGTTTTGGAATCGTTCCGTAGGGCCATAGGTCTAATAGGCTATAAACGAACAACGAGGGTAAAAACAAAGTTCCATCATGTAATCGAAAAGGTTTAAAGGATGAAAATCTTATATTCAAACCCACAACCATTATATCTTAGGTAATAAGTGACTTCATGGCTAATAAGGATGAGTGGAAAGGACGGTAAGAATGTCCGGAATAGGTATTGCCTAACAGCTTACCTACTGAACATAACCAGAGCCGGAATAGCGACAAGCCTCCTTAATACCCAAGTTGAATAGGCAATCTAGTACTCTAAACACATCCTTGCAATTTTCATAATACCTTAGATTTATAACCCTCCCGTTCTAGAGGAACATACCCATGAATCTAGACTTGGTTGGAATTTTCCGACCTCAACTCACTTCCTAATATCATAAACGATGTATACAAGGAAAAGGTCTCTCAACTCTCCTTAATTTACATCTCATCACTAAGTTTATGGTAACCTATGCAGAGATTAAACACATAACATACCATTGAAGATAGATATCCTCCAATAACGAACTCTAAAACGATGCAATCACAATCATTACGTTCGACACATAAACAAACTATTCCATAACTTCTTTTCACTTTTTGACAACAAAATATATTCACGACCTTCCATCACAATCATTCTAAATTTGCAATGAAAGGTCACTCATCAAGAAGGAAGTACAAACAAGTTTGACTAATTTAAGGAACTTCATGTTACCTTAAGCAGTTGATGAAAACCTTAACTTTCACGAACCATGAAAGATATTACCTTACTCCATCAAGGCATTATGTCGATACATGATTAAATCGATCACACAAGGAATCATCAACATACCATATCTTAACACCATAAAGGTCATTAATTTTATCAAATTTTACTCATCGAAAGAGTAGAATCAAAATGGGGTTCTATCAATAATTTATGCCCTTCTATCAACCCAGGACATATTTTCGGCCCAAAACTTCCTTCTTAACAAGCATATATATTGAACTTCTAATTTCCAAAAGCCCTAATACTTTGCACAATACACGAAGTGCATAATCACGCTTATCATAAAAATAATAATAATAATAATTTAACTGTATGTTTTTCCTCTAGGGCAACAACATAACAGGAAACCAATACTAGTCAACGCTGCAACGTTCTAGGGGCGATTATATACCCAGGTTCACGAAAGAAACATCGACATTTTTGCAGAAGGAAGTAACTTTAAAATTATATATACATATATATATTTTCCATGTGATCAATCAAAGCATAACTGAGAACCTTTGTTTGTTTTATATATATATAAATGGGTTGATCACGTCAACAAGAACAACCAACAGAGGCAAATCCAGAAGTAACAAACTGTTAACCATGTACTGAACGCAAATCCACAAAATCACATATTTAAACCAATTTCTAGAAAGAAAAAGTTTCATTTCAAGAGGTTATTAGATACTAGCATATTATGTATATGGTTAATCTATCTTGCCTGTTTTAACGCATCCACCAGTCGTGTACCTCCAGCAAGGACTGCTACAGCCACACGCCCTTCGCTTTATCCTCCAGCATGTCTAATGGCCACCGACTGGAACACTCCCCCAATCAGCTTCTCCCATGTGGACAGCCCTTCTAGGGCTTCCGAGTTCCAGTGCAACGCCAGCAGCAGAAGCATCTCAACTGCAACAAATCCCACCACTGTGAATGTCAGCCACACACACTTCCTACTTGAAAATAGATGAGGATACAGCCTGCCGCCATTTTGACCATCAGTATATAATCATAAACCCTCCTGTGTTTGGTAAAGCGGCTGATACTGCACACCAGAGCTCTAAAGCAGGGTGCAAACATTGTGTTTCCCACCAAAATCTGAAATGCCACTATCATTAACAGGAGCCCATGATTTTTTTTTTAAGGGATACATATTTTCATTCAGTGGAGTGAATCCACAGTTGGCAAATGATGATACCACTGTAAACACTGCAAACATAGAAATTCTTATGCCTCTGCTGCCGAGGATGTGTTTTCCACTCGAAGAAAAACAGAAATAGATGGCCACTGCTGTGATTCCAGCTATCTGCACCAGTCCCAGATATAGCAGAGAAATGTAGCCAAGGCGCCTCAGAGCTTCATATTCTATACCATATTCACCCTCGGAGTTATCCTTGTTTGGGTACACTTCTATTTCATTATTCTTCATAATCATATCAAACTCCATTCTCAAATTATCGCCAGGCTCCGGTACAGAGATTTCATGGCTTCTATTGTTTCTTGTAATATCAGGGTCTGCCATTTCTATGCCATCCGTATTTCTTTCCTGGAGAAATTTGTTGGAGTCATGGAGCCTTAGCCAAGGCCGAGCCTGGTAAGGTGAAGACACAACATGGATGTGAAAGCTTCTCCACCAAGAAACATCAGAATTACAAGCACAATGAGCTGCAACTCAGATAAATCTTGCATTGGGACAACACCCAAGCTGCTCACTGTCGTAACCGATACAGATGAGTAAAAGGCGTTCAGCAGATCCATATATATATATATATATTTTTGCTTGGAGAAAACAAAAGAGCAGGCATGCCCACTATAGAAATCCCAACAAAATAGCAGACATGAAGCCAGTATGGATTTGAAATACTGAAAAACAACAAGTGGTATTCGATTCCAAAGTCACCCTCCTTGGCCTCTGTTTCTCTGTTTGCCCTCATGAGATGATGCCGCCTCCAAGAGACCCTCTCCCATGAGCTACATCGTAAAACAGTGAGATCTCAAAAGAGGAACTTGCAAGGGAGTTTCGTCAGGTCTCCTGGTAACACTCTTACTGTCACATAGTCGATTTGATAAAAAAAATCTTGAAGGAGAGTCCCGAACTTGAAGATGCAGTCGAACTGAACAGATAACAACATAGTGGACAACCTGCTCATTGGAAGCGCTCAAAACGGCTTCTGCTACAGCTGCAAGATTTGATCGAGCTCCTTCCATGTTAAATTCACCACCTGGACAGAAGCAACTTTCCAAAATGAAAAGGCAAGACAGCTCAACAAAAACTTTATCTCGTTCTTCTACTACAGCTGCAAGATTTTGCTACAACTGATCACGACTGTGTGGTCGCGTGCAACCAGAACATCAGCATCAACACCCACGGCTCCTTGGACTCACCCTGTAGCAGCTGTCACACGCAGCTCTCTCTGGGCCACGGATTTTCTGAGATAAGCTTACTTCTCTACCCTGTAGCTGCTGAAAACGGCCACATGCCTCCTCACGGCACTCCCAGGAGGAGTTTAGTTCTGCGCCCCCAGATTCTGCCTGTATGGCACTCTCTTGGTTTCTGCATGGATTCTTGTTGAATTTTGTTGTTATCTGGTAGCAAAGTGGGTGCATGGGAATGGAGGCCACCTAATTATTTAATTATATCATTTATACTTGGTTTGTCCCACGTGTTGTGGGAAAGAAATATCTCTTCCCTTTTTGATAGTGGGCCACATACTTTAATTTTAGATGTTTTAGCAAATCTTTCTTGGATTTCTTGTTGTTAGCTGCGTGGATTATTGGTGAGTGAGTAGGAATTTTTGGACGCCTTTTTACCTGTTGGCCGCTTACCTGTTTGGGTTGGATTTATTCTTTCTACTCTGTTTTCTTCTGCTTGCTGCGTGTGTATGTTGTTTTCTCCTGGCTTCCTGAGCAGAGAGAAGTTGTCAAACTGGTTTGAAGGGAGAGAAGCCATCGAAATATTTTCTGTCAAGGCGTTTTTCATCGTAGTTCCTCCCATGGCGATGGATGCCTCTTCTTCTCCCACGTTTCCAGCTTCCACTGGCTTCCTCTACAGTCTGGCATGTTTTGTTGGATGTGGGATTTCGGGAGGGCATCCAAAGCAATGGAAGAGGCAGGAGGGGCGATGTTGAATCAGGAGGAACAGGCATGATCCGTTTTTCCCCTTTTCTGGCTATTTCTTTTATATTGATTCAATGAGTATTGCTTGTTCTCCTTGTAAATGTCTGCTATGGTTTTTTTGGGATAGCTCTGCGTGAGAAAATATCATTTGAAATGCTGTGTGGTTGTTGTACACCTTTCCCGCAAAGATTGTAATTTTTCTTGATAAAATGTGCGTGGAGTTTTACTAGATACATCTATGTTATGCCTGTGAGAGTAGTTCTGTCTTTTTTTTTCGACCTGGTATTGGACCTTCTTCAGCATGGCAATGAGTTATTGTTTGTTTAAGTTTTGTCCTCCTTTAAAAAAGAAAAAAATAAAAATAAAAATGTGATTTTACCTCTTGTATGTATCCCTTGGTTATAAAGGGGAGCAGGTGGTAAATGAATAAAAATATTTATCTCATGAGAAGTTGTGTATTGGTTGCCTTTTGATGTTATCACTGTCTAGAATTAATTCGACTTGGAAATGATATTGGAAAGACCCTTACTCATCATTTTTTTTAAGCAATCTAATTTGGTATAATCTCATCCCAATTTCAGACCTGGGAAGTCGACTGCAAGGCTAGAACATCATAAATTTCTATTCTTTTTAGAAGCTTTAACGAACTGTGTATTATGCTCGTCGGATGTGACCAACTGTGATTAGATAGTGGGTTTTCGACAACGTCTTATCCAAACGTTTTTATTGGCCAAATCTAACTTGCTTACCTTAAAATTTTAGTACCCTAGCCAGGGGATAACATTGTTAGTCTTACATTTGACTTATCTCCCTAACTAGTCTTATGAAAGGTCCACCGACTGCTTTGTGATGGAAAATTTGAGGGATTGTTACAGGGAAAACCTTACTCAAACCTCTGGAGAAAATACTTACAGTTCTCGAGGCACTCTCATTTTGTACATGGGATATCCTATGCGCCCGACACAACTGTGTAAGTTTACTTAAATTTTTCTTTATTATAAGAAAAGCCTTTCCTTGTCGGATGCATCCACGGTAGTGAGTGCATGAATAGTGTTTTACCCCTTCCGAGTAATAAACAATGATGTATATGTTGGATGTGGTTAACATGGAACTAATTCTGAGGCTTGAGATGCTTTTGGGGACCTGTGAAAGGGAAATTACATTTACCCCAAAACAACAATGTTTTATGAGACCTCTCGTCGTTATTTCAGCAAGTAAGTTAACAGTGTATACGATTTAAATATTTATTATGTTGGGAATGAAGGGTTTTTCGTTGAGGGATGTGCGGAGTTGGTACTTGCGGCTTAATAGTGCTTTCAAAGTTTCAAATTTCATATGTGGACGTTGTTTAACCTTGTATATATATATATATATATTGGGTATAACAATCAAAAAACATCAGCGGCATTCTTAAGCTGTACGCATTTGTAATGCATTCCTTTCTACATGATCCTTGAATTGGGTCCTTGAGTGGCCATAACCCCCCCCCCCCCCATAGGTGGCATGAGTTTTTATGGGCTTGTGTGACACTCTTGGTCTGAGTAGGGATGTTCAGAATAATAAAATTAGTTACCTTCTTTTTGCATTATCAGTAGAATTTACTATTCCATATCGGGTGGTTGTCGTATGATTCCTTTATTCAGTTTTGTGAATGTGAAGCTGCTATCGCTATCTTTACTTAAAGAAAAAAAAAGGTGTATTATGTGGGAAATTTGTTATAATTTAGAATGTATGGTGTAAGAGCAACTTTGGATAGAAAATGTACAATTTTGGCCTTCATATGTCCTACAGTGTGCCTTTTGTTGGTATCTATTTTGTTTACATTCATACTAACCACTTTTTACTTATGTCATGGAATGGAAATCATGCACTAGTCGTTCAATTAATTTGGATGAGATATCTAGGAAAGGGGAATGCATGCTCATGCCAGTTCTTTGGAACTGACAAAAGCTAACATGTTTTTGCATGTTGATTTTCTGAGCTCAAGTATGAAAGAAGTGGTTGTTGTACTTGCATAGATGATAATCATTATGGTGCTTGTACATTGTTTTTATGGTTAAACTATTGTAACGTCCAGTGGAAATTTTCAGAAGAGGTTCAATGTCTTAGTATATTGTATTGTGGACTTTGTCATCTTAACTTTGGAAACCTTGGATCGTTGACTATCATTGAAAATATAAGAAAATTGGTTTACCGCTTGTTGAGTGACCTAAATGGATTATCGGTATTCGAAGAGTTTATGTAACCTTGTTTCGTTTTCGTAAATGAGTATTGTTAGAATTTACCCTTGCGGTTAAAGGTTGAGTTAAATCTTTCTAAGACTTAGTAATAGTGTGTCATAAGTAATATAAAATGGGTTGTTTAATACTTATAGAAGTTAAACTAAAATTTATATTGCAAATAAATTAGTGTAGAGATGACCAACTTGAGAGCAAGTAATTCCATGAGTGATCAAAGATGAAACTATCCTTTGTTAAGTAACATTTTAGAACTTGATATCCCTAGCTACACTAATGAACACTATTCCTTTTATGGTGGAATTCTTAAACGAACTTAAGGGAAATCTATGGTTAGTTCTGGAAGATAATAAGATTTAATAAGCAGGAGAAAACAATTTAGAAACCACGCAATCTATTTCTCAGCCATTGGAAGGTAAATTGTTTTATTTTATAAAACTCATTTAGTAAAGCCTAAGTAAAATCTTTAATAATTCTGGTTAAGTTTTCAAGCTTCAATTAAATCTTCGTAATAACTAATTGTAACGACCAAAAAATCCACACACACGAACAACACAGTAAAAGACAGGATAATTTTTTTTTTTGACTTGCTCGACACATAACATGACGCAACATGTCGTCACCAAGGATACAACTAACACTGTGAACAACTTGATACAAGGATGGCCATAAGGGCAGCACGTAAACGTTCACACCTATCAAGGACAATACATTTTATTTTTTTTTTGACGGGACAACATAGAAGTCCAATCACAGAACACACTTATAGTTAGGGCCAACCACAATGAGATATTCTTGAGGGTTATTTATTTTAAAATGACCTCTTGCAATTCTTAGCTTACGTTTTCAAGGAGGCTCAAGATATGATTCGTATAATTCAACTTGCCAAGCCAAGTTTATTCTTTTGACACTGAGTAATTATCTTTAAATATTCTCTATTATGACATTTATTTGCTTAATTTGTTTATCAAGAAAAAGGAGTATTTAAATTCCACAAGGCCCTCTGCTCACCACTAACGCTACTAAGATTTGTTCTTACCCACAAGACAACATGGTTTTAAGTTCAACACACTTAACGAGAAGAGATACAAGGTGCCTTGAAAAAGGGTTAGAGGGAGAAGGTCGAGATGGAACATCTTTAGGACCTCATTAGTTATTGCCAGTATTTAATTGAAGCTAGGGATCTTAACCAAAATTATCAACAACTTTACTTAGGCTTGGCTAAAAGTAATAACAAGGAGTAAAAATTTACTTTCCAAATGGCGGTGAGAAAGATGGTGAGGTCTCCAATTTGTTTTCTTTGGCTTATTAAATCTTATCATCTTCAAATAACTAACAGTTCATTTCATCTTAGGGTCATTTTACAAATTTCACCATAAAAGGAATAATGTTCACTAAAGGAGCTAGGGCTATCATGTTATAAAGTTTTACCTACAATGATAGTCTTGCCCTTGATTACTTAAATAATTTCTTGCTCTAAGTTTGGTGACCCCTACGTTACTTTATTTGAATACAACTTTCTAATTTTAACTTCCATAAGTATTAAACAATCCCATATTAGTTTACTATGACACTTTATTACTAAGTCATATCAAGGTTTAACTCCAAATTTATTCTCAAGGCAAGGTTGTAGCAACACTCATTTACAAGAACAAAACAAGATTACATCAATTCTTAAAATACTGATACTCCAACAAAGTCACTAAAAAAAAATAACCAAATTTTCTTATAATTTCAATGATGGTCAAACAATACAAGGTTTTCAAAGTTCATATGACAAAGTCCACAATGCTTTATAGTAAGACATTAATCCTCTTTTAAACTTTCCACTGGATGTTAACAATAGTTGAACAACATTAAAAGGTTTCGAGCAAGGGATCTTCTCAACTGAGGTTGATGACAAAAGTCTACAAATCTATCCCTCATCTACACGCAAAATCCATCTGCAGCAAATTTTCTACAAGAGTCAGTTCACGAGAACTGAGCAAGATAAGGCTACACAAAACCACCATAACTATTATCTAACAATATCATGAAAAGAAGCACTTTATTACAAGAATTTGGGTCAAACCTCTAAACACTATGAACACATCAAGTTATAATAAAGTCTATAACATGTCAATCAAAGAAGGAGAAGACCTTGTACTTCAGTTAGGAGCAAATGCAACAAAAGTAACAATCATATGAGAATGGCCCTTGGCCCTATAAGGAGAAAACAAACAATCTGGCAAAAAACAGAATCCCCATCAAGTAAGTAATTAAACAATAATTACAAGATTGAGATTTGATATATATACCAGTCATCTAGAAATTTATCAAAGGTACTAAACGCATAGGCTAAAATAATATTTTTTTCCAAAAGAACAAGAGTTGATCGGCCCAAGAAGGGGGAAACATGGGTTTCAGAAATTAACACAAAAAGCCATGCATAATTGAGTTTCAAACCGGAAACCAATTAGAGTATACACACAGCATAAGTTTTGAAGCGAAGGCAAGTATACTAGTTTTGACCATTAACTACAAGATTTTCCAATCATCCAAGAAGGGTCAAAGTCTTACAGGCTAGTAACAAACACACGAGAGAAGAAGGGAGTTCCGTCACACCAGACTATACAATAATGTCATCAACAAATTTTATAACACTAAAGATTTGCAAACCTCCACAACAATACTGATGTTTGGTTAATTTAACATAAATTACCCATATCCCAAAACAACCATATTTTAAGGCAACCCTTGGTAACACAGTCAACCGTTGCACAATAGATACAAACATAATTTCTAGGTGACATTATCAAAGCAAAACCTTCCACTATGAATCCATAGGATTATCAAAAGAAAGATGAGTTTTTCCAGAAGATAATCACATTTAAGGAAATTTCCATCACAAAATATTAAGGTAATTATGTGCATAAAAACCGACCAATATTAGTTAATAGCGTTAACACTGCAAGTTAGGAAAAATAGAAGAGCGCCACCAACAATAATTCACAGAGGGGGATTAGACCAAAGCTATTCTAGTGTCAACGAGGTACTAGATTCGCACAATGAAACCTCGAGCTCAGTTGATCCGAAAAGCTAGTTATGGTTCAAGTTGATAAGGACGGTCAAGGTACCTCTTGAGGATGGCCTTAAAAGCCTAGAGACAAGAGGAAAGATAAAATAAGAGTCTAAACACGCGAGACAGAAAACACATTGCACACAACCCTTTTCATTCTACAAGTTTTAATACCAAAACTCTAAGCTGGCTAGCCCAAGCATTGATCACACTAGTCCTACAACCTTTCTATCTCGATGCCAAAAGGGTTAACAAAGGGATTTGCGAAGGAGCTAACAAGAAGCGTCAAAAGACAAACTTGGGTGCTAGGGAGGGGCTTCATAGTTATCGTAACTTACTTCCATGATATCAAAAATACTAGTTTGATCAACATAATAACTTGCAACTCAAACGCAGAGAAGAATAAATACATAACAAACAGACGAAGGTATATCATTCGAGTAAGAGAAACATAACATTCAGAGGAGAGGGCACACGCATTCTTTCAACCCACATACTGTCAACGATAAAAGCTAAAACAAGAAGAAACAAGCAGAAAGGGAAAACTCCCATCATGACATCCAACTGACAAATCAATGCCAGGAAAAGTGGTTCGATTTCACAATAATTTTAAATAAAATAACAGTAGAAAAGTGTAGAAATATATTTCCTTTTTCTCCAGATTCAACATCGTCCGGATCAGCAACAGAAATCCAAGCCTAAATTCCATTTTCTTCAAGCTCGTTGGGCGCCTAAACATCGACCATCTTCACGTTGGCACAGGTAGGAGTTCACGACCAGGGTGGGTGTTCTAAAATACTTGCCAACATCCTCCCAAAACCGCTCCAAATTAGCCCTAGAACCTATGTAGGCCCCATTTTTGGCAATTGAACTTGATCCTTCGCATTCATCCAACACCTCCACCATCTCCATATGCATATGATTGTTTTCTGATTTGGACCTCCTAACCTTGGTGCTCTCATATTAGGAGTAGCCCTAGTCTGAGACGGAGCAAAAGAAGATGGCTTTAAAACCAAAAAAAAAGATCTCTTGGTACAGACTCCATATCCATAAAACAGTCCCTAGACTCAGCATCCTCAATTAAGGCTGAACAGTCACTAGATTGCTTCACCAGGCATTACTAATAATCTCTACAAGAACATTTCCCCTTTTTTTTTTTAAGTGATGGAACCGCTTTGCCTCTCTCACAAAAATTTGCGTTGCAACAATCTTGGACAAACCTGATGCAATGTGGCAGAGGAATACTTTTACTTTCCCGTTCACTTAGCACAAGTTCTGAATCTGAAAAATATCCTGCTACCTTCATCTCCCAAGGCATTTTCTCCAACATTTCATAGATCTCCCATGCCTGTGGGTGTGATCTATCACCTACACAAAAGCATGCACCATTTTATTGCCTTTAATCCAACTACATCCAAGTTTCTTTTTGATTCCTCTATCCTTCATCGATCTCCTAAACATTGCCAGGCCAAAAGCTGTGGATAATACTCAAACATGCAGATTCTAATATCCACTCCACAAGCCACTTATTGACCTATGCCAAACCTGCACCACAACTAGTCTATCCATTGCCACTTAAAAAGCTAATGCCCTAAATCTAAAAACAACTGAAACTAGATTATGTCCATCTAAAGAGACAATCTAGTGAGAACAATTCTTTTGGATTTAATAATAAGGCATCCCAGCGGGTAATATCCTTCTAGATTCAGGAGCAACAAGTCGTCCCAGTATTGTAGTATGAGACGGGTAAAATGCTCCATCAACTATACAGTAGTCCCTCACACATTGAGTTCGGTGGCTTCTAAGTATGTGATACCAGGATCATATGCTAAAACCTGTTAAGTCGTGACTTATAAAAATGCATTTCGGAAGCAAACAGTAGACGTGAGTTGGTTTCCTGTGGATGGTGGAAGGGGAATCTCTACGATCAAGATAGTAAATTGGGATTAAATGGGGAGCTCAATAGGGCAGAAATGGAAGAAATGAAACAGCAAGGTAATTTATGCTTCGTGAATATTCTGATATAAAACAGATCCGCCTCTATGAGATACTCTTCCATGAGTTACATTGTAAAACAGGTAAGGAAACAATAGAGAATATTAGCAATAAATTTCGTCAGGTCTCCTGGTAACTCTCTCACTGTCACTGTCGGTTTTGATAAAAATACCTTGAAGGAGAATCCTGAATTTGAGGATGTGTTCAATACTGAACAGACAACAACAGAGTTGGACAACCTGCTTGCTAGAAGCGCTCAAAAAAGGCTTCTACTATACTGCAACATGCCTGCTGCCTGGCTAATCACTGTGGCAGGCTGTTGGTGTGGATTCCCGAACAAGAACACACTTCGCAGCACCCAAGGACACGTTTGGAACAGGGAAGGAGCAGCAGCAAGGAAGCAGCCAAAACAAAAACACGTGGTCCACTTTTCCCAACCGCACAAACCCTAAGAACAATCCAGGTGCCTCCCAACCATACGCATTGAATAAAGGATCCAAATGAGATCCAGGTGAGGAAAAACGGGACTCCACCGACTCCCATCTCCCTCACGCAAGGACAGAAAACATAAATTAATACCCACTGCCAGCTGCACCTAGTTGACTGCATTCTTACTTCAATTTCCATCCTGATATGCCACACAAAGCTTATGTTTTCATTGAGAGAAAAATTGTATTATCTAATTAAGGCCAGTCACCCTTGCGGTCAATTAGGAAAATGGTCCTACTTTGACAATTCAAGTATATCTTGTCTTTTAGGAAGATAGCTACAAAGCTAACCCCATGATTTGAAGCTCGGACACAAGACATAATGATTACCTCACGCTCCTGGCCCTGAAAGGCATCTACCGTAATGATATATAAACCTTTTCCTTCATCAGATTTGCGGACAGCATCAAACTCTTGGTGCAAACATTTCAGCTATAGCTTGTAAGGTGATAATTCCAACAGAAACCTTTATGCCTGTCAACTTAGTGACTCGTTGAAGAAGCTCATATAATTGCAAAGCTAGGCAAGGGAAAAAAATATAATGGCGCATAGGCTAGGAGAAGAGTAAGATAAATGTTTTCTTCATTCAGTTGGGTGGAACGCATTAACTGCACAAGACTAGCCACAACGACCTCCTCCTTCCAATCTCACGCAAAAAGGACAAGGACGTAACCGTGAAAGTCGATGCCGAACAGGGCATTACACTAATGAGATCTTAAAGATGATTTCAACTCGACCTTCTCCCTCTAACCTTTTTCCAAGGTGCTTGGTAATTTTTCTCTTAAGTATGTTGAAAGCGAACCCATATTGTAATAAGGGTATGAGCGAGTTTTAGTAGCGTAAGTGTGGATAGATGGCCTTGTGGAATTAATTTACCTCCTTTATTAAATAATTGAATTAACAAATAAATGTCATAATAGAGAAGATTTAAAGATAATTACTCAGTGTAAAAGGAATAAACTTAGCTTGGTAAGATGAATTGTACGAATCATATCTTGAGTCTCGTTGAAAACGTAAGCTAAGAATTGCAAGATATCTTATTAAAATAAATAACCCTCAAGAATATCTCATTGTGGTTTGCCCTAACTGTAAGTGTGTTCTGTGGTTGGACTTCTATGTTGTCATGTCTAAAAGAAAAGTAAATTGTCCTTGATGGGTGTGAACATTTCCGTGCTACCTTGTGGTCATCCTTGCATCAAGTCGTTCATAGAGTTAGTTGTATCCTTGGTGATGACATGTTGTGTCGTGTTATGTGTCTAGAAAGTCGAAAAAAAAAAAGTTATCTTGTATTTTATTGTGTTTTTAGCGTGTGTGAATTTTTTGGGTCGTTACACTTGGTATCAGAGCGTAGGTTCATGCTCTCGAATCTATGGGCCAGATTGGAGTTATGATGGTGATAGTGTTGTATGATGGTGTTACATGATAGTGTTACATAAAGATGATGGTGTTACATGATAGTGGTTTATATTGGAAGAGTAATGTGGTATAAACGTGATGTGATTGATGTCGTAATTGTGATATTATGAACGCACATGATGTGTATGTCACTTAGTGTGTGTTTGTTATCATGTTGATATGTTGGGGATGGGAGTATTCTCTCTCCTTCTTGTGGATTCTATGAAGAGTTCACGTGTGAATTACTGTTTGTGATGTGTGAAAAGAAGTCTAATATGGATGATGGAGTGTTGAAGCATTGTGGCATATTGTGATATATAGGTGTATCAATGTGTTGTATGACTAGATTGATGTAAAATGAAATGAGTTGTATCGTGATGTTTTTTTTTACCATGTTTTGAAGAAATGTGTGTATCACCTTCTTAAGTAGCAATGGATGTTATGTTGTGATGTTACTATGTTCATCGTATGTATGATTTGTGTAATATGTAATGATTCATGTTGTGATATAGGGGCATACAGTGGGCATATGAACCCTATTGTGTAGTGATTGCACTTTGGGTGCAGAATGTGGTAAAGTGATGTATTACGCCCAGTGAATGTATGATTGTAATCTACCCTGTATACATACCATACATAAGACGTTATGGTAGTTACGTGTGTACCACCATTTGTGTGAGTAATGTAGTTATATGTTATGTTGTGAACCTCAAACTCACCGACCCTGAGGGAAATCGGTAAAATGTGTATGTTTGGAGTGAGAAGATGTTTACCATTGGCCAATCACTCGAGCCGAGTACGAGTTAGGAAGTGGAGCCTTACATAGGCTGAAAACCCACTTTTGTTCATTTGGTATGTGTGGCACTTGTTCAAACGGGTGTCATGCATATTGTGTTTCGCAGACACCTTAGGCTTAGTAGAGGGTGACTTGTACTCTTTTCTCTCTCTCGATATGGTTGTCGTATGGGTTCAACCTATGTGATTTTGACTATGTAGAACCTTGTTGAAGTGGTGTTGAGATGATTCAAATTGAGATGATGACATTGTATTATGGATATGTGCTTCTTTTTTTTACGAACTGAGGCTCGATGTTCCGAGTGCTAGCAACTCGTTGAGTACCCCTTTGGTGGCCAGATAAGGCCACATAGTTATCGTAATGTGACATTATTATAAGTGTATTTTATTCGTAAATTGAGCTTTTTACTTTATTTTTGCTAGGACCAACAATTTTCTTGATTGCCATGCGTTACATTTTGGGCATTTCCTTGGGTTGTGGTACTAACACTCATATTTTTTGCTATGGACATTTGGTCAGTTGTTTTACTCGGTTTTGAATCTTCTTCTAAATTTTAAGATTTTACCGCCTTGCCCAAGGCTTATACTTTGCCACTTGGCGCTTAGGCTGGATTGTTGTGCTGGTTCTTTTGTCGTGATGTGTGGAATACAGTCATGGGATGCACCATGGAATGGTTGGACCTATGGACCCATTTCATTTTATGGGGGTACGCCCCAAGGAGTTACAAATAACTAATGGGTTGTTGAACCACGCGTTATTATGTCACTTGGGTTAGGAGTGTTTGAACTCTATGTGTCTTGGGCCATAGGGACAACCGGCCTCCTTGAGGGAGGCATAATATTTTGAGGGAGGCATAAGATTTTGAGGGAGGAATAAGAGTTTGACGGAGGCATATGATATTTGTGTGTATGGTTGATGTTTTGGGATATATGTTGAGTTATTGTGATGTTTTGGTAGTGGCATTTTGATGTATGTGTTACTCATGTCAAATGGATATGTGTTGTGATGTTGTGGATATGGCATTGATGCCCTTGTGGACCCTATGTACATGTAGTTTTTATTTATGAGTCATGTAAAATCCTCATAGGTGGAATTGAGGAGATGTCTGGTTGTCGTAGTACTCTTTTGTTCGAGTATTCTGTACGTTGGTCATAAATGTGTGACGTGTACTATGTTATGTGGAACATGCATGTCCCTTTCCATAAATTGACTAATCTCTTGTGGTGTGGTACCGTCTTGAAGTAATTGCTTGTACAATTGTGAATCTGTAGTGTCTTGTATGACCCTGGTAGGGCGTTGTGACTATAGTTCATGATTGGGCATCCACAAGAATGAAGAAACTAAAATTCTCCAACAATGAAATTCTAAAGGACTTGAATTAAGAATAATGTTAATGGAAAGAGATTAATGAAGTAACGAATAAGAGGGAACTGCCAATCTTCACAGAAACTTGAAAGTTAAAATTTCTACCAAATATCCCAAGGCCACCCTGTGGTCGTGCTATAGCATTTGAAATCTTAACCATAGAGTGTACCTTCGCTCTCATATGTTCCTCTTTGCTTATCGCTTTATTTCCCTTTGGGTTATGTCGCATCGAGGACGATGCTTTTCTTAAGGGGAGGAGAATGTAATGCCCTGTTCATCGTTGCTCTTTTATTCTGTGATGACTGTGCCTCTAATGGTTGAACGTTGTTGCATTTCTGTTGAAACATTAGTGACTTCGCCTCATCGAGCTTCATGTTGGTCGCTAATAATATGATTAATAATTTTATTTTAATTAAAAAAAACAAAAAAAACAAAAGTCGTAAGAATCATAAAAATAATGATAAAGAAATATCATTGTAATTTATTTTGTTGATTGACGATTATTTGTTTAAGTGTCAATTTCTTTTATAAATATTGTTAGTAATTACTTGCAAACTAGTTTATTTTATTATTATTGATCGTTCTTGTGTTTGAGCCCTCGAGTAAGTGATTTTTGTTGTGGCACTATTACTTTAGTTCCTAAAGGTTTTTTTTTTTCGAACCCCATTTAAGTGTCAGGGCGTTTTAAAGCATAATAAGAATAAGTAATAAATGAATTGGTATCAACTATATATATATATATATATATATATAATAAAATTTTACTTTGAATTAATTAAGCCTTTTCAGGCCACGTTTCTCATCCACCGGCTTGTAAATATTTTGGTTTATTTTCTCTACTGCTTGGAGTGAGCTAATGTGGGTTCCATTTCCTCTCTTTGGATTCCTTTTTGTCTTGTCTTCTGGTTGTGGGTGGGTGGAGTTTGTTGGCCACCTGTTTGCTTTATTGTTTCTCATTTATGCCATACTTGGTGTGGCATGGTGGCAGTCTTTTTCCCTTTATTTTATTGATTGTATGTGTAGGCTGAAACACATTTTCCTAATACTTTGACCACTCTCTACTGGGTCGCCATCTCTTGGTTTCTGCGTGGATTCTTGTTGAATTTTTTTGTTATCTGGTAGCAAAGTGGATGCATGGGAATGGAGGCCACCTACTTCTTTAATTATTTCATTTATGCTTGGTTTGTCCCATGTGTTGTGGGAAAGAAATATCTCTTCACTTTTTGATAGTGGGCCGCATAATTTAATTTTAGATGTTTTAGCAAATCTTTCCTGGATTTCTTGTTTTTACCTGCGTGGATTGTTGGTGAGTGAGCAGGACTTTTTGGACGCCTTTTTACCTGTTGGCCGCTTACCTGTTTGGGTTGGATTTATTCTTTCTACTCTGTTTTATTCTCCTTGCTGCGTGTGTATGTTGTTTTCTCCTGGCTGCCTGAGCAGAGAGAAGTTGTCAAACTGTTTTGAAGGGAGAGAAGCCATCGAAATATTTTCTGTCAAGGCGTTTTTCATAGTAGTTCCTCCCTGAGCGATGATTGCCTCTTCTTCTCCCACGTTTCCAGCTTCCACTCGCTTCCTCTACAGTCTGGCATGTTTTGTTGGATGTGGGATTTCGGGAGTGCGTCCAAAGCAATGGAAGAGGCAGGAGGGGCGATGTTGAATCAGGAGGAACATGCATGAGCCGTTTTCCCCCTTTTCTAGCTATTTCTTTTATATTGATTGCATGAGTATTGCTTGTTCTCCTTGTAAATGTGTGCTATGTTTGTTTTGGGATAGCTCTGCGTGAGAAAATATCATTTGAAATGCTGTGTGGTTGTTGTACACCTTTCCCGCAAAGATTGTAATTTTTCTTGATAAAATGTGCGTGGAGTTTTACTAGATACATCTGTGTTATGCCTGTGAGAGTAGTTCTGCCCTTTTTTTTCGACCTGGTATTGGACCTTCTTCAGCATGGCAATGAGTTATTATTTGTTTAAGTTTTGTCCTCCTTTAAAAAAAGAAAAAAATAAAAATAAAAATGTGATTTTACCTCTTGTATGTATCCCTTGGTTATAAAGGGGAGCAGGGGGTAAATGAATAAAAATATTTATCTCATGAGAAGTTGTGTATTGGTTGCCTTTTGATGTTTTCACTGTCTAGAATTAATTCGACTTGGAAATGATACTGGAAATACCCTTACTCATCATTCTTTTTAAGCAATCTAATTTGGTATAATCTCATCCCAATTTCAGACCTGGGAAGTCGACTGCAAGGCTGGAACATCATAAATTTCTATTCTTTTTAGAAGCTTTAACGAACTGTGTATTATGCTCGTCGGATGTGACCGGCTGTGATTAGATAGTAGGTTTTCGACAACGTCTTATCCAAACGTTTTTATTGGCCAAATCTAACTTGTTTACCTTAAAATTTTAGTACCCTAACCAAGGGATAACATTATTAATCTTACATTTGACTTATCTCCCTAACTGGTCTTATGAAAGGTCCACTGACTGCTTTGTGACGGAAAATTTGAGGGATTGTTACAGGGAAAACCTTACTCAAACCTTTGGATAAAATACTTACAGTTCTCGAGGAACTCTCATTTTATACATGGGATATCCTATGTGCCCGACACAAATGTGTAAGTTTAACTTAAATTTTTCTTTATTATAAGAAAAGCCTTTCCTTGTCGGATGCATCCACGGTAGTGAGTGTATGAATAGTGTTTTACCCCTTCCGAGTAATAAACAATGATGTATATGTTGGATGTGGTTAACATGGAACTAATTCTGAAGCTTGAAATGCTTTTGGGGACCTGTGAAAGGGAAATTACATTTACCCCAAAACAACAATGTTTTATGAGACCTTTTGTCGTTATTTCAGCAAGTAAGTTAACAGTGTATAACATTGAAATATTTATTATGTTGGGAATGAAGGGTTTTTCATTGAGGGATGTGCGGAGTTGGTACTTGCGGCTTAATAGTACTTTCAAAGTTTCAACTTTCGTATGTGGACGTTGTTTAACCTTATATATATATATATATATATATATATATATTTTGTATAACAATAAAAAAACATCAGCTGCATTCTTAAGGTGTACGCATGTGCAATGCATTCCTTTTTACATGATCTTTGAATTGGGTCCTTGAGTGGCCATAACCCCCCCCATAGGTGGCATGAGTTTTTGTGGGCTTGTGTGACACTCTTGGTCTGAGTAGGGATGTTTGGAATAATAAAATTAGTTACCTTCTTTTTGCATTATCAGTAGAATTTACTATTCCATATCGGGTGGTTGTCGTACGATTCCTTTATTCAGTTTTGTGAATGTGAAGCTGCTATCGCTATCTTTACTTAAAGGAAAAAAAAGGTGCATTATGTGGGAAATTTGTTATAATTTAGAATGTATGGTGTAAGAGCAACTTTGGATAGAAAATGTACAATTTTGGCCTTCATATGTCCTATAGTGTGCCTTTTGTTAACTAGGTATCTATTTTGTTTACATTCATACTAACCACTTTTTTCTTATGTCATGGAATGGAAATCATGCACTAGTCATTCAATTAATTTTGATGGGATATCTAGGAAAGAGGAATGCATGCTCATGCCAGTTCTTTGGAATTGACAAAAGCTAACATGTTTTTGCAGGTTGATTTTCCGAGCTCAAGTATGAAAGAAGTGGTTTTTGAACTTGCATAGATGATAATCATTATGGTGCTTGTACGTTTTTTTTATGGTTAAACTATTGTAACGTCCAGTGGAAATTTTCAGAAGAGGGTCAATGTCTTAGTATATTGTATTGTGGACTTTGTCATCTTAACTTTGGAAACCTTGGATCGTTGACTATCATTGAAAATATAAGAAAATTGGTTTACCACTTTTTGAGTGACCTAAATGGATTATCGGTATTCGAAGAGTTTATGTAACCTTGTTTCGTTTTCATAAATGAGTATTGTTAAAATTTACCCCTGCGGTTAAAGGTTGAGTTAAATCTTTCTAAGACTTAGTAATAGTGTGTCATAAGTAATATAAAATGGGTTGTTTAATACTTATAGAAGTTAAACTAAAATTTATATTACAAATAAATTAGTGTAGAGATGACCAACTTGAGAGCAAGTAATTCCATAAGTGATCAAAGATGAAACTATCCTTTGTTAAGTAACATTTTAGAACTTGATATCCCTAGCTACACTAATGAACACTATTCCTTTTATGGTGGAATTCTTAAACGAACTTAAGGGAAATCTATGGTTAGTTATAGAAGATAATAAGATTTAATAAGCAGGAGAAAACAATTTAGAAACCATGCAATCTATTTCTCAGCCATTGGAAGGTAAATTGTTTTATTTTATAAAACTCATTTAGTAAAGCCTAAGTAAAATATTTAATAATTTTGGTTAAGTTTTCAAGCTTCAATTAAATCTTGGTAATAACTAATGAGATCTTAAAGATGATTTCAACTCGACCTTCTCCCTCTAACCTTTTTCCAAGGTGCTTGGTAATTTTTCTCTTAAGTATGTTGAAAGCGAATGCATATTGTAATAAGGGTATGAGCGAGTTTTAGTAGCGTAAGTGTGGATAGATGGCCTTGTGGAATTAATTTACCTCCTTTATTAAATAATTGAATTAACAAATAAATGTCATAATAGAGAAGATCTAAAGATAATTACTCAGTGTAAAAGGAATAAACTTAGCTTGGTAAGATGAATTGTACGAATCATATCTTGAGTCTCGTTGAAAACGTAAGCTAAGAATTGCAAGATGTCTTATTAAAATAAATAACCCTCAAGAATATCTCATTGTGGTTTGCCCTAACTGTAAGTGTGTTATGTGGTTGGACTTCTATGTTGTCATGTCTAAAAGAAATGTAAATTGTCCTTGATGGGTGTGAACGTTTCCGTGCTACCTTGTGGTCATCCTTGCATCAAGTCATTCACAAAGTTAGTTGTATCCTTGGTGATGACATGTTGTGTCCTGTTATGTGTCTAGAAAGTCAAAAAAAAAAGTTATACTGTATTTTATTGTGTTGTTAGCGTGTGTGAATTTTTTGGGTCGTTACACTTGGTATTAGAGCGTAGGTTCATGCTCTCGAATCTATGGGCCAGATTGGAGTTATGATGGTGATAGTGTTGTATGATGGTGTTACATGATAGTGTTACATGAAGATGATGGGATTGCATGATAGTGGTTTATATTGGAAGAGTAATGTGGTATAAACATGATGTGATTGATGTCGTAATTGTGATATTATGAATGCACATGATGTGTATGTCACTTAGTGTGTGTTTGTTATCATGTTGATATGTTGGGGATGGGAGTATTCTTTCTCCTTCTTGTGGATTCTATGAAGAGTTCACGTGTGAATTACTGTTTGTGATGTGTGAAAAGAAGTCTAATGTGGATGATGGAGTGTTGAAGCATTGTGGCATATTGTGATATATAGGTGTATCAATGTGTTGTATGACTAGATTGATGTAAAATGAAATGAGTTGTATTGTGATGTTTTTTTAACCATGTTTTGAAGAAATGTGTGTATCACCTTGTTAAGTAGCAATGGATGTTATGTTGTGATGTTACTATGTTCATCGTATGTATGATTTGTGTAATATGTAATGATTCATGTTGTGATATAGGGGCATACAGTGGGCATATGAACCCTATTGTGTAGTGATTGCACTTTGGGTGCAGAATGTGGTAAAGTGATGTATTACGCTCGGTGAATGTATGGTTGTGATCTACCCTATATACATACCATACGTAAGATGTTATGGTAGTTATGTGTGTACCACCATTTGTGTGAGTAATGTAGTTATATGTTATGTTGTGAGCCTTACACTCACCGACCCTGAGGGAAATCGGTAAAATGTGTATGTTTGGAGTGAGAAGATGTTTACCATTGGCCAATCACTCGAGCCGAGTACGAGTTAGGAATTGGAGCCTTACATAGGCTGAAAACCCACTTTTGTTCGTTTGGTATGTGTGGCACTTGTTCAAACAGGTGTCATGCATATTGTGTTTTGTGGACACCTTAGGCTCAGTAGAGGGTGACTTGTACTCTTTTCTCTCTCTCGATATGGTTGTCGTATGGGTTCAACCTATGTGATTTTGACTATGTAGAACCTTGTTGAAGTGGTGTCGAGATGATTCAAATTGAGATGATGACATTGTATTATGGATATGTGTTTTTTTTTTACGAGCTGAGGCTCGATGTTCCGAGTGCTAGCAACTCGTTGAGTACCCCTTTGGTGGCCAGATAAGGCCACACAGTTATCGTAATGTGACATTATTATAAGTGTATTTTATTCGTAAATTGAGCTTTTTACTTTATTTTTGCTAGGACCAACAGTTTTCTTGATTGCCATGCGTTACATTTTGGGCATTTCCTTGGGTTGTGGTACTAACACTCTGATTTTTCACTATGGACATTTGTTCTGTTGTTTTACTTGGTTTTGAATCTTCTTCTAAATTTTAAGATTTTACCGCCTTGCCCAAGGCTTGTACTTTGCCACTTGGCACTTAGGTTGGATTTTTGTGCTGGTTCTTTTGTCGTGATGTGTGGAATAGGGTCATGGGATGCACCATGGAATGGTTGGACCTATGGACCCGCTTCGTTGTACGGGGGTACGCCCCAAGGAGTTACAGATAACTAGTGGGTTGTTGAACCATGCATGCACGCGTTATTATGTCACTTGGGTTAGGAGTGTTCGAACTCTATGTGTCTTGGGCCATAGGGACAACCGCCCTCCTTGAGGGAGGCATAAGAGTTTGAGGGAGGCATATGATATTTGTGTGTATGGTTGATGTTTTGGTATATATGTTGAGTTATTGTGATGTTTTGGTAGTGGTCTTTTGATGTATGTGTTCTCATGTCAGATGGATATGTGTTGTGATGTTGTGGATATGGCATTGATGCCCTTGTGGACCCTATGTACATGTAGTTTTTATTTATGAGTCATGTAAAATCCTCATAGGTGGAATTGAGGAGATGTCTGGTTGTCGTAGTACTCTTTTGTTCGAGTAGTCTGTACGTCGATTATAAATATGTGACGTGTACTATGTTATGTGGAACATGCATGTCCCTTTCCATAAATTGACTAATCTCTCTTGGTGTGGTACCGTCTTGAAGTAATTGCTTGTACGGTTGTGAATCTGTAGTGTCTTGTATGACCCTGGTAGGGCGTTGTGACTATAGTTCATGATTGGGCATCCACAAGAATGAAGAAACTAAATTTCTCCAACAATGAAATTCTAAAGGACTTGAATTAAGAATAATGTTAATGGAAAGAGATTAATGAAATAACGAATAAGAGGGAACTGCCAATCTTCACAGAAACATGAAAGTTAAAATTTGTACCAAATGTCCCCAAGGCCACCCCGTGGTCGTGCTATAGCGTCTGAAATCTTAACCATAGAGTGTACCTTCGCTCTCATATGTTCCTCTTTGCTGAAATCCACTTTTATAATTGTGTTTTAAATAAATAAATTGCAGTCCATATTTAAAATAAATAAAAAACACCAGCACCTTAAATTGATTTTCACGAAAAATCCTAATTGAAACACTGCATTACAAATATGATTATAACTTATGCAATACTTTTCTAAATACTTGTATACTGTTTTCTACATCCCATAGACTTAATCTTTTCTATTGTTTCACATTTGCCTAATTATTGAAAATTACTATGATTATACACACTTACTACTAGATTATTGTACTGGAGGTGGTCGTTACCATATCATTAATAATTTATTTATACATTAAATCATTTTCACAAAATCTAAGATTATAAAGTAAATTAATCGGTTTACAAATTCAAACTTGAATATATCCCGTTCATAATTGATATTTTATTAAAATTTTAATAAACGAGATCGAACAAAAAAAAACACGTATTGAAATTTCACTCCTCAAATTATTATTAATAATCTACTTTCTAACAAACCTGGATGCTCTTCTAAATACTCCTGGTATTTGTATACTGTTTTATATATACCCCATTCTATTGTTTCTCATTTACCTTATTATTGCAAACCATTTCTCCTCACTACTACAATAATCATTCATGGCCCTTTACCAAAATCACCATCTCATTGCTTTGGCATTTCAACTAGCTGTCATTGGTGTCCTCTACTCCCCACATCTCTACCACTTGTTTGAAGTTATGATTACAGCTAAATCTTCCCTTTTTATCCACCGAAACCAGCAATGGACTGTTTTCAAAGTCCAAATCCTCTCTGACAAACTTCAATACTGCTGGTTCTATGGACCAAGGATCTCTCATTGCTGGCCATGGCATGTATTCAACAGCTCTTACGTAAGGACCCCAGGTATCATGATAAGCATCTACAATCGGCATCCAAACAACTTCGAACTGCTGTTTGTTGCATGTTTTAATGTATATTTCTTTCAGAGCACAAATCTCTGTTGGAAAAATATTAAGCCTTGAGATTAACAGGAGAACCACTTTTCCTTCCAAACTTTCTATACTCACCTGGAACAAAAGAAAAATATGTGTTAATCGAATAACACTAAAGTTAAAATTGGTTTAAAAAATGATTTGCAAACAAAAGAAATTCATTTACCTGTTTAGAATTGTTGACGAGGAGAAAATATTTTCCTTGTGTCACTAACAATGACTTCAACAATTCAATATTACTTTTCTGTGCAACTTCTGTCAGCCTTTTGATGCGGACATAATTCTCTGATTTGAAGTTCCTCTCGTGAAACAGACTTGAAATATTTTCCCATTTTGAGAATTGTTTGGCGCCTTCCTTTTCAAACACAGTTGTAATTATGGCATAGTCGGGACTTCCGTAGATGTAAGAGGGGCCTATGACTTTAGAAAGTATTGTCTCAAAAGCCAAACTTACTCTAGAGTAGTCACAAGGAAACCCCAAAGTAATCCCTTTCTTCGACTCCATTGAGACTTGAATTGACGCGTCAGATACAGGAAAGCCCTTCCTAATATAAATTACATGGGAATAAATACTGGGTTTTAAGAGTTCTTCAATATTTTCCATAAACTGCTTCCACGAATCCCTGGAGATATTCCATTCAAAGACTAGAACTAGTGTGGTATTTGGAAGGAGAGTGGACGGCTTGAATTGGCATCCGTGACAGTCAAAGAGAACACACTCGTCATTGAAGAACATTGATGCGGCCTTTTTCAACAGGCGTCCGTCTTCATCATCCTGCATTAACTTACTCTCATTAAAGTCATTCTATAAAATTTAAACACAGTACTTACCAATCGATACTATTTAGTATTTGCTAATAAAAATATTACCTACCTCCTCTGTATTTACAAAGATTTCCCAATCCTTGTCTTGTTGTAGTTCTGTCCATCGGTCTTTCAACTGCAAACTCCCCCTGATGTCAACATAATTTAAGGACCTTACTTTGATGACACTATCCATACACACCCCTTTCAGCTCTGGACACTTGCTCAGATGCAATTTCTTTAATGAAGACAGGCAATCGAAGTCACTGCACAGTTCCTGCAATTTAATACACGAGTTTAAATTTAGCTCCTCTAGAGCTGGAAGAGTGCCAAAACCTTGGGGAAGTCTGACCAAACTTCGGCAAGTACATAGTCTCAAATGTTTGAGACGTGTAAATTCTTTGAATCTGTCCGGAAGCTTCTCTAGGCTAACGCAATCGGGCAGCTCCAGGATTTCCAGGTTGAGATCGCAAAACTCTTCAGGAAGTAGTTTCAATTGAAAACATTGATACATGAGCATATAGCTTGACAAGGATTTGAGTTGTCCTATACTGTTAGGAAGCCTCACCAGTTTTCTACAAAACACTTCTAATTCAATCAGGGATGTCAAGTTTCCCAAGTTATCGGGGAGATACAATAAAGAGTCGCACCAAATCAAGCATAAGAAGCGTAACGAAGAAAGCTTGTGAAAGGTGCTAGGAAGTTCATTTATGCTCTCGCAATGTGACAAATCAAGATGTCGGAGGCAGCTCAATGCTCCAAAACTTTCGGGAAGCTCTTGCAAAACTTGGCAGTGTTTAAGAGAGAGAGATGCCAGAGATTTCAGCACGCCAAAACTAGAGGGTAAGCGCTTCAACTTGGTACACCCTTCTAACCTCAAAATCTCCAAACGCTCCAGTTCTCCAATGCTTTCTGGTAACTCTTTAAGCTCTTTACAACCACTCAAATTCAGGGTCTGCATTGATTTCAACTGACCCAAAGCCTTTGGGAGTTGTAACAAGCCACATTGACTTAAATCTAGGTGTACTAGTTTGCTTAGATTTCCAAATCCTTCATACAGCTCGAACAGACCAGCAAATCCATGCAACTCTAAACTTCTTAAAGTGCTCAACCCGGCCAGGATTTGTGGAATATCTTCAAATCTTTCACAGTAACTCCTTTCGTGTAACTTAAGCACCGCAAGTCCTGACGATATCTGAGCAATATTAAAATTGTGTATTAGAAAATCTTTAACTTATGAATGAATGAAGATAAATTGATTTTTATTGAGAATAAATAATCCCAGACAAAACAATTTCTTACTTAAGTAGATTTATTTTTCTATAATTAACCCATAATAAATAAATATTTTCGGTGTTGCATCAGCCGATATCCTTTTAATTACTATCAACCAACGTTACCAGATACGGAGCAATCACAAACATTTCGCTAATTTTCCCTTATGTTTGTTCGGCTGTATAATTAGAAAATACATAATTTAATTTAATTAAAAAATTTAAAAGCGAGTCTCAAAAATTAAAAAATTATATTATTTGTTATTGATTTTTACCATGGGGATGTCAATGCCTAAATCCAAAAGTTTGATATTTTTGGTAAGGCGTTTCCGGCGGTTATAGATTGTCAGCTTATTTCACGATATCCTCAAATGCAATTGCTATATGGATTGTCTGGAACTGTTTGACTAAATGTTTTGCTCATTAAAAATAAATTCTATCCCCCCTCTCCCCTTTTCGCCCTTTTTTCGTTTTTTCCCTCTCTTTTTCCCCACCCCCCCTTCCCCTATCTGTCTCCTTCTCTTTTTACCTTTTATTGTTTTCCCCTTTTCCCGTTCTCTTTCTTTCCCACTTCTTTCTTTGTCTTGCCTTTTTTCCCCGCGGGCTGTCCCTGCCTCCCCCTTCCCCCCGTTTGCTCTTTTTGTCGCGCCGTTCCTTCCGGCGGCTTTCTCGCTTGTCCTCTTCTTTATCCCGATCTCCTCCCCTGCCTTGCTCTCTGGCTCTTGTCCTGGCCCTGTTTGCCTCCCTTTTTGCTCCTCTCCCCCTCCCTCCCTCCTCCCTTTTCAATGCCCCTGTTTCCCTCTGCTGGTCTTTTGCTTCCACCCTTTGCTCCCTCCCTCCCCCTCGCTGCGCTCCTCCTTTCTGCTGCTCTCTCCCCTACCTTGCCTTTCCTCTGTTTTCTTTCTTTTCCTCCCTGCAGTCGCATCCTTTGCCAAAAATAATTTACCGTATCTTTTTTTTTCCATATTTAAGCTCATTATTTTAAATTTGAATCTAATTAATTTTTTATTTTTTGGCAGAAACTCCAATTACTTCACAAAGTATCGTATTTTTCAAAGTACTGCACATATACTAAGAGTAATATTTAGCATAAAATTGGTCATCTATTTGGCTATGTATGAAGGAAAAGAAATAGGGCTGGCCTGAGATGGTGTGTTGAAACAGATGTGCTTGCCGGAGCCGTTGGCGAAGTACTTGAGGTCACTAAGCAAGGCCATATTGAAGGGTATATGAGGTACATCTCCAGCTTGAAGAAATCTTAAGCTGTGAAATTTGTTGTTACATATGCCATTTATGATCGTCCAATCACCCAACTCAAGAACACGAAGGGATTGATGCATCTGGTCTAGCTTTTCTGCAGACAGCTCAGAATATGGTAATCTGTTGGCCGCTAACCGTATTCCTTTTATTCGATCAACATTTTGAAGCAGAGCAGAAGACAATTCCTCTGTGCTTGTGATTCGGATGCCTTTGCTTTTGTTGCGACCTATTCCCACCAGGACATCATGCACATTTACTTTCTCTGCAATTCTTTTGACCAGCGCTCCCTCTGCCAAAGTTCGCAATTCTTCTTCGCCCACAATACAAGCAACTTCCTCCCAATCCCAACCATAGAAAAAGATACAAATGTCAAGAAAAGCATCTTTAGCAGCTGGTATAAGATCGTCATAGGCAAACAGAAGCTTTGACTCATATCCCGTATCTTGTGCGTCACCACTAAAAGCTTCGCCCTTTTCCAAACCGTGGATTACTCTTTCAATAGCTTGGGCTTCCATGTTATCTCTTCTTGCTCTCCTTATATAGCCTCCTACAACTTCCAGGACCAACGGAATGCCGCTGCATTTTTCTGCAACCGTGTTAATTTCATGCATTTTATGATCTTTGCTTATACCTATTTTGCTGCACAATATATCAGTGCAGGCGTCCATAGAAAGAGGTTCAATTTCATAAACCTTACACTGCTCAATTCCGCAGCTGTCCACAGTCTCCACGACATCTCTCTTTCGAGCTGTCAAAAGCAGCCGGAATTTCTGTGGGCTGTCGAGTTTCTTTGGTAAAATCTGCTCTAGGTATTCTCGTCTAAGAACATTGTCTACATATAAGAGCACAGGTCCTTTCTTCAAACATTTTCTGATCTCATCTTGCCCAATTTTGTAGTGAGTAATCTCATGCTTTTGCCCTGTCAATTTATGTAAAATCTGAGCTTGCAACTCTTCTATCTTTGGGTTAAGATGTAAATCTTCATTCAACTTGATCATAGAAGTTCGGTAACCAGCTTCCAGGTTTTTTTGCAAATTAGCAAATGCAGCATCTGTTATAGTAGTCTTCCCAATCCCTCCAAGGCCATAAACAATAACAGCTTTGGCCGCTTTATCACTTTGACACTCCAAATATTCGGTAACTTTTTGCACCTGATGCTGTATTCCAACTGGTTGTGCAACCAGAATTACTCAAGGATATAATAATAATACTAAACTTTTATCAAAAGGAATATGTAATAGTTGAGACTTACTTGCATGGTCTGGGTAGGGCAACTCAACAGGTCTATAAACAACATTGCTTGTATTTAAAGATAAAATTAGATCCCTGTAAAGATGCTCGATATCCTTATCGAGTTGAAGAAGATCTTCGCGGTTCTTTGAAACTAACAAAAACCTGCAATGTTGAGTAAAATTGATATCAAATATTGTAGGCTTTTATTCCAACTTAAAACACTGTTTTTGGCGGATCGAAAAGCCTCTTTTATTAAATGTGTAAAATGCGCATCTAGTAATATTGAAATATACAAACAAAAATGAACGGAATCACAACTTGAAGGTAGAATAATATATAAGAAACCATCAAAGGTAATAGCACACCAAAAATTCAATTAAAGATAATTTAAAAATTATTGGGAAATTCTCAAACTTTCAATTTTGAATAAACATAGAATACCCTGCAACCAAACACCAATAACAGGGACTATTAGAGCATTAAAAGGTGGCAGACGAATCCAGCTTGCCCCAGGCTCCCAGATGTTAGTGTTTTCTTGTCTCTATCATCTTCCTGTTTACTAAGTTTGGTTAGAGAAAGGGCAAGGGTAAGCTGATGAAACTTGCCATGCGGCCGTGCCACCCATCCACCAGTATCAAGAATCGTGTGGCCAAAATTGCAACTACTACTTTGTCTGGGAGACAGTTGCTGGGAATGGGGCAAAGAAAAACTTCTCTTGCTGCAAGAACATTGATGCCCAAAACCCTCATCGCCCATGGTAACCAGTGGCAAGGCAAGTCAGGAAGCACTTTGCTGACAACACACAAGGCACTTGAACATCAAACAAATAATAAAGAAAACATGGATAAAAACAAAGTAATCAATGAAAACAGCACTGTTGTGCATAAATGAATTAACTCTTCTTTTGTCACAGAGTTTCGGTTCATTACAATCTTCTTGTGCATGTACAACACTGTTATTCATCTTCAATCAGCATACACAGCAATTACAATTGCTCTTCTTCATATAAAAATAAGTTTCAACTAAACTTGACAGCTCTAAAGAGTGCTTCTATATATAAACAATTGTCCTCTAATTCTAAAGCATATTGTGCATTCTTGCAAACTGAATTCTTTATTTTATTTTGACTTTATCTATTTCTAAAATAGAATTGAACTGAACTCTCCTAAATAGCTACGGACTGCCATGAAACTAAACAAACTTCTCTTTGTTAAATTGTGACTTCATATACGGGAGAAATTTCATGCATATTCCAACAACACTTCTCCAATAATCCATTTGGGACTCCAGGTGCTCAAATTCTTGAAAAACCACCTCATCATGAGCTATTATATTTGCATCATAACATTGGACATAACTTAAACTCTGCTAACTACTCAAAAAACCTTTACCATAAAGAGCTTTCTGAACAAAAAATTATTTCTCTCTCTCATATCTAAAATAGAATGCTAGCAAAAAAAATATGTTATATCTAATTTAACTTTGTATGTAACATGGCTGAATCCCCCAAGAAAAATCATTTTCCAAACAAAAAAAAAAACAAAATATTTTTCGAAAGAGAATGTAAATCCATTTTCAAGCTCGCTGAGCATGACACAAAAATAAAAACTAACGACAATGACGAGGGTCATTAGTGAATACTTTTATTACGCGAGATCTATATATAAAATACTATACTTGGCTATATAAATGTAATAGTAAGTGCGTGATTTTGTTACCACACTTTAGAATCAATCATTTCTTCAACACGTGTGTGAGGTGGCTCCCAAGTCAACATGGGTAGACGCATGGAAATGGGGCACTATATTGGGCTCAAAGGTGGCCACTTCTTCTAGAAATTAGAAAAATTTAAACTTCAACAAGGAATTTGATGTGCCTATGCTAAAAATTTGACAATTTTAAAAGAACAAGAATTATTATCAATTTATTTTTAGTAGTGTATATAATGGATAAATAGAGTTCAATAAATGTTGTTAACTTAAACATTAATATGAATAAGTAGAGTTAAGTGGTATATGGATTATCTACATGTAAATTTTAATTTTCATCGCTAATAAACAATTATTTTTTATTATGACAAAAAAATTTGTAATTTTTGTTTGAATCTTAGAAATGATGTAAACACTTGGGAATGGTGATACATTTTGTAATGCCCAATTTTCGCCCCTTCTTCTAATGATGTGTCTTTTCAAATGTGGCGATTTTATTAAAAAGAAAAGGGATTAAATAATAATAATTACAACGAAAGGCGTGTTCTAAGTTAGAAAGCCCGAGGGGCTCTGACGCGGACAAAGACATGAATGAGCGTGATTTTTTGGTCGACGATGTACGCATTGACATCTACCGTACACGTGGATGAAACTGTACTCATTGTTATCTGTCATTATGGGTACTTGATTGTATATAATTACGTTAGAGGCGTTCCCTGTTAGAATGGGTCTTGGCCGATTTTGACACCGGTCGAACATGAACGGTAAAGATTGTAGTTTAATGCGATGCGTTGAAATCTGACTGACAGAGCAAACTGATCAACGTGAAATGCAGCAGCAAATGAAGGGAAATGCAAAAGGTTGTCTCAGGTCTATGCGACGCATTATTGCGAGGGCACAATCTATTTTGTTGTTTCCTGTTGTTGTACCGCACAGGTCCGATATGACCCTCCTCTTGTTGTCTGGTTTCTGTACACCTTAATTTCCGCTACCTGTGTAATGAAGATGATGATTAATATATCCATGAGAGGTGGGTTTCTAAGATAGGTGGTGTGGCCAGAGCTGTTTTGCCTTATTTTTTTGTGGAGGATCGAAATGACAAGGTTTGGAGACTTTTTTCATCATTTGGGAGGAAAATTGTCGTCATGGCAGTTCCCCGGGTGTTGGTTGAGCTGTTTACAGTGGAATACATTGG
This sequence comes from Taxus chinensis, assembly GCA_019776745.2. NCBI lineage: Eukaryota > Viridiplantae > Streptophyta > Pinopsida > Cupressales > Taxaceae > Taxus > Taxus chinensis. The sequence continues at coordinate 552,772,655 of CM034155.1, forward strand.
AGTGGATGTCGTCATTGACACTGAAATAGAGGTTGACTGCCATGGCAGAGCCACTAGAATTTTCAAGCCTCCTAGTTTTGTTGTCGTGGGTTTGAGAAAGAAATATGTCGTCAAACAAGATGTCTGAGAATGTATGATTGATGTTGGCGTTGGGAAGTTCAAATCCAATGGAATTTTTTCCTCTCTTTGTAAGGTATGTATTACTCATATGAATTCCTTTTTCAAATTTTAAAAAATTATTTAATGGCAGAATTGCAGCGATAATAATTAGATTTTAATGTATCACCAATGTTTTTTTGTTTACCTTTTTATGAAACTATAACGGGATAAAAAAGTCTTGTATTTACGTACACCCGACATAACGGGACCAATGATCAAATTTGAAGGGTTGGTCTGTGTAATGTCCCCAACCACCCATCCTGCCGACTGTACTGGCTGTCACGTTTTTCTACTTTGGCGTGAGACAGTGGGAGTCGGTGTAGTGTTGGGCGCATCTTCCTTTTATTAAATTTTTGATTTGCAAATCTTCTGTTGACTTCCGTGGCCTGTGTGCCTTCCTCTGTCTTGGAGAATGCGTGTTCTTTCCTGTCTCTTGCCTTGTTGCATTTTCTTCCCCCTTCCTATGCAACGTGAGTCCAAATCTTTTCTTCCTCGCGTGCATGTTTCTTCTGCTCTGTCGTGGATGAGGGCCTGTTAGCAGTAAAGTATGGACATGGGTTTTATTTGTCATTTCCTGAGGCATTTTAGGTGAAAAAGGCGCATAGTTCCTTTTGTTGGCCGCGTGGGTTTGGTATGGCGGTTTTAGATGAAGCTACAATCGCAGGCGCGTTACCTCCACTTTCTTTGGGTGCCACAAGGTGTGTTCGAGTCGGGAATCCATAGCAAATGACCTGCACAGTAAGTAGCCAGGGGGTAGGTGTGTTACAATGTAGTGGAAGCCGTTGTGGGCGTTTCCAGCAAGCAGGTCGTCCATCTACGTTGTTATCTATTCAGTACCAGATGCATCCTCAGATTTGGGATTCTCCTTCAAGGAAGATCTGTTCTTTATCAGAATATTCACGAAGCAAAAATCGCCTTTCCGTTTCACTTTTTCCACTCTGCCCGTAGATGAGTATCTGCCTCCTTGTGTCCGATTCTGGTGACTTCGGTCACACTTTGGCTCGTTTCTGTTGGCCTGTCAAGCTTGGCTATATTCAGGCCATTTTGAGTGCTTCCAACAGGCAGGTTGTCCAGCTATGTTGTTATCTGTTCTAATTCGACTGCATCCTCAAATTCGGGATTCTCCTTCAAGATATTTTCATCAAAATCGAATAAATGACAGTGAGAGTGTTACCAGGAGACCCGATGAAATTTATTACAAAGATTCTCTGCTGAGACCTTGCTTGCTCTACGATGTAACTCATGGAAGAGGATCTCATAGAGGTGGATCTGTTTCAATATCAGAATGCTTCATGAGGCATAGTTTTCTTTGCAAGAGATCGTTTTCAGGAGGATCGATGCAGAGGAGTTTAGAGGAATCAGCAAAATAACTTGGTGTAGTTGGATTAGATCAGGCAATAAAAAGGTGCATGCTTTTTGTGTAGGTGACAGATCGCATCCCATCAGGCTTTCAGGAGATCTATGCAATGTTGGAGAAAATGTCTTGGGAGATGCCACCGTAGCAGGATATTTTTTTTCAGATTGCAGAACATGCAACTGAGAAAATAGTAGTGATAAATCAGGAAGAGCTGGTATTCGTCAGACACAGTCCTCTCAGTGGCAATCCTTGAAGATCCAGGCACAGTCCATGTTTCTTCTTATTCAAGGATATTGCCAGAATCATTCCTGGGAATGTATATTTTGGGCTTATTCTTTTCTACTTCTTCTGCTAATGGAATATGCATAGTGAATAGCAGGAGTACCTTCAACTCCATTAGAAAGGAATATGCCACGATTCTGAAAATCCCGAAACATACTTCAGAGACATGCTCCAGAGTTATTGGGGTCTGAGCTTGCCCAATTGCTCCTCATAGCTGATGAAATCAGGAAGATTCCTTCCAGTTGCATGCCTTACAAAACACCTGCAAACATTACCCATGTGGTGGAATCGAACGATTGTTTGTCTGATAGTAAGTTTGAAGTATCTAGGGATCAGATGCAGGTGAACTGCCGTGCTCTCTTTTCATTCCACAGTAAATTTTCTGGGACAAGTGGCTAGATCCACTGTAGCAAAAAAAAAAACAACGATTGTACGCTCTATGAAGATTCTCCCTCATGACCAGTGCAATGGAACAGGCAGCCTATTTAGGCTGAGGATAAGAGAGCAAGGAACTCACAGAGGAGGAAAACTATGTTCTGGTTCAACCATCCTTCCAGAGGTCCACCGGAGATTCAGACAGTATGTGGTGAGCAAAGGGCTAATTTGGCGCGGTGTTCGGAGGATTTTGGATCTACTTCTGAGAAACCCAGGGATGCATGGCAACAATCTTTGGGATAGAGGAGACTAGGCTGTCGCCAGAAGATCAGTGAGCCGATGAGGAATCGGGTGTCAATTTGACCCGACCGAACTGTGGGCAGAGATGCAGATTGCAGACTATACAATTGATTTTATGAAGACAAGAGCATGGCCGTTAACAGAGTTTGGACCTTCAGCAGGCTGAGGAAGAGAAGTTGCGCTGGTTGGGTTGCTGTTGCAGGCCCCGTCCATCTTGTTATCGACTGCGGGAGCTTAATCAGGCACGATATTCTCTATACCATTGATTCTTATGCTGTTATTTAACTGAATTCATTAAATAACTCTACTCTTCATATAAATGTCTCGTGTGATGGTATGTTGTTTGGTTTCCACTTCCCTTGCTCGTTTGTATTTTTTTTTGGCGTTAGAAATGATTGCGCTGGTTGAAGCCTTTATATTGTTTTCTGGGTTTTAATAAATATTAGTTGGGTGAACTTTGTTCTTAAGACTAATAAAACAAAAGAGGTGGGGTTCCTGTAATGAAAATTCCTGAGTTCTTTGTGTTGGTCTCACGATTTGAATGTTTTATCAAACATTGTCATTGGACTCAACTTTATAGTTCCTGTTTTGTTCTTATTCTTGTTTCGGTTCGAGATCTGTAGTTCTGGTTTATGTTGGGTATTTGCGAATTGGTGATTGAGTACTGCGAGTGCATTGTGTATAGGTGAATGATGCTATTCCTGTCTCTATCCTTTTCTTTCATTTGTTTTAGGTTCTAGTAACCCTTCCCGGTTGGCTTGGTGTGTGCTTAGCTTGACTGATTTTTGAATTGAGCCAAGTTGATATTACTTTCAACTAGGTTAGTTGCTTTTGTTATTTGTTTTGAATCACTCGAAGAAATACTTTTATTCTTCGAGTGTCATGGTTGATCTGTCATATTTGATATCAATTCATGTTCACCGTTTGGAGATTGTTGTCTTTGGAATCACCTTCTCTCCCTTGGTGATTGTTGTATGTTTTGAGGAATGTAGCTGATCCTATGGAATGTCTTCTTTTGACGATACTCACATTTCTTTTGGATAGCTTAAAATGTCAGAGGAAATACTCTTTTCTTACCTTGATTTTGTTTCACACATGTTGGAGGATACGAGATCTACTTGATCATTAGTGAGGAAGTTTTCAAATCTTAAAATTGGGATGTTGGTTTTATGCGTAAGAAATTACTCTACGTTTTGCTCCGTAAAGATGTTTAAATTTCATTCTCCTGTGACTTAGAGGTTGGTGTGTTTGGAAACTCATTGGTTGACTGGTTTTTTTGATGATTGTTGTGATACGACCTCCTTGCTGTCATTGTAGTAGAATGGTTATGTGTTGACCAGAAAGGTTTAAGTCAACTTGTTGTTGACGACAGATCCTTTGGAAGCTATGTATCCTGTGTTGTGTTCTTGTGAATGATTGAGTAACCCTCCTGTAAGATTTATAATGGTTATGTTTGGTCTTGCCAAGTTTGTCCTTTTTCTTAAGACATTCTCTTGATTAGAAGAAAGTTTAATAGAAGGATTGTTAGGATAGGATGTGCCCATACGAGGTCATTTGTGCGTTTCATCCCTTTTCCTTCCAATTTATTTATTCTGGTACTGACATAAAATTAACTGTTATAGGCACATCATCTTAATATTAATAAGTCATGTTGGTTTAGATATTCTCATGTCGATTGATTGTTTGGGATCTTCCAGTGGCATAGTGAATCCTTGGCTTGGTGAACTAACTTAAACAAATAGGGACAGATCACGTTTGAAATTAATTCTCTTCTTGTAATTGTTTTTGTTTCGAAATGTTATCTTGTTAAAATGACGGTCATTATTGTGATATGGGTGAAATTCACTATGATGTTTATTAACTGCTCCTATGAGAAAATGATAATTAAATAGAGTTAGTGCCGTCCCTTTTATTTAGACATTTTATGCTTTTGGACAACTCTTTAATTGCTCTTGTTTAGACTCTTGGATTATTTTTTCATAATCAACGGTGCTTTTCTTCCTTGAAACAGTTAGATAACAACATATTGTCTTAATGTTATAGCTTTTATCGTGCTCAGTTCTTGCGAACTGACATGTGCTAACAAATGTGCAGGAGGATTTCCTGAGTAGAAGAAAAAAAAAAAGAAAAAAAAGAAAAAGAAACATGTGTAGAGAGTGGTTTCCAGCCTTCTTAGGAACTGCTGTTGTACGAATGTTTTCCTTTGCTTTAAAACATTGGTATGGAAATTGTGAAGACTATATTGAAGGCATTGTCTTATAATTTTGTATTGTTCTCATGTAGGTTGTTATCGTTTGAAAGTCAATTTGAGAAATATTATTGTCAATAAGATTAAATGAACTTGTTTTGACATGCGTATCCTTCATTGAATTTTCACTTTTCAGAATATGATTTATCCTTGAATTGTCAACCTAATTATAATTATCTAAACTTGAATCAACTTACATCACTTTGGTTACCTTTGGTCATGTGTCGTTTGGTAGAGGACTATGTTTTGAACCTAGCAAAAAGAAAACAAGAGAAACAAATATACCTTGTGATCCCACGTAAACTAATCAACAATCTCTTATTGTGGTGAATCCTTAGAACGGTCTTAAGGTGAAATCAATGATTAAATCTTGGAAGATAATAAAATTATAATAAATAGAAGGAACTTGATTAAGAAACTCTTCGATCTATCTTACCCGTTGAAAATGTAAACAGTATACTTATGTCTATCTCTTCAAGTGAAGCCCAAGTGAAACCTTTAATATTTCTGGTTAGACTCTTGACCCCAATGAAACCTTTTTAACAACTAATAAAATCTTAATGATGAATCCAAGATTTAGGCAGTCATGTATTGGAATAAAATAAAATAAAATAAAATTGACCGCTTGAAAAGATAAAACATATATGTTCAAAAGCACAACGTCGAAAACAAATTGATGAAGTTAAGAGCCTTGAGAAATTAACTGCCTCCTCACAAATGAATAAGTTAATCAAGTAAATGAAGTAACCTCTTGCCATCCAATAATTGGTTTACACTGTATATTAACATTAACAAGGTAGGAGAAAATTCTTCAAAGGAGACATGAACTTCAGATTCTCCTATCATGATTTCTCTGGGAAAAGTAAAGAATGTAAAAGCACTTACAGCTAAAACATGATTCTAAAGAAACCTTCTGTGGGAAGACCTTGTTGTAAAATTGCATACTTAGATGAACCATTGTGTCCTTAGTGTGTGCCTCATGTTTATCTGTAACCAGTGTGGGTCCGTGTTGTGGAAAGCATGTCTTTAGTTGGTTGTATTCCCTAGAGAACTTGTGTAGTGTCGTATTATCTTCAAGCAAGTAAAAAAAAAAAATTATCCTATCCTGTATTGTTGTTTTTACTGTGTTGTTACATGTGTGTTCGTGTATGGATTTTTGGGTCGTTACACTTGGTATCAGAGCGTAGGTTCATGCTCTCGAACCTATGGGCCGGATTGGTGTTATATGATGATGTTACATGGTGGTGGTGGTGTTACATGATGATACTGCATGATGATGATGATGTTGCATGATGGTGGTAGATATTGGAAGAGTAATGTGCTTTAAACGTGATGTGATTATTGTCGTAATTGTGATATTGTGAACGCACATGATGTGTATGTCACTTGTGCGTGTTTGTGATCATGTTGATATGTTGGGGATGGGAGTATTCTCTCTCCTTCTTGTGGATTCTATGAAGAGTTCACGTGTGAATTGTTGTTTGTGATGTGTGAAAAGAATTATAATGTGGATGACGTAGTGTTGGAGCATATTGTGACATATTGTGATATGTAGGTGTATCAATGTGTTGTATGACTAGATTGATGTTAAAAGAAATGAGTTGTATCATGATGTTTTTACCATGTTTTGAAGAAATGTGTGTACCACCTTGTTATGTAGCAATGGATGTTATGTTGTGATGTACTATGTTCATCGTATGTATGAGTTGTGTGTAATATGTAATGCTTCATGTTGTGATTTTGGGTCATACGGTGAGTGTATGAACCCTATCGTATGGTGATTGCACTTTGGGTGCAGAATGTGGTAAAGTGATGTATTACGCCCTGTGGATGTATGATTGTGATCTACCCTGTATACATACCATACGTGAGACGTTATGGTAGTTATGTGTGTGCCACCGTTATGTTAGTGATGTTGTTGTATGTTATGTTGTGAACCTTACACTAACTGAACCTGAGGGAAATCGGTAGAAGTGTATGTTGAGAGTGAGGAATGGTGTACCATGGGTCAATAACTCGAGTCAAAACTCGGTTTAGTAGATAACATGTGAATCTTTCCTCTCTCCCTATGTGGTTGTATGTATGCAACCTTAGTGTAGCTATGACTATGTTTAGCCTTGTCGAAGTGGTGGCGGGATGATTCAGATGGAGGTGATGACAGTTGTATTATTGATATGTATTTTATGAGCTGAGGCTCGATGTTCCGAGTGCTAGCAACTCGTTGAGTACCCCTTTGGTGGCTAGATAAGGCCACACAGTTATCGTGATGTGACATTATTATAAGTTGATTTTATTCGTAAATTGAGCTTTTTACTTTATTTTGTAAGGACTAGCAGCTTTTCTTGATTGCCATGCTTTACAATTTTGGGCATTTCCTTGGTTTGTGGCACTAACATGGGGATTTTGATACTAACTATGGCTATTTGGCCATTTATTTTAGCTTGATTTGGGGTCTTCTTTTAAATTTGGAATTCTTACCGCCTTGCCCAAGGCTTGTACTTTGCCACTTGGCACTTTGATTGGATTGTTGTGCTGGTTCTATTGTCGTGATGTGTGGAATAGGGTCATGGGATGCACCATGGAATGGTTGGACCTATGGACCTGCTTCGTTGTATAGGGGTACGCCCCAAGGAGTACAGATAACTAGCGGGTTGTTGAACCACGCGTTATTATGTCACTTGGGTTAGGAGTGTTCGAACTCTATGTGTCTTGGACCATAGGGTCAACCGGCCTCCTTGAGGGAGGCATAAGAGTTTAAGGGAGGCATAAGAGTTTGAGGGAGTCATAAGAGTTTGAGGGAGCATAAGATCTTGAGGGAGGCATAAGAGTTTGAGGGAGGCATAAGAGACTTGAGGGAGGCATAAGAGTTTGAGGGAGGCTTATGATATTTGTCTGTATGGTTGATGTTTCAGGATATATGTTGAGTTATTGTGATGTTTGGTAGTGGTCTTTTGATGTATGTGTTACTCATGTCAGATGGATATGTGTTGTGATGTTGTGGTTATGTCATTGATTCCCTTGTGGACACTATGTACCTGTAGTATGGTTTGAGTGCAATGTGAGTCTTTTCATTAATGCAAATTGAGGAAATGTCTGGTGAATTGTAGTACTCTTTTGGGATGATTATTTTTGTGTGTCAGTCATAGATGTGTGATGAGTACTACGTTATGTGGATTGTGCCTATTCTATTCCGTATTTTTGTAACCTTTATGTGGTGTAATAGAATCATGAAGTATATACTTGTGTGCTTGTGAATCTGTAGGGTCTTGTGAACCCGATAGGGTGTTGTGTTAGTAGTTCATGTTGGGCACCCACAATAAGGAATAAATCAAAACTCTTCAATGATGATAATTTTATTTTAAAAAGAAACTAAAACTAGAAATAATGATAATGGAAACAGACTAATGAAATGATGAACAAGAAAGAACTACCAATCTTCACAAAACATTGAAAGTTAAAAATTCTACCAAATGTTCCTAAGGTTACTTTGTGACCGTGCTTTAATCAACTAAAATTTTAAACCATAGGGTGTGTTTTCTTCTTTATCTATCCCTTGTTGCGTACTTTTTTTTTCCTTTCCTCTGTGTAATGTCGCATCGAGGATGATGCTTTCTTAAGGGGAGGAGAATGTAATGCATCGGCCTCCACTGCCACCCAGTGGCCTCCTCCCAACCTACCCGGCTATTCTGGATTTCACCGCGTTTTTTTCTACCTTGCATGAGGGAGACGGGAGTGGGTGGAGCCCCGTTTGGGCTTCACCCTGATCCGTTCTGATTCTCCTTCAATGCGTACAGGTGGGTGTGGGTCTCCAAAAATCGTCTGTACATGACTTCCGTGGGCGCATAACTGAATGTCTTCCTCTGCCGTGAGGAAGATTTGGCAGTGTATGCTTTCAGCTTACAGGATCGAGAGGTAAATTTTTCTTCTCCAGAGTGGGTAAGTCAGCTATGTAGGGTGATTTCCTCCTTCAAATCTTTGTTGATCACGTGCATGTTTCTTTGCAATGACCACAGTGTGACTGAGTTGTTGCCTGTTAGCCGTAGTAGAAGGACGTGATAAAGTTTTAGTTGAGCTGTCTTGCCTTTCTCACTTTTTCGCCTGCACCGAGACTGGCGAATTGAACATCCTACGCATAGCTGAATCTTGAAAGGCAATGACAGCTGAGAATGTTCACCTGTTTCTAGTTCTGGTTATTCCAGCGCCTAGTGGGTTTGATATGGTGGTTATAGATGAAGCTACTTAGTAGGGAAGAAGGCGTGTTACCTCCACTTTCCTTGGGAGCCAAGAGGTGTGTTCTTGTCAGGGATCCACAGCAAATGACCTGTAACTAAGCTTTTAGCCAGGGAGCAGGCATGTTACAGTGTAGCAAGAAGCCGTTGTGGGCGCAACTCCACTGCAAGCAGGTCGTGCAACTATATTGTTTTCTTTGTCAGTGTCAGATGCATCCTCTGGTTTGGGATTCTCTGGTTCAAGGCGGATCTGTTTTCTTTATCAGGACTAACCGTGACAGTGAAGTTACAAGGATCGCCTTCGTGTTCAAATTTTCCCACTATTCTGCCGTAGATGAGTATTTTCCTTGTGTTCGATTCTGGTGATATCGGTCACGAATTTTCTCCACTTCTGATGGCGTATCAATTGAGGGCTTGAAATTGAACCTGTTATGGGCAGCTTGCAATAGGCAGGCTGTCTGGCTATGTTGTTTTCTATTCTAATATCGAATTGCATCCTCAAATTTAGGGATTCTCCTTCAAGATATTTCTCATCAGAGGAATTGATTAAGTGACAGTGAGAGTATATACCGGAAGACCTGATGAAATTTATTGATAGAGTTTCTCTAATTGACCATTGCTTATTGTCTCTATGACGTAACTCATGGAAGAGTATCCCATAGTTTTTTTTTGGATCTGTCAATAATCTATGCTGCACAGGGTTTAATATTTTGTAAAAAACCATTTTCATGAGGCTCTTGCAGAGGAGTTTAGGGCTGAGCAGATTTCCGTGGGAAGGGATAGATCAGGCCAAGGGCTTTCTTTATCACTATCATCTCATCATCCTTCGCTTCAACAATTTGAAGCAATGGCAAGCCACCGTGCAAATGTCTTACAGGTTGCTGCTTGCAACAGAAGCCAAGGCTAAATCAGAAGAGCTTTTCAACAGACAAGGCAAAAATGGCGGTCCTAGTCCAGGCACAGGGTATGTTTCTTCTTATTCAAGAGAGGAGAATATTCCTGGGAAAGGATATGTGGGGGGAGGTTCAACAATGGAACTGCATATGAATGTGGGTCCTTCAGGTCCATTTGCAGGATATGCCACAGTTTGAAAAACTCAAAGTACCTGAAACCTGCTCAAGAGTTATTGGATGAGTTTTGCTACTTTGGGAAGAGGGATTCAAACCAGCAACATGCTCAAACAGAAATTTCTTCTAGATCGAACGATTGGGTCGATAGAAGTTTAGTATCTAGTGCCAATGCAGGTGAGAATAATATTGGCATTAAAAGTGAATTTGGTGGGAAAATTGTTAGCTCCACTGCAACAGCCACATCATCATCGACTTACGCTTCTGGAGAAACACCCAATGAAAGTGCAATGGAGTAGGCAGCCTATTCAGGCGATAGATTCAAAATACAGAGGAGGAAAACTAAGTTTTCAACCATGCTTGAAGAGGTCCACCAGAGATACAGACAGTATTGTGAGCAGATGCATATGGTGAAAACCTCATTTGAATCTATAGCAGGTATGGGGGCAGCTTCTCCATACACTAAACTAGCTTTGAAGACCATGGCCGAGAGAAATATGCAACCTGATCGAATTGTGGGCAGAGATGCACATTTTGAACTATACAATTGATTTTATGAAGACAAGAGCATGGCCGTTAACAGAGTTTGGACCTTCAGCAGGCTGAGGAAGAGAAGTTGCGCTGGTTGGGTTGCTGTTGCAGGCCCCGTCCATCTTGTTATCGACTGCGGGAGCTTAATCAGGCACGATATTCTCTATACCATTGATTCTTATGCTGTTATTTAACTGATTCATTAAATAACTCTACTCTTCATATAAATGTCTCGTGTGATGGTATGTTGTTTGGTTTCCACTTCCCTTGCTCGTTTGTATTTTTTTTTGGCGTTAGAAATGATTGCGCTGGTTGAAGCCTTTATATTGTTTTCTGGGTTTTAATAAATATTAGTTGGGTGAACTTTGTTCTTAAGACTAATAAAACAAAAGAGGTGGGGTTCCTGTAATGAAAATTCCTGAGTTCTTTGTGTTGGTCTCACGATTTGAATGTTTTATCAAACATTGTCGTTGGACTCAACTTTATAGTTCCTGTTTTGTTCTTATTCTTGTTTCGGTTCGAGATCTGTAGTTCTGGTTTATGTTGGGTATTTGCAAATTAGGTGATTGAGTACTGCGAGTGCATTGTGTATAGGTGAATGATGCTATTCCTGTCTCTATCCTTTTCTTTTAGTTGTTTTAGGTTCTAGTAACCCTTCCCGGTTGGCTTGGTGTGTGCTTAGCTTGACTGATTTTTGAATTGAGCCAAGTTGATATTACTTTCAACTAGGTTAGTTACTTTTGTTATTTGTTTTGAATCGCTCGAAGAAATACTTTTATTCTTCGAGTGTCATGGTTGATCTTCATAATTTGATATCAATTCATGTTCACCGTTTGGAGATTGTTGTCTTTGGAATCACCTTCTCTCCCTTGGTGATTGTTGTATGTTTTGAGGAATGTAGCTGATCCTATGGAATGTCTTCTTTTGACGATACTCACATTTCTTTTGGATAGCTTAAAATGTCAGAGGAAATACTCTTTTCTTACCTTGATTTTGTTTCACACATGTTGGAGGATACGAAGATCTACTTGATCATTAGTGAGGAAGTTTTCAAATCTTAAAATTGGGATGTTGGTTTTATGCGTAAGAAATTACTCTACGTTTTGCTCCGTAAAGATGCTTAAATTTCATTCTCCTGTGACTTAGAGGTTGGTGTGTTTGGAAACTCATTGGTTGACTGGTTTTTTTGATGATCGTTGTGATACGACCTCCTTGCTGTCATTGTAGTAGAATGGTTATGTGTTGACCAGAAAGGTTAAAGTCAACTTGTTGTTGACAACAGATCCTTTGGAAGCTATGTATCCTGTGTTGTGTTCTTGTGAATGATTGAGTAACCCTCCTGTAAGATTTATAATGGTTATGTTTGGTCTTGTCCAAGTTTGTCCTCTTTTCTTAAGACATTCTCTTGATTAGAAGAAAGTTTAATAGAAGGATTGTTAGGATAGGATGTGGCCCATACGGGGTCATTTGTGCGTTTCATCCCTTTTCCTTCCAATTTATTTATTCTGTATTGACATAAAATTAACTGTTATAGGCACATCATCTTAATATTAATAAGTCATGTTGGTTTAGATATTCTCATGTCGATTGATTGTTTGGGATCTTCCAGTGGCATAGTGAATCCTTGGCTTGGTGAACTAACTTAAACAAATAGGGACAGATCACGTTTGAAATTAATTCTCTTCTTGTAATTGTTTTTGTTTTGAAATGTTATCTTGTTAAAATGACGGTCATTATTGTGATATGGGTGAAATTCACTATGATGTTTATTAACTGCTCCTATGAGAAAATGATAATTAAATAGAGTTAGTGTCGTCCCTTTTTATTCAGACATTTTATGCTTTTGGACAACTCTTTAATTGCTCTTGTTTAGACTCTTGGATTATTTTTCATAATCAACGGTGCTTTTCTTCCTTGAAACAGTTAGATAACAACATATTGTCTTAATGTTATAGCTTTTATCGTGCTCAGTTCTTGCGAACTGACATGTGCTAACAAATGTGCAGGAGGATTTCCTGAGTAGAAAAGAAAAAAAGAGAAAGAGAGAGAGAGAAAAAGAAACACGTGTAGAGAGTGGTTTCCAGCCTTCTTAGGAACTGCTGTTGTACGAATGTTTTCCTTTGCTTTAAAACATTGGTATGGAAATTGTGAAGACTATATTGAAGGCATTGTGTTATAATTTTGTATTGTTCTCATGTAGGTTGTTATCGTTTGAAAGTCAATTTGAGAAATATTATTGTCAATAAGATTAAATGAACTTGTTTTGACATGCGTATCCTTCGTTGAATTTTCACTTTTCAGAATATGATTTATCCTTGAATTGTCAAACCTAATTATAATTATCTAAACTTGAATCAACTTACATCACTTTGGTTACCTTTGGTCATGTGTCGTTTGGTAGAGGACTATGTTTTGAACCTAGCAAAAAGAAAACAAGAGAAACAAATATACCTTGTGATCCCACGTAAACTAATCAACAATCTCTTATTGTGGTGAATCCTTAGAATGGTCTTAAGGTGAAATCAATGATTAAATTCTTGCAAGATAATAAGATTATAATAAATAGAAGGAACTTGACTAAGAAACTCTTCGATCTATCTTACCCGTTGAAAATGTAAACAGTATACTTATGTCTATCTCTTCAAGTGAAGCCCAAGTGAAACCTTTAATATTTCTGGTTAGACTCTTGACCCCAATGAAATCCTTTTTATTAACAACTAATAAGATCTTAATGATGAATCCAAGATTTAGACAGTCATGTATTGGAATAAAATAAAATAAAATAAAATTGACCGCTTGAAAAGATAAAACATATATGTTCAAAAGCACAACGTCGAAAACAAATTGATGAAGTTAAGAGCCTTGAGAAATTAACTGCCTCCTCACAAATGAATAAGTTAATCAAGTAAATGAAGTAACCTCTTACCATCCAATAATTGGTTTACACTGTATATTAACATTAACAAGGTAGGAGAAAATTCTTCAAAGGAGACATGAACTTCAGATTCTCCTATCATGATTCCTCTGGGAAAAGTAAAGAATGTAAAAGCACTTACAACTAAAACATGATTCTAAAGAAACCTTCTGTGGGAAGACCTTGTTGTAAGATTGCATACTTTAGATGAACCATTGTGTCCTAAGTGTGTGCCTCATGTTTATCCGTAACCAGTGTGGGTCCGTGTTGTGGAAAGCATGTCTTTAGTTGATTGTATTCCCTAGAGAACTTGTGTAGTGTCGTATTATCTTCAAGCAAGTCAAAAAAAAAAAAATTATCCTGTCTTTTACTGTGTTGTTTGTGTGTTGAAATGTTGGGGTGTTACAGTCTGAATTTCAATGTGAATGGTAAATGTTGGACCAACCCTTCAATGATGAAAATTAGTATAAATATTTCACACTTCGTATGACAAGAGTAGATTAAGTAACCATGTCACAAAAATAAAGAACATTTTTTAATTGAGAAAATTTTGTTAAAATAAATGAATGTTTATTAAAACTAAGAACATATTTTAATCGAGAGATTTATTTTTTTAAAAATGAATGGATAGTAATTCAGTTTAAATGGTAATAGGTAATTGTTATTTATTGAGTTGTGTGTATAGATATTGGTCAGCGGTGAGTATGGAGAAGCAATTTGAAAAAATCAAGCAGAGTATGCGAGACATACAAACTTCTCTCACTTTCACTCTTGTTACTCAAATACAAAGGCAAGTAACAAGGTGCTCGGAACAATCGCCATTGGAGCTACTTGATTTTCAGCCAGGTGAAAAATAATTTTATTAGGCCACTTTTATTTTGGTTGGAAATTCACCTCTAGACGCTTGAGCATTTAGACAACAAAAACAAAAGCAAACTATCCATAAATATTAACTCAAACTTAGATTTGATTTTCTATATGCCATCTCTATGAATGCCCTTATTCTACACCTTCCACTATCTTTTCGAACTCACTTTGCGTAATGTGCATGTTAAACAAGAAGAACATCCATTTGATTCATATTAGGCTCAAGCCAATAGGTTCCAATGTAGTGATCCTCTGACTTGACATTGATATGATCCTTGGCTTATATAATTTATACTTCAAGCCTTCACGGTTAATTGATATTTTCCACTATTTCCATCTCATAGGTTTTGGGTTTCACTTAAGGAAAATTTTAGTGGCGAATCTTCATTAATTCTTGAATATTCTAGTTTTTAAAATTTTGTGAAATTTTAGGTATATGGGTATGACTAATTTGCCTAAATTTTAAAGGTTCAAGTTACTTTTAGGGGTCATTTCACCCAGCGTTTACGCTAATAACCAAATTTTTTAATTCAAATTGCCATTAGCAAGAAATTAAAATTTGTAAAATTCACCTTCATATATATAACATTACTAAATATCACTATGGTTGTAGGGTAGCGACCGCTAAGCTATGCAAAAATTTGTTTACAATGAAAAAATCTAATGGAATTTGCTTGTATCTTAAAATTCACCATGGTCTAGCCAAAGTTACCTAACGACCGCTAAGCTCTAAAATTTACCATGGTCCTGTTGATGTATTAGCAATTTAGCTAGTGACTACTAAGCTATAAATATCTCCATTTTTTCACCAAAAAAATCACATTTTTAGAAAAAATTTGTTTAGTGAAATTGAATTATTAATCCTTTTGATTAATCCAAGATAAATATGGCCAAATATCACTATGGTTAGAACCTAGAAGCCGCTAAGCTATGCAAATAGTTGTTTACAATGACAAACTCTAATGGACTTTACTCGTGCTTTAAATATCTGCATCATCACTTGTCACATGATTTGATATATGGGATGGAAATTTGGAAAAATGATATACTTATGTTTGTAGTATATTTAATCTCATATTTCCAATGCCCAACATCCAAATTTTGTGTTTGCAACTAAATATTTTATTGGGATTTACAAATTAAAATGACAGTGGTTGACGGCCATTTTTCCACATAGCCCTTATTTTGAAAATTTGAATAAAATATTACACTTACAATTTGTCAAATGATTTACAGGATTTGAATTTTTTTTCACAGGAAAATTTTAACCTGCCCTTCTCTGACGGGTTGGAAGCCCTCGGAAGCGCTGTGACAGGTGCAATTTTGAACGTGGAACGGGACCACTAAAGTTACCACTACAAACAAGTATTTTATAGAACTTAATTTAATTACGCTAAAAAAAGGTCTTATAATTATATTTTAAAAATTAATCTTTAATGTTTTTTATTAAATATGAAATTGACTGTAAAAGAAAAAGGAAACGAAAAACATTTTTACGCCGAAAGGCGTGTTCTAAGTTAGAAAGCCCGAGGGGCTCTAACGTGGACAAAGACATGAACGAGCGTGATTTTTTTGTCGAAGATGTACTCATTGACATCTACCATACACGTGGCTGAAACTGTACGCATTGCTATCTTTCATCTGATGTGTCATCATACCACAGAAGTCTAGTTCGACTTTAAGCTCTTTTTCCAACGGCTTAAAGACTGGACCTACGCGTAAAGAAGATTTGGTGATCTGGAGCATCACATGAGTGTTGAAGCGCCCTATAGCTTCAAATGGCTAGAAATGGTCATCTGATGTAGCCACAACAATCAATTTATAGACTTCTTATCATTTAAAGGAATACATTCATATCTTCTATGTTCTTATGGTGGTCTTTCCAAATGATATTTTGAAGCAGATAATGGAGATCGACATACACCGCAACATCTTAATGTACCGATATTTATCATTCGTAGCCATTTCTACGCGAAGGATCTCCAAACTAAGCAATTACAATTGCCTTTGGAAATCTTTGGATTAAAGACTTTCCCTTTGAATCTATTCGAAAAAATGTCGAGAAGAATATGAAGTCTCTATACAAACAAAAGCAGTCATATATGGCATTAAAGATTTGGAAACCATAAATTATTTGTACAAGGCAACATAATGTCATTGAACAAACCTCACTTCATACCGATTCTCGCATCCACTCATTAAAAATGGAGATGGATGTGTGTAAAGAACGCATTTTAAGATTGAACATAAACGTTCATGAAAAGTGGAGTTTGAATAATTCAGAGACAAAGGGAGGAAAAATAGTAAGAAAGGAAGCGTGACATTAACAGATCAGGGGCATGTTTGAAACATAATGCAAGATTTCAACAATAAAGACTTGTAGCAGTGTTTTGATTTGGTAGACCTCTTTTTATTGTGAGCATGGAGTTTTTCTTGACCATTAATCGATTATCTTCCTGACCATTATAGGGATCTGAGAAGACATCCCCCATGCCTGCCAATCCTTGAATCCATGTTCCTCTTCCTTGACAGCATTGCTATCTACAAGGAATGGGATCGAAACAGAAGAAGAAGAAGAAGAAATGGAATTTGAGTTTGCAGACTTGCACTCTGAACATGCATTGCAGGGCTTTTTACATTTGTTTGGGAAACACAGGGTCTGGTTGAGGGATAAGTCCATTTTGTCACCATAAACGAGATTATAAGAGGATATAAGAAAATTGCAGGTATCATATAAATGACAATGCATGTAATGACTTGAATCTGAAAGACGGACTCATTGTTATGAATTTATAAAACCAATTCGCATTCGTATTGTGAATGTTGACAAAATTTTGTAATGAAAATTCATGGTTTTCATTATTATTGGGTTGCAAGGCTAGAAAATACCGGATTGAAGAAAAAAGTTGTAGAAGCACTTCCCTCTATTGTCTAAAGCACAATGAGGTATGAGCCAAATATTGTAGTGGAGTGTGATGTCTTCTTCGCCGAATATGCAGCAGGGGAAACATTAAAATTTTTGCCACAGTGTTGGCACAATTTCCACATGGAATGTGTGGACAGATGGCTTCTCTCTCACTAGCAGGAATTCCCTTCTCCAAAGAGCCACATGTCAAGAACAAAGTTGAGTTACATGTCAAGCCCAAGAGCAGAGGATACTAACATCATTAGTGTTTGAAAGCATAGCACACTTTTTTTATTTTAATGTTTTTTTTCTTGGTGTGTTGGGGGGCTGTTTTTGAGTATTTTTATTTTTAAATATATGGAAAATAAAGTGTAAAAAGTTTGTATGAGAATTTATATTTGTCAACACATTTATTTCCAACCGCAGGTTTTTGGGAAAGCTAATTTTAGCTTTAGTCTTGTTTTAGTTTGCTTTAGTTAAGTTAGCTTTATCTTATTTTTATCATTAGATTTAATTCAAATAAATCTGTTTTAATTCATGCATAGCATGCAACTGTTTTAAAGCATGAGTTTAGATTTAGAATGTTCGGTTGAAGAGCTGTTAGTGGGTGAGTTATTCTATTTAAATAACAACAATTGTAATTGCTTTATATGCACACACAAAGGTGTGAAATCTGCACAAGCAAGGAAGGATGTGCATTGAAAGCACACAGCTGCACGCACAACTTGATTGTAAAGAGCTGAAGCTCTGAGTATGATGAAGCTTTTATTAATGGAGATTATGCACAACAGTGCTGGTTCGAATATTCATCTATTTATGCAAGTTATTTAAGTATTTTTTTTATTTCTTTTATGTTGTTTGTTGTATAAGACTGCAGATTTTCTACAAATTGGTATCAGAGCGAGGTTATTCCAGCAGCTTATTAAATTGGTAGCAAGCTATGGCTTCTACATCCAGCATGCAGACGCCGCAATTTAATGGAAAGAATTACGAATACTGGTCTTTGACCATGAAGGCGCTATTCATATCTCAAGACGTGTGGGAGATCGTTGAAGATGGGTACACAGAGCCCACAAATGCAGCAACGCATACTGCACTTTCTCAAGCAGAGAAAGATACTTTGAAGGAGTTACGAAAGAAGGATGGCAAAGCTCTTTTCTATATTCATCATGCAATGCATGAAAGCATTCTTCCAAGAGTGGCAGTAGTCAGTCAAGCAAAGACTGCATGGGATACTTTACAAGTTGCATATCAAGGTAAGGAGAAAGTAAAAACTGCCAAACTACAGTTACTTCGTAGAGATTTTGAGAATTTAGCAATGAAAGATTCAGATTCTGTAGAATTGGTTTTTACTTAAGTAGTTGGCTTAGTCAATCAAATCAAATCCCATGGTGAGACTCTTGAGGACAGAAGGATTATTGAAAAATTTCTTAGAAGTTTGCCTAAGAAATTTGATCCTTTAGTTGTTGCTATTGAAGAAACTAAGGATCTGAGTCAATTTTCTATTGATGAGTTGCATGCATCACTAATCAATCATGAACAGAGGATGAATAGATCACATGCAAGTGTAGATCAAGCTTTTGCATCTCAGATAGCAAGTAGTCGTGGCAAAAGAAGAGGAAGTTTCAGCCCAAGAGGCAGAGGAAGAAGTCCATCTAGAGGACGTGGCATTGGTTCATCAAACTCAAGTGGAAGAGAACATAATCAAGAACAAAATTATGGTTATAGACAAGATAATTCTCATATTCAGTGTCATTATTGCAAGAAGTATGGGCACTATTCTTGTGATTTCAAGAAAAAGCAATATGATCAGGAGAGAAAAAATCAAAATCAGGTTGGAAGTTCTATTTGTAAACCTATGTTTATTACATGCACAAGGATTGCCGAAGCAATACCTTCTTTATCCCCTATTGAATGTAATTTTTCAAAAGAGAGTCCATGTGATGTATGGTATTTAGATTTAGGATGCAGTAATCACATGATAGATAATCTAGATTTGTTTTCTAGTTTGAATGATTCAGTTAAGAGTGATGTAACTCTTGGAAATAACAATATTGTGTCTGTGAAAGGAAAAGGCACGGTTAGTATTCTAACAAGACAGGGGGAGCCAACAAGTATGCAAGATGTTTACTATGATGGAGGTTTGAAACATAACCTTATGAGTATTGGACAACTGGTACAGAAAGGATATCGAGTCTATATGGAAGACAAAGAGTGTGTGATTGTGGACAAATATCCTAGCACTCAGTTGATTGCAAAAGTGAAGATGAGCAGCAATAGGATGTTTCCATTGATTTTGAAACCTGAAAAGAAGAATAAATCAGATCTGTTTGCAGCAAATTCATGCATTAAGCCAAATCAGTCTTTTGTTGAGTCCTGCGCTCAAACAGATGAGTCATGCGCCAATGAAAATCAGGTCTGCGCTACAGTAAGTGAGTCCTGCGATGATTCCTACGTAAATATAGTTGAGTCCTACGCTGAAGGAACACAATCAGCTTTTCATTCAATCATGAAGGATGAAACATGGCTTTGGCATCCAAGGTATGGACATTTGAATTTTGGAGGTTTGAATTTATTATATAGAAAAAATATGGTTAAAGGTTTGCCATTCATTCAGAAACCGGAAAGGGTATGTGAAGGTTGTATTTTGGGAAAGCAACACAGAGATTCATTCCCAGTTGGCAAAACAGCAAGAGCAAGTGCACCACTTGAGATTGTACATTCAGATTTATGTGGACCTATGGAGACAGCTTCTATTGGAGGTTGTATTTATTTTATAACATTCATTGATGATTACACAAGGAAGACATGGGTTTATTTTCTGAGAAATAAATCAAATGCCTTTGATACATTTCAGCAGTTCAAGGCATTAGTGGAGAAGCAAAGTGGATACTACATCAAAGTTCTCAGAACGCACAGAGGAGGTGAGTATGTTTCTAATGAGTTTATGAATTTTTGCAGATATCATGGTATACACAAGTAGTTTACTACCAGGTATACACCACAACAGAACGGTGTGGCAGAGAGGAAAAATAGAACCATCATGGAGATGGCGAGAAGCATGTTGAAGGAAAAACATCTTCCAAACGAGTATTGGGCAGAAGCAGTAGCAACTTCTGTTTATATTTTGAACAGGTGTCCAACGAAACTTGTTAAGAACATGGTTCCTCAACAAGCATTGACTAATAGGAAACATAGTGTTTCACATTTCAGAGTTTTTGGTTGTGTAGCATATGCACATGTACCTGATGAGCTAAGGAAGAATTTAGACAACAAAGGAGAAAAATATATTTTTGTTGGGTATTCAAAGAATACAAAAGCATACAAGTTGTACAATCCAATCACTGGAAAGGTTGTAATCAGCAGGGATGTACAGTTTATTGAGAATGAAGCATGGGATGGAAGTATAGAGAAAACAGTGAGTATAGCAACATCTATTCCACATGATGATATGACAGATGAAACTTTAGAGCAACAAGCTACTGTATCTACAAATCTTGGACATGCACCACAAGTTGTAGCACAAGCTACACGTCCATCTACAGTCAGGAGGTCACCAAGATTTCAGCCATCTTCAGCCATGCAAGAGACACCACAGGGAACACCAAAAGCTACTCCATCACCAAAAAGCAGTCCTGCATCGAATACTCCTATGCAGAGGAAAACAAGAAGTCTAACTGAGATTTATAATGTTGATACAACTAATTCATTTTCAGTTTTTGCATTATTTTCTCAAGCTACAGATCCGGTATATTACGAAGAGGCTATAAAGAATGAAGTTTGGGAAAAATCCATGGATGATGAGATTGATGCTATAGAGAAGAATCAGACATGGGAGCTAATGGATCTTCCAAAAGGAAAGGACGTGATAGGAGTCAAGTGGGTCTACAAGACAAAATACAATGCTGATGGAAAAGTACAGAAGCACAAAGCAAGGCTGGTTGCAAGAGGTTTTACGCAGCAATATGGAGTTGACTACAATGAAACATTTGCACCAGTAGCACGTTTGGATACGGTAAGAATGGTTTTAGCAATTGCAGCTCAAAACAAATGGCCTATTTATCAGATGGATGTTAAATCAACATTCTTAAATGGATTCCTTGAAGAGGAAGTTTATGAAAATCAGCCAGAAGGTTATGAGATTGAAGGTCATGAAGGAAAAGTATACAGATTGAAGAAAGCGCTCTATGGTCTCAAGCAAGCACCTAGAGCTTGGTACAGCAGAATAGATTCTTATTTGATTAAGAATGGTTTTAGTAGGAGCAGCAGTGAGCCTACCTTATACACCAAGATAAATGAGCAAGGTAAAATTTTAATTGTTTGTTTATATGTAGATGATTTGATCATTACTGGAAATCTATCTACAGAGTCATTCAAATCAGCCATGAAGGAGTTTGAGATGACAGATCTTGGTCTTATGCATTATTTTTTAGGTATTGAAGTTCAACAATCAGAAGGTGAAGTTTTTATCTCACAAGCAAAGTATGCAAGTGACGTTTTGAAAAGGTTTAACATGTTGAATTGTAAGCCAACACCAACACCAGTTGCAGTAGGTTTGAAGTTGAGCAAAGAGGATGAAGGATCGTTTGTGGATCCAACATTGTTTAAAAAGTTGGTTGGAAGTCTTATGTATTTGACAGCCACAAGGCCTGATATCATGTATGGTGTGAGCCTCATATCAAGGTTCATGGAATCTCCAAAAGATTCACATTGGCAAGCTGGAAAAAGAATTTTGAGGTATGTACGTGGAACAAGAAATTATGGAATTCTTTATTCAAGTTCAGATGAGTTCAAACTCATTGGTTATACAGATAGTGACAATGTTGGAAGTATAAATGATCGGAAAAGCACATCCGGCTATACTTTTCACTTTGGAAAAGGAGTGGTTTCATGGGCATCAAAGAAGCAGCCCATTGTCACGTTATCTTCAGCAAAAGCAGAGTATGTAGCAGCAATAGGAGCAGCATGTCAAGCTATTTGGATGAGAAGAGTGTTGATAGATTTACAACAGAAACAAGAGAAAGCTACACAGATTTTTTGTGACAACAACTCAGCCATAGCGTTGTCTAAAAATCATGTTTTTCATAAGAGGAGCAAGCATATTGATACAAGGTACCATTTGATTAGGGAGCTAGTAAACAACAAGGAAATTCATCTTGAATTTTGTAGATCCGAAGATCAATTTGCAGACATTTTTACAAAGGCTTTAGCAAAAGAAGTTTTCGAATATTTGAGAGATTGTTTGAGAGTATGTGATCCTACACATGGCAGATCTGAAAAAGCAAACACAACTCTAGAAGAGTGAAAGCTACAGTTTGAAATTAAGTGGGAGTGTTGGAAATATGCATGCGATGCATATTTAATTCCAACCGTAACTTTTTGGGAAAGCTAATTTTAGCTTTAGTCTTGTTTTAGTTTGCTTTTGTTAAGTTAGCTTTATCTTATTTTTATCATTAGATTTAATTCAAATAAATCTGTTTTAATTCATGCATAACATGCAACTGTTTTAAAGCATGAGTTTAGATTTAGAATGCTCGGTTGAAGAGTTGTTAGTGGGTGAGTTATTCTATTTAAATAACAGCAATTGTAATTGCTTTGTATGCACACACAAAGGTGTGAAATCTGCACAAGAAAGAAAGGATGTGCATTGAAAGCACACAGCTGCATGCACAGCTTGATTGTAAAGAGCTGAAGCTCTGAGTATGATGAAGATTTTATTAATGGAGATTATGCACAACAGTGCTGGTTCGAATATTCATCTATTTATGCAAGTTATTTAAGTATTCTGTTTATTTATTTTATGTTGTTTGTTGTATAAGACTGCTGATTTTCTACAAGTTACATGTCAAGCCCAAGAGCAGAGGATACTGACATCATTAGTGTTTGAAATCATAGCACACTTTTTTTATTTTAATGTTTTTTTTCTTGGTGTGTTGGGGGGCTGTTTTTGAGTATTTTTATTTTTAAATATATTGAAAATAAAGTGTAAAAAGTTTGTATGAGAATTTATATTTGTCAACACATTTATTAAATTATACGGTTGGTGATGTAGAAATATTCAAAAGAAGATTAAAAAATGTTAACATATATGGAAGTTTGTTTTTTTACAATAAGCAACAGAATCACCAATAAATATTATGTTGAGAAAATAATATTTAATAATTCTTTGTTATATCTAAGAAAAGAAGTAGCGGAATCACCAACCATTATTACACTGAAAGGTGTTTACAATGGGAAAAACCGAAAAATACAGCGACAACCAAGATGATTTGGTTAGTTAAGCAAGAAGCTACTTCTACGTTCAAAAAGGACACACTGCTTTACCACCTATATTTGGGAGTGTATTACAAAATCCCATAATGCATGTGATGTTATTTGCCAACCGATCTTTTCTTGAGTACTCATTCCAAATAAAAACTAGCAATCTAGATGTGAGATGTTAACGTCGAAAGAGAAATAATGGTAAGTGAAACGAAAATTATAATAGACAACGAAGCACCGCATACCGATCAAATTCAATGATGAGAAATATAGGAAAACGATGTGTCCAAAAAGAGTTTTCCTAAGCATTGTTGACGATAGAGATAGTAGCAACATTCAAAACACATTTTTTGACCCAACCAATCGATTTTTCCTGAGCACTCATTCCCAAAAAAAACTAGCAATCTAGGTGAGCAATGTTAACGCCGAAAGAGAAATAATGGTAAGTGGAAACAAAAATTATAACAAACAACAAAGCACTGTGTCTTGATCAGATTCAACGATGAGAAATATAGGCACATGATGTGGACAGAACAATTTGTCCCAAACATTGTTGACGATAGAGGCAATAACAAAATTCAGAAAACATTTTCGACCTACAAATTTGCACAAAGGATGAATTTTTGGTCGACGTAGAGGAAAACCTTGTGTTGCAAGTGAACCATAATCAACCTATCCTGAGTCAGTATGCCCAGTGGAATTGGCAATGGGAGAGTAAAGGGATTTCAAAAATTGAAGGTTGTGGTTGTCCATCTTATCATCAATTGCTATTAGTACTCATACTTGCTAGGAAAACTCACGATTTCTTTATTTTTTGTTTTTTTTTTCTTATTTATATCACTCCAATGATTAGTTTAGGGAAAGAGATCGAAGAGCAAGAAACAAAGAAAATTACCTGAGCACTGTCACATCCAATGCTTGTTTAATGGAAAGCTCTAGGCATCCAATTTTTGAATATCCCATAACCACCTAAAACCCGCACATGCACATATCAAGCAGAAAGAGAAACAAAGAAGAAGATGTTCAAGTTGGAGTGACGAGAAGCGTGGCGACAACAAAAATTACGGTAGAGGTGGCATGAAGTTCACAAACACAGTCCTCTAAGGGGGTGTTTTCATTTGAACAGGTCATGGCGCTTGCACTCTGAGAACGAACTCAAGAACTTGCACATTAAGGAAGTTGAATGAAGAGTTCTTTTCAAGAGCAACCAACCATATTGACTCATGATAGGTTGATTATGGATCAATTGCAACATTATATTTTTCTCTACATCAACCAAAAACACATACTTTCCATAAATTTATGGGCTCAAACTTGTTTTGTAAATGATGCTATTAGGTCTATCGACAACAGTTTTTACGACAATGCGTTCTTCCCGCATGGTTTGCCTTTATTTCTCATTGTCAGGTTCAATCGAAACATGGTTTTTGTTCTCTGTTTCAATTTCCTTTTCCGCTCAGCAATATTTCTGTTTCGGCGTTAACATCACACACTTCACGTCCGATTGTTACTATGTTACTACGCTGAAACGCGTAAACACAGGTGGGCAACCCAGCACTGTCTAACAGAATCCAATGATCCCAAATTGTTGCATCGTCAACCATCAAACGGTGGGAAATAATTTCATCTCTTACGCATCCGTAGTTTGATTGCATCGTTTTTTGTGTCATTTATGAAGAGGATGTTTTGTCGCTAAATATTAATTAATTTCTGATGTGGTTTAGCAGTCGATGTCGATGTATCTCTTAGAAGTAGCACTGCCCAAATTGAGAGGAGTGCTGAACATGTGCTTCCAGTTGTTTATAACTTTTAGCATATTGGTCACCAATATGATAAATTACGACACACAGAAGATCCATGCTAAACTATATAGTAGTTCTATCCACTCTAATGACTAATAATTACACCATACAACTCCTCCATTTAACATACACGATGCACGTACCTTCCATATTTAAAATCTTCCTTTTCCGAATAACACCCCTTCCAACTGCATAGACTTTCTCCTGTAGGAGCAACCTCTAGTTTGTAAATATTTGGAGAAAATTAATTGTTATAATCGTCATGTATTCTTGGCCAATAAAGACGTCATCCTAATCATCCAAAACTTCCATTTTTTTCACCTCAAATCATATAAAAAATAATTTGAATACACTACATGTGACACCCAATCAGATGAATGCACATGAATTAATATAAATTGTAACATAACTATTCTTGTTTGTAATGCCCCGTTCAACGTTTACCCTAGTTCTTGTCGCAATGACCCTTTTGTTGAGCGTCGAATGGCTGTGTGTATTTCCGTTGTCTTAGATCTTGTCTCCATGATGTTTTAGAACCTTCCCTCTCCTTCTTGCGTTCTCAAGTTGTTATTGACACCTCTGTGTGTGGACTGTGTAATGTCTTGTGCGTAAACCTAGTTAAAGGAGGATCTTGTTGTCGCATAGTTAAGCTGGACCTTTGGCCATTATTGGTGTGAGTAGAAATTATTTATATTTATAGTATATAATGATAACAATGTAGTTTTAATTTCATTATCGATTGGCCTCTATCTTATAGTGTTATTGTTTTACATTATTGTCAAGTTGGTATATACGTCTTTGTTAATATGATTAATAATTATTTTAAGTGGTAATAATAACAATAATAATAATAATAATAATAATAATATTAACAATATTATTATTTTAATTATTGATCGACGATAACTCATTATTTTTGGTGTCGATTGTTATCAACTGTATTATTAATTATCGTTAAACGATTTTATTGTTTGGTTGGTCGCTTTGCAAAATGAACCCCGTTCCGCACTGAGGAAGGGATTACCCGTTTTGGTGCCATGGTCGTTCCTTGCCTTGTGTTTGCTTTTGAATGCCAACCTCTAGTTTTCTATCGCTTGGTCGCTTAGGCCTGTTCGCATGTTGTTTTTAATCATTGTGAGTAATGGAGAGTTCGATTCTTACTTCCTCTAGCTTGCTCGTGTGTACGTGATTAAATTTTCTCGGGTTGAATAGTAATCATACAAAAATTCATATACCTTTTTAGCTTGTGAGAACTGTTCAGGTAATATTGTAACTCCTTTTACTTTTGTATTAATATATCTTCTTTCGTATGCTTTGTGAGCTTACCTTAGTTAGTAGAGATTATGTTTATCACCGTATCTTTTGCTGAAGGAGGGGATCATGGGGGCGCCAGGTCATGGTGAGGACTGCCCAGTTTTTAAATCTTTGAAACTTCTTTCTCCTACCCTCCACTGCCACCTTGGCCGACCATGTCCATTTCGCATGTCTTGTTGCTAGTAAATGGTGTTAGACTCCTCCCAACCACTGAACTACCAATAGTTATGGTATTTAATGTTTCTACCTTGTGTGAGGGAGATGGGAGTCGGTGGAGTCCTAATTTTTCTTCACCATGATCTGATTTTTACTCTTTTATTCGATGCATATGGGTGATTCCTTCCCCTGGCATGTTTTCTCTACCTCTTTGTTGACTGCGTGAATGCTGGGTTAGGAAATTGTTCAGCCTCGACATTTTTTGGTTCCATTTTTGGATATCCTCCTCTTCTTACCCTACACGCGTGGATGGAATGTCCGCACCTGTTCCCAAACTACCATTTTGACCTGGTTGCGTGGGGTAGAGAGGCCATCGAAATCTTTTCTGTCAAGGCATTTTTCTTCATGGTTCCTCCTTGGGCGCAGTAATGGGTTTAATATGGTGGTTATAGATGAAGCTATAAGCTAGTGAAGTAGGCATGTTACCTCCACTTTCATTGGGTGCTGCGAGGTGTGTTCTTGTCGGGGATCCACAAGCAACAGCTTTGCAATATGAATTAGCCAGGCGGGCAGAAGCATGTTGCAGTATGGTAGAAGCCTTTTTGAGTGCTTCCAACAAGAAGGTTGTCCAACTATGTTGTTATCTGTTCAGTATTCGAATGCATCCTCAAATTCGGGATTATCCTTCAAGATATTTTTATCAAAATCAATTAAGTGACAGTGAGAGTGTTACCAGGAGACCTGATGAAATTTATTACAAATATTCTCTATTGAGACCTTACTTGTTTTACGATGTAACTCATGAAAGAGAATCTCATAGAGGCGGATCTGTTTCATATCAGAATATTCATGAAGCACAAATTGCTTTGCAATTATATGAACTTTCTGGAAAAAAAAACGTGGCAACTGATCAGCTTCGACACCTGTTGGTTTTTTTGTTGGACATCCTTTCCTTCTTACCTTGCTACGTGGAAATGCAGTGAGACCACATCTCCTTGAGGCAGTTTGTCAAATAGTTTGCTTCCTCGTGGGTGTTTCCACACCATACAAAACAAAAAATTGATTTTCCATTGTGCTGGATGGATGTCCATGTTCCGCTCTAGCATTCCCTTTTGACATGCGTTGGGAGGATGTTGGCAAGTATTTTAGACCACCTACCCTGGCCGTGAACTCCTGCCCGTGCCAACGTGGAGATGATCGATGTTTGGGTGCCCAACAAGCTTGAAGAAAATAGAATTAGGCTTGGGTTGCTGTTGCAGGTCCTATTTCAGCGTGTCCTGGTCTTGGGAAGCACATTAAAGGCATGATAAGCCCTAACCCTCTCTCTTAATAATTTATTCCCTTTAGTATTTGGGTAAATCAATCTCTGCAATTTTTGTTTGAATTCTGTAGATGATGGGTTTCTTTTGGACTGTTGATGTGATTTTTTTTACTAATCATAACGTTTGGACTCTTGATATTATATAAGCTGATTTACATATATATGTTGACTCCTTGAAAGAGATGCCCAAAAAGAGATGGGTTATCGAATGAATTAATCATAATTGACATGAGAAGAAATCTCCCCCTTTTCTCCAGTGATTCTCAATCTTATCGATCTTATAAAGTTGGTTTATCTTTTTGCCATGATTATTCCTGTGAACAGTGGTTTTTGTAGAAAATATTGTGGTGTGTGAATGAGATTTAGAATATTTCTTGTATTGTTTTTATTATGTAGAACATGGCTTGAAAACGGGAATTTTCTTGGAAGACTGTGTTTGTCTTTTAATGTGGATTGATAATAATATAAACCCCTTTAGGATTGGGGGCTTCTATTTGGGGAGAGTCGTACTGGTTTTACTGGTCTTTCTAGATACCATCTGACTCTTTTGATTATCATTTACCTTGGGGATTATTGAAAACCCCTCACTAGGCCCTCTGTTATTATTATTATTACTATGAGCTTATTTTTTTTTAGATGGGAACGCTCCTGAAGCATGTGTTAATGGGGTTGTTTTTGTGACCTCTTTTGAATATGGTAAGCACTCAAGACATTAGCTTGTGTGGATAATTATATGGCTTAAGTTGAGGCACTACTTGGATTTTCGAATCAGTTAAAGTAATATTGGATACATCAAACTCTCATGAATGTGTACATTCTTCAAGTTTGATTGACATGTGATGGCCCTCAGGCATATGAATTCAGGCAATGCTTGAAATATGAAATTATAAATTTATCCTATAATTTGACTTATAAGCTTGTTGAAATGCTTTTTGGTAGGAAAACAGATGAATAGGGAAGTTATGAGAACTACCCTAAAATGGATTCATGCACAACCTTAAGTAAAGGTGACAACTACCATAATGGGACTGTGCATACCATGTATGACAGTAAGGATAGAAGTTGACCTGAAATTATTTAACTTCATTTTATAGAACAATAATTAATACCCATAAATTGGGATATGCAAGTGGAGGTTGAATTATATAACATGATATATTATGTTATCAGGTAACCAGTAAGGATAAATATGTTATTTCAATACTTGGTTAATGAGTGGAATATTTTCTGGCATTTACGATGATTATTATGTTAGCTAAAAATTGATACTTGCATCTCAATTAGGAGTTGAGATAATGTTGATACTTGTATTTATAGTGGCTTGGACCACGCTTACATATCTTAGCTAGTCAAATGTATCTTTGACATATTAGCAAAATATGACAATACTGTTGATCGTGACTCATTCCAATGAGTTGGACTCTTATACTAATAGAAACATATAAAGACATGGTAATAAGCAACCAAAAGGATATCTAAATAATATATGAACTGTGGATTGGTGGAATCTTTGTTAACATAAGTATATTCTTAAAATTGTGAGGTAAATATCAAAATTATACTTACATATAATCATTGATTATCTATGAAGGTTTGATACTTGAGTAATATCGATGAATAATATAAGATTGATACTTGTATTTATTATAGAACTTAATGTCGTTGGTGCTTTTATTTAATTAAAAGATAATATTATTGGATACATATATGAGAAGTAGATTGAAGGTATAAAGTGAGCGATATTATTATTACTGTAATTTAAGTATGATTAATTGCATGGTTAAGGTTGTATATCTAGTCACTTGGAATTGTGTTCTTATGTAAGCAGATCTTAAGGAAGTGAACATTAATGAGTATGAAATGTATTATCATGAGATGTGCAGTTAAGTTTTGAATGTATGTTAGAAATTATTTGATAGGGAGTATTGCAAACTTTCGTTTATTTAAATGCTAGATGGCATAAATTATTAGGTGAGGTTTATATCTTATCATGCTCAGTTCTAGTGAACTGACTCTAGTATATATTTGTGCAGATGGATTATGCGAGTAGATTAAAGGAAAAGAGTGTAAAAGTTTCATCAGTTCAAATTATGAAGTTCTTTGTAGAAAGTTCAATGCGTTGTAAATTTTGTAACTTTTCTTGCAAGGAGTTTAGAAGATCTCTTGTCTTGGTATGTTCGGAAAACTACGTGGTGAAGTGTTCTTTCCCCTTTTGTTGTTAGACTAGTAACTTACCTTGGTGAGAAATGATATTCAATCATTACATTGGCATAAGTATTGTAAAACCTTGATTTTGAGAATAAAGTGTTAAGTCAAAACTCTCTGACACCTTGTAATGATGTGATATAAGTAAAATTAAATGGAGTGGTTAACCCTTATAGAAGTTAACTAAATATATATATTCAGATAAATTAATGTAGAGATGACTTACTTGAGAACAATAGATTCCTGAAGTAATCAAAGGTGAAACTATCCTTGTAAAGTAAATTTTATAATTTGATATCCCTAGCTAAACTAGTGAACACTACCCCTTTTGGGTGAACTCTTAAACAAGCTTAAGGGAAAACAATGGTTAGTTTCTGGAAGATAATAAGATTTAGCAAGTAGGAGAAGAAAATTTAGAAACCACTCAATTTATCTCTCAGCCTTTTGGAAAGTAAATAGTCTCCTTTTGTAAAGCTCTTTCAGGTGAAGCCTAAGTAAAATCGTTAATAATTATGGATAAAACCTCAAGCTCCAATTAAACCTTGGTAATAACTAATGACGTCTTAAGGAGGAATTCAACTTGACCTCCTTCTCTTAACTTTTCCCAAGGTGCTTTGTAATTTCCTCTTAATTATGTTGAACACGAATTCATGTTGTAGCAAGGTAATGAGCGAATTTTAGTAACGTAAGTATGGATAGATGGCCTTGTGGAATTAAATTATCTCCTTTATTGAATAATGGAATTAAACAATTAATTGTCGTAAAGGAGAAGACTTTAAGTGAACTACTCTACAGTGTATAAGAAAATAACTCAGTTGGTAAGATGAATTTGTGTGCGAATCATATCTTGAATCTCTCTGAAAACATAAGTCATGAGTTAAAGGGTGTTTTATCAAAATAAATAACCTTCAATCATTTCTTACTGTGGCTTGCCCTAGCTGTGAGAGTGTCATGTGGTTGGACTTCTATGTTGTTCTGTCAAAAAGAAAAGTGTATTATCCTTTTGGGTGTGAACGTTTCCGTGCTGACCTTGTGGTCATCCCCGTAACAAGTGGTTCCCAGAGTTGGTTGTAACCTTGTGACGACATGTTGTGTCGTGTTATGTGTCGAAGCAAGTCAAAAAAAAAAGTTATCCTGTCTTTTACTGTGTTGTTCGTGTGTGAATTTTTGGGTCATTACACTCTTCTACCACCTCCTTTGTTCCACTTAGTCTGATGACTTGTAATAAAGTAATTGGATGCTGGAAATAGCAAAAATTCATTCTGTTTTGGAGCCATGACTTCATCCTGATGTTTATAATTAATAAAGTAGATATGTTCCTCAACATCTCCTCACCTAGTTGGTAAAGAAATGATAGGCTGAAAATATGAAACTTGATTAAGGACGAAAGCGCTGTAATTTGTCGTCTCTTCAAGTTGAACAAACGCTTAGATCAAATATAAATAGAAATTGTATGTTATCATCCACATGACATGGATTCTACATGAAGATCCTCATTTGAATTAATTCTGTGTTGAAATATTTTGAAAAGAATTCTAAGGTGGTGCAAGAAAGAAATCGTTAACAGTTCTCATCATGAAGTTAAATACAAATTTATGTGTGTCGATGATGTTAATCCTGCATGATTTGTAAAGTGAATTGGAAGTTGTATTCATTGTTTTCCACATTTGATTGAAGGAAATGTCTATGCATTAGACAAAATCTATTCATTGTATGTAGCATATGGTTCGATATTTTTTGTTTTTGAAACATAGTATGTATCCTTTTTGTGCAGTTATGTAACAATGATTCCATGTCGTGACAATTGTAGGGGAAACTGGTCAGCAAATATTTCCCCAATAAATTTTTAAAATTGAAATTGGGTTTTAATGTGGTAAAGGATGTAATGCAACTTCAGGTGAATTTAATTGTGATCTAAAACATTTGAAAATACGTAATGAAATGGTATTAAATATGTGTACCAAACAAGTTACCATGATGATAGATTATTTTGGTTATCTTCTGTCATTACAAAAAAACATCGGACCCTGAGGGAAATCGGTAAAGTTTTGTAGTCCTGTTTCAAAGTGAGAAATACAGCCATGTTTTACCTGTCACTAGTCAAGTTAGATAGAGGAAGTCGAGCCTTACTAAATGCACTTTTTTCGTTTGGTATGTGATACTTCTCAACGGTTGTCATACCAATATTATTTTCGCAGTACCTTGAGGCTCATTAGATTTACGATGTGCGTTCTTTAGATTCTCCCATGGTTAATCGTATAGACTCAAACTATGCCCCAATTTTGACTAGGTTGAACAAAGATTGAAGTTTTGGCTTGGATAATTTTTAGTACAGATGATGACAGTTGTATTATGGCTTCATGTAATTTTTGGCTGAATGTTCTAGTCATAGTACAACTCGAATTTTTCTTTACAGGTATGATGAGTGCATCAACTAAGTTATTCAAAATGTGAAAATTTTAATTATATTCCTAGTTTAAATTGTAACTTTGAATACTTTATTTTGCTAAAGTCCAAAATTTTCACAAAATGATTGTCAATGCCACAATCTAATGGGCACCTTTCCTTGAAGTTTCGATACTAGAGTCATGTTCAAATTTCAACAATAAAGAATGGCTAACATTTGCCCCAATTATTACAACCATTCAGCTAATGGTTAATAGGATCTGCGGTTTAAAATTTTAAATTTTTTTTTTCTGACCGAAAGATATAACCAAAAAATCTTGACATTTGCCACATGACCCGCTGGATGGTGGAGACAAAGTGCTGGTTCATTGTCAAAATGTGGACTTAGGGTCATGGGATGCATATCATGGCTTAGAATGGTTGGACCTTTTGGACCCGCTTTTGTATGGGGTCCCGCATTTAAGGAGTCAATCATTGTTAACTACGTGGGTTAGAAAGGCGTTGGCAGGTGCGGATTATTGAGCATTTTAGAGGTTAGGAGTATTTTTCAAAATGTAAAATGTTTTGGGCAATGCAAGTTGGGCACAAAATTCTCAAATTGTGCTTTAGGTGCCTAATATTTTGAGGTCAGCCATAATGAGACTTGCTGACATCATAAGACGTGACGTGTCGGCGGAGGCGTGGAGTGTCATAATCCTTTTGGCCCTTCATTAAAGTACTATATGTATAACATCTTCACCGATTCTCAGCTGGAAATAGGGAAAATACATAAAAGAATAATGGCATTAATGATGTCATTACAATCCCCATGGAGGTATAAATGTGTTAGTCTCCAATAAGTTGGAAATTCTTTCCCTCCATATTTGTTGCCTCTATGGCTAATTTGTATGCCTCCTGCGTGGATACTAGTTATCTGCAAAACAAGCTGTCCCTTGTTTTCAATAAGTCACAAACAAAATTCAAAATTTTTTATGGGCATGTTTAGGGAGTTGGATCCCGTCTAATGGGCTCGTCGTAGTGAACACCTTATCCCAACTGTATTAGATTTTGAAACAATCCATGTTTAGGTGTTCCTTACAAGTGTCAAATATTATTTCCAAATTTCTATACTCCCCTATGCCTTTCTTCCGTCACATTTGAGGCTCATTCCTTCTAATGTAGGGGGTGTATGATATGAGTTTCTCCCAATCAACAAAGGTCTTATTGAAACCCTTCAAAGTTGAATCTTGTAGCAAACTTATTTGACCCCTTTGTCTCCAGTTAGTAAAACTTTAGGAGTTAAATAACTAGACCCAATATCCATTGAAAGAAATTTGAACCAAAATTGCTTCAATTAATGGAATTAAATTGTTTAGAAATAGAAAGCTAAGGGGAGTCTAATGGAAAAGACTAGTGAAATA
Source organism: Taxus chinensis (assembly GCA_019776745.2). NCBI lineage: Eukaryota > Viridiplantae > Streptophyta > Pinopsida > Cupressales > Taxaceae > Taxus > Taxus chinensis. The sequence goes on from CM034155.1 coordinate 552,806,754, forward strand.
ATTAAATTAGGGTTATGCCAATCTTTTGTATAAGTTTTATTATTTTATAAGAAATGTGAACTCGAGAGGAACCTTGTTAACCATCATTTAATCAAATTAATAATATTAAACCTTAATGTGTTTTTTCTTTAAAAGTTCCTGTGAGTTGCAACCATTTTCTGCTTGAATGTTGCGTAATGGGTTTAACATAAAAAGGATTAAAATTTTTCTTAACCCCCTTTCTAATGTTGAGCCTTGTTTGTATTGCTCCTTTGCTTTGACGAAACCGTGCTTCTAGGAGTAAATGCCCGTTAAGTGTAAACGGAGTTACATTTACACCCTATTCGATGCATGTTGATCGTTAGCAATATGATTAATAAATGGATACAAAAGGAAATTTAAAATGATACTTGTCCATTGGCGATTATTTACTGTTAGTGACATTGTCTTTTAACAATCCATTGTTATTAATTACTTGAAAATATTTTTTGATCGCAATGTGAAATACGAGTGTAAGTCAAATATATATTGTTTTTCAATCGTTGTTCCTAAACGATTACAAACCCCGTTTAGGTGTTGTAAAGCCTGGGGTCAGAACTAGATAATAAATGAATCGGTATCAATTATACTTTAATTGTGTGTAAAATTTTAACCAAATAAATTAAGCCTTTTCAGGCAACAACTAATTTTTAATGGAAGTGTGCCTTCACCCACCGATTTTATTTCTAACTTCTGTGGGGTTGAGGGTTTCCTTATTTTCTTTGGTGGGGTCTGGAAGAGTGTGCCTCCTGCCATATTATTTTTGTATTTATTTTGGTGCCTTGTTTGGATACTATGAGAATTAAGACTATGTTTATTACCCCACCCCTCTTATTTTCCTCCATGTTGGTGTACCTCAAAATCGGGATTTTATTGTATCTTCCAACGACAACCAAAAATCATGACACACGAACAACACAGTGAAAGACAGGATAAATTTTTTTTTTTTTTTTGACTTGCTTTTGACACATGACACGACACAACATGTCGTCACAAGGTTACAACCAACTCTAGGAACCACTTGTTACGGGGATAACCACAAGATCAGCACGGAAACATTCACACCCTATCAAGGATAATACACTTTTCTTTTTGACATGACAACATGGAAGGTCCAAACACATAACACACTTACAGTTAGGGCAAACCACAATGAGATATTCTTGGGGGTTATTTATGTTTAAAAGGAAACATCTTGCAATTCTTAGCTTACGTTGTTTTCAAAAGGCTCAAGATATGATTCAAACAATTCATCTTTCCAAGCTAAGTTTATTCTTTTTACACTGAGTAATCATCTTTAAATCTTCTCTATTATGACCTTTATTTTCTTAATTCGTTTATTATTAGAAAAGGTACAAGTATTTAAATTCCACAAGGCCATCTGCTCACCTCTAATGCTACTAGAATTCGTTCATGCCCATCTAAGACAACGCGTGGGTTTAAGTTCAACACACTTAAGAGAAGTGATACAATAGTGCCTTGGAAAAAGGGTTAGAGGGAGAAGGTCGAGATGAAACATCTTCAGGACCTCATTAGTTATTACCAAGTATTTAATTGAAGCTAAGGGAACTTAACCAGAATTATCAAAATTTTCCTTAGGCTTTACTAAAAGTATTATAAAGGAGTAAAAATTTACTTTCCAAATGGTGGGAGAGATAGATTGCGTGGTTTTTAAAATTGTTTTCTCCTATTTATTAAATCTTATTATCTTCCAGAATCTAACCATAGATTTCCTTTAAGTTTATTTAAGAATTTCACCATGAAAGGGATAGTGTTCAATAGTGTAGTTAGGGATATCAAGTTATATAATGTTACTTAACAAGGGATAGTTCCATCTGTGATCACTTATGGAATTACATGCTCTCAAGTTGGTCACCTCTACACCAATTTATTTGCAATATAAATTTTAGTTTAACTTCTATAAGTATTAAACAACCCATTCTATTTTACTTATAACTCACAATTACTAAGTCTTAGAATGATTTAACTCAACATTTAATCGTAGGGATAAAAGTTTAACAATATTTATTTACGAAAGACGAAATAAGGTTACATCAATTCTTAGAATACCGATAATCCATTAAGGTCACTCAACAAGCGGTAAACAAATTTCCTTATATTTTCAATGATATACAGACAATTCAAGGTTCCAAAGTTAAGACGACACAATCCACGATACAACAATACTAAGACAATGATCCTCTTCTAAAATTTCCACTAGATGTTATCAATAGTTGAACAATATAAAAAGGATTCATACAAAGGAACTTCTCAACTGAGGTTGATGTAAAAATCTACAAGTCTATTCCTCATCTACTCACAAAATCCATCTGCAACAAATTTTTTTCCACAAAAGTCAGTTCGCGAGAACTGAGCAAGATAAGGCTACACAAAACCACCATAACTATTATCTAACAATATCACGAAAAGGAAGCACTTTATTACAAGAATTGGTTCAAACCTCTAAACACTATTAACACGTCAAGTTATAATAAAGTCTTCATCATGCCAATCAAAGAAGGAGAAGACCTTGTACTTCAGTAGGAGTAAAAACAACGAAAGTATAGCAATCGTAGAGAATGGCCCTTGGCCCTATAAGGAGAAACAAACAATCTAGCAAAAACAGAATTCCCATCTAGTAAGTAATTAAACAATAATTACAAGATTGAGATTTGATATAAATACCAACCATCTAGAAATTTATCAAAGGTACCAAACGCATAGGCTAAAATAATATATTTCTAAAAGAACAAAGGTTGATCAGCCCAAGAAAGGGGAAACACGGGTTCCAAAATTTAACACAAAAAGTCATGTATAAATGAGTTTCAAACCGGAAATCAAATAGAGTAAACACACAACATAAGTTTCGAAGCGAAGGCATAGTATACTAGTTTTGACCATTAACTACAAAGGGATTTACCAATCATCTAGGAAGGGTCAAAGTCTTACAGGCTAGTAGCAAACACGCGAGAGAAGAAGGGAGTTCCGTCCAACAAGAGTATACAATAATGTCATCAACAAATTTTTATAACACTAAAGATTTGCAAACCTCCACTACAATACTAATGTTTGGTTAATTTAAAATAAACTACCCATATCCCAAAACAATCCATATTTTACGGCAACCCTTGGTAACACAGTCAACCGTCGCACAAATAGATACAAACATAATTTCTAAGGGACATTATCAAAACAAAACCTTCCACTATGAATCCATAAGATTATCAAATGAAAGTTGAGTTTTTCCCGAAGATTAATCACATTTAAGGAAATTTCCATCACAACTATTACGGTAATTACATGCATAAAAACCGACCAATATTAATTAATAGCGTTAACATTACAAGGGAGAGAATAATGCAAGTTAGGAAAAAAAAGAAGAGCGCCATCAACGATAATTCTGAGAGGGGGATTAGACCAAACTATTCTAGTGTCAACGAGGTACTGGATTCGCACATTGAAACCTCCAGCTTAGTTGATCCGAAAAGCTAGATATGGTTCAAGTTGATAGGGATGGTCAAGGTACTTCTTGAGGATGGCCTTAAAAGCCTAGAAACAAGATGAAAGATAGTAAAAGAGTCTAAACACGCGAGACGGAAAAACACATTGCACACAAACCTTTTCATTCTACCAGTTTTAATACCAAAACTCTAAGCTGGCTAGCCCACGCATTGCTCACACAATCCTACAACCTTTCTTTCTCGATGCCAAAAGGTTATCAAGGGACTTGCGAAGGGCTAACAAAAAACGTCAAAAGACAAACTTGGGTGCTAGGGAGGAGCTTCATAGTTATCGTAACTTACTTCCATAATATCGAAAATACTAGTTGATCAACATAATAACTTGCAACTCAATCGTAGAGAAGAGCTAATGCATAAACATACAGACGAAGGTCTATCATTCGAGTAAGAGAAACATAACATTCAGAGGAGAAGGCACACGCATCCTTTCGACCCACATACTGTCATCGATAAAAGCTAAAACAAGAAGAAACAAGCAAAAAGGGAAATCTCCCATCATGACATCCAACTGACAAATCAATGCAAGGAAAGAGCGATTTGATTTCGCAATAATTGTAAAAATAATAGCAGTGGAAAGGTGTAGAAATATCTTTCCTTTTTCTCCAGATTTAGAAGGTTTCATGGACACCGCCCGGACCAGCAACAGCAATCCAAGCCTTATTCCATTTTCTTCAAGCTCGTTGCGCGCCCAAACATGATGCAAAAATGAAGAGACCTATCTTTCCATAGGTGCTCGCCAAGTTCCAATCAATCAAACCTGTTCCATATGAATTGCAAAAAGGCAAGGACTTGGGGCCACAATATAGGAAATCAACACCAAGTACCACTTTAAAGAAGGGAAAATGACAGGTATTACTCTGACAGAAATTGCTGTAAAACCCACATAACCAGAAGGTGCTACCCAAAATGGTATCCCATCCTTCATGAATACCACATTCTTTTATTTTGTCCTCATTGGATTTTGCATTGTCACCAACTTGAACACTGTCGACAAGAGAAACTTCGTTTTCTTTTCTATGTTGGAAATAAAATTCTTTGAAAGTAATACCAACTATCTTGATCAAGTTGTATATCCCATCACCTAGAATAAGGGAAATGGCTATAAATACCTTGTAGCCGTAGAGACCTTTAAATTCATTGCTTTCCTAGGTCTGATGGAAACCAGTCCCCTGCACATTTGCTAATGGGAGGCCATAAGAACCCCCAAGATATTATAGCCCCAAGAAAAGCCGAACAATTTACAATGTGGGGGCAGATAAGGCCACATCCAATATAGGTTGCACTGAAATCGAAATAAAATGTGTTCTGTATGCTTCCAATCCAAAAATTGGAAAATTTTCAAATCTGCATGAATCTCCAATCCCTGGCTAAAACCACTTGAAGAAGCTCCAAATGAAACTAATGCTGAGATATTTCCCAAGACATCGTACTTGCATTCTTACTGTTTCACCACCTTCGGGAGTGTGGAAACTATTTATTAGTAAAGCTGTAGAAGTACCACTTGGATATGTGAGTTTTTAATTTAATATCATTACCTTTCGAAGAGGAACAACACTGAATAGGCCCAAAAATCTGACTGCAAAAACAAAGCCAAACATCCACCCTAGTGAAGGATTCTTAACATCTTTAGCTCTATTGCCTGGGTAGTTGGATCCAATCAAATTGTACGTTGTTTAGTCCATGGAAAATATATAGGTCCCAAATCCGCCACTAAAAGTGATGCCATAGCAAGCAACGACGTAGGTCTGAATGACGGTATTCTCCTACCTGGTGAAGGGAGAAGTCCATATACCCAGCTTTGACAAGACACCAGTCCATGTTTTGATAAGGAAGTATCTGAGCAAACCAGCTGCCACGTTGAGAGAAGGAATGAATCCTACAGTCATATTCAACTTGTGAGTAATCACACAAAGCACTGCTCCCAGCACACCGCTCACCCACCACACCCCCGCACTGTGATTTTCTCCTGCCAGCTTGGTGACTCATTGAAGTAGCTCATATAATTGAAAAGCAAATTGCGTTTCATGAATATTTTGATATGAAACAGATCCACACCTATGAGATCCCTCTTCCATGGGTTACATCGTAAAACAAGTGAGATCTCAATAGAGAAACTTTGCAAAGGAATTTCTTCAGGTCTCCTGGTAACACTCTCACTGTCACATACTCAATTTTGACAGAAAAGTATTGAAGGAGGATCTCGAATCTGAGGATGCATTGATACTGAACAGATAACAACAAAGTTGGACAACCTACTTGGTGGAGGCACTTACAAAGGCTTCGACTATACTGCAACACGCCTGCTGCCTGGATAATTACTATCACAGGTTGTTGCTATGGATCCCCAGTAAGAACACACCTCGCAACACTCAAGAAGGTGGATGTAACATGCCTGCTCTACCAACTATCATGTCAATTCAGACTGCATCCAAAGCATTGAAGGAGGAAATCAAAATAAGATCCTGGTGAATAAAAATGCCTCCATCAACTCCCGTCTCCTACATGCAAGGATATAAAAGATGATGTGGTCAAAAGTCTGTAGGCCGGGTGGTTGGGAGGAGGCCATGGTGGCAGAAATGGAAGTCCTCGATGCATTACACTCTCCTCGATGCACTAGGCATTATATAGAGAGTGGGATTAGATTTTAAAATGGATGGTTTGAACACAGGGAAATAAATGCTAAGAAGTGTGATTGATAAGACAGGGTTCAGACCTTTTGTATTTGTCCTGTCACTTGAGGAATTAGCTACCATGTCTATTGTGGAAGCGGTTGTGAAAACAGTAAGAGATCTAAGGGCAGGTGCCCATTCAAGGAGAGCCAAAGGTGTTAGCCACTAATGACCTAGATGTGGTGGTGGTAGAAACGGAATTCCTCGATGCACAGGGCATTACATTCTCCTCCCCTTAAGAAAGGATCGTCCTCGATGCAACATAACACAACGAAAAGAAAAAGAAATGTTTCACAACCAAGAATAGGTACAGGAGAAAGTACACTTTATGGTTTAAATTTTTAGTTGATTAAAGCACGGCCACTAGGTAGCCTTAGGAACATTTGATAGAAATTCTAACTTTTAAGGTTCTGTGAAGATTGGCAGTTCTTTCTTATTTATTATTTTCGTTAGTCTCTTTCCGTTAGCATTATTCTTAGTTTAATTTCTTTTTAAAAAATTTCATCCTTGAAGATTTTTGGTTTATTCCTTATTGTGGGTGCCCAACATGAACTGCTAACACAACACCCTATCAGGTTCAAAAGACACTATAGATTCACAAGCACACAAGTATATACTTCATGATTGAATTACACCACCAAAGGTTACTCAAATACGGAATAGAATAGGCACAGTCCACATAACATAGTACTCGTCACACATCAATGACTGACATACAAAATACTCAAACAAATAGTACTACAATCCACCAGACATTTCCTCAATTCCACGTATGAGGATTTTTCCATGACTCATAAAAACTACATGTACAAAATGTCCACAAGGGAATCAATGACATAACCACAACATCACAACACATATCCATCTGACATGAGTAACACATATGAAAAGACCACTACCAAAACATCACATAACTCAACATATATCCTGAAACAACAACATATAGACAAAATATCATAAGCCTCCCTCAAACTCTTATGCCTCCCTCAAGTCTTTTATGCCTCCCTCAAACTCTTATGCCTCCCTCAAGGAGGCCAGTTGACCCTATGGTCCAAGACACATAGAGTTCAAACACTCCTAACCCAAGTGACATAATAAAGTGTGGTTCAACAACCCGCTAGTTATCTATACTCCTTGGGGCGTACCCCTATACAACAAAGCGGGTCCATAGGTTTGACCATTCCATGGTGCATCCCATGACCCTATTCCACACATCACGATAATAGGACCAGCACAACAATCCAATCAAAGTGCCAAGTGGCAAAGTACAAGCCTTGGGCAAGGCGGTGGTTGGTAAAAATTCCAAATTTAAAAGAAGACCCAAAAATCAAGCAAAAATAAATGGCCAAATAGCCAAAGTTAGTATCAAAAATCCCCATGTTAGTGTCACAAACCAAGGAGATGCCCAAAAATTGTAAAGCATGGCAATCAAGAAAAGCTGTTGGTCCTTACAAAATGAAGTAAAAAGCTCAATTTACGAATAAAATCAACTTATAATAATGTCACATCACGATAACTATATGGCCTTATCTAGCCACCAAAAGGGGTACTCAACAAGTTGCTAGCACTCGGAACATCGAGCCTCAGCTCGCAAAATACATATCAATAATACAACTGTCATCACCTCCATCTGAATCATCTCTGCCACCACTTCGACAAGGCTAAACATAGTCATAGTTGCACTTAGGCTGTATACATACAACCACATAGGGAGAGAGGAAATATTCACATGTTATCTACTGAACCGAGTTTTGGCTCGAGTTATTGACCCATGGTACACCATTCCTCACTCTCAACATACACTTCTACCAATTTCCCTCAGGGTTGGTTAGCGTAAGGTTCACAACATAACATACAACAACATCACTAACATAATGGTGGCACACACATAACTACCATAACGGCTTACATATGTACATATATAGGGTAGATCACGATCATACATTCACTAAGTGTAACACATTACTTTATCATATTCTACACCCAAAGTGTAATCACCATATCATAGGGTTCATACACTCACCGTATGACCCAAAATCACAACATGAAGCATTACATATTTGCACAGTCATACATACGATGAACATAGTACATCTCAACATAACATCTACTATTGCATAACAAGGTGGTACACGCATTTCTTCAGGACATGGTAAAAAACATCATGATACAACTCATTCTTCCAACATCAATCTAGTCATACAACACATTGATACACCTACATATCACAATATGTCACAATATTCCAACACTCCATCATCCACATTAGAATTATTTTCACACATCACAAACAAAAATTCACAAGTGAACTCTTCATAGAATCCACAAGAAGGAGAGAGAATACTCCCATCCCCAACACATCAACATGATCACAAACACGCACAAGGTGACATACCCATCATGTGTGTTCACAATATCACAATTACGACATTAATCACATCACGCTTAAAAGCACATTACTCTTCCAATATCTACCACCATCATGCAACATCATCATCATCATGTAGTATCATCATGTAACACCACCACCACCATGTAACATCACATACAACACCAATCCGGCCCATAGGTTCGAGAGCATGAACCTACGCTCTGATACCAACTGTAACAACCCAAAATCACGACACACGAAACAAACACAGTGAAAGACAGGATAGTATTTTTTTTTGACTTGCTTCCACACATGACACGACACAACATGTCGTCACAAAGTTACAACCAACTCTAGGAACCACTTGTTACAACGATAACCACAAGATCAGCACAGAAACATTCACACCCAAAGGATAATACACTTTTTCTTTTTGACATGACAACATAAGGTCCAAACACAGAACACACTTACAGTTAGGGCCAACCACAATGAAATATTCTTGGGGGTTATTTATGTTAAAAGGACATCTTGCAATTCTTAGCTTATGTTTTCAAGGAGGCTCAAGATATGATTCAAACAGTTCATCTTTCCAAGATAAGTTTATTCTTTTTACACTGAGTAATCATCTTTAAATCTTCTCTATTATGACCTTTATTTGCTTAATTCGTTTATCAAGAAAAGGAAGTATTTAAATTCCACAAGGCCATTTGCTCACCACTAATGCTACTAAGATTCGTTCTTGCCCACAAGACAACATGGTTTTAAGTTCAACACACTTAAGAGAAGTGATACAAGGTGCCTTGGAAAAAAGGGTTAGAGGGAGAAGGTCGAGATGAAACATCTTTAGGACCTCATTAGTTATTTCCAGTATTTAACTGAAGCTAGGGCTCTTAACCAGAATTATCAACAACTTTGCTTAGGCTTCGCTAAAAAAGTATTAACGAGGAGTAAAAATTTACTTTCCAAATGGCGGAGAGATAGATTGCGTGGTTTCAAAATTGTTTTCTCCTATTTATTAAATCTTATTATCTTCCAGATCTAACCATAGATTTCTGTAAGTTCACTTAAGAATTTCACAATGAAAGGGATAGTGTTCAATAGTGTAGTTAGGGATATCAAATTATATACTGTTACTTATCAAGGGATAGTTTCATCTGTGATCACTTATGGAATTACATGCTCTCAAGTTGGTCACCTCTACACCAATTATTTTTTTTAGCAATATAAATTTTAGTTTAACTTCTATAAGTATTAAACAACCCCATTCTATTTTACTTATAACTCACAATTACTAAGTCTTAGAATGATTTAACTCAGCATTTAATCGTAGGGGTAAAAATTTAACAATATTTATTTACGAAGACGAAATAAGGTTACATCAATTCTTAGAATACCGATAATCCATTAAGGTCACTCAACAAGCGGTAAACAAATTTCCTTGTATTTTCAATGATATACAGACAATTCAAGGTTCCAATGTTAAGACGACACAATCCACGATACAATACACTAAGACAATGATCCTCTTCTAAAATTTCCACTAGATGTTATCAATAGTTTGAACAATATAAAAAGGATTCATACAAAGGAACTTCTCGACTGAGGTTGATGTAAAAATCTACAAGTCTATTCCTCATCTACTCACAAAATCCATCTACAACAAATTTTTTCCACAAAAGTTAGTTCGCAAGAACTGAGCACGATAAGGCTACACAAAAACCACCATAACTATTATCTAACAATATCACGAAAAGGAAGCACTTTATTACAAGAATTGGTTCAAACCTCTAAAACACTATTAACACGTCAAGTTATAATAAAGTCTTCATCATGCCAATCAAAGAAGGAGAAGACCTTGTACTTCAGCAGGAGAAAAAAACAACGAAAAGTATAACAATCGTCAGAGAATGGCCCTTGGCCCTATAAGGAGAAACAAACAATCTTAGCAAAAATAGAATTCCCATCCAGTAAGTAATTAAAAAATAATTACAAGATTGAGATTTGATATAAATAGACCAACCATCTAGAATTTTATCAAAGATACCAACGCATAGGCTAAAATAATATATTTCTAAAAATACAAAAGTTGATCGGCCCAAGAAAGGGGAAACACGGGTTCCAAAATTTAACACAAAAAAATCATGTATAAATGAGTTTCAAACTGGAAATCAAATAGAGTATACACACAACATAAGTTTCGAAGCAAAGGCATAGTATACTAGTTTTGACCATTAACTACAAAGAGATCTACCAATCATCCAGGAAGGGTCAAAGTCTCACAGGCTAGTAGCAAACATGCGAGAGAAGAAGGGGGGGGTTTCATCCAACAAGAGTATACAATAATGTCATCAACAATTTTATAAAACTAAAGGTTTGCAAACTTCCACAACAATTCTAATGTTTGATTAATTTAAAATAAATTATCCATTTCCCGAAATAACCATATTTTAAGGCAACCCTTGGTAACACAGTCAACCGTCACACGAATATACAAACATAACTTCTAAGTGACATTATCAAAACAAAACCTTATATGTTATGAGTCCATAAGATTATCAAATGAAAGCTGAGTTTTTCCCGAAGGTTAATCACATTTAACGAAATTTCCATCACAAACTATTATGGTAATTACATGCATAAAAAAAACCGACTAATATTAATTAATAGCGTTAACATACAAGGGAGCAAAAATGCAAGTTAGGAAAAATAGAAGAGTGCCACCAACAATAATTCTGAGAGGGGGAATTAGACCAACTATTCTAGTGTTAACAAGGTACTATATTCACACAATGAACCCTCCTGTAATACCCCGTTTGGCGATAGACCCTTTTCGAAGGTTGATTGGGCTAGTAACTTTCCTTGAAGCCATTTCCATCCTACTCCTATTCGTTGTTGAGCCAAGGACTGTAACCCATCGACAAGGGTTGATGAGTTCAGACGTTTGGTTTATTATCGCTCGGGGTTCGGTTTTTTTGTTTGAGTTGGGATAGAACCCATTGTTAGTTGCAAAGAAGACTTAAAAGACTAAGACTAAGGTTTTTTGTCTTACTTTAGCCCAATGAATAATAAACTTGCTACTAATCTGAGTTACTGTTGGAGATGTTCTGGTGACTCTGGTAAATTTGGATTATATACGCTCTTTTTTTTTAGTATCTTTTGTTGCGTATTTTATTTTTTCATGGGATTATATTTTAAAATAAAAACCCAGAAGACATGGGTGTAGAGAACGATATATGTATTTTTTTACACTAGTAAATCGAATCCTTAGATTCGAGTGTGTGGCTTCAGTTCGCATTATGCAATTTTTGTGTGGCATGCACCCAATCGGCATGGTCTAAATGATAATCTTGGTGTACGAGTTAGTTGTTGCGTGGTGGATGTTGACTCGCCCTTATGAAATAGTTGTTTAATGGCCATGTGTTTGGTCCATGATTGCATTAAGAAGCAAAATATTAGTGTGTCGCGCAAGTTAGAGGGGACGTGGTTTTAAATTCAAAAATTCCATCTGCTTGTTGCCTAGGCTCTACTGTCCCTCACCCCCTTCCTGCCATCTAGACTGGTAACGTGGCCATCTCCCACTGGCCTTACCTCTGCCAAGCCGCCCCACCTTCTTCAATTCCTTTGATTTGTAAATTTCTTGCACCCTGTGCTAACTACTTTCTTTGACCTGTTCTGGCCGCGTGGACAAGGAGGAGTCTTGTCATTGGGATTTGGTATGAGTGGCATGAGAAAACCCAGTACGATGGTGTCGCAGGTGTTTGGGAGCTCTTCTTTTTTGTTGTCCTTTCCTTGCCATGGCCACAAGAATGCCTGACTGTGTTAACAAATTTTTTTTGTCCAGCTGGCGGGTCGTGCTTAGAATGGAGTCTGAACCTTCAACAACTGAAACGAAGGGAACCTTTACCATGCGTGGCCGCTGCGAGTGTATGGCGGTTGGAGTTGAAGCTGCAACTGGTGAAGTAACTGACTATTACCTACTCCTTCCTGGGGCACTGTGAGATGTGTTCTTGTCGGGGATCCTCAGCAGAGACCTGCCACTGTTTCCAGCCAGGCTGCAGGCATGTTTCAGCAAGGAAGAAGCCCTTTTGAGCGCCTCCAACAAGCAGGTCATCCAAATATGATGTTATCTGCTCTGTATCGACGTGCATCCTCAATTCGGGTATTCTCCTTCAAAGTGGCAGATCACACCCACAGGCACAGAAGATCTTTGCAATGTTGGAGAAAATGTCTTGGGAGATGAATGGTAACAGGATATTTTTCAGATCCAGATCTTATACTGAGTTGTTTCTCCAAAATCGACCTTGGACAGTGAGGGTGTTACTAGCAGACCTGATGAAATTTTATTTACAAAGAGTCTCTATTGAGATCTTACTTGTTGTAGGATGTAACTCATGGAAGAGAATCTCATAGGGGTGGATCTGTAACACTCTCACTGTCACATAGTCGATTTTGATAGAAAAGTCTTGAAGGAGGATCCCGAATCTGAGGATGCATAAGTATAATTTTTGATATTTACCTCACAATTTTAAGAATATACTTATGTTAACAAATATTTCACCAATCCATGAGTTCATATATTACTTAGATATCCTTTTGGTTGCTTATTACCATGTCTTTATATGTTTCTATTAGTATAAGAGTCCAACTCATTGGAATGAGTCACGATCAACAGTATTGTCATATTTTGCTAATATGTCAAAGATACATTTGACTAGCTAAGATACGTAAGTGTGGTCCAAGCCACTATAAATACAAGTATCAACATTATCTCAACTCCCAATTGAGATGCAAGTATTAATTTTTAGCTAACATAATAATCATCGTAAATGCTAGAAAATATTCCACTCGTTAACCAAGTATTGAAATAACATATTTATCCTTACTGGTTACCTAATAACATAATATTTCATATTATATAATTCAACCTCCACTTGCGTATCTCAATTTATGGGTATTAATTATTGTTCTATATAATGAAGTTAAATAATTTCAGGTCAACTTCTATCCTTACTGTCATACATGGTATGTACAGTCCCATTATGGCAGTTGTCACCTTTACTTAAGGCTGTGCATGAATCCATTTTAGGGTAGTTCTCATAACTTCCCTATTCATCTGTTTTCCTACCAAAAAGCATTTAAACAAGCTTATAACTCAAAGTATAGGATAAATTTATAATTTCATATTTCAAGCATTGCCTGAATTCATATGCCTAAGGGCCATCACATGTCAATCAAACTTGAAGAATGTACACATTCATGAGAGTTCGATGTATCCAATATTACTTCAACTGATTTGAAAATCCAAGTAGTGCCTCAATTTAAGCCATATAATTATCCACACAAGCTAACGTCTTGAGTGCTTACTGTATTCAAAAATATCACAAAAAACAACTCCATCAACACATGCTTCAGGAGCGTTCCCATCTAAAAAAAATAAGCTCATAGTACTAATAATAATAACAGAGGGCCTGGTGAGGGGTTTACAATAATACCCAAGGTAAACGGTAATCAAAAGAGTCAGATGGTATCTAGAAAGACCAGTAAAACCAGTACGACTCCCCAAATAGAAGCCCCCAATTCTAAAGGGGTTTATAGCATTATCAAACCACATTAAAAGACAAACATAGTCTTCCAAGAAAATTCCTGTTTTCAAGCCATGTTCTACAAATAAAAACAATACAAGGAATATTCTAAATCTCATTCACACACCACAATATTTTCTACAGAAACCACTGTTCACAGGAATAATCATGGAAAAAAGATAAACCAACTTTATAAGATCAATAAGCGAGAATCACTGGAGAGATTGTTTCTTGTCAAATAGTAAATAAGATAAACTGTAAAGGGGGAGAGAGATCAGCTCATGTAGTTATGATTATAAGTCATTCGAAACCCATCTCTATAGAATTCAAACAAAAATTGCAGAGATTGATTTACTCAAATACTAAAGGGAATAAATTATTAAGAGAGAGGGTTAGGGCTTATCATGCCTTTAATGCACTTCCCAAGACCAGGACACGCTGAAACAAGACCTGCAACAGCAACCCAAGCCTAATTCCATTTTCTTCAAGCTTGTTGGGCGCCCAAACATCGATCATCTCCACATTGGCACAAGCAGGAGTTCACGGCCAGGGTAGGTGGTCTAAAATACTTGCCAACATCCTCCCAACGCGTGTCAAAAGGGAATGCTATAGCGGAACATGGACATCCATCCAGCACAATGGAAAATCAAATTTTTGTTTTGTATGGTGTGGAAACACCCACGAGGAAGCAAACTGTTTTGACAAACTACCTCAAGGAGATGTGGTCTCACTGCATTTCCATGTAGCAGGGTAAGAAGGAAAGGATGTCCAACAAAAACCAACAGTTGTCGAAGCTGATCAGTTGCCACATTTTTTTTTTTCTAGCAAGTTCATATAATTGCAAAGCAATTTGTGCTTCATGAATATTCTGATATGAAACAGATCCACCTCTATGAGATTCTCTTCCATGAGTTACATCGTAAAACAAGTAAGGTCTCAATAGAGAATCTTTGTAATAAATTTCATCAGGTCTCCTGGTAACACTCTCACTGTCACTTAATCGATTTTGATAAAAATATCTTGAAGGAGAATCCTGAATTTGAGGATGCATTCGATACTAAACAGATAACAACATAGTTGGACAACCTGCTTGTTGGAAGCGCTAAAAAAGGCTTCTACCATACTGCAACATGCCTGTCGCCTGGCTAATTCCTGTTGCAGGCCGTTACTGTGGATCCCCGACAAGAACACACCTCGTAGCACCCAATGAAAGTGGAGGTAACACTCCTACTTCACTAGCTTGTATCTTCATCTATAACGACCATATCAAACCCATTACTGCACCCAAGGAGAAACCATGAAGAAAAATGCCTTGACAGAAAAAATTTTGATGGCCTCTCTGCCCACGCAACCAGGTCAAAATGACAGTTTGGAACAGGTGCGGACATCCATCCACGCGCGCAGGGTAAGAAGAGGAGGATCTCCAAAAAGGGAACCAACAAATGTCGAGGCTGAACAGTTTCCTAACCCAGCATTCATGCAGTCAACAAAGAGGTAGAGAAAATGTGCCAGGAGAAGGAATCACCCATACGCATTGAATAAAAGAATAAAAATGAGATCATGGTGAAGAAAAATCAGGACTCCACCGACTCCCATCTCCCTCATGCAAGGTGGAAACATTAAATACCATAACTATTGGTAGTTCAGTGGTTGGGAGGATTCTAACGCCATTTACTAGCAACAAGACATGCGAATGGACCTGGTCGGCCAAGGTGGCAGTGGAGGGTAGGTGAAAGAAGTTTAAAAGATTTAAAAACTGGGAAGTCCTCACCACGACCTGGTGCCCCAATGAGCCCTTCCTTCAACAAAGATACGGGATAAACAAAATCTCTACTAACTAAGGTAAGCTCACAAAGCATACGAAAGAAGATATATTAATACAAATGTAAAAGGAGTTACAAGATTACCTGAACAGTTCTCATAAGCTAAAAAGGTATATGAATTTTTGTATGATTACTATTCAACCCGAGAAAAAGTTAATCACGTACACACGAGCAAGCTAGAGGAAGTAAGAATCGAACTCTCCATTACTGACAATGATTAAAACAACATGCGAACAGGCCTAAGTGACCAAGCGCAGAAAACTAGAGGTTGGCATTCAAAAGCAAACACAAGGCAAGGAACGACCATGGCACCAAAACGGGTAATCCCTTCCTCAGCGCGGAACGGGGTTCATTCTGCAAAGCGACCAACCAAACAATAAAATCGTTTAACGATAATTAATAATACAGTTGATAACAATCGACACAAAAAATAATGAGTTATCGTCGATCAATAATTAAAATAATAATATTGTTAATATTATTATTATTTAATTATTATTATTATTATTATTACCACTTAAAATAATTATTAATCATATTAACAAAGACGTATATACCAACTTGACAATAATGTAAAACAATAACACTATAAGATAGAGGCCAATCGATAATTAAATTATGTAATGCATCGAGGACTTCCGTTTCTGCCACCTTGGCCTGAGATTTCCCTTTTTTCTTGTTTCTTCTTGTTTTAATTTTTATCGTTGTCAGTATTTTGGTCGAAAGGATGCGTGTGCCCTCTCCTCTGGGTGTTATGTTTCTCTTGCTCGAGTGATATACCTTCGTCTGTTTGTTTATGTATTATTTCTTCTCTGCGATCGAGTTACAAGTTATTATGTTGATCAAACTAGTATTTTCGATATCATGGAAGTAATTTTGTGATAACTATGAAGCCCCTCCCTAACACCCAAGTTTGTCTTTTAACTTTTTTTGTTAGCTCCTTCGTAAATCCCTTTGATAACCTTTTGGCATCGAGAAAGAAAGGTTGTAGGATTAGTGTGATTAATGCTTGGGCTAGCCAGCTTAGAGTTTTGGTATTAAAACTTGTAGAATGAAAAGGTTTGTGTGCAATGTGTTTTCCATCTCATGTGTTTAGACTCTTATATTATCTTTCATCTTGTTTCTAGGCTTTTAAGGCCATCCTCAAGAAGTACCTTCACCATGCCCTATCAACTTGAACCATAACTAGCTTTCGGATCAACTAAGCTTCGAGGTTTCATTGTGCGAATCCAGTACCTTGTTGACACTAGAATAGTTTTGGTCTAATCCCCCTCTCGGAATTGTTGTTGATGGCGCTCTTCTATTTTTCCTAACTTGCATTATTTATCCTTTGCAATGTTAATGCTATTAATTAATATTGGTCAGCTTTTATGCACATAATGACGTTAATAGTTTGTGATGGAAATTTCCTTAAATGTGATTAATCTTCGAGAAAAACTTAGCTTTCATTTTGATAGTCTTATGGATTCATAGCGGAAGGTTTTCTTTTTAGAATGTCACTTAGAAATTATGTTTTGTATCTATGTGTGACGGTTGACTGTGTTACCAAGGGTTGCCTTAAAATATTGTTGTTTTGGGAAATAGGTAATTTGTTTTAAATTAACCAAACATTAGAATTGTTGTGGAGGTTTGCAAATCTTTAGTGTTATAAAATTTGTTGATGACATTATTGTATATTCTTCTTTGACGGAACTCCCTTCTTCTCTCGTGTGTTTACTACTAGCCTGTAAGAATTTGTCCCTTCTTGGATGATTTGAAAATCTCTTGGAGTTAATGGTCAAAACTAGTATACTTTGCCTTCACTTCGAAAATTATGTTGTGTGTATACTCTATTTGATTTCTGGTTTGAAACTCAATTATACATGGCTTTTTGTGTTAATTTTGTAAACCCATGGTTCCCCTTTCTTGGGCCGATCAACTCTTGTTGTTTTAGGAATGTATTATTTTAGCCTCTGCGTTTGGTACCTTTGATAAATTTCTAGATGGTTGGTCTATATATCAAATCTCAATCTTGTAATTATTGTTTAATTACTTACTTGACGGGAATTTTGTTTTTGCTAGATTGTTTATTTTCTCCTTATAGGGCCAAGGGCCATTCTCATACGATTGCTATACTTTCGTTGCTTTTACTCCTAACTGAAGTACAAGGTCTTCTCCTTCTTTAATTGGCATGATGGAGACTTTATTATAACTTGATGTGTTGTTAGTGTTTAGAGGTTTGACCCATTTCTTGTAATAAAGTGCTTCCTTTTGTGGTATTGTTAGACAATAGTTATGGTGGTTTTGTGTAGCCTTATCTTGCTCAGTTCTCGCGAACTGACTCTTGTGGAAAAAAATTTTTGCAGATGGATTTTACGAGTAGATGAGGAATAGACTTGTAGATTTTTACATCAACCTCAGTTGAGAAGTTCTTTTGCATGAATCCTTTTTATATTGTTCAGCTATTGATAACATCTAGTGGAAATTTGAGAAGAGGATCAATGTCTTAGTATATTGTATCGTGGATTATGTCGTCTT
Organism: Taxus chinensis; assembly: GCA_019776745.2. NCBI lineage: Eukaryota > Viridiplantae > Streptophyta > Pinopsida > Cupressales > Taxaceae > Taxus > Taxus chinensis. The sequence continues at coordinate 552,825,258 of CM034155.1, forward strand.
AACTCTGTAACCTTGAATTGTTTAACTATCTTTGAAATTATAAGAAAATTTGTTTACCGCTTGTTGAGTAACCTTATTTTCATTTTCGTAAATGAGTATTGTTAAACTTTATCCCTACGATTAAATGTTGAGCTAAATCTTTCTAAGACTTAGTAATAGTGTGTTATAAGTAAAATAAAATGGGTTGTCTAATACTTATAGAAGTTAAACTAAAATTTATATTGCAAATAAATTTGTGTAGAGATAACCAACTTGAGAGCATGTAATTCCATAAGTGATCAAAGATGAAACTATCCTTTGTTAAGTAACATTATATAACCTGATATCCCTAGCGACACTAAAGAACACTATCCCTTTTTTTGGTGAAATTCTTAAACGAACTTAAGGGAAATCTATGCTTAGATCTAGAAGATAATAATATTTAATAAGCAGGAGAAAACAATTTAGAAACCACGCAATCTATCTCTCAGCCATTGGAAGGCAAATTGTTTTAATTGTATAAAACTCTTTTACTAAAGCCTAAGTAAAATCTTAAATAATTCTGGTTAATTTTTCAAGTCTCAATTATATCTTGGTAATAGTTAATGAGGTCTTGAAGATGATTTCAACTCAACCTTCTCCCTCTAACCTTTTTCCAAGGTGCCTTGTCCTTCTTCTCCTGAGTTTGTTGAACGCAAACCCATGTTGTCATATGGGCATGAACAATTCTAGTAACGTAAGTGTAAATAGATGGCCTTGTGGAATTAAAATTCCCCCTTTCTCTAAATAAACGAATTAAGCAAATAAATGTCATAACAGAGAAGATTTAAGGATGATTACTTAGTGTCAAAAGAATAAACTTAGCTTGGTAAGATGAATTGTATGAATCATATCTTGAGCCTCCTTGAAAAAACGTAAGCTAAGAATTGCAAGATGTATTTTTAAAAATAAATAACCCTCAAGAATATCTCATTGTGGTTGTCCCTATTTGTTAGAGTGTTCTGTCGTTGGACTTCTATGTTGTCTTGTAAAAAAAAGAAAAAAAGAAAAGTTTATTATCCTTTTGGGTGTGAACGTTTCCGTGCTGACCTTGTGGTCATTCCCGTAATAAGTGGTTCCTAGAGTTGGTTGTAACTTTGTGACGACATGTTGTGTCGTGTTATGTGTCAAAGCAAGTCAAAAGAAAATTATCCTGTCTTTTACTGTGTTGTTCATGTGTGAGAATTTATGGGTCGTTACATATCCCGCACGATTTTTGTTTCCATGCTCTTCTAATTTGGACCAGGCTTCCGGGTATTCCTTTGGAATTCTGGGAGCCTCAAGTCCTCCTGAGGATTTCCAAGTCAATGGGATTAATTATTACAGTGGAACCAAAAACCAAAACACGATCCAAACTGGATTTTTCTAGGATTTGCATGAATATACCCGTGTGTTTTAAACTACCTAAGAGATTTTTTTGCATTCTCCCGTTGGAAAATTGCAAAAGGTGATTGAGGTAGAGAGCTCCCGGATCTTGTGTAGCAATTGCAAAATGGTAAGATATGAGATGAAAGAATGTTTTGGTCCTGTAGAACTTCCACTTTTGGAGATAGTGTCGGATCAATGGTGGTTTCTCACAGGTGACGGGTGGAGTCAGTTTTGGCTTCAGGGAGGACTGGTGGATTGGGTGGGAGTCCAATTTTGAATCTAGGTCTGAGCTAGATGAAATGACCGCTGCGTGAGTTTAGATGGGATTAGGTCGGTGCTTAGCCTCACAAATTTGAATGAGGCGGTGGAGCTTGACGAGGGGAAGATGGAAATTCTCATTAGGCCCGACTTGGCAAATTTGTAACCTGTGGATTTTTCCTCTGAAGATGCCCCGGCCCGATTGCACCTGTGGGGTTTGATAGAGGTCCACCATAAAAGGAATTATGTTACTCATATTCACTCCAAAGTGGCTTGTGGTGGTGGGCATTAGTATCTCAGGGTTGTGTCAAGCCTCTTTGATGTGCTCCCTCATTATTTTTTTTCGCTGCTTTGGTTTCGTTTCTTTTGACCACCCTGGGAGAGGTCTTTTTGCTTGTTCTTTAACGATTTATTTTATCCTCCTCTGTGCTTCTCATGATGTATTTTTCTGTAAGGCCCATGGGAACAAAAATTCCTATTTTTTACCTAATCTAATAAAAAATCAAAGCAATACCTCAAACTTATGATGAGCTAGTTGAAAATAGTGTACAATGTTGTCAATTAGTTCCATGACAAAGTTTTATTATAGAAACCTTCCCCCAACACCTCATCACACTCCTTCAAGGTCTCACTTGAGAGAAAACTTAGGTGTATTTCTAACCACTCCAAATTTTTAACAAGGAGGAGTATCAGGCCATGTAATCCATTCTCAAAGTAGTGATTATTGAAACCAAATTTTTAAAATAGGCCTACAATGAAATATATTATTATAATATATACAATGAAATATATATATATATATATATATATATATATATATATAAAGATATCTCAAGGAAGATAAAAAGCTTCAAGGAGAGTTATGATCATTATCAAGAAAGAAAATGTAGATTTATATTATAACATTTCATTGTTTTCTCATAATCTTGTATATTTTAAAGAGACAGTTAAATATGAAAACTAGCTAAAGGAAATTAACAAAGAAATTGATCTAATTGAGAGAAATAATACATGGGACTTAGTGAATGGTATCCTAAATTAAATATGTAATTGGTCTTAAATGGATCTATTATAAGACCAAATTCAATGCAAAAGGCCATGTTGAGAAACATAAGACAAGGTTAGTTGTCAAGGGCTTTGTACAATAGCTTGTTGTTGATTATAATGAAACATTTGCACTAGTCGCAAGGATAGACACAGTTAATCTATCTTAACATAAAAACATAGAATAATTAGAAAGTCTGTCAAATGGATGTAAAGTTGGATTTTTTTAATGAATTTTTGGAAGAAATGTATGTGCAACAACCACCTACATATAAAGTGTATGTACAAGAAAACAAAGTGTGTAGATTGAAAAAATATAATTATGGTCTTAAGAAAACATTTAGATCTTGGTATAGCTACATTGAATCATACCTAATAAGCAATGGGTTTACTAGAATAATTAGTGAGCCCACATTGTACATACAAATGAATGCTCAAGGAAAATTTTAGATTATATTTTTGTATGTTAATGATTTCATTTTTTTAACAAACATTTTCAAAATTGTTTCCCATGTTTTTTGTCAAAAGTGAGTTCAAAATGACATATGGATAGGTTTAATGAAATACTTTCTTGGCATCAAAATCAATCAATAAGAGGGTGGCATATTCATAAGTTAGAAAAAATCTGTAAATGATGTTTTGAAAAGTTTTAAATGTTTTAATAGCAATCCAACACCGATACTATTTTCCGCAAGAACTAAGGTAAGCAATGATGATAAGGGATCTAATTTTGATCCAAATTTGTATTAAATAATTGTTGGAAGTTTGATGTGCTTGATGACCACAAGGCTAGATATAATGTAAGGAATCATTCTCATCTCAAGGTTCATGGAGTCACCAAAAGACTCACATTGGAAATTTGGGAATTTAATTCCCATATATGTATGTAGAAAAATCGGATATGACATTTTTGATGAACCATTTAATGATTTTAGGTTAATCGTATATACTAAAACTAGTTTTTTAGGTTGCACGGATGCTCAAAAGAGAACTTCTAGATATGTCTATCATTTTTATCTAGTTGTAGTTTCTTGGTCCTTTTACCATTTAATTTTTAGAAGAAAAGTATGAATTAGCTGCATCCACATCATGTCAATCAGTTTGGATGTGAAGAATCATGTTTTTAGACCTTGTACATGATCAAGAAGAGGAAACCAATTTTTTGTGACAAAACATTTAGCCATTGTACTATCAAATAATCACGTCTTCCACAAGATGATCAATAAAATTGATAATAAGTATCCCTTCATTAGAGATCTTATCAATAATGGAAAAATTTATATGGAATATTTAGATTTGGAGATTAGTTTTCTGATATTTTCACTATGGCAGTGTCAAATCATAGTTTTGAACACTTAAAATATTGTTTACGTGTAATAGATATGTGGTAAAGATAAAGGCAGAGTGTCAGAAAATGTGGTAATCTCTCCCACCTACCCACATTTACTTATGATAGCTTGTAAGGAACTTACAAATTTGTATTTATATCAGGAGGGATTATTTTGTATTTAATACCGACAAGTATTTTATCAAGGAGAATATTTTGTATTTAATCCAAGCCCCTCGAGATCCTTATGAAAATATGAACTTTAATACATTTAGGAAATTTTTAGAAGTCCCTATAATATAATTTTCTATATTTCCTAGAGCCTTTATAAATAAGAAGTCATGTTAAGCATTTTGTAAGTTTGTTAAAATACAAAGGAAGTGATATCAAAATTCTAATAGAAAGTGTATGCTTCTATATATGATCTTGTAGTGTATTTCTCATTTCATTTATAACTTGTAGCTTGTTTTTCTCTCATTTATTTGTTGAGAACAGACCCTTATGCGTTCCGTTCTCCTCCAATCCTTCAATTCTAAAGGAAAATAACAATAACAAAATTATTCTTTTTGTTTATGTATTCTATCATTAACTATTTCAGCTTCACTCAATAAACATAGTATTCAAGCTCATAGAGATATATCATACATTATTATGACTAAATAAAATATGATATATTTTTCTTTCTAGACACACATATTGCTTCAATTCCAACAAACTATTTTTTGTCAAGTTTTTTGGGTTATCAGATGTTAATAAAATTAGTTTTCCCATTCTTACTCTATCATTCTGCATTCATCATACATTTCTCTGCTTATTGACTCAAGTAAATGCCATGATTTGAATTAAAGAAAATAACAATTATTTTTTCTCCAATAAATATTTCTATTTCTTACTTAAACTTTAAGAATAATATTTTCTCCATGATTTATACGGGTAAATAAATTACAAACTCACATATCCAAGTGGTACTGCTACAGCTTTACTGATAAATAGTTTCCACACTCCCGAAGGTGGTGAAACGACAAGAATGCAAGTACAATGTCTTGGGAAATATCTCAGCATTAGTTTCATTTGGAGCTTCTTCAAGAGGTTTTAGCGGGATTGGAGATTCATGCGGATTTGACAACTTTCCAAGTTTTGGATTGGAAGCATACAGAACACATTTTATTTCGACTTCAGTGCAACCTATATTGGATGTGGCCTTATCTGCCCCCACATTGTAAATTGTTCGGCTTTGCTTGGGGCTATAATATCTTGGGGGTTCTTGTGGCCTCTCATTAGAAAACGTGCAGGGGACTGGTTTCCATCAGACCTTGGAAAGCAATGACTTCAAAGGTCTCTACGGCTACAAGGTATTTATAGCCATTTCCCTTATTCTAGGTGATGGGATATACAATTTGATCAAGATAGTTGGCATTACTTTCAAAGAAGTTTATTTCCAACATAGAAAAGAAAATGAAGTTTCTATTGTCAACAGTGTTCAAGTTGGTGACAATGCAAAATCCAACGAGGAAAAAATAAAAAAAGTGGTATTCATGAAGGATGGGATACCATTTTGGGTAGCAGCTTCTGGTTATGTGGGTTTTGCAGCAATTTCTGTTGGAGTAATACCTGTCATTTTCCCTTCTTTGAAGTGGTACTTCGTGCTGATTTCCTATATTGTGGCCCCATTCCTTTCCTTTTTGCAATTTATATGGAACAGGTTTGACTGATTGGAACTTGGCGAGCACCTATGGAAAGCTAGGTCTCTTCATTTTTGCATCATGTTTGGGCACCCAACAAGCTTGAAGAAAATGGAATTAGGCTTGGATAGCTGTTGCTGGTCCGGGCGGTGTCCATGAAACCTTCTAAATCTAGAGAAAAAGGCAAGATATTTCTACACATTTCCACTGCTATTATTTTTACAATTATTGCGAAATCGAACCGCTCTTTCCTTGCATTGATTTTTCAGTTGGATGTCATGATGGGAGATTTCCCTTTTTGCTTGTTTACTTCTTGTTTTAGCTTTTATCGATGACAGTATGTGGGTCGTAAGGATGCGTGTGCCTTTTCCTCTGAATGTTATGTTTCTCTTACTCGAATGATAGACCTTCATCTGTATGTTTATGCGTTAGCTCTTCTCTACAATTGAGTTGCAAGTTATTATGTTGATCAACTAGTATTGTCGATATTATGGAAGTAAGTTACGATAACTATGAAGCTCCTCCCTAGCACCCCAAGTTGTCTTTTGACGTTTTTGTTAAGCCCTTCGCAAGTCCCTTGATAACCTTTGGCAATCGAGAAAGAAAGGTTGTAGGATGGTGTGAGCAATGCGTGGGTTAGCCAGCTTAGAGTTTTGGTATTAAAACTGGTAGAATGAAAAGTTTTGTGTGCAATGTGTGTTTTCCGTCTCGCGTGTTTAGACTCTTTTACTATCTTTCACCTGTTTCTAGGCTTTAAGGCCATCCTCAAGAAGTACCCTTGACCATCCCTATCAACTTGAGCCATATCTAGCTTTTCAGATCAACTAAGCTGGAGGTTTCAATGTGCGAATCCAGTACCATCGTTGACACTAGAAGAGTTTGGTCTAATCCCCCTCTCAAAATTATCGGTGATGGCGCTCTTTTTTTTCCTAACTTGCATTATTCTTTCCCTTGTAATGTTAACGCTATTAATTAATATTGGTCGGTTTTTACGCATTAATTACCGTAATAGTATGTTTTGTGATGGAAATTTCCTAAATGTGATTAATCTCGGGAAAAAACTCAGCCCTTTCATTTGATAATCTTATGGAGTCATAGCGGAAGGTTTTGTTTGATAATGTCCCTAGAAATTATGTTGTATCTATGGGTGTGTGACGGTTGACTGTGTTACCAAGGGTTTGCCGTAAAAATATGGTTGTTTTGGGATAGGGGGTGATCGTTTAGTTTAATCAACCAAAAATTAGTATTGTAGTGGCGGTTTGCAAACTTTAGTGTATATAAAATTGGTTGATGACATTATTGTATACTCTTGTTGGCAACGGAACCCCTTCTTCTCTCTCGCGTGTTGCTAACTAGCCTGTAAGACTTTGACCCTTCCTAGATGATGGGTAAATCCCTGTTGTAGTTAATGGTCCAAAACTAAGTATACTATGCCTTCGCCCTTGGCAACTAGTTGTTGTGTTTACTCTATTTGATTTCCGATTTGAAACTCATTTTAGACATGACTTTTTGTGTTAAATTTTGGAACCCGTGTTTCCCCTTTCTTGGGCCGATCACACCTTTGTTCTTTTAGAAATATATTATTTTAGCCTATGCGTTTGGTACCTTTGATAAATTTCTAGATGGTTGGTATTATATCAAATCTCAATATTGTATTATTGTTTAATTACTTACTGGATGGGAATTCTGTGTTTGCTAGATTGTTTGTTTCTCCTTATAGGGCCAAGGGCCATTCTGTGACGATTGCTATACTTTCATTGTTTTTACTCCTACTGAAGTACAGGTCTTCTTATTTTTTGATTGGCATGATGAAGACTTTATTATAACTTGACGTGCTAATTAGTGTTTAGATGTTTGAACCAATTCTTGTAATAACGTGCTTCCTTTTCGTGATATTGTTAGATAATAGTTATGGTGGTTTTGTGTAGCCTTATCTTCCTCAGTTCTCGCGAACTGACTTTTGTGGAAAAAATTTGTTGCAGAGGAATTTGCGAGTAGATGAGGAATAGACTGTAGATTTTACATCAACCTCAGTGTGAGAAGTTCTTTGTATGAATCCTTTTTATATTGTTCAACTATTGATAACATCTAGTGGAAATTTGTAGAAGAGGGATCATGTCTTAGTGTATTGTATCGTGGATTGTGGTCGTCTTAACTTTAGAACCTTGGAATTGTCTGTATGATCATTGAAAATACAAGGAAATTTGTTTACCACTTGTTGAGTGGACCTTAATGGATTATCGGTATTCTAGGAATTGATGTAAACCTATTTCGTGTTCGTAAATAAATATTGTTAAATTTTACCCCTATGATTAAATGCTAAGTTAAATCATTCTAAGACCTAGTAAGTGTGAGGTATAAAGTAAAATAGAATGGGTGTTTAATACTTATAGAAGTTAACTAAAATTATATTGCAAATAAATTGGTGTAGAGGTGACCAATTGAGAGCATGTAATTCCATAAGTGATCACAGATGAACTATCCCCTTGTAAGTAACAGGTATATAACTTGATATCCCTAACTACACTATTGAACACTATCCCTTTCATGGTGAAATTCTTAAGTGAACTTAAAGGAAATCTATGGTTAGATTTGGAAGATAATAAGATTAATAAATAGGGAGGAAAACAATTTTGAAACCACGCAAGTCTATCTCTCCGCCAGTTGGAAAGTAAATTTTTACTCCTTGTTAATACTTTTAGCGAAGCCTAAGCAAAGTTGTTGATAATTCTGGTTAAGAGGCCCTAGCTTCAGTTAAATACTGGGCAATAACTAATGAGGTCCTAAAGATGTTTCATCTCGACCTTCTCCCTCTAACCCTTTTCCAAGGAACCTTGTATCACTTCTCTTAAGTGTGTGAACTTAAAACCATGTGTCTTGTGGGCAAAGAACGAATCTTAGTAGCATTAGTGGTGAGCAGATGGCCTTATGGAATTTAAATACTTCCTCTTCTTGATAAACGAATTAAGCAAATAAAGGTCATAATAGAGAAGATTTAAAGATGATTACTCAGTGTAAAAAGAATAACAATTAGCTGTGAAAGATGAATGTTTGAATCATATCGTGAGCCTCCTTGAGAACATAAGCTAAGAGATTGGCAAGATGTCCTTTAATTAAACAGGTCGAATCATAAATAACCCCAAGAAGATCGCATTGGTGGTGGGCCCTAACGTTAAGTGGGTTGATGGGGTTTGGACCTTATTGTGTCATGATCAAAAAGAAAAGTGTAATTATCCTGTTGGGATGTGAATGTTCCTCCATGCTGATCTTGTGGTTATCCCCGTAACAAGTTGGTTCCCGTAGAGGTTGGGGTCTAACTTGGTGACGACATGTTGGTGGGTCCGTGTCATGTGTGGAAAGCAAAGTAAAAAATAAATTGTCCTGTCCTTCATTTGTGTTGTTCGTGTTGTCATGATTTTGGGTCTACAAATTAAAACAACACATTGTTATCAGTATAGACTATAAATTATAATAATTTCTACTCACAGCCATAAGGGCCAAAGGTTCAGCTTAAGTATCGACATAAGATCCTCCCTTGAAATAGGTTTACTCACAGGACATTACAAAGTCCACACACAGAGGTGTCAATACAACACTTGAGAAAGCAAGAAGGAGAGGGCAGGTTCTAAAACATCACAGAGACAAGATCTAAGACAACAGAAATACACACAGCCATTCGACGCTCACACAAAAGGGTCATGCGACAAAGAACTAGGGTAAACACCGAACGGGGCATTACATTCTCCTCCCCTTAAGAAAAGCATCATCCTCGTGCGACATAACACAGTGGAAAATAATGGTTCGCAACCAAGAACAGGTAAAGGGAAGAAAGTACACCCTATGTTTTAAAATTTTAGTTTGATTAAAGCACGACCACAGGGTATCCTTAGGAACATTCGGTAGAAATTTTAACTTTCAAGGTTTTGTGAGAGATTGGCAGTTCCCTCTTAGTGTATTATTTCATTAATCTCTTTCATTAACATTATTCTTAATTCAAGTCCTTTAGAGTTCATTGTTGGAGAATTTTAGTTTATTCATTCTTGTGGATGCCAATCATGAACTACAGTCACAACGCCCTACCAGGGTCATACAAGACACTACAAATTCACAACCGTACAAGAAAATATTTCAAGATGGTACCACACACCACAACGGATTAATCAATTTACAAAAAGGGACATGCACGGTCCACATGACATAGTACACGTCACACATTTATGACCGACGTACAAAATACTTGAACAAAAGAGTACTACGACAACTAGACATCTCCTCAATTCCACCTATGAGGATTTTACATGACTCATAAAACAAAACTACATGTACATAGGGTCCACGAGGGGCATCAATGCCATATCCACAACATCACAACACATATACATCTGACATGAGTAACACACCACATCAAAAGACCACTACCAAAACATCACAATAACTCAACATATATCCCGAAACATCAACCATACACACAAATATCATATGCCTCCCTCAAACTCTTATGCCTCCCTCAAGTCTCTTTATGCCTCCCTCAAACTCTTATGCCTCCTCAAGTATCTTATGCCTCCCTCAAAATCTTATGCCTCCCTCAAGTCTCTTATGCCTCCCTCAAAATCTTATGCCTCACTCAAGGAGACCGGTTGTCCCTATGGCCTAAGACACATAGAGTTTGAACACTCCTAACCCAAGTGACATAATAACGTGTGGTTCAACAACCCGCTAGTTATCTCTAACTCCTTGGGGCATACCCCCATACAATGAAGTGGTTCCATAGGTCCAACCAATCCTGGTGCATGTCCCATGACCCTATTCCACACATCACGACGATAGAACCAGCACAACAATCCAATTTAAGTGCCAAGTGGCGAAGTACAAGCCTTGGGCAAGGCGGAAAAAAAAAATTTAATTTAAAAATAAGGTCCAAACCAAGAGAAAAATAAATGGCCAAATAGCCATAGTTAAGTGTCAAAATCCACATGATAGTGCCATAAACCAAGGAAATGCCCAAAATTGTAAAGCATGGAAATCAAGAAAAGTTGTTGGTCCTTACAAAATAAAGTAAAAAGCTCAATTCACAAATAAAATCAACTTATAATAATGTCACATTACGATAACTGTGTGGCTTTATCTGGCCTCCAAAGGGTGACTCAACGAGTTGCTAGCACTCAGAACATCAAGCCTCAGCTCGTAAATACATATCAATAATACAACTGTCATCACCCTCTATCTGAATCATCCCGCCACCACTTCGACAGGCTAAACATAGTCATAGTTTGCACGTAGGTTGGCATACATACAACCACAATAGGGAGAGAGGAAAGAAATCACAGGTTGTTATCTACTAAACCGAATTTTGGCTCGAGTTATTGACCCATGTACCACCATTCATCACTCTCAACATACACTTCTACCGATTTCCCTCAGGGTCGGTTAGCGTAAGGTTCACAACATAACATGCAACTACATCACTAACACAATGGTTGGTACACATATACAAGGCAGATCAAATTCATACATTCACCCGGGTGTAACACATCACTTTACCACATTCTACACCCAAAGTGCAATCACCATACGATGGGGTTCATACACTCACCGTATGACCCTAAATCACCCAACATTGAAGCATTACATATTTGCACAAATCATACATACGGATGAATATAATAAACATTAAACATAACATTCCTTTGCTAAATACAAGGCGATACCCACATTTCTTCAATACTGTTAAACATCATGATACAAATCAATTCACTTTACATCAATCCAGTCATACAACATATCGACACACCCACATATCACAATATGTCACAATGATCTAACCCCCTGTCAACCACATTAGAATTCTTTTCACACATCACAAGTAGTAATTCACATGGGAACTCTCCATAGAATCCACAAGAAGGAGAGAGAATACTCCCATTCCCCAGCACATCAATATGATAACAAATATGCACTAAGTGGAATACACATCATGTGCATTCACAATATCACAATTACGACATTGCATCACATCACGCTTAAAGCACATTACTCTTCCAATATCTACCACCACCATGCAACATCATCATCATCATCATGTAGTAACATCATGTAACACAACCACCACTCCAAGCTGGCCCAAAGGGTTCGAGAGAATGAACCTTCGCTCTGATACCAAGTGTATCGCACCCAAAAATTCACACACGAACAACACAGTAAAAGACAGGATAATTTTTTTTTGACTTTCTTTGACACATGACATGACACAACATGTCGTCACAAGGTTACAACCAACTCTGGGAACCACTTGTTACGGGGATGACCACAGGTCAGCACGGAACGTCACACCCCAAAAGGATAATACATCCTTTTCTTTTGGGACAGAACAAGTGGTGTAATACAATCTTGAAGTATATACTGGTGTACTTGTGAATCTGTAGTGTCTTGTGAACCTGATAGGGTTGTTGTGGTAGCAGTTCATGTTGGGCACCCACAATAAGGAATAAATCAAAACTCTTCAATGATGATATTTTAAAAAGAAATTAAAACTAGAAATAATGATAATGGAAAGAGAGACTAATGAAATGATGAACAAGAAGAGAACTGCCAATCTTCACAGAACATTGAAAGTTAAAAATTCTACCAAATGTTCCTAAGGCTACCCTGTGGCCGTACTTTAATCAACTAAATTTTTTTTAACCATTTTTTTAGACCATAGAGTGTACTTTCTCCTATGCCTGTTCTTGGTCGCGAACCTTTTCTCTTCCGTGTGTGTTATGTCGCATCGAGGACGATGCTTTCTTAAGGGGAGGAGAATGTAATGCCCAGCTAGGCATCGTATTTTTTTGTTCTACCTACCCCCTCCCAACCACCTGACCTACGGGTTGATTTGACCACCGTAAAATTTCCTTGCTGTGTCCTTGCGTGAGGGAGACAGGAGTGGTGGGAGCTCGTTTTTTTCTTCGCCAAGATCTCGTGCTTTGATCCTCTTTCAATGCGTGCAGGTGGGTGCGGGTCTCCAAAAATTACGCTGTACAGTAGTAGAATCCGGGGGCGCAGAACTAACTCCTCCTGGGAGTGCCGTGAGGAGGCATTTGGCCGTTTTAAGCAGCTACAGGGTAGAGGGTAAGTTAGCTTATCTCAGAAAATCCGTGGCCCAGAGAGAGCTGGGTGTGACAGCTGCTACAGGGTGAGTCCAAGGAGCCATGGGTTTTGATCCTGATGTTCTGGTTACACGCGACCACACAGTCGTGATCAGTTGTAGCAAAATCTTGTAGCTGTAGTAGGAGAAGAACGAGATAAAGTTTTTGTTGAGCTATCTTGCCTTTTTTCATTTTGAAAGTCGCTTCTGTCCAGGTGGTGAATTTAACATGGAAGGAGCTCGATCAAATCTTGCAGCTGTAGTAGAAGTCCGTTTTGAGCGCTTCCAATGAGCAGGTTGTCCACTATGTTGTTATCTGTTCAGTTCGACTGCATCTTCAAGTTCGGGACTCTCCTTCAAGATATTTTTTATCAAATCGACTATGTGATAGTAAGAGTGTTACCAGGAGACCTGAAGAAACTCCCTTGCAAGTTCCTCTTTTGAGATCTCACTGTTTTACGATGTAGCTCATGGGAGAGGGTCTCTTGGAGGCGGCATCATATCATGAGGGCAAACAAAGAAACAGAGGCCAAGGAGGGTGACTTTGGAATCGAATACCACTTGCTGTTTTTTCAATGTTTCAAATCCATATCTTCTTGTCTGCTATTTTGTTGGGATTTCTATAGTGGGCATGCTGCTCTTTTGTTTTCCAAGCAAAAAAATATATATGGATCTGCTGAATGCCTTTTACTCATATGTATCGGCTACGACAGTGAGCAGCTTGGGTGTTGTCCCAATGCAAGATTTATCTGAGTTGCAGCTCGTTGTGCTTGTAATTATGATGTTTGTTTCTTGGTGGAGAAGTTTTCACATCCATGTTGTGTCTTCACCTTACCAGGCTCGGCCTTTGGCTAAGGCTCCATGACTCCAACAAATTTCTCCAGGAAAGAAATACGGATGGGCATAGAAATGGCAGACCCTTAATATTACAAGAAACAATAGAAGCCATGATATCTCTGTACCGGAGCCTGGCGATAATTTGAGAATGGAGTTTTATATGATTGAAGAATAATGAAATAGAAGTATACCCAAACAAGGATAACTATGAGGGTGAATATGGTATAGAATATGAAGCTCTGAGGTGCCTTGGCTACATTTCTCTGTTATATATAGGGCTGGTGCAGATAGCTGGAATCACAGCAGTGGCCATCTATTTCTGTTTTTCTTCGAGTGGAAAACACATCCTCGGTAGCAGAGGCATAAGAATTTCTATGTTTGCAGTGTTTACAATGGTATCATCATTTGCCAACTGTGGATTCACTCCACTGAATGAAATATGTTTCCTTCAAAAAAAAAATCATGGGCTCCTGTTAATGATAGTGGCATTTCAGATTTTGGTGGGAAACACACAATGTTTGCACCCTGCTTTAGAGCTCTGGTGTGCAGTATCAGCCGCTTAACCAAACACAGGAGGGTTTATGATTATATACTGATGGTCAAAATGGCTGGCAGGCTGTATCCTCATCTATTTTCAAGCAGGAAGTGTGTGTGTGGCTGACATTCACAGTGGTGGGATTTGTTGCAGTTGAGATGCTTCTGCTGCTGGTGTTGCACTAGAACTCAGAAGCCCTATTGGAAGGGCTGCACATGGGAGAAGCCGATTGGGGGTGTGGTATATTCCAGTCGGTGGCCATTAGACATGTTGGAGGATAAAGCGAAGGGCGTGTGGCTGTAGCAGTCCTTGGAGGTTCACGACTGGTGGATGCGTTAAAACAGGCAAGATAGACTAACCATATACATAATATGCTAGTATCTAATAACCTCTTGAAATGAAACTTTTTCTTTTCTAGAAAAATTGGTTTAAATCTGTGATTTTGTGGATTTGTTCAGTACATGGTTAACAGTTTGTTACTACTGGATTTGCCTCTGTTGGTTGTTCTTGTTGACGTGATCAACCCATTTATATATATAAAACACAAACAAAGGTTCTCAGTGTATGCTTTGATTGATCATATGAAATATATATATATATATATATATATATTGTAAAAGTTACTTCCTTCTGCAAAAATGTCGCTGTTTCTTTTGTGAACCTGGGTATGTAATCGCCCTTATAGAGAACGTTGCAACAAAATCGTTGACTAGTATTGGTTTCCTGTTATGTTGTTGCCCTAGAGGAAAACATACAGTTAAATTATTATTATTTATTTTTATGATAAGCGTGATTATGCACTTCGTGTATTGTGCAAATTATTAGGGCTTTTGGAAATTAGAAGTTCAATATATATGCTTGTTAAAGAAGGAAGTTTTGGGTTGGGCCGAAAATATGTCCTGGGTTGATAGAAGGGCAAATTATTGATAGAACCCCATTTTTGATTCTACTCTTTCGATGAGTAAAATTTGATAAAATTAATGACCTTTATGGTGTTAAGATATGGTATGTTGATGATTCCTTGTGTGATCGATTTAATCATGTATAGACATAATGCCTTGATGGAGTAAGGTAATATCTTTCACGGTTCGTGAAAGTTAAAGGTTCAGTTTTCAAGGCTTAAGGTCATCAACGCTTAAGGTAACATGAAGTTCCTTAATTTAGTCAAACTTGTTTTGTACTTCCTTCTTGATGAGTGACCTTTCATTGCAAATTTAGAATGATTGTGATGGAAGGTCGTGAATATATTTTGTTGTCAAAAAGGGAAAAGAAGCTCTGGAATAGTTTGTTTATGTGTCGAACGTGTAATAATTGTAATTACATCGTTATAGAGTTCATTATTGGAGGATATCTATCTTCAATGGTATGTTATGTGTTTAATCTCTGCATAGGTTACCATAAAATTAGTGATGAGATGTAAATTAAGGAGAGTTGAGAGACCTTTTTCCTTTGTATACATCGTTTATGATATTAGGAAGTGAGTTGAACGTCGGAAAATTCCAACCAAGTCTAGATTCATGGGTATGTTCCTCTAGAACGGGAGGGTTATAAATCTAAGGTATTATGAAAATTGCAAGGATGTGTTTTTAGAGTACTAGATTGCCTATTCAACTTGGGTATTAAGGAGGCTTGTCGCTATTCCGGCCCTGGTTATGTTCAGTAGGTAAGCTGTTAGGCAATACCTATTCCGGACATTCTTACCGTCCTTTCCACTCATCCTTATTAGCCATGAAGTCACTTATTACCTAAGATATAATGGTTGTGGGTTTGAATATAATTTTTTCATCCTTTAAACCTTTTTGATTACATGATGGAACTTGTTTTTTTACCCTCGTTGTTCGTTTATAGCCTATTAGACCTATGGCCCTACGGAACGATTCCAAAACTATATTCTTTTGGCAGCTAAGATCGGGTTTGGTTTTTATCTTTTGACTTCACCTTGAGAATGTGGATTGAAGGGTTACACTTTAGATTTCAATCACGTAATCTACGGGATTACATGATTGAAATCCTAATACTCTCAACTCTTGTGTCTAATCATTTAAATTTCATAGTCTTGCGTATTTGGTTGTCAAACTTTTGTAGTTTTAGAGGTATTTTCATAACTAAAACTTATGGTTTTCTTCTTAGTTGATATGTTGAAAATTACATCTTGCTTCAAAAGGTTGTTAGAGGTTAGAACTTTGATCCATTTCCTGAAATAGAATGTTTCCTTTCATGGTACTGTTAGCTAGTAGCTTATTGTTGCTATGTATAGTCTTATCTTGCTCAGTTCTCACGAGCTGACTCAGGTTATTAATTGTTGCAGATGGCTTACGTGGTTAGATGATGGAAAGACTTGTAGATTATTGCATCAATCTTGGTTATATTGTTCCTTTGTACGAATGTGTATTATGTTATAAAATTTGGAAAGGGCCTTTGGACATTTTAGAAGAAGGGTCAGTGCCTGGTAAATGTATTGTAAAGTATTGTTGTTGTAACTGTTGAAAATTTGGCTTGTTTGGTTATCATGTGAAAGATGAAATTTTTGATTACCGCTTGGTTATGTGATATTCTAGTGAATTTTAATTCTTAGAATATGACGTAGCGGGGCATGTCCCATGTTATTACTCTCTCTGCTCCCTGGTCTTTATTCGATAGAGATGGTATGTCCCTCTGATTTGTGCACCGTGTTGGAATGAATTAATATAACCTTGTTTTGTTTCCGCAAACGAGTACTGTTTAACTTTGCTCTTGAGTTAAAACGTTGATTTGTAAACCCTCCTAAGGCATAGTAGCAATGAGTTTGTAAGCACTATAAAGTGAACTGGATAGTCCTTATAAAAGTAAAACTAAATTTATATAGATGAATGTATTAATGTAGATGTGATCTACTCGATAGCATTGAGACCTGAACAATCAAGAGGAAAACTATCCTTGTAACGAAATATGATTACTTATTTCTTTCCCGAGCCAAACCAATAAACACTATCCTTTTTCAGTGAAACCTTAAATGATCTCATGGTGAAATCAATGGTTAGATTTAGAAAATGATAGGATTTAATAAGTAGGAGTGAAAGTGATTAATAAAACCTTAAATATCTCTTTATCATTTTGAAATGTTCCCCTTTGTCAAACTTAATTAAGTAAAGTCTAGATGGAACACTTAACCAATCTCGATAAACTCTTAACTTCAATGAAAGTTTGATAGTAAACAATGTGACCCTGAAGCTAATTCTGCTGTCCTGTTCTGTTAATCCTTGCCTTGATTCATGGTGATATTTTCTTAAGCAAGGTCAAAGTTTGATCCTTAAACAAGAAAGTTATTGTTAGGAAACCCTAAGCGGTACTTCCCTCAATCGGAACTTATGGTTTCACCTGTGCAATAGAGGTATGAAACAGGAGTTAGTGGCTTGAGTAAGATTAATTAACCTTGTAAGAAATGGAAAATGTTCTAAAATCAAATGAATAAAAAGATTTGGACATCAAATTGATGATCCCAGTTTAGAAAGCTTGGCCTTAAGCTATTTAGCCAACCGTTGAAAAGAAAGAAGTTCTCTCTTGTGAAAAGAATTGTGTGAATCGTTACATGAAATTGTATAAGAACGCAAGTTAAGAATTAAGAGACACTTTAGCAAAAAGAAAATTTAACAAGAAATTCCTCTGGGATGCCCTAACTGTAAGTGTGTTTTTGTGGTTGGACTCCAATGTTTGTTCTGTCAAGAAGAGAAAAGTACATTGTCCTTGATAGGTGTGAAAGTTCTCGTGCTGACCTTGTGGTCTCCCCCGTAACAAGTGGTTCCTGGTGTTGGTTGTAACCTTGTGACGACATGTTGTGTCGTGTTGTGTCAAAGCAAGTAAAAAAAAAAAAATTATCCTGTATTTCACTGTGTTGTCCTTGTGTGTTGGTATTTTTGGTCTGCTACAAAGCCCTACAGACAGCCAGCCCTACCAGGGTCATACAAGACACTATAGATTCACAACCATACAAGCAATTACTTCAAGATGGTACCACAGCACAAGAGATTAGTCAATTTTATGGAAAGGGACATGCATGTTCCACATAACATAGTACACGTCACATATTTATGACTGACGTACAGAATACTCGAACAAAAGAGTACTACGACAACCAGACATCTCCTCAATTCCACCTATGAGGATTTTACATGACTCATAAATAAAAACTACATGTACATAGGGTCCACAAGGGCATCAATGCCATATCCACAACATCACAACACATATCCATCTGACATGAGTAACACATACATCAAAAGACCACTACCAAAACATCACAATAAACTCAACATATATCCCAAAACATCAACCATACACACAAATATCATATGCCTCCCTCAAACTCTTACACCTCCTTCAAGTCTCTTATGCCTCCCTCAAACTCTTATGCCTCCCTCAATTCTCTTATGCCTCCCTCAAACTCTTATGCCTCCCTCAGGAGGCCGGTTGTCCCTATGGCCCAAGACACATAAAGTTCAAACACTCCTAACACAAGTGACATAATAACGCGTGGTTCAACAACCCAATAGTTGTCTGTAACTCCTTGGGGCGTACCCCCCATACAACGAAGCGGGTCCATAGGTCTAACCATTCCATGGTGCATCCCAAACCCTATTCCACACATCACGAAAAAAGAAACCAACACAACAATCCAACCTAAGTGCTAAGTGGCAAAGTAAAAGCCTTGGGCAAGGCGGTAAAATCTTAAAATTTAGAAGAAGATTCAAAACTAAGTAAAACAACTGACCAAATGGCCATAGTGAAAAATCTGAGTGTTAGTACCACAACCCAAGGGAATGCCCAAAATGTAACGCATAGCAATCAAGAAAACTGTCGGTCCTAGCAAAAATAAAGTAAAAAGCTCAATTTACGAATAAAATACACTTATAATAATGTCACATTACGATAACTATGTGGCCTTATCTGGCCAAGGGGTACCAAAGGGGTACTCAACGAGTTGCTAGCACTCAGAACATCGAGCCTCAGCTTGTTAAAAAAAACACATATCCATAATACAATGTCATCATCTCAATTTGAATCATCTCGACACCACTTCAACAAGGTTCTACATAGTCAAAATCACATAGGTTGAACCCCTACGACAACCATATCGAGAGAGAGAAAAAGAGTACAAGTCACCCTCTACTAAGCCTAAGGTGTCCGCGAAACACAATATGCATGACACCCGTTTGAACAAGTGCCACACATACCAAACGAACAAAAGTGGGTTTTCATCCCTATGTAAGGCTCCACTTCCTAACTCGTACTCGGCTCGAGTGATTGGCCAATGGTAAACATCTTCTCACTCCAAACATACACACATTTTACCGATTTCCCTCAGGTCGGTGAGTGTAAGGTTCAACAACATAAACATCTAACTACATTACTCACAACAATGGTGGTACACACATAACTACCATAACGTCTTACAGTAGGTATGTCTAAGCAGGGTAGATCACAATCATACATTCACCGGCGTAAGTAATCACTTTACCACATCCTGCACCCAAAGTGCAATCACTACACAATAGGGTTCATATGCCCACCGTAGGCACCTATATCACAACAGAATCATTACATATTACACAAATCATACATGTGATGAACATAGTAACATCACAAACATAACATCCATTCCTACTTAATAAGGTGATACACACATTTCTTCAAAACATGGTAAAAAAAAAACATCACGATACAACTCATTTCATTTTACATCAATCTAGTCATACAACACATTTGATACCCTATATATCACAATATGCCACAATGCTTCAACACTCCATCATCCACATTAGACTTCTTTTCACACATCACAAATAGTAATTCACACATGAACACTTCATAGAATCCACAAGAAGGAGAGAGAATACTCCCATCCCCAACATATCAACATGATAACAAAAACACACTAAGTGACATACACATCATGTGCATTCATAATATCACCAATTATGACATCAATCACATCACGTTTATACCACATTACGCTTCCAATATAACCACTATCATGTAATACCATCATTCATGTTAACACCATCATACAACACTATCACCATCATTTTTAACATTAACCTTACCATTCTTTAAAGCTAAGCACTTATTAGCTCTAGGTTCCTATTTTTTAATCAAATCCACTCATATTGTTTGTATGATTTTATTTGAACGAATTTTGGATGGGGAAGGGTGCATAAAGCATAGGTAATGGCAACAAGAATGCCATTGTAAGTGCACTATTTTGAGATGCATCCTTCAATATCATTTTCTAACCAACCACAGTTCAATGGGTTGGGATGGGCATACATGTTTTTGGAATGTATATTTGGATGGGGATCATTGCATTTTTTATAGCTAATAGCTACCACAACACAACAATCAAGTTTGACTATCTAATGTAATAATTATTAGTTTCCTTTCCCTTTTATGATTTTGGTTTTATAATGTTTATGTTCTTAACATGCGCCTTGGTAGGTCCTCATGGTTGCTCTTGATTAATGTTTTGACTTAGTATTTATTAACTATAAAAACTAATTTCTTGTAACAAATTAAAACCCTTCCTTGGGTTTAGGGTTTTGAGAATTACTTAAAGGGCCTGCTTAGGTGAGCATCAGTTACATTTTGTTTTAGTTTCTTATATTTTTTTCATTCTATCTATTAGAATGGATAAGAACGTAAGCAATAATAATCATTAAATAATTTTAAACCCCCATCTCATGTAAAAAAGAAAGAATAAAAAAGTAGTATATTGCTCTCTTGAAATGGGTGAAATCTCGGTCCAAGTATGACAAGCCCCACCATCTAGAACACGATTAGTATTTGTACATGATCATAGCCCTTAAAACATTCAAGGAAAAGAAAGAAAAAATCCTTATAATATTCCAATACCCAATCCTATGTTCTCCCCTGGATTGAAGTCTGGAGACATGTTTGATTATAAATGATGGAGGAAAAAAGGTTTATAGGGCTTTTTCAGAGCATTATTAGAAACCCTAGAAACAATTGGCCAAGCAATTTATAGCCATGTGGAATGGATTTTATAATTCCAAACATCAATTATGTAAAGTTGCTAAGCACTTTCTCTTTAATTTTTGCTTCAATCTGTTCCTAACATCGTCAAGCATTGCATTAATATTCCATAAGGGACCCCATAACCGAGCAGGGTCTAATGATTGAGAGTGGTTTAGCTGTTTTTGGAATCTTTGGTAGAAACTTTTTTGCTCATAAATTAAATGAAAACTGACATAAATATGTTCAATTTTTCCTGAGTTATTGTGAAATTTATTATGTATTGTTATTTCAATATTGAAGTGTAAATATATGACATTCTCACCAAATAAAGATCACATCTGCAAATTAATACATTACATATTAATATCAAGAGGTTATTTCAACATCAACTACTGGTGCCATTTAAGTTTTTTAAGGCTCCAACATGTACAATGTTAAACAATTATTTGTGCAGTAATAAATATATTTGCTTTCAATACTAAATTCACTTGCTTACATCATATTATATTTTTATGTACATACATCTATCTTAGTAACAAATTTAAAAGGCTCATCAAAGTCCAACTATTTATATTGATTTTGACAAATTCAAATCCATATCTACAATTTATTCATCCAAAATCTCCCAACCTCCAATGTCATCTTCTATATTAAATGCAAGCACCTGCAAACAAGAAAAGTGTTGTAAGGCTCACTATTTACAAAAAAAATCACAATTAATGAAGGATTGAACAAGATTTCAAAAATATAATTAATAATTTCACAATCAAAGTGATGTATTTCCCACTCCATCTCCACTTAACTCTCTCACCCAATAGAATTTGAGTGCATGGATCAACTAAAATGTCAAATATAACAAATAAATTGTTTTATTTACTTTACCAATCCATGTCAAACTCCCTCAGCCAATAGAAATGAAGCACACGGATCAAACATGGATCCAAATTTCTCACTAAAATCTATAAATAGTAGAGTTGAGTCGAATACTTCTTTCCCATTCAAAAAAATATTTCAGTTTCATTTACATTTTGCTGTGCAAAAACTAAAACTTACTTGTTGCTGCTGACAGTTTACATCTTCTTGCTGTGCAAAGGCTGCTAACTAGCCAGGGGCAATCTCTTCCATGCTGTGCAAAAGCTGCTAACTAGCCAAGTGCAATATCTTCCATTTCCTATTTATTTACATCTTGGTAATCTTGTTCAATCCTTCATTAATTATATTGTATAGAAGTTTATATTGTATAGATAGATTACCATTAAAATTGTTATGAACAATAATGGCTGATTTAAATAGTTTACAAGCAGCTCATTATTATTCGTAACAATTTTAATGATAAAATCACTAAATATACAGTGAATCCTATGTTTTTTCAATTGATCATCTGTCATTATTCATAACCTGCTCTTTCATGGAAATAAAATATGTACTGCAGATCTGTTAAAAATATACTGCAGTTTTGCTAGAAATTTACTGTAAGTTTTGCTTCAAATATACATGCATTTAAATAGTGTAACGGTGAAACTGTAATTTCAAGCCATTATTGGATTGGCAGAAGCATTTCAGAAAACTTGAAACTATAATTTCTGGCCATTATTGGATTAAATTAAGCTTTATAAATTTAATGCTTTATAAATGCTTATTTCGTTGGGATATGGTGCGCAGTAAATATTGTCAGCTGTGATCAATGTCACCTATCGCCGATCACATGGGAATGCATTCATTCTCGCCAGGTGTTTAATTGTGTGAATCGACGACCTGGGTTTAACAGTACTTCATCGTTTGTCCAGACTGTTGCAGCGCATGAAAAAACTCGCACGCAGGTCGTCGATCACAAAAATATGGACTAGGGGAAGGGACCCCATAACCGAGCACTCTAAGTTTGAGGGTGTATATAGACGTATAAGTGTCCGATTAAGCCTTCGAAAAACCATCTATCGAATAGACGAAGAAGTTAAAAACATAAATATGTGAAATTTATAACTTGTTCATACCTAATGTGCATTGTGGAAAATAACATATACATAATGTGAAAAAATGTAACATTTGAACTAGTGACCGATAACTGTCCAATTTTAGAACCACTTGTTATCAATTTAATGCTTTATAAATGCTTATTTGTTGGGATATGGTGCACAGTAAATATTGTCAGCTGTGATCAATGTCACCTATCGCCGATCACATGGGAATGCATTCATTCTCGCCAGGTGTTTAATTGTGTTTAATTGTGTGGCAGAACTACTTGTGTTGGGACAGGCGATCAGCACGTGTTGGGGCAGATTTCATAATGGCTCGTGCAAAGCAGCCTGCCAACAGACCAGTTAGAAAAACGAGGAGTAAGCTGCAGAGGGGGGCGAAGTTCACAAATATCTCTTCTGATGAGGATAACATAGTCGACAAACAACCTCAAAAAACCACCACAGCGAATCCAAGGAAGAATCAGTCAAGAGCCAAAGCACAAAATTTTGCCTTCATCAATGCAGCGAATATACATAAGAAAAGAACAGCTTCCAATAAAATGAGGCATCCGCCAAAAGGCAAAGAATTTTCTTTTCATGAGAATATCACAGCTGCCCAAGATCCTGAAATCAACCTTACTAATCCAACTGTGGAAGTAACTGGAAGTACTGCTATAACAAAGAAAGTATACATAAGAGGGCAATGGACAGAAGCTGACATGAAAGCAGCCTTAAGGGACGTGGAAGAAAATGGAATGTCCACGCGGCAAGCAGCAACTAAGTGGGGAATCCCTAGTACAAATGTGACTGATTGGTTGTATGGAAAAAGAACCAGTAAGAGGAAGGGACCTCCAACTGTTTTAACAGATGAAGAAGAGAAAGAAATTGTTACCTGGTGCCAAGATATGGCTGAACTTGGCCATGGTCTTGAAGTCATTCACCTAAAGGCCTATGTAGCGCACATGTGCCAATGCAGACCAAACCCATTCAAAGATGGCCTGCCAGGAAAGTCATGGTGGTATGGTTTTCGAAGACGTCATCCTGACTTGACAATAAGAACTGCAGAAGGCCTTGACCGAGATAGAGCAGTCATGTTAAGGCCAAGAATTGTTGCTGCTTTTTATGATAACTTGCAAAAAATGTATGCTGCAAATCAGTATGGGCCAGACAAAATATGGAACTGTGATGAAACTGGTGTTCAAGCAGGCAGGAATTGTGGCATGCGTGTCATTGCTAAGTTGGGATGTAGAAGTGTTCCACATATTATGTCAAAAAGTAGGGAATGGATTACCATATTATGTTGTGTTAATGCAGCAGGACAAAGCATTCCTGGATTTTATCTTTTCAAAGCAAAGAGACAACTGAAGAACTATATAGCTGGATGTGAACCTGGAGCATGCATGGCAGCCCAACCACATGCTTGGATGACAAAAGAGTTGTTTATGAATTGGTTACATCATTTTGCAAGATCAGTTCCAGGTGGGGTTTCACCAAAAAATAGGCATCTTCTCATATTTGATGGTCATGGCAGCCATGTAGCTTTGGGCACAATCCAAGAGGCTAGAAATTTAGGCATTGACCTTCTGACTCTACCAGCACATACTAGCCATAAGCTTCAACCATTAGATGTTAGTGTGTTCTCTCCATTCAAGAACTACTTTAAAACAGTCAGGTCTAGATGGATGGCAAGGAACCCAGGTCTTGAAATAAGGAGGACAGAATTGGCAAAACTTGGCAGTCAAGCTTTCCAACTTGCACTTACACCTGAAAATATCAAGGCAGGTTTTCGAAGGACAGGTATATGGCCACTAGATCAAAATGCTCTTTCCAATGATATGAGGCCAAGTGAGGCCTTTGATGTTGAAGAAGATGAGGTGGCAGCTGTTGAAAACATATTGAGGATGGCGGGAGTGGAAGATGCAGATGTGCAACGTTGTTTAGAAGAACTTGCAAAAAATGTGGTAGGTAATGAGGAAAACCAAAAAACAAGGGAAGAGCATGTTGAGTCTACATGTTTTGGCATGCCTTCAGATTTTCACCTTAGTTCAGCAACTCATGTGAGCCAAACACAAGAAGCTACAGATATTGATGATAGCATGAGCTTACCAACACAATTCAGTGCACCTGAATGGATTAAAGAAGGGGCTGCTAACCTGGGCATGCAAATTGATTTCAACAATGAGGAAGTTTCAACTTCTATGCCATCTCCTCCCTCACCTCTTCCAAGCGAGGTGGTGCACTATTATGCTAACACATCGGAGTGGGGAGATCATGATGCAAATGGTTTAGATACAGGAAATTTTGAAGCTGATGACTTTTTAGCCAGTCAAGAGAACCAAGAGGTGATCTGCAACCAAGATGGGAACAACCAAGCATATAAACCAGTAAGCAAATTCTTAAAACTGCCAATTGAGAAGGTTCACACCCATGTACGGCTAAATGACGATGCAATTAGAATTGGAAGGCAATCTCAAATACTTACCTCTGATGACTACTTGCATTTACTTCAAGAACAAGAGACAAGAAAAAAAGAAATTGAAGATTTGAAGGCAAGGAAAAGGGAGCAGGCAAATGAAAGGAAAGCACAAAGGTTAATAGAAAAAGAAAAGAAGGGGCAACTTAAAATTGAAAGAGAACTGAAAAGGCAGAAAAAGGAAGAGGCACAGTTACAACGAAAAAAGGAGAATGAGTTGAAAAAGGAGCAGGCCAAAATCTCCAAAGAGCATGATAAACGGATGAAGGAATGGCAACAACGACAAAAGGATTCTGACCGACAAAATAGGCGATTGAGTAGTCCCTCAAATCCCCTACCTGATCAACATCATATTTTGTTGAGCATGTATAACACATTCATGCCTGCTTTTTCTTCCATTTTTAAAAACCAATCTAGCTGCCCATCTTCTCCTACAAGCAATGTTACAAATTCTGGAATTTTAGATCAAGTGTTGTTTAGTCAGACTGGCCAACTTTCAGAAGCTAATGCAAATGTTCAGGGTACACCTCCTACCATGCTACCTACTGCAATTCAATCTGTGAATGCTACCACATCAGAGAATCACAACGAAGTGCAACCTCCACCATTTCCAGGATTTTGGCCAAACTATTAAGTGAAAAGTTGTACAAATTTTGGTTTACATAACCTTCTTAGTAAGCATTAGTAAATTTTGTCGAGCTTGTAAATTTTGTCGAGCAGGCTGAAGTAGATATTGATAAATGTTATATATGTAATCGAATGCCTTAGCAGCAGGCTGAAGTAGATATTGATAAATGTTATATATGTAATCGCATGCCTTAGCAGCAGGCTGAAGTAGATATTGATAAATGTTATATATGTAATCGAATGCCTTAGCAGCAGGCTGAAGTAGATATTGATAAATGTTATATATGTAATCGAATGCCTTAGCAGCAGGCTGAAGTAGATGTTGATAAATGTTATATATGTAATCGAATGCCTTAGCAGCAGGCTGAAGTAGATATTGATAAATGTTATATATGTAAAACTTTTGGAACCCATCTTTACTGTAATTTTCTGGAGTAATGTATCTAATATTTTGAAATGGAAAACAATATGCTGTAATGGTATGTCAAAGAACTCGAGTTTATGCCATTCAATCTAACAATTGCACATAATATCAATAGGGGAAGGGACCCCATAACCGAGCACTCTAAGTTTGAGGGTGTGTATAGACATGTAAGTGCCTGATTAAGCCTTCGAAAAACCATCAATCGGATAGACAAGGAATTTAAAAACATAAATATGTGAAATTTATAACTTGTTCATACCTAATGTGCATTGTGCATTGTGAAATTACTACGCATTCAACCACTTCTGCCACACCATTAAGCACCTGGCGAGAATGAATGCATTCCCATGTGATCGGCGATAGGTGACATTGATCACACTGCCAATATTTACTGCGCACCATATCCCAACGAAATAAGCATTTATAAAGCATTAAATTGATAACAAGTGGTTCTAAAATTGGACAGTTATCGGTCACTAGTTCAAATGTTACATTTTTTCACATTATGTATATGTTATTTTCCACAATGCACATTAGGTATGAACAAGTTATAAATTTCACATATTTATGTTTTTAACTTCTTCGTCTATTCGATTGATGATTTTTCGAAGGCTTAATCGGGCACTTATACGTCTATATACACCCTCAAACTTAGAGTGCTCGGTTATGGGGTCCCTTATTACATACAATATTCCAGAATATTACAGCAAAGAAAGGTTCCAAAAACAGCTAAAACACTCTCAATCATTGGACCCTGCTCGGTTATGGGGTCCCTTCCCCTATATCATTACCATATCTAAAATATTGTTTTCCATTTCAATATGTTAAATACAATATTCCAGAATATTACAACAAAGAAAACTTCTCGCTGTAATTTTATGAAATATTGTATCTAAAATATTGAATTCGGAATTGTGTTTATTATGGCATGTTTTGTGAAGTTCAGAGATTCTAAAAATATTAGTAATTTCTTTATTTGATATTAACATCTCATTCAATCTCAATTCTTTAAAATAGATCATTGCCTTAGCAAGGTCACAGTCGACCTTACCTGCTTGAATGGAACTTTAATTCTGCGAAGGCGATGCATGGACATGTTAGTGCAGTGGGAATGCCGTCACTTTGCAATTGTTACTTTAGAAACCCATGAAACTCCTATCGAAGACGTGAAACATGTGCAGCTGCAAGGGAAAGACATTTTTGGTTGTGTGAGTGAGACAAAAATACAAATTTATTTAGTAGCAACTTACAAAATTCCTGCAGACAAATTAGTGTCAACAAATTAAAATTTCTTGTTAAAAAGATAGTTCAAAGAAGAAGTATTGTCAAATTCCCAAAATATAATGTGTTTAAAAACACATTTTTGCATACTGTTTAAAAACACATTTTTGCCACCAGAGATGCTGCTGAGCTCGTTGGGGTGCAGAGTTTATATGTTTAAGAGATGCTGCTACACTGAATCGGGGAAAACGCAAGCAAACCGGTCCAATCTGCAGGCCGTAGTCTCTGATGACTCAATCAAAAGATGTGTTTATGACTGTTTTAGAAAATGAAGGAGCACAGATTGACCAGCATCCTGCAAACAACCTTCACACAATCAGTCTTAAAAAAATGATGGTCACCATTCATATTTCCACAGCAAGATTGAAGACATGAAAATAGTTAGAATACAGTAAGGGCAAATAAACATTCTTGCGCACAAACCTGATTATATTGTATCTTGTTCATGTCCAAGGCAGTCTTTCACAATAAGGCAGGACCTATAGATACAAAAACCCAAACAAATCATAGGTCATGCTGGTAGATAATTTTAATTTCTGGCTATGGAGTTAACAATTGCCCCAAATAGTTTAAAAACCTCCACTTCTTACATTTAACTCTGGATGTTGAACTCATGAGCAGCCGCAACATTCTTAACCCTATAAAGGGTTTGCTTAGGGCCAGAGGAGTGGCAATCAGAATTAACTCTGCTATAATTTTGCCCTCGAGTCTGCCTGTAGTGGTGCTCCAGCTGATGCTTATTACTGTCATTTTTAGCTTCCCACTGGCCACGAATGACTCTGGTAACTGTAAAATTCTGCCCATTGCGAGGTGGATCAAACACCAATGGCAAATAGTTGTCTGTGTCACATTCAAGCCTGGCATTTCGAAAGTGATCTTCTAGAAGACGTCGGCCCTGTGAAATAAACCCAGAACATTATGAAACCCTAGAACAATCTTTATGTGAATGATTGTTACATACAAATCTATAAGAAGATAATGGCAAACAATTTGTTGCCAAAACCCTATAAAATAACTTGCAGAGAAAGAACACAATGCACCTGGAGTCTGGCATATGTGATTTCGCAAATCTTTTTGGAATTAAATATAGCCCATTGGTGCATGTGGAATTCTCTAACTTCCACCAATTAAACTCAGAAAACACAGATTACTTGACATAATTTGTTAGATTGAATACATTACACAATAATTTCCAAACAAACTTTTTAGGTTTATACGCTTCTACAAGAGACTTTTAACTCGAAACATTTTAAATTAGACCAAACAGAACAATTTATCCAGACTGAACTCGTAGGTTCTGAAAATCCTCATAAGCTTCAATTAAATGTCGTTCAAAATCCGTAATTTCTGTACTAGAACACTTAAAAACATAATGCAGAAACGAAATGAAACCAATAGGAAATAACATGTACACCAGTCAAGTAGAGACCATGCAGAAAAAAACACTATGAAAAATAAAAGCAATAACGGCGTGACTACAGAATTCAGAAGCATGCATAGGACTGAGAGTGAGATTCGGTGCCTTACCGTTATGTTCTGAACCCCCATATTTTTTCCCATGCAACTTGCCCTTCGCTCCTGGAATGCTAAGACCCTTATTCCTTTCCTGCTGGTCTTCGTATCCTTAATGTTCATCAATACAATTGGTTAGAAAGCATCACTGCCATATATTTTCTATAAACTATATCATAGCTGTCGCATATCGGTGAGCTGGTGATGTGTAATGTCTGTTACGGCCGTGTCCCTCTCATTTTTAATGGCTTCTGGACTCAAAGGTCATTAATGGCGAACATGATTATCTATGTACCCTTACAATAAAATAAAACAGAAACCAGAAACCCAAAAGTCATTGACGAGGATTACGATGGTGACAGGAGTAGCAGGGCCTCGATCAAAGCTTATTAACACCAGATGACTGAAGCTGGATCTTCACTCGCTTGATCCAAACAGGGAATGACACGATGAAAACAAAATAAAATGGGCGAGTGTACGCTGTTCGATAGTGCTTCGCCCTCATGAAAAACAAATTGGGAACTGTTTTCACCCGTGATTTCATCCACCATTCCAGGCGCCATCTTCTCCTTGCAACACGGATAACTACGCATTCAACCACTTCTGCCACACCATTAAGCACCTGGCGAGAATGAATGCATTCCCATGTGATCGGCGATAGGTGACATTGATCACAGCTGCCAATATTTACTGCGCACCATATCCCAACGAAATAAGCATTTATAAAGCATTAAATTGATAACAAGTGGTTCTAAAATTGGACAGTTATCGGTCACTAGTTCAAATGTTACATTTTTTCACATTATGTATATGTTATTTTCCACAATGCA
Organism: Taxus chinensis; assembly: GCA_019776745.2. NCBI lineage: Eukaryota > Viridiplantae > Streptophyta > Pinopsida > Cupressales > Taxaceae > Taxus > Taxus chinensis. Next base: position 552,855,560 of record CM034155.1, read on the forward strand.
CATTAGGTATGAACAAGTTATAAATTTCACATATTTATGTTTTTAACTTCTTCGTCTATTCGATTGATGGTTTTTCGAAGGCTTAATCGGGCACTTATACGTCTATATACACCCTCAAACTTAGAGTGCTCGGTTATGGGGTCCCTTCCCCTTACAGATGGCAGCTTTACACAAGTGGCAGTTGCCACTTGCCAGTACTTACATACTTACACAGTTGTTACAAAAAGTACTTTGCAGTTAATACTTGATTTTCATTTTGAGTAAGTAGTAATTATTTGTGCGCTTTACCCGTAATGTGCTTCAGGGGTAAGGAACTTGGAGTGTCGTATTTCATTTCCAATATCACTGCAATTAAAATGCTTTTCTGTAACGAATATGATTTACCAACTTTTAATCTCTAATCACTCTGCCACTTTGAACTGTTGTACATTCCACCTAACCTTTTGTGCAAAATAAGCTCTCAAATGTAAAAAAGATTAAAATAGGTTCCGACTTTACGTATTCCACGCAAATTCTCCTTTCATCTTCTGGGTAATCGTTCTGGACCTCTGGTTATCTCCCAAAAGTCTGGATTCCTGTTTGGGGAAGTTGCTCTCTACCTTCATCGGCGATGGCTTCTGCTTCTGAATCTGCTAATGCCATAGCGACAGAGCTGCTTGAGACTAACGACTTTGATCTAGATCGTCTTATTAATCGAATAGACTCTTTTCTCTCCCAGGTACCCGTCTTCTTAATTAGCTCTGCAATTTATCATATGCTTAATGAAGTTGTATGTTTTAAATAATGGTTTTTTTTAATGTGCAGAAATCCCTCGGCCGTAAAAATCCATCAGGACATACATTTTCTGATATTATCCAGCCTGCTTTTGGGGATATTTCTAAACTTCTCGAAGGAGTTTCACAGGGAGCAAAACTGATTTCAGATCATGTAATTTTTCTTTAAACTAATTAGCCTAAATGACTTGACTGGATTAGTAGATGAATGAAAGTAATTGTTAAGACTGATCATTTTGTTTTTTTATATTTATAGAAAAAGATGCTATCCAATTTATCCAGTGAAGCACAGAAAACAGCTGTTAGAGTCCTAAGCGGAATAGGAAATGCTCACAGGGCGGCAGCAGGGTTTTTATGTAACGCACCAAAAATACCAACACAAGGACAACACAGTGAAATACAGGGTAACTTTTTTTTTTGACTTGCTTTGACTCAACACGACACAACATGTCGTCACAAGGTTACAACCAGCACTTGGAACCACTTGTTACAGGGAAGACCACAAGGTCAGCACTGAAACGTTCACACTTATCAAGGACAATTTATTTTTCTTTTTGACGAGACAACATGGAAGTCCAACCACATGACACACTCACAGCTAGGGCAAGCCACAGTAAGAAATGGTCAGGGTTTATTTATTTTGGTAAGACACCCTTTTAGCTCATGACTTAAGTTTTCAGAAGGAATCAATATATGGTTCGCACAAATTCATCTCACCAACTAAGTTAATTTCTTAGACACTGTGGAGTAGTTCACTTAAAGTCTTCTCCTACTTACTAAATCTTAATATCTTCCGGAAACTAACCATTGTTTTCCTTTAAGCTTGTTTAAGAGTTCACCCCAAAGGGATAGTGTTCGCTAGTTTAGCTAGGGGTATCAATTTATAAATGTTTACTTCACAAGGATGTTTTCATTTTGATCACTCATGGAAGTATTTGATTTCAATTAGATCACCTTTACATTTATTTGTTGAATATAAAATTATTATTTTTGTTTAGCTTCATTAAGGGTTAACCGACTCATTTTACTTTACTTATAAAATATTGTCACTAAGTCTTAGAAAGATTTAACTTAACAATTTATTCTCAAGATCAAAGTTTTACAATACTCATATCAATGTAAAGATTGAATGCCATTTCTCACAAGGATAATTTCAAGCTTAACTACACAAGAACAAGACACTTTATTTCACCATTACCAAACAATACAAGGCAAGAGGTCATATCAACTCTCTTTACAAGCAATGTTACACAATTTAAAACACATTGGACATTTTTACAAGGAACTTCATAATGGTATAGATGAAACTTTTACACTCTTTTCTTCTAGTCTACTCGCATAATCCATCTGCACAAATATTAACTAGAGTCAGTTCGCTAGAACTGAGCATGTTAAGTCTATATATTGAAATAATAAGCTAACATTTAACAATTGACATGAAAGGAATGTTCTACTTCATGATAGGATCAAAGCACAAACCAATAATCTACTTTTCACACGAGGTAAGGATCTACACCAGCCAACAATGAGGAAGTCAAACATTCCAACTAGCAGTATATCACAAAACAAAGAAACAATCCAAGAACTCATGGGATAGGAACGAAAGGTCAATAGTATAGAGAATTTTGATCATGCAACCGTATGGATTACGTGACTTAAATCTAATATTCAAACCATCCACCATAAAATGGAAAGAAAAACTTGAGAGTCAAGGACATACTAGTTACGATCAAGACGCGAAACAAAACATAGTTACCCAGTCCTTCCAGGAGGATGTTTCATAGCAATAAAGGGATACGTGACCCCAAAGGAAACATTCCATCGTTACAATCTAAACAAGAGGTCTACCGCCTCTTCCTTACAAGGTCTTTTAAAAGTAATAAACGTTAACAACTAGGATTCTCTCTAATTTCTTTGGTTTGCAACTAGGATTCTCTCTTCCTAGAACTTTCTATTGCTAAAGGTTGTATCCTGAATCCCATTGATCTACTTTCGGGCATTGAGGACAATAATGAAATTTCCTTCTTTCCTTCCTAATGTCTAATACTAGAATAGATTATTGAAGAAACTACAAGCCGCAAGCCTTATTAGGAAACGAGTAATAAACAAAATAGCTCACAAGCAGGCTACACTCTAGGTAGGCAAGCATGACAACTTTTAAATGGAAAGCCTAAACAAACTTCATTCGTAATCTTCATAAATAGCATACATACTATTATCCAAGACCAAATAGCACTATGTGTAAAATGTTGTACAATATCAATTCAATTCATTCCAGCAGGACTCTCACTTACGCCACAAATTACATTCAATAGAAAGGTAATCAAGGAGTAGTGTTACAACTAATAAAAACAAGAGCCACTCTAGCTAAGGACCCAGATTTCTGTATTTTTTGATATTCCTTATCAATGATGATAAAACACCGCAAAAGAAATATACATGCATTTTTGTTTTATCCAGCGGTAAGTCTACATTCAGTAGATCTGAAAGGTGATAACTATCTTGTCAGCACAAGCAAGGGAACAAGCCAAAGAGGAAAGAAGCATTCGAGTGGGGCAGAAGTACTAATGAAGGAAACCCCCTAAGGAAGCAAAAAGCAGGAAGTATCTACTTATCGAGCAGAAATCAAACCCAAGCATTTATGAGCTTCTATTGATTTGATATCGCTTAGGGTAGCCATAACCAAGCATTTTGAAAGGTAACATTTTTTTTTAAGCTTCCATGTTTCATAAGAATGTCTCTTTCCATTTCAGATGATTTGATCCAAAATAAACAAAGCAAGTACAACATTGTTCTCAGCCATATAATTATAACAAAGTAAAGATAACAACAATTTTCCCCTATGCAAACCAATCATGAAAGGAACAACGATTCAGGAGAAGGAACAGGAAAATAAAGAAACCAATGCAATCAAGGACAATCGATAGAATCAAACACAATATTCCATCTTAAAGCGTCATTTCAGGTAGTAGATCATTTATTTCATGCAGTTGAAAAAGGAAAGCAAAATATTTCAGGGGCTAGTCTTAACATGCCTGGTTTAGAACGCCATCTCCATATGATTGTTTCAATGCCGTTGCTTGCCTTTAACCCAAAGTGCTTTGCGAGCTCGAGCTAGCGCCACAATCACGCAGTGAAAAACAGCTACAAACCAACCCCATGATTTGAAGCTCGGACACGAGACATATTGATTACACCACGCTCCTGGCTCGGGTAGGCATCTACCGTGATGATACACAACCTTTTCCTTCATCAGATTTGGGGACAGCATCAAAATCTCGGTGCAAACATTGCAGCTGTAGCTTGAAAGTTTGATAATTTCAACAGAGATGTCTCCCGCATAGATCAATGGCACAAAATCAGACCCCAACGCCTTTCTACTGTACAAAGACACTCCCCCGAAGACTTTCCATTACCCAAAAATAATGTTTGTAGGGAAATCCCTGTCTAAGGTCCTCGCCACATCTGTTGTCACCCATTGCAATACCATCTAGATAATATGGCACAGCATCCCCGCCCACAAAATAGAGAAATCACATCCACACCATCTTCAACAGCAGTATCAAACGCAGGAAGAATGTCAGAATGATAGCAACCAGTCATCCAACATACCTTATATGTTGCAAGCCGAGATTTGGGTGCCATTCCTTTCTGTGTGCAACTTTGATATGAAATAGATCCGCCTCTATGAGGTCCTCTCCCATGGGTTACATCGTAGAACAAACAAGGTCTCAGTAGGGAGTCTTGGTAAATAAATTTCATCAAGTCTGCTAGAAGCATTCTCACTGTCACATAGTCGATTATGAAGATATAACTCAGTGCATGCTCTGGATCTAAAAAAATATCCTGCTACCTTCATCTCCCAAGATGTTTTCTTCAACACTGCATAGATCTTCTGTGCCTGCGGGTGTGATCTGTCACCATCACAAAAAGCATGCGCCATTTTATTGGCTTTAATCTAACTACACCAAGATTCTTTTTAATTCCTTTATCCTTCATCGATCTCCTAAAAGCTCTTGCAAAGCAAACTGTGCTTCATGAATATTCTGACATGATACAGATCCACGCCTAAGAGATTCTCTTCCATGCGTTACAGCATAAAACAAGTAAAGTCTCAACAGAGAATCTCTGTAATAAATTTCATCGGGTCTCCTGGTAACACTCCTACTGTCACTTAATCGATTTTGATGAAAACATCTTAAAGGAGAGTCCCGAATTTGAGGATGCGTAATCGATGCCGAACAGATAACAACAAGGTTGGACCACCTGCTTGCTGGAGCGTACACCGCGTCGCAAACTCCGTCGACCATGGCCATCTGTTCCAGGCTGAGCTTTCCCTCCTTGAACAAATCTACGCCTTTTATTTTTCAGGCGGTCTGCGCAGGCTAAGCTCCTTGAAAAGTCCCCAAGGCGAGCGTAAGCCTCCATGGATTTACATTCCCCGAGCAGCTCGTCAGGAAGGGTTTCCAAATCCAGGTCGAGCCCAACCCTGGCAGAAACGGCCTTCTGTTGCCGAGAAAGGACGTCAAAATGAGCAGAGAGTGAAGAGAGACCAGAGCTCGGCCGCTTTCGCTGTAGAGCACAGGATGCGCAACTCCTTCTTTGTTCTGTAGTTTCCTTCGAATCCTGATGCTCGAATTTGAGGATGCATTCTGTACTGAACAGACAACAATGAAGTTGGACAACCCGTTGGTTGGAGCGCTCAAACAAAACTTCTACTACAGCTGCAAGATTTGATCGAGCTCCTTCCATGTTAAACTCACCACCTGGAAAGAAGCGACTTTCCAAGATGAAAATGCAAGACAGTTCAACAACAAACTTTATCTCGTTCTTTCTACTACAGCTGCAAGATTTTGCTACAGCTGATCACGACTGTGTGGTCGCGTGCAATGTCCAGAACATCAGGATCGACACCCATGGCTCCTTGGGTTCGCCCTGCAGCTCACAGGATTAACTCTCACTGGAAACCACGGATTTTCTGGGGTATGTTTACTTCTCTACCCTGCAGCTGCTGTCAATCGCCGAACACCTCCTCACGGCACTGTCCTAGGAGAATTTCAGTTCTACACCCATGAATCTCGCCTGTACAGCACGATTTTTGCGAACCACACCCATTTCGCGTAGCAAAAACGTCTGTTTCAGCATTGATGGAGCGCAGCAAGCATCCGTGGTTTTGGACAGAAACCACAGGCAGCCCACGTGACAGAAAGGAGTCATTAGGAGATTTGCAAATCTGAAAATCAGTGGGTGCGGCCACCGACAGGGAGAAAAAATTCAACACGCCAAGCAAAAGGGTGCAGGGCTCATTAATGCCATGGGGGGAGGGAGACGAACACAAGGAAAGTCAGATAAAAATCTGATTCCATCACGTCACACAATAAAATCTCCACCTGCCACGCCAAGGAGATGAAGTTGGCCGAGTCCAGGTAAGTTAGGGGGGGGCATTACATTTTTGTTCTAGCCTCTGTTTTAGAGAGGTTGGAGAAGATCTCGTTCAATAAAAAAGAGTGCTTCATACTTTTGAAAAGAATGAATGATTTAGCCAAATGCATTAAACAACTCAAAGCCAAATCGGGCTTAGATAGTGTGTTGGAGAAAAAGACAGAAGATGCTCTCGGCTTCATAGTTCAAGGAGCAATAATGTGTTTTACTCAGATCGGCATGAGAAAATGTTACAAGTAAGTAGAAAATGTTACAAGTATCTCTATTCCAATTATACTTCTTTTTAGATTTGTATTTCTTTTATTTATTAATTTTTTTTTGTAAAATAGAACTATAGAGCTATCACAATCGAGGAAAAATATGAAAATTCATAGTTATATTTTGGACACAAAAACATAACCCGTTTATGTGCACACCACATTTCACCCTCGTAATCTCAACCATTTAAAAAAAATATGGTAACTTAGAAACTAGATTCAAAGCATAAGATCTATTGCAGTCCATGAGACCACATTTCAGGTATTTAATCGAACAGTTTGCAGGCACCAAAAATCCACCATTTTGCATTTGCTTGAAGTTTTATAAAACCTTTTCCCATAATCCATTCTGAGCATACCATAAATCAATACATTCCAAGAGACTACATTTTGCAGAGAAGTTTTGACAAATAGATCACATATGTTCCATATGCGATCCCGCCTAGCATTATTATTGTTATTATTATTTTAAGGCTTCACTGATACCACTCATATGACAAATAACTGATTTCAATTAAACTTTGGTGGATGCCCAATCTCTGTCCATAAGCACCTCTTTTTAATCGATAAATCATTCCAATTGCTCCATATCTCTTCCGTTGATTCTTCAATGTCCTCTTCAGATGGAATAGGAATATGTGATAACAATTCATACACGTTTCATATAAACATGGGTGAACTTCCCTTGGAAGTATCTGTTTCCTCATTGTCTCTCGAGATATCCTCATCTTTATATTTTCCACTACTGGAATTACTTACAAGCTCCGCCAAGCAAGAATATGAGAAATAGCGATCATCTTTGTATTTGAAATATTTTGTAAAATTACAGTCACGATCACATCATCGATTGCTTTTGAATGCACCAGAGAAGAAATCAACCTCAGAGAAATTTTAGTTTGGAATTTGCCCTTGTTTTTGCTGACATGCAAACTCCATAAGAGAATCCATTACGGCAACCCGTAAGGTAGGACTTGGAACTGAAGAAACCACGATTTCCCTGAGAAGCCGCAACAGCTCCCTGTATTTATTCCACAACCAGTTCCTATATACGTCTTCAGCCTTTTCTCCGTCATCATTTTCTCCTCCTCCGATTCTCTTCCTCTTCTTATTCAACCTCTGCGAAGAATTTTTCACGACGGAGGTTGCGAGTTCGGTTCTGGGCAGAGGTAAAAAGAATGCCTGAAGCATTATTAAAGGCTTCCAATCCCTGATCAAAATGTGTCTCATTTTTAAGGCAGGAGGAAAGTGGTGAAATAAGAATGGGAGCATTGTTGACATGAGCTCTGGAAGTGAGAAGCTCCTGTCCTAATCCTGGTTATCCTTCTTCTTCTACACACAACTACCAGAACAACCAATTGCATACACGCCTTTCTTCACACGTTGCAACTATCCATATTACTGCTAAATTTACAACGTTGACTTGGGTTTGCTTGTGGTTGAATCCTCTGGATCTCAAAATGAAGTCCGTGTAAAGCAATTTCAGGGCGGCCACACCCTGCAAAACCCCTGCCACATGCCAGTTAAATGTACCTGGCCCTCACCCAGACGCCTCCAATAAATTCTTCCACCGCCAATAATGTCTAGCAGGGTTTGGTATTTATAGCAGGGAGCTAGATCAACTGGTCTCTTTACAGAAAACATTACAAAAGCCCTTAGGATTTTTATTAGGGTTTTGAAAATTTCTTCTAGGGTTTGGAATCATTTTTCTTTCTTCTCGATGAATTGAAGAAAAAATAGAATCCATCTAAGAGAGCTATGATTGGGAGTAAGCAACTAGGATGGTCGGAGGGGGACTGAGGGGAAAGGACGATGGATCTTTATCTTTGGGCATAGATAACACTAAGATCTTTCATAGCACTCGACATCCACTGAAAGAAGGGCAACAAGAAGAAGGGAGACAAGTCATCAGATCACGTCCACCCCGTAATCCAAGGGCAGGGGATAAATCAAACCAGAATGACCATGAACCTCCACAATAGTTTTCGGCTCCCACATATGTCATTATTAAATCTTGGGCTTATGTGGACGAATGACGATGATTACTATGGTAGAGTTTTATGTGGAATTGTGTGCCACGTGTATGGTGGAGGAGTATCTGCACTTCATCAACCAAACTACTCATGATCGCCCAATAGTTTGTCGCTTGTTAGAGAGAGGGAGGACTTTTTCCACAATGAATATGCATTTCAACATAATTACAAAATAATGTCCTACATTATAAGTTTAATCCCCAACTTGCCTATGCCACATGGCAAGAGCCCTTTCCACATCACCCAAAAAATTATGTAAGGCTCACATTGTGTTAGAATTTTGTAAGTACCTATTCACTGGATAAATTTTAATTTCTAAACCTTATATAAAACCCCTCAAATTAGGGAATTAAATTTGGTGGCCGAATCTTCCCGTCACATGAAATTCCTACAATGGTATCGCAATTATCAATTCAACATTTTTTTTTTGGAAAAGAAAAGAAAAAATAGAATATCAAAGCTTTTGTATGATCCTCAATTTTAATGTTGGCCCAATTTTAATTGTTCTAAGATCTCACCCCATATTTTTCAAGTAAAGAGTTTAAATATATTCATAAGGTAGTCAAATATAATCTGCTCATACAATCGAATGTTGTGGATGTTGATCTTATCAAGTTAATGCTCTCTACATGTGTATTGTCTTGCAAGCTGAAAAATATTGGAATTTTATGTCTAACAATAACGAGGAAAAAATCCCAAGCATAAAACAAGGGAATTTTATGGTTAAACACTTTTGGAATGAATCTACTATCTTTAATAAGACATGAATGTTTTTAATGAAGGAAAACAATTGGGGACCCCAAATTTGAGGATTAAATATCATCATTTTTTTAGAAAACTTTATATCCATCTCCTGTAGTTTTTGCTGCAATGTTTTCATGTTTTCCATGCATAGCATGACTTTGCATCTAACTTGCTTTGAAAAAAATTTTGAGCATCTGTCAAATCTCTACCTTGCTCCGCATGGCAAGATGGAAGCAAAGTATGAAAGACACCTGTTAATGACCACATCTACTATCTATAAGTAGCAATTTCTCATAGTCAAGATGGTCGACGATGTAGAGTTTTTGAACCGTAAGATGTCTGTCACTTCTTAGCGGGATGGGGGATTTCCCTAGTGAATATGCCTTTCGGCGTAAAAAAAACACATGGATACAGAAGCTCATAACAGTCTGCACCTTACAAAGAGATGGTTGTGAATCATAAAATTTACTGAAACCTAAAGGAAAACACCATACCTATCTAAATTTACAACTTATTTGCATAGATATTTATCAGGCTTATGAGGAGTGACAGGTGGTCTTTGCAAAGAGGACGATCCTTTTTAGCAACTCCTCTGTATTTTCTCCCCACCATTTTGTACACCACCTAATTTTCGTCCTTCATAAACAAAAAGGTCGGCATCACCTTCACATCCAGTTTTTCTACAACACTCTGCACGACACTAACAACAAATAAAAACTTTAAAAAACACCCCCCAAGACACAAAATTTTATAGATTTGGATTCAGAAACAGGGTAGAAAAAATTACTTTGAATTCATCCACGTCAAATAACAGAAATAGAACAACCGTGTACTTGAGAGGTACCCTCCTCGAAGTAACCTTTCACGAAATTTAGAGGGCGCACATCACTCCACAAATAAATGAAATCACAATTGGGGGTGTTTGGCAACCCCAACGATTCAATTGTCATTATGCCTGTTGTAACTGCCGCCCAAAGCCAAAGATAATCCGCCACCCCCACCAGCCATGGATCTTCTGTGTGTCATAATTTATCATATTGGCGACCAATATGCCGAAAAGTGATAAACAAATGGAAGCACATGTTCAGTGCTCCTCTTTAATTTGGGCAGTGCCACTTCTAAGAGATACATCGCCATCGAATTCCAAACCACATCAGAAATTAATTAATATTTATCGACAAAACATCCTCGTCATAAACGACACAAAAAAAGGATGCAATCAAACTGCAGATGCGTAAGAGACGAAATTATTTCCGACCGTTTTGATGGTTGACAATGCAACAATTTGGGATCATCGGATTTTTTCAGACACTGGTGGGTTGTCCACCTGTGTTTACGTATTTCGGCATAGTAACGTACTAACAATCAGATGTGAGGTGTACAATGTTAACATTGAAATAGAAATATTGCTGAGTGGAAAAGGAAATTGAAATAGAGAACAAAGAACCATGTTTCGATTGAACCTAACAATGAGAAATAAAGGCAAAACCATGTGGGGAAGAATGAATTGTCATAAACAATGTTGTTGATAGACCTAATAGCATCATTTACAAAACAAGTTTGAGCCCATAAATTTACAAAAAGTATGTTTTTCTGGTTGATGTAGAGAGAAATGTAATGTTGCAATTGATCCATAGTCAACCTATCATGAGTCAATAGGGTTGGTTGCTCTTGAAAATAACTCTTCGTTCAACTTGCTTAATGCACAAGCTCTTGAGTTTGGTTTCTCAGAGTGCAAGCGCACATGACCTGTTCAAATGACAAACACCCCCTTAAAGGACTGTGTTTGTGGACTTCACGCTGCCTCTACCGTAATTTTTGTTGTCACCAAAACTTCTCGCTGCTCTAGCTCGAACATCTTCTTCTTTTTTTTCTCTTTCCACTTGATAGTGAATGTGTGGGTTTTAGGTGGTTATGGGATATTCAAAAATCAGATGCCTAGAGCTTGCCATTAAACAAGCACATGATGTGATAGTGCTCAGGTAAAGTTTCTTTATTTCTTGCTCTTCGATATCTTTCCCCTAAACTAATTCATTGGGAGTGATATAAATAAAGAAAAACAAAACAAAAAAATAAATAAATCATGTATTTTCCTAGCAAGTATGAGTACTAATAGCAATTGATGATAAGATGGACAACCACAACCTTCAATTTTTGAAAAGCCCTTTACTCTCCCATTGCCAATTCCACTGGGCATACTGACTCAGGGTCGGTTGATTATGGTTCACTTGCAACACAAATTTTTCCTCTACGTCGACCGAAAATTCATCCTTTGTGCAAATTTGTAGGTCAAAAAATGTCTTCTGAATTTTGTTACTGCCTCTATCATCAACAATGTTTAGGACAAATCGTTCTGTCCACATCGTGTGCTTGTATTTCTCATCGTTGAATCCGATCAAGACACGGTGCTTTAGATTTTTGTTATAATTTTCGTTTCCACTTACCATTATTTCTCTTTCGATGTTAACATCGCTCACTTAGATTGCTAGTTTTTTTTGGAAGTGAGTACTCAGGAAAAATCGGTTGGTTGGGTCAAAAAATGTCTTCTAAATGTTGCTATTATCTCTATCGTCGACAATTCTTAGGAAAAACTTGTTTTGGACACATCGTTTTCCTATATTTCTTGTCATTGAATTTGATCAGTACACGGTGCCTTTGTTGTTTATTATAATTTCCGTTTCCACTTACCATTATTTCTCTTTTGGCGTTAACATCTCACACCTAGATTGCTAGTTTTTATTTGGAATGAGTACTCAGGAAAATATCAACTGGCAAATAACATCACATGCATTATGGGATTGTTTAATATACACTCCCAAATATAGGTGGTAAAGTAGTGTGTCCTTCTTTTCGAACGCAGAAGTAGCTTCTTGGCTTATCTAGCCAAAATCATCCTGGCTGTTGCTGTATTTGTCGGTTTTATCCCATTGTAAACACCTTTTGGTGTAATAATGGTTTGCGATTTCGCTACTTCTTTTCTTTAGCCATAACAAAGAATTATTATTTTCTCAGCATAATATCTATTGGTGATTCTGCCGCTTATTGTAAAAAAACAAACTTCTATATATGTTAACATTTTTTAATCTTCTTTTTGAATATTTCTACATCACCAACCGTATAATTTAATAAATGTGTTGACAAATATAAATTCTCATACAAACGTTTTACACTTTATTTTCCATATATTTAAAAATAAAAATACTCAAAAACACCCCCCCCAACACACCAAGAAAAAAACATTAAAATTAAAAAGTGTGCTATGCTTTCAAACACTAACGATGTCAGTATCCTCTGCTCTTGGGCTTGACATGTAACTCAAATTTGTTCTTGATATGTGGCTCTTTGAAGAAGGGAATTCCTGCTGGTGAGAGAGAAGACATCTGTACACACATTCCATGTGGAAGTTTGTGCCGACACTATGGAAACACTTTTAATGTTTCCCCTTCTGCATATTTGGCAAAGCAGACAGCACACTCCGCTACCAATATTTGGGTCAGACCTCATTGTGCTTTAGACAATAGAGGGAAGTGCTTCTACAAATTTTTCTCTTCAATCCGGTATTTTTCTAGCCTTGCAACCTGATAATAATGAAAACCCACAGATTTTCATTACAAAATTTTGTCAACATTCACAATACGAATGCGAATTGGTTTTATAAATTCATAACAATGAGCTTGTCTTTCAGAGTCAAGTCATTACATGCATTATCATTTATATGATATACCTACAATTTTCTTATATCCTCTTATAATCTTGTTTATGGTGAGAAAATGGACTTATCCCTCAACCAGACCCTGTGTTTCCCCAAACAAATGTCAAAATCTCTGCAATGCATTGTTCAGAGTGTAAGTCTGCAAAATCAAATTCCATTTCTTCTCTTCTTCTTCTGTTTCGATCCCATTCCCTGTAGATAACAATGTTGTCAAGGAAGAGGAACATGGATTTGAGGATTGGCGGGCATGGGTTCTTAGATCCCTGCAATGGTCGGGGAAGATAATCGATTAATGGTCAAGAAAAACTCCACGCTCACAATAAAAAGAGGTTTTCCAAATCAAAACACTGCTACAATGTCTTTATTGTTGAAATCTTGCATTATGTTTTGAACATGCCCTTGATCTCTTAATGTCACACTTCCTTTCTTACTATTTTTCCCTCCATTTGTCTCTAAATTATTCAAACTCCACTTTTCATGAACACTTATGTTGAATCTTAAAATGCGTTCTTTACACACATCCATCTCCATTTTTAATGAGTGGATGCGAGAATCAGTATGAACTGAGGTTTTTTCCAATGACATTATGTTGCCCTTGTCCAAATAATTTATGGTTGCCAAATCTTTAATGCCATAGATGACTAATTTTTTTGTATAGAGACTTCATATTCTTCTCGACAACTTCTCGAATATATTCAAAGGGAAAGTCTTTAATCCAAAGATTTCCAAAGGGCGATTGTAATTGCTTAGTTTGGAGATCCTTCACGTAGAAATGGCTACGAATGATAAATATTGGTACGTTAAGATGTTGTGGTGTATGTCAATCTCCATTTATTTGGTTCGAAATATCATCTGGAAATACTGTCATAAGAACATAGAAGATATGAATGTATTTCTTTAAATGAGAAGAAGTCTATAAATGGATTATTGTGGCTGCATCAGATGACCATTTCTAGCCATTTGAAGCTGTAGGGCACTTGGACTCTCATGCTATGCTCCAGATCACCAAATCTTCTTTACACACAGGTCCAGTCCTTAAGCCATTGGAAAAATACCTTAAAGTTGAACTGGAATTTTGTGGTACGATGACATATCAGATGGCAGATAACAATGAGTACAGTTTCAGCCACGTGTATGGTAGATCTCAATGCGTACATCGTTGACCAAAAAATCATGCTCATTCATGTCTTTGTCTGTGTCAGAACCCCTTGGGCTTTCTAACTTAGAACACGCCTTTTGGCATAAAAATGTTTTTCGTTTCCTTTTTTTTATAGTCAATTTCATATTTAAAAAAAAAACATTAAAGTATAATTTTTAAAATAAAATTCTATGACGTTTTTTTGAGCGTTGACTATTTCAAAATTCTATGACGTTTTTTTTTTGGCGTAATTAAATTAAGTTCTATAAAAATCCCTGTTTGTAGTGGTAAACTTTGGTGGTCCCGTTATGTTGAGTGTACGTAAATACAAGACTTTTTTTATCTCATTATATTTTCATAAAAAGGGTAAACAGAAAAACATTGCTGATACATTAAAATCTAATTATTATCGCTGCAATTTTGCCATTAAATGATTTTTTAAAATTTGAAAAAGGAATTCATATGAGTAATACATACCTTACAAAGAGAGGAAAAAATTCCATTCGAATCGAACTTCCCAAGGCCAACATCAATCATACATTCTTAGACATCTTGTTTGACGCGACATCTTTCTTTCTCAAACCTGTGACAACAAAACCAGGAGGCTTGAAAAATCTAGTGGCTCTGCCATGGTAGTCAACCTCTATTTTCGGTGTCAATGAAGACATCCACTCCAATGTATTCCATTGCAAACAACTCAACCAACACCCCGGGAACCGCCGTGACGAATATTTTCCTCCCAAATGATGAAAAAAGTCTCCTGTGACGCCGTGAAAACGAACGAACGACGACGACCAGCCAAGAACTTGCTTCTACGAACATTTACCCCAAAACAATATGACTAATTTTATTTTTTTTGGTTACAATACAAAACTAGTGCAGGGTCTTCCAAACTTTATAATTCACTAATTTACTCGCATTACTTATCTTAGGTAATTGATTGATAAACTAGATTCCAGGTAAGGAGTAAGCATTAACACAATGCTTCAGGATTCATTATTCAACCATTCCAAGACAGATAGCCAGGCTCGAAAAATTTAACAGGTGTTTTCTATTCTTTCCAATAAGCTTAGTCTTGAACTATGTTGAAATTTATATATATATATATATATATATATTTTCTATTTAAGGTGTATAATTAGAAATCGATTCTTTTATACTAAACTAAGTGTACCAAGCGTTAGAGAAAAGGAAAAGAAAAGAACCTTGATTTATATTTAATCATATGAATGTATAGAATGTAAGTTTAGTTAAAATACATGTTTCACTGTTAGCTATGAAGTTCCAAATCCATCTTTTTTTTTTATACACTAAGAATGTAAACATGGTTATAATATAGTATTCAATCAATATCACTTTCCTTTAGGTAGATTAGTCGTATCTTTTTTTTTGAAAAAGAGAACAAAAAGGGATAGAGTTTTACGGTGGGAAAAAAAATCATTCAATTTTAAGTTTGAAAACATGGTGGAGGTGGGTGGCTTTAATAGCCACCTGCCAATATATCTACTCACTGTCTTGCGTGCAGGGTACACAACCTGGCCGCATACTTTTTTTTTCCATTTATCTCACTAGTATTAAGCAAGTCTAGCACTCTACACAGTCGGCCGGCAGTTCTAGTCTGTCCTGATCCACGTGGATTTAATATGGAGGTTAAAGGTGAAGCTACAGGCCAGCGTAGCAGGCGTGAGATCTGTTTTAATCGGCCCTGGCCGCGCGAGCAAAAAGGGAGGGTGTAAAAGATGTTAGCACAAGAGCAATGTAAAATAATGTCTGAATCATATATTGAATGTACGAGGGGGGTGAATAAATACATAGTTAAAATGGTTAGGAGGTGTAACCGCCTGTACCCAAACTAACCAATAAACAATGTATTAAATATGCCAACATTCCCATCCTTAATATATTGTTTTTACAAATCTACCCCAGATTCATCGTCTTGTTACGTCGCGACATGTCCTATTTGCTTCTTGCAACAAGGACTTTGTCTGGATTTTCTTGAATCTCTACGACAGATGTGCTCTCGTTTGTAGAAAAATAGATGAAGAAGTGAGCTCGAAAGCTCGTGTGGTGCGCCACAGATGTGCCTGAGGGCATTTAATCTCACATTTGTCATCTGGATCGACACAACTCTTCTCCGTCTATATGTCAAACAAGACTCAGTCCATTATGTCCTCGGATTGCAAGTTTTGGAGACTGGCTAAGAGTAGATACCGATGCTCTTCGGTTCTCTCAAATGTGGCACGTCTCTATGTTTGCTTGCAATGTTGCTAACATCTCTAGGCATGACTTTCATGCTCTCAGACTGTTGCATGGGATCATAGGCTGGTTGTTTGCGTCCATCTTTGATAGAAAATTTGATGAATGAATGAAGGGGCTTAATCTCGTTTTGTTCCGATTTGATTCAAACAAATTCCACGTCTCTTGATCTTTTGTACAAAGCGCTTGCTAATGTATCACTTGGTCTACGAACAACAGTTGAGAAGATGTTGGGGGAAGGAGTCTTCCAATGCACACTTGGGTTCTCGGTGGTCGATGCCACTCATGTCAAACTCCACACAGTGCTGATAAGTTGGTCAGTGGTCATTGCCACATGCTCTCTTCTCCCTCTTTGGTGACGGATTCTTCTTTTTTGAATTCTTGAACTGTGGGCTTGTACCATGGGTTTCCTCCTCTGAGTACGCTCACACACCTGACTATTTACTCTTCTGGTCACTGTTGTTTCCTCACACGCCGAGAAATGGCCGTTGATGGGATAACTCGCAGGTGGAATTGGATCAGTTTAATGATCAATGCCACATTGGACAGGCCGGAATATAGGTCAGAAATGCATGCTGGGAACTCTACTACCTTGAGCACGGTATTCAGCCCGATGGCCAAATGCCTAGCGATAAGACTGTTAGAGGCGGAGATGATGCCTTCAACACGTTTTTTTTTTTCCATGAGACAGGAGCCAGAAAGCATGTTCCCCATGTTGTATTTGTAGATCTGGAGCCCACTGTTATTGATGAAGTCCGCACAGGCACTTACCGTCATCTCTTCCATCTGGAGCAGCTTATCAGTGGAAAAGAAGATGCGGCTAACAACTTTGCCCGTGGCCATTATACCATCAGCAAAGAGATTGTGGACATCTTCCTGGATCGTATCAGGAAGCTTACAGATAACTGCACGGGCCTCCAAGGGTTCCTTATCTTCAATGCAGGAAGTTTAAAAACGGTTTCAAAACTGAATGTTTTTTTTTTTCATGGCTCACCAGCAGGGAAATGTTCTTCCACCAAACTCCACGAAGGAATATTTTTGCTTGTTGCTGGGTCTGTAGATTTCCACGCAGGAGGGACGCACCAGCAAAGAACTCCAAACAAATCTCGTACCCCTCTCCTTGCTCGATAATGTCACACGCAGGGCATTCAACGGATTTACAAGAAGGGGCCTGGGACGAGCTCCATGTGACTATCACACGTGCAGGGAGAGCAGAAACACCAGATATAAAACATATCTTCACGCAGAGAAAAGGAAAGGCTGAAAGGCTGTCTACGATCTTGCACCAAACAGAATTTATCCTCCACGCTACTCTGGTGTGCTACTCCCACTTCCACGCTCTGATACCAATGTTAGCACAAGAGCAATGTAAAATAATGTCTGAATCATATATTGAATGTACGAGGGGGGTGAATAAATACATAGTTAAAACGGTTAGGAGGTGTAACCGCCTGTACCCAAACTAACCAATAAACAATGTATTAAATATGCCAACAAAAGACACTACAGGCGATGGGACAGACTGGTTACCCAGCCATGGCTGCGTGGGTCGGAACAGAGGTTAGAGAATGGTGGCGAGAGGTGACACTACGGCTAGAGGGATAGGTGGTTTACCTCCACTGTCATCGGGTGCTACGAGGTGAGATCATGGCGAGAATCCACGGCCTTGGCTTGCAACAGTAAAGAAGACCTTGCTGAGCGCTTAGAACAAGCGGGTTGTCCAACTATGTTGTTATTTGTTCAGTATCGAATGCACCCTCAAAATTCAAAGTTCTCCTTCGTGATATTTTTATCAAATCGATTAAGGAGCAGTGAGGGTGTGGCGAGGCGACCCGAAGGAAACTATTACAAGGATCTTCTATCAGAGACCCTACCTGTCTTACGAGGTGGCTCGTGGGGAGAGACTCACAGAGGTGGATCTATTTCATAACAGAATATTCATGAAGCACAATTTGTCTTGCAATTATATGCACAACTCACACGAGGGTTTATTTATATGTTTCATTGATATTATTTATTGGTTGTGGTTTATAATAATATCCTTTATTAATATAAAGGGATTATTAATAGTATAATGTTATTAGTAAAATCTAGTAATAGCAAATCCATTAGTTTTAATATTACTTAAATATGAACAATATTCAAAATATTAGTTTTCTTATTAATGAAATGTGGGTAATGAACTTATTAAGCTTAGAACTTTGCATTAAAATCTCTTTCTACATGTTTTAATAGGGACATTTGTATGGAATTTCAAGTGGGTTTTATTTCCTTCTAAAATTTGCAAATAGTTTTATAACGGAGACTTAAATGAAGATAAACATAGTAGAGCTAGGACATAATTTACTTTATTGGCACAATGGAAGTTAAATGAAACTTAATTCTATCCATCCGCACTACAAGAAGGGAATATGCACTAATATTCTCACTTTTCAATACATCTCCTTGTAGACAACAAAATGGAATTTAAAGTATATATTCTTTTAAATTAAATTTCCCAACATTCCCCAAGAGGGTTTTCAACAATCTTTCCATTAAGTTTTAAAGCAAGAACTACTAGCATTTCAACAAGATCAACTTATTCATAAGAGGTTTCAAGCCAAGTAAGAAGGAGAATAAATAGATTGTCTTCCTTTCAAATTTTGATTCCATCTACATTACAACCTTACTAATGAAGTTCAAAACAACTTTCCTTCAACATCTTGTTACAACACTTTCTACTTCATGTGGGAACAAATTTACAATATTGGAAGCTAAAATACAAAGCAATATTACATTTTTCCTCCACTCAAGGTGGGTAAAATGCATAGTGGTTTCACATTGTCATCAACAAGGTTCCAATGCTCCAAATATCAACAAGGTGGCTCCTCCATAGTTTGTTTGATTCACAACAAAATAAGGGGAGAGGCAACGCTCTCCTCCCAACCAAAATACCCAATGGAGAAGAGAAGCCATCCTCTCCATTGGCCCCCGAGCCCCAACCACATCACAATGGGAGAAAAAATCCAACTCATGGCAACTACTAGCTTCCACATAACTAGACATAACATTTTACATTCATTCCATAATCCTTCAAACAAGATCTACAACACAACAAGAGGGAAAACAATCACAACAACAAGTCACAAGGCTTATCAAGAAAGCCATAAGAATAAGACATATGGGGAGGCCACTTATGCCTCCCAATGGGAATGGGTGCCACCTAAAAGCCTCCAATGCAAAACACAATACCCCTAACAATTCTTATGCCTCCCTCAAGTACCCCTTATCCCTCCATTCACTCTTATGCCTCCCTCAACTCTTATGGCTCCCTCAAAGTAAAACAAGAAGAAAATGCAAGCATTTCTCTTACAAGGTGGGCACCCAACCCAAACTCCCTCCTCAAGAACATGATCTCTTATGCCTCCCTCAATTAAGCTCCCCATAGTCTCCTCCCACTCCCAACTTAGGCATTCTACCCATTTCCAACAAGCATTGCAACAACAAAATTCAACACAACATATGTACTCATTCATATAACAAAAAGAAAGCATAATACAACAAAGGTGAAGCTCCTACCTTTCCATGGTAGAGCTTGCTCCAAGTATGAACTCTCAATCCCTCCAAAGATCTAGCAAGCATCCACAAGCTACAACAAAATTCCCACAAGTATCAACAAGTTCCAAAATTCCACAAACTCCTTCAAAATCCTCTCCTCTCCAAAATACAAAAGAAAAAAAAATAAAACTTCCAACCCCCAAAACAAACAAGAGGCTCAAACAAATAGAGAGAAGAGAGGGAGGGATGATGTGGCTCCAAGTAGGACGCCACCTCTTTTTCCCTCCATTCCACATCATTTGGTCAACATCAAATTTCAAAGCACCATTAATAAGTGGTTGAAAGAAAGGCAAGCACCTTACACACTCCAACTAAGCCCACTCCCCCAAAGGACAAAATTAAATTTTGAAAGAAAGTGCAATTAATATTTTACCCTTTTATCCCCCCAAAACACCTAAAAGACCCTAAATTTGGCCTTCCATCCCATAGGTAGGGTTGGCATGGAGTTTTAAAGGTGTGGGACAAGTTTGACTTGTCCCACAAGCTTTGAAATTTGGCCTCTAAGGCCAAATTCGAGTTTCCCATGTGGGGTAGAGTGTGCTACACTCAAAACTCAAACACACATCAATCCACACAAAATCCAAAGTAAATCAAATCCTAATAAATGAACTCTCTTAGGTCACATCTTTTAATTAGTTTAGGAAAATTTCAAATTAACTTAATTAACCCACTACAACCCATGGCTAACAAAGGGGTAAACTCCAATCCAAAGAATATGAATAATAACACAAGTAAAATTTCACTTACTAAGAGCAACACATACTAACATAATAAAAGGGAAAAATTAAAACAAAACAACACATGATCCCTAGGTCACAATTTTTCCTTTACCAGATAATTCTAACACACACACAATTACTTGTTGCCATGGTGACCTTAGCTGGATTCTTCTCGAATTCCGATGTGGTTGGTCTCCACTCCCCAATATTGTTGTGAATATAATATACCTGCAGAGCAGAAATACCTCCTTCGGCCTGTTGGCCGCATTAAAACATTCATGCCAAATATACAATATAATCTAAAATAAACGACACCCGATTTACTATCATCTATGCAAGTACGATATCACTAACACTTCCTAGCACATTTCTATTCCACATATCATTTATATCAAAACGATCATCACATTAGTCCAATTATCAAGTTCTACTCAATATGATTAAACATATCACATGTCATAATTAAAGATAAATAACCCTGTCAAAAAGTATACAAATATCGTCATCAAAAGTCCACCAGTAAACCATATGCATCATATAAGGATCAAATCAACAACAGTCCAATTTCTATGATATCTACTAGCATGCTAATTCAAGAAGCCATAATAATCCATAAGTGAAGTAATCAGTCTCGAAAACAACAAAACAAAATGAGGTCAAAGGGAAGTGGGCACTACAAGAAAGATACAATTTTCAAAGCTTAAGAGAGAAACAACAAACAACAAGAGCCCACAGGGTAAAAAAGTAACAAAACAAGTCAAACATCGGGTTAGGGAAGCACCAAACGGAGGGAACACAAAGGACTGGTTGGTCAAAACAACTTAACCAACAAGACCAAGGAACTCAACTTCTAAAAACCTTCCCTTTACGAGATCTAAGGCTCATCATGAGTGGCTTATATACATTTTACCCTTATTTTTGTTGTTCACCAGCTTCCATTCCTCCCCCCAATTAGGATCAACATTCTCATCTGGGTTGATAGGAAGGCTGATTTTAAGAGAGATACTATTTTGATCTAGAGAAAACAAAGATAGAGGGAGTGACAAAGGGGGTAACCCCTTTATCTACTACATGTGGATCATTAACAAGTAAAGAGGGAAGAGTGGCAATCTCGCTCGGATTCTTCACATTCATCTCTTCCATAACCCTGACTTATCCTTTCCCAGATCACATATATGATTGTCTAATATCTATGTTACATTATTGTCTTCCTCAACCCCAACTGTCAACTTTTTTGGGTTAAAGTCCTTCCACCACGATACCCACCCTTTAATCTGCTTCTTTACAATGTGAAAATGGTAACCCCTTTATCTACTACATGTGGATCATTAACAAGTAAAGAGGGAAGAGTGGCAATCTCGCTCGGATTCTTCACATTCATCTCTTCTATAACCCTGACCTTATCCTTTCCCAAATCACCTATATGATTGTCTAATATCTATGTTACATTATTGTCTTCCTCAGCCCCAACTGTCAAATTTTTGGGTTAAAGTTCTTCCACCACGATACCCACCATTTAATCTACTTTTTTACAATGTGAAAATCAGCGGCAAGATGTCCAAGGGAAAAACAAGATCTACATCTAAAGGGAAGACCTTCATAATCTAGATTTTGAGTCTATGTAAAATTCCTGACTTTGAGCTCCATTGTCGCTGGGAAAACGATATCCACTAAAATACAAGCATAAGTGGTATGATTGAAAGGTTTCCTAGTATCGACATCAAAAAATTTACCCAAAACATTCCCCATAGATCTGAAACACTCTTCACTCCAAAAATGCAAAGGTAAGTAAGGCATCCTTACCTACATAGGTCTGACAGTAAAAGTTTCAGTAATCGGGTTTAAAGTTTGGAAACCATGGCTTCATGAGAAGATGGTGCGATTGAAAATCCCACATCTTTCCAAAAATCTTGTCTTTGTCATCTTAAACCTCAAAGATAGCAATGAATATACCACGGGCTGTGGGATAAATATTAACTTTACTCTCCATAAAGGGCCTCAAGTGTTCAGGTATCCATTTGTGCAAGGATGGAAGACCAGGATGGACACTACTGAATCTACAGATGAGGCCCCGTTTTTGGAAGAAAACCGTAGTATCTGGGAAATCCTCACCAAAGGAGACCACTGGAAAAGATTTGGCATGCACCATGGGTTTAGTAGGAGCCTTAGCACCAAATATGGCCGCCTCCAGAAAAGAGGGCTTTCCCCATGGCTAATAATTTATAAAATATAAATTATATATCTTATAAATATAATATGATAAAATATGTTATTTACTAGCAATCACATGTCTACAATGCAATGTCAATGTCGAATGGTATATGTTATTTGATTTAGAGGGATAGTTATAGTTAATTTTGTAGTTAAGGTGTTTGATTGATTTGAAGTGTAGATATCACTTCATTTAAAGGTTTAGTCTCTACATTTCAAACTTGTTACAAATTCGTACATAGCCTTGTGCAATTCTTATATCATGAGTGGTAGCATTATGGGTAGTAATTTATTTGAATTAAACATATATTCATGAAGTCTTCTATTGAACTCAATAAATGTTAGGACAGCTAACTATAGCAACCTTTTCCATAGTCGTGCCTTCAATAGGGAATCCTTTTGTGTATATTGACAAGAAGGAAAATCTTTATGCCCAGGATTAAAACTATGGCCGTGTGGCTATTGATCTGCGTATTTGTTCTGGGCCTGTCTTGATGCCTCCTAAAATAGGCTTCTGATAGATCATAACCACCTATTACATAATATGCTAGCAATCTAATAAGGTCTTAAATGAAACTTTTATCCTATAACTTGGCCCCAACTAAGGGGTGTTTTGGACTTTGCGTTCAGTACATACTAACAGCTTGTTACTTCTGGATGAGCCTCTGTTGGTTGTTCTTGTTGACTGATCAAACCTATTATCGTAGGAAAATTTCACCAACACAGGTTCTCCAGTGTATGCATTTGATTGATAGGACGATGCTTTCTTAATATGATCAATGTAAAGCCCCATACATATATATAAAGTTTCTTGTTTTAAAAAAACAAGGGTTTGTCGTCGAAGCTAGAATTTAAACATTAAAATTGAAGTCTTCCCCCCCGTTATCTAGCCATGTACTGCCTTGGATCCACAAAATGGAGGAAGAGATGTTAGGAAGAGGCACACCCAAGTTGTCATTTGACATTATTAGATGTTAGCTTATGTATTCGCAAGTCCCTTTGATAACCTTTTAACGCATCGAGAAAGAAAGGTTGTCATATGATTGTGTGAGCAATGCGTGGGCTAGCCTTTGCTTGAGTTATATAAAAGGGTATTAAATCACTGGTAGAATAAAAGGGTTCAGATGTGCAACGTGTTTTGCCGTAACACGTGTTTAGACTCTTATACTACCTTTCATCTTGTTTCTAGGCTATTTAAGGCCATTCCTAGAAAGAAAGTGCCTTGACCACCCATATCAACTTGAACCATAACTAGCTTTTCGGATCAACTAAGTTAGAGGTTTCATTGTATTTTAATCCAGTAACTCGTTGACAGCCTAGAATAGTTTGGTCTAATCCTTCTCTCACTGGTTATTTCTGATGGCAAATTCTATCATTCCTAACTTGCATTATTTTCTCCCTTGTAATGTTAATGCTATCAATTAATATTGCAATAGGTTTTTATGCACGTAATTACCGTAATAGTTTGTGATGGAAATTTCGTTGAACTTTGATTAACCTTGGGGAAAAACTCAGCTTTCTTTTGCATAATCCTATGGATTCATAACGGAAGGTTTTGTTTTAATAATGTCACTTAAGAAGTTAGTAGTTTGTATCTTTGTGTGCATGGTTGCACTGTGTTACCAAGTGATTGCCTTCGGGAAATTTGCAAAGCCTGTTTCGGGAAATGGATAATTTATTTTAAACTGGATATCAAACATTAGAATTGTTGTGGAAGTTTACAAACCTTTAGTGTTATAGCAATTGTTGATGAATATTATTGTTTACCCTTGTGTGACGGAGCCCCCTTCTCCTTCATGCTAGCTACTAGCCTGTAAGACTTTGACCCTTCCTGGATGGTTGGTAGATCTCTTTATAGTTAATGGTCAAAACTAGTATACTTTGCCTTCCCTAGAGGAAACTCATGTTGTGTGTATACTCTAATTGATTTCCGGTTTGAAACTCAATGGTTACATGGCACTTTTTGTGTTGATTTCTGAAACTCCCTTCTTGGGTTGTTCAACTCTTGTTCTTTTGGAAAAATATTGCTTTAACCTAAATTTTGGTTTCTTTGATAAATTTCTAGATGACTGGTATTTATATCAGATCTCAATCTTGTGATCTGTTGAGTTAATTACTTAAAACTAATGATGGGAATTTGGTGTTTCTTTGCTAGATTGATGATTGTTTTCTCCTTATAGGGCCATTCTCAAATGATTGTTGCTCTCGTTGCATTTGCCTTCCTGACTGAAGTACAAGGTCTTTCCTTCTTTGATTTACATGTTATAAACCTTATTATAACTTGATGTTGTTAGTAGTGTTTAGAGGTTTGAACCAATTCTTGTAATAAAGTGCTTCCTTTTCATGATATTGTTAGATAATAGTTATGGTGGTTTCGTGTAGCCTTATCTTGCTCAGTTCTCGCGAACTGACTCAGGTTATTAATTGTTGCAGATGGCTTACGTGGTTAGATGATGGAAAGACTTGTAGATTATTGCATCAATCTTGGTTATAATAATCCTTGTACGAATGTGTATTATGTTATAAAATTTGGAAAGGGCCTTTGGACATTTTAGAAGAAGGGTCAGTGCCTAGTAAATGTATTGTAGAGTATTGTTGTTGTAACTGTTGAAACTTTGGCTTGATATTAGGAAGTGAGTTGATGTCAGAAAATTTCAACCAAGTCTAGATTCATGGCTATGTTCCTCTAGAACGGGAGGATTATAAATCTAAGGTATTATGAAAATTGCAAGGATGTGTTTAGAATACTAGATTGCCTACTCAACTTGGGTATTAATGAGGCTTGTCGCTATTCCGACCCTGGTTATGTTCAGTAGGTAGGCTGATTAGGAAATGCCTATTCCAGACATTCTCACCGTCCTTTCCGCAAACATCGTTATTAGCTATGAAGTCACTTATTACCTAGGATATAATGGTTGTGGGTTTGAATATAATTTTTTCATCCTTTGAACATTTTTGATTACATGATGGAACTTTGTTTTACCCTCGTTGTTCTTTTCTAGCCTATTAGGCCTATGGCCCTACGGAATGATTCCAAAACTATATTCTTTTTGGCAGCTAAGATCGGGTCTGGTTTTAATCTTTTGACTTCTCCTTGAGAATGTGGATTAATGGGTTACACCTTAGATTTCAATCACGTAATCTACGAGATCACATAATTGAAATCCTAATACTCTCAACTCTTGTGTCTAATCATTTAAATTTCACAGTCTTGCGTATTTGGTTGTCAAACTTTTGTAGTTTTCGAGGTATTCTTCATAACTAAAACTTATGGATTTCTTCTTAGTTGATATGTTTGAAAATTATATCTTGTTTCAAAAGGTTGTTAGAGGTTAGAACTTTGATCCATTTCCTGAAATAGAATGTTTCCTTTCATGGTATTGGTTAGCTAGTAGCTTATTGTTGCTATGTATAGTCTTATCTTGCTTAGTTCTCGCAAACTGACTCAGGTTATTAATTCTTGCAGATGGCTTACGTGGTTAGATGATGGAAAGACTTGTAGATTATTGCATCAATCTTGTTTATGATGTTCCTTTGTACGAATGTGTATTATGTTATAAAAATTTGGAAAGGGCCTTGGGACATTTTAGAAGAAGGGTCAGTGCCTAGTAAATGTATTGTAGAGTATTGTTGTTGTAACTGTTGAAAACTTTGGCTTGTTTGGTTATGATGTCGGAAAATTTCAACCAAGTCTAGATTTATGGCTATGTTCCTCTAAAACGGGAGGATTATAAATCTAAGGTATTATGAAAATTGCAAGGATGTGTTTAGAATGCTAGATTGCCTACTCAACTTGGGTATTAATGAGACTTGTCGCTATTCCGGCCCTGGTTATGTTCAGTAGGTAAGCTGTTAGGCAATGCCTATTCCGGACATTCTTACCGTCCTTTCCACTCATCCTTATTAGCTATGAAGTCACTTATTACCTAAGATATAATGGTTGTGGGTTTGAATATAAGATTTTCATCCTTTAAACCTTTTTGATTACATGATGGAACTTTGTTTTTACCCTCGTTGTTCGTTTATAGCCTATTAGGCCTATGGCCCTACGGAACGATTCCAAAACTATATTCTTTTTGGCAGCTAAGATCGGGTCTGGTTTTTATCTTTTGACTTCACCTTGAGAATGTGGATTGATGGGTTACATTTTAGATTTCAATCACGTAATCTACGGGATTATATGATTGAAATCCTAATACTCTCAACTCTTGTGTCTAATCATTTAAATTTCATAGCCTTGCGTATTTGGTTGTCAAACTTTTGTAGTTTTAGAGGTATTTTCATAACTAAATCTTATGGTTTTCTTCTTAGTTGATATGTTGAAAATTTACATCTTGTTTCAAAAGGTTGTTAGAGGTTAGATCTTTGATCCATTTCCTGAAATAGAATGTTTCCTTTCATGGTATTGTTAGCTAGTAGCTTATTGTTGTTGATAGGCAAATACAGAAGAATGAATGTATTGCTTTATTTAAAGAATACAGAGCACGCCTTTATATAGGCTGATAGGGAAGAGCCGTGAGGGAGACAGTTATTCAACTGTCCACTAACAAATACTAACACAAATGTATTAATCTACTAACATTCCCCCCCTTAATACATTGCTCTTACAAATGTACCCCCTAAACAAATCAAACTTCACCTTGCCGAGAGGTGGAAACCAGCACTGTGAAAAGTAGTTGTGCAAAGTCCTGCACTGAAGAAGAAAAGTAGAGATCGGTGCCAAGAAATTTGCACCCAACTGGAGACAAGCTGCGGTTCTGAAAAATGGTCCCGCGTTTCTTTGCTGCGTGTGTGAAGGAGTCCCGTTTTTGCTGAGCGAGGAGCATTTCTTTGCTGCGTGCGTGAAGGAAGAGAGATAGACTGTTCCCATTTATTTTGCTATGCGTGCCTGAAGGAGAAGTAGACTGAGCAAGATTCGTGCTTGTGACTGCTACGTGTAAGTAAAGTCAGCAAATTGCAAATCAGTGTGTGCGCGTATGTCTCAAATTTATGATGCACAAAGCACCGCGAGCAATGCACCAAATATTTGGGCATTGAATGACAACGAAGACGCCACTGGACTGTTCTTTGCCTTGATCAACAAGCTACACAACACTGGTAACATTCTCTTTGACGAGATTGTGCGCCGAGGACTGTTGGAATACTTCTGGTTCGATGTTCGATGTCAAACACGGTGGATTCGTGCAAAACTTGAATGTGGTTATGATGCAGATGACGAACGCAAAATAGAACGCCCAAAGGAGCGTCAGCGTCTCACTGCACGAGCCTATAGAGCCCATCTTCGGGACAGATTCCTTCAGTAAGCATTGTAGCCATTTTGAAAAATAAATAAATAAATAAGATACATTTTTGAGTTTTTGAAAATGTCTGCTCCAAAAATATTGCTATCCGATGCCCAACTCTTGAAAGGGCCAAATTTCGCCGCATGGAAAACCAAAATGCGGACGATTCTTCAATTCGAAGATCTTTGGGGGATTTTGTTTGGCAAAGACGCCCCTCCCACAGACGATGATCTGTTGGAAAAATATGAAAAGGCTGATGCGAAAGCACTCATGCTCATCACCCTCAGTCTTTCTGATGAGGTGCAGCCGTACATTCGGGAAGCAACTGCTTCTTCTCAGGCATGGAGCACATTGTGTACCATCTACGAA
The DNA here is from genome assembly GCA_019776745.2 of Taxus chinensis. NCBI lineage: Eukaryota > Viridiplantae > Streptophyta > Pinopsida > Cupressales > Taxaceae > Taxus > Taxus chinensis. The sequence goes on from CM034155.1 coordinate 552,884,090, forward strand.
GCTAAGAATCTAACGTCAAAGTTGCAACTTCAGACAAAGCTTCATACGATGAGTATGCATGATGGCGAATCAGTAGAAGCCTTCTTCCGGCGTGTAGCTAAGTTACATGCAGAACTCTCTGCACTCGGTGAACCAGTGGACGACAAGTTTCTAGTCCCACTCACCCTGCGAGCTCTTCCTTCACGGTTTCAGACACTGATCACCACGTTGACAATCACTCAATAGGAGGTGAGTTTTGCAACCCTGGTGAATTATCTCCAGCAGGAAGAAGCCATGCAAAATGTACAAGAAGCCTTCGAAGACAAGGCTCTCATCACGAGGCAAAAACATAAGCCTCGGAAAGGGCAATCTGCCCCCCAAAATCAGAAGCAGCATGCTCAGCAGCCATCTTCACAGCGGCCTCCACAGCGGCCACCCCAGAAGCAACATAATCACAAGGCGGATCGGTGGTGCCACATTTGCTCCACGGATACGCACACGACTGCGAACTGTTATTACAATGGTCGCAAGTATGGAAATTATGGCGAAGAGAGCACTTCTGGCCGAGGATATTCCAAGAAATCCCGATGGCATGCTCGTAATCAGAGGCAGAAGGGCCACATTGCTGCTCAACAGGATGCCACCTCCGATGAAGAGGTACCAGATACGACTCATTCTGACATTGTTCTAGTCTCACAGACTTCGCAGCCGTCAGAAGATGTCTGGTTGATTGATTCAGGTGCCAGCAAACACATGACTGGCAACAAGAAGTTGTTCCATACTCTGAGTGACCGGCCCACTGGAGATCGGATCACCATTGCAGACAATCAAGAGTATATTGCAGCAGGGATTGGTGATGTCATCATTCCTCTTGGAACACGAAGATGTACACTAACAAAGGTGCTCTATGTTCCAGGTTTGACTTCAAATCTTTTGTCTGTAAGTCATCTTCTTAACCATAGAATGTAGGTTGAATTCCTTGTTGAAAAAGGGGTCAAGTCCTGCATCATTTCCTAGGGAGAGTCAGTCATTGCTCAAGCATTTCTGAAGGGCCGTCTATTTGCACTGGATGCGGTCACTTCATCTAGCATTGCTCTCTCTGCATCAACGGCAGAGTCCACTGCACTTTGGCACTTTCGATATGGTCATCTTTCTGCCGGGGCTCTGCATCAAGTCAGTGCAAAGGAAATGGTAAGAGGGCTTCCTCCACTCTCCCATTCCTTACCTGTTTTCTCGGGATGTCTTGCGGGCAAACAACATAGAGGTCCATTCAAACAGAGCTCTTATCATTCTACAGAGCCTCTTCAGGTCGTTCACACCGATCTGTGCGGACCTCTACCAGCTAGCTTTCAAGGTTTTACATACTTTCAGCTCATCATTGATGATTACTCACGGAAAATGTGGGTATATTTCCTTCGGAAGAAGAGTGAGGCACTTGAAAATTTCCAGACCTTCTACCAGCAAGCCACCAGGCAGTCTGGGAAGCCTCTTCTTCTCCTCCACTCAGATCGAGGGGGGGAATTTGTGTCAAAGAATTTCTTAGCATACCTGAAGCAGCATGGCATTCAGCAACATTTGACTGCTCCCTATACGCCCCAACAGAACGGGATTTCTGAGCGCCACAACAGGACTGTCATGGAGATGGCTCGTTGTATGCTCTCAACCGTCAAGTTGGAGGATCAGTTTTGGGCAGAAGCAGTCCAGACAGCAGTGTATTTACTCAACCGGGCACCCATGAAGATCTTTCAGAACAAGACACCGGAAGAGGTATGGACTGGTCGTAAACCTTCTATTCATCATTTAAGAGTTTTTGGTTGTACTGCATATATGCATGTTCCAGATAAGAGAAGGAAGAAGATCGATCCAAAGACACTGCCATGTCTTTTCTTGGGGTATAGTACTACCTCAAAGGCATATCGTCTCATGGATCCTGAGACGAAGAAGATCTACGAGAGTCGAGATGTGGTATGTGATGAGTTGTCCTTTGACTCCTTACCACACAATGGAGATCCAGTACCGACCTCGTCACATAGATTGCTCACACATCCAGATGATGAGCAAGATGATTCTTCTCAGAGAGAAGAAGAGCTGAGTGGAGACTTGTTCGTTGATCTTGGCACACTGGAAAACACATCTTCACATCAGCAACGCCAACGTCCGAAATGGGTCCAGAGTACTATCAGGGATGCACACCTGAACTCACTTCCTGGTACTTCTACGGCAGTTAGAACACGAAGTCAAGCTAGACATGAGGTAAATTTTGCACTCATGAGTTCAGTTGTTGAGAGCACCGAACCTGACACTGTTCGTGAGGCATTAGACCAACCACAGTGGAAACAGGCTGTGGATGCTGAGTATGATTCCCTGATTCAGAATCGGACGTGGGAACTTGTCGATCTGCCTCCAGGTAAGAAATCCATTGGCTGCAAATGGATTTTCAAAACAAAATATAAGGCAGATGGTTCAATCGACAAACACAAAGCACGACTTGTTGCAAAGGGTTATGCTCAGCAAGAAGGAATTGACTATGACGAGACCTTTGCACCCACTGCGAAGATCAAAACCATCAGAGTTGTATGTGCACTGGCAGCACAAAATGGATGGAAACTTCAGCAAATGGATGTCAAGAGTGCTTTTCTAAATGGTGATCTACAAGAAGAAGTGTACATGGCCCAACCTGAAGGGTTTGTAGACGAGCATCAACCACACAAGGTATGTCGTCTGATAAAGTCTCTTTATGGACTTAAACAAGCACCTAGGGCATGGTATATAAAAATTGATGATCACCTATTGCAGCATGGATTCACTCGTAGCCCCTCAGATACAAATTTGTATATCAAGAAGGTAGGAACAGAGATTGTCATTCTGGTTTTGTACGTAGATGATCTTGTGATCACAGGAAGTTATGACAATCTTGTAGATGATGTAAAGAATGATTTGAAGAAATCCTTCGACATGACTGATTTGGGGCTACTTCACTATTGTCTTGGCTTAGAGATATGGCAGAAGAAGAATCATATCGTCGTCTCCCAGATGAAATATGCCAAGACACTCCTGGAAAAGTATGGGATGTCAGATTGTAAACCAATGTCCACACCTATGGAAAAAGGTTTGCAACTATCTAGATTCCAGGAGTCACCACAGGTAGATGGCACTCACTACAGGAAGCTTGTGGGGAGTCTCATTTACTTGACTTATACCAGACCGGATCTTTGCTTTGCGGTGAGCTATCTCGCCAGATTTATGCAGGAGCCAAAGAAATGTCATTAGATAGCAGCAAAGCATGTGTTGAGATATGTCCGAGGTACAGTTGACTTTGGTCTGGAGTATCAGAAGAACACTCAGTTCTTCTTACAGGGATATACAGACTCAGACTATGCAGGATCTGTTGATGACAGGAAATCCACTTCAGGATATGTTTTTCATCTCGGATCTGGACCTATCTCGTGGATCAGCAAGAAGCAAACTGTTGTTGCTCTCTCATCCACTGAGGCTGAATACCGCGCTGCACGAGGAGCTGTGTGCGAAGCAATTTGGTTACGTCGCATTCTTGCAGATATAGGGATTCCTGAAGAGAAACCTCCCATCATTCACTGCGACAATCAAGGTGTGTTGAAGCTTGTGAAGAATCCTGTTTTCCATGAACGAACAAAGCATATTGAGGTCGAATGTCACTACATTCGTGAACAGGTCTTGAACCACCAAATTCAGCTCCAGTACTGCCCTACTGATTCTCAGGTTGCAGATATTCTCACCAAGCCTCTCGGCAAGGTGAAGTTTGATTTGTTTAGGGGGTACATTTGTAAGAGCAATGTATTAAGGGGGGGAATGTTAGCAGATTAATACATTTGTGTTAGTATTTGTTAACATTCCCACTTCAATCTTCCACGCAGGCAGAGGATGGATAAGTGCTCTGATACATAAATTTGAGACATACGCGCACACACTGATTTGCAATTTGCTGACTTTGCTTACACGTAGCAGTCACAAGCACGAATCTTGCTCAGTCTTCTTCTCCTTCAGGCACACACAGGAAAAGAAATGGGAACAGTCTACCTCTCTTCCTTCACACACGCAGCAAAGAAACGCTCCTCACTCAGCAAAAACGGGACTCCTTCACACACGCAGCAAAGAAATGCGGGACCATTTTTTAGAACCGCAGCTTGTCTCCAGTTGGGTGCAAATTTCTAGGCACCGATCTCTACTTTTCTTCTTCAGTGCAGGACTTTGCACAACTACTTTTCACAGTGCTGGTTTCCACGTAGGTCTGAGAAAGTTTATCCAACAAAGGAGAAAGACAAGCTGTAATTTCCCAAGTCGCTTCTAAGGAGAGTTGTTGTTGCAGGTCAAACGTTTGATTTGTTTAGGGGGTACATTGTAGAGGCAATGTATTAAAGGGGGGAATGTTAGCAGATTAATACATTTGTGTTAGTATTTGTTAACTTCCCATTCAATCTTCCACGCAGGCAGAGGATGGATAAGTGCTCTGATACATAAATTTGAAGTTGGGTGCAAATTTCTAGGCACCGATCTCTACTTTTCTTCTTCAGTGCAGGACTTTGCACAACTACTTTTCACAGTGCTGGTTTCCACGTAGGTCTGAGAAGTTTATCCAACAAAGGAGAAAGACAAGCTGTAATTTCCCCAAGTCGCTTCTAAGGAGAGTTGTTTGTTGCAGGTCAAAACGTTTGATTTGTTTAGGGGGTACATTTGTAAGAGCAATGTATTAAAGGGGGGAATGTTAGCAGATTAATACATTTGTGTTAGTATTTGTTAACATTCCCACTTCAATCTTCCACGCAGGCAGAGGATGGATAAGTGCTCTGATACATAAATTTGAGACATACGCGCACACACTGATTTGCAATTTGCTGACTTTGCTTACACGTAGCAGTCACAAGCACGAATCTTGCTCAGTCTTCTTCTCCTTCAGGCACGCACAGAAAAAGAAATGGGAACAGTCTACCTCTCTTCCTTCACACACGCAGCAAAGAAACGCTCCTCGCTCAGCAAAAATGGGACTCCTTCACACACGCAGCAAAGAAACGCGGGACCATTTTTCAGAACCGCAGCTTGTCTCCAGTTGGGTGCAAATTTCTAGGCACCGATCTCTACTTTTCTTCTTCAGTGCAGGACTTTGCACAACTACTTTTCACAGTGCTGGTTTCCACGTAGGTCTGAGAAAGTTTATCCAACAAAGGAGAAAGACAAGCTGTAATTTCCCCAAGTCGCTTCCAAGGAGAGTTGTTTGTTGCAGGTCAAAATGTTTGCTCCAGGCTTTTGATTTCCACACTGCATGATAGACTCCCACACGTCCACGTGCTAAGCAATTACTGCTCTCCACGCAAATCAAATTCTCCTGCTCCGATCCTCACATGCCAAATCCAACACTTTAGGCACAAGCAGTCATAGCAGGTCTCCAGATTCCCACGCCAAGGAAAGACAGGTCACTCTTGGTCGCTGTCCACGCACAACACACAAAGAACATGCCAAAAACTGTCACTTCAATCTTCCACGCAGGCAGAGGATGGATAAGAGCTCTGATACCAATGATAGGCGAATACAGAAGAATGAATGTATTGCTTTATTTTAAGAATACAGAGCACGCCTTTATATAGGCCGATAGGGAAGAGCCGTGAGGGAGACAGTTATTCAACTGTCCACTAACAAATACTAACACAAATGTATTAATCTGCTAACAGTTGCTATGTATAGTCTTATCTTGCTTAGTTCTCGCGAACTGACTCAGGTTATTAATTGTTGCAGATGGCTTACATGGTTAGATGATGGAAAGACTTGTAGATTATTGCATCAATCTTGGTTATAATGTTCCTTTGTACGAATGTGTATTATGTTATAAAATTTGGAAAGGGCCTTTGGACATTTTAGAAGAAGGGTCAGTGCCTAGTAAATGTATTGTAGAGTATTGTTGTTGTAACTGTTGAAACTTTGGTTTGTTTGGTTATCATGTGAAAGATGAAATTTGATTACCGCTTGGTTATGGGATATTCTAGTGAATTTTAACCCTTAGTATAGTAGCGGGGCTTGTCCCATGTTATTACTCTCTTGCTCCCTAGTCATGGTTCAATAGAGATAGTATGTCCCTTTGATTTGTGCATCATGTTGGAATGAATTGATATAACCTTGTTTTGTTTCCGCAAATGAATACTATTAAACTTTGCTCTTGAGTTAAAATGTTGAGTTGTAAATCATCCTAAGGCTTAGTAGCAATGAGTTTGTAAGCACTATAAAGTGAGCTGGATAATCCTGATAAAAGTTAAACTAAAAATTTATATATAGGAATATATTATGTAGATGTGATCTACTTGATAACCTTTGAGACCTGGAACAATCAAGAGGAAACTATCTTTTCTAACGAAACATGATAACTTATTATTATTTTTTTTAATGTGAGCCAAGCTAATAAACATTATCCTTTTATGGTGAAATCTTAAATGACCTCATGGTGAAAGCAATGGTTAGATTTTAGAAGATGATAGGATTTAATAAGTAGGAGGGAAATCGATTAATTAAACCTTAAATCTCTCTCTATCGTTTGGAATGTTTTCCTTTGTCAAACTTAATTAAGTAAAGTCTAGATGGAACATTTAACCAATCTTGATAAACCCTTAACCTCAATAAAAGACGGATAGTAAACCATGTGACCCTGAAGCTAAATTCTGTTGTCCTGTTCTGTTAACCCATGCCTTAATTCATGGTGATATTTCTTAAGCAAGGTCAAAATTTGATCCTTAAACAAGAAGGTTATTGTTATGAACCCTAAGCGGTACTTTCCTCAATCGGAACTTATGCCTTCACCTGTGCAACAGAGGTGTGGAACATGTGATAGTGGCTTGAATAAGATTAATTAACCTTGTAAAGAAATGGAAAATGTTCTAAAATCAAATGAATAAGAAAGATTTGGACATAAAATTTATGATTCCAGTTTAGAAAGCTTGGCCTTAAGCTATTTAGTCAACAGTTGAAAAGAAAGATGTTCTCCCTTGTGAAAAGAATTGTATGAATTATTATATGAAATTTTATAAGAACGTATGTTAAGAATTAAGAGACACTTTAGTAAACAAGAAAATTTAACAAGAAATTCCTCATGGGATGCCCTAACTGTAAGTGTGTTGTGGTTGGACTCCAATGTTGTTCTGTCAAGAAGAGAAAAGTAGATTGTCCTTGATAGGTGTGAACGTTTCCGTGCTGCCTTTATGGTCATCCTTGTATCAGGTTGTTCACAGTGTTAGTTGTATCCTTGGTGACGACTTGTTGCGTCATGTTATGTGTCAGGCAAGTTCAGTCAAAAAAAAAATTATCCTGTATTTCACTGTGTTGTTCTTGTGTTGGTATTTTTTGGGTTGTTACAGCTCTGTCAGTCAGATTTCAATGCATCCCATTAAACTACGATCTTTACCGTTCATGTTCGACCGGTGTCAAAATCGGCCAAGACCCATTCTAATAGGGAACGCCTCTAACGTAATTATATACAATCAAGTACCCATAATGACAGATAAAAATGAGTACCGTTTCAGCCATGTGTATGCTAGATGTCAATGTGTACATCGTCGACCAAAAAATCACGCTCGTTCATGTCTTTGTCCGCATCAGAGCCCCTCGGGCTTTCTAACTTAGAACATGCCTTTCGTTGTAATTATTATTATTTAATCCCCTTTCTTTTTAATAAAATAGCCACATTTGAAAAGACACATCATTAGAAGAAGGGGTGAAAATTGGGCATTACAAAATGTATCACCATTCCCAAGTGTTTACATCATTTCTAAGATTCAAACAAAAATTACAAATTTTTTTGTCATAATAAAAAATAATTGTTTATTAGCGATGAAAATTAAAATTTACATGTAGATAATCCATATACCACTTAACTCTACTTATTCATAATAATGTTTAGGTTAACAACATTTATTGAACTCTATTTATCCATTATATACACTACTAAAAATAAATTGATAATAATTCTTGTTCTTTTAAAATTGTCAAATTTTTAGCATAGGCACATCAAATTCCTTGTTGAAGTTTAATTTTTTCTAATTTCTAGAAGAAGTGGCCACCTTTGAGCCCAATTTAGTCCCCCATTTCCATGCGTCTACCCATGTTGACTTGGGCGCCACCTGACACACGCGTGGAAGAAATGATTGATTCTGGAGTGTGGTAACAAAATCACGCACTTACTATTATATTTATATAGCCAAGTATGGTATTTTATATATAGATCTCGCGTAATAAAAGTATTCACTAATGACCCTCGTCATTGTTGTTAGTTTTTATTTTTGCATCATGCTCACCGAGCTTGAAAATGGATTTACATTCTCTTTTGAAAAATATTTTGTTTTTTTTGTTTGGAAAATGATTTTTCTCGGGGGATTCAGCCATGTTACATACAAAGTTAAATTAGATATAACATATTTTTTTTGCTAGCATTCTATTTTAGATATGAGAGAGAGAAATAATTTTTTGTTCAGAAAGCTCTTTATGGTAAAGGTTTTTTGAGTAGTTAGCAGAGTTTAAGTTATGCCCAATGTTATGATGCAAATATAATAGCTCATGATGAGGTGGTTTTTCAAGAATTTGAGCACCTGGAGTCCCAAATGGATTATTGGAGAAGTGTTGTTGGAATATGCATGAAATTTCTCCCGTATATGAAGTCACAATTTAACAAAGAGAAGTTTGTTTAGTTTCATGCAGTCCGTAGCTATTTAGGAGAGTTCAGTTCAATTCTATTTTAGAAATAGATAAAGTCAAAATAAAATAAAGAATTCAGTTTGCAAGAATGCACAATATGCTTTAGAATTAGAGGACAATTGTTTATATATAGAAGCACTCTTTAGAGCTGTCAAGTTTAGTTGAAACTTATTTTTATATGAAGAAGAGCAATTGTAATTGCTGTGTATGCTGATTGAAGATGAATAACAGTGTTGTACATGCACAAGAAGATTGTAATGAACCGAAACTCTGTGACAAAAGAAGAGTTAATTCATTTATGCACAACAGTGCTGTTTTCATTGATTACTTTGTTTTTATCCATGTTTTCTTTATTATTTGTTTGATGTTCAAGTGCCTTGTGTGTTGTCAGCAAAGTGCTTCCTGACTTGCCTTGCCACTGGTTACCATGGGCGATGAGGGTTTTGGGCATCAATGTTCTTGCAGCAAGAGAAGGTTTTCTTTGCCCCATTCCCAGCAACTGTCTCCCAGACAAAGTAGTAGTTGCAATTTTGGCCACACGATTCTTGATACTGGTGGATGGGTGGCACGGCCGCATGGCAAGTTTCATCAGCTTACCCTTGCCCTTTCTCTAACCAAACTTAGTAAACAGGAAGATGATAGAGACAAGAAAACACTAACATCTGGGAGCCTGGGGCAAGCTGGATTCGTCTGCCACCTTTTAATGCTCTAATAGTCCCTGTTATTTGGTGTTTGGTTGCAGGGTATTCTATGTTTATTCAAAATTGAAAGTTTGAGAATTTCCCAATAATTTTTAAATTATCTTTAATTGAATTTTTGGTGTGCTATTACCTTTGATGGTTTCTTATATATTATTCTACGTTCAAGTTGTGATTCCGTTCATTTCTGTTTGTATATTTCAATATTACTAGATGCGCATTTTACACATTTAATAAAAGAGGCTTTTCGATCCGCCAAAAACAGTGTTTTAAGTTGGAATAAAAGCCTACAATATTTGATATCAATTTTACTTAACATTGCAGGTTTTTGTTAGTTTCAAAGAACCGCGAAGATCTTCTTCAACTCGATAAGGATATCGAGCATCTTTACAGGGATCTAATTTTATCTTTAAATACAATCAATGTTGTTTATAGACCTGTTGAGTTGCCCTACCCAGACCATGCAAGTAAGTCTCAACTATTACATATTCCTTTTGATAAAAGTTTAGTATTATTATTATATCCTTGAGTAATTCTGGTTGCACAACCAGTTGGAATACAGCATCAGGTGCAAAAAGTTACCGAATATTTGGAGTGTCAAAATGATAAAGCGGCCAAAGCTGTTATTGTTTATGGCCTTGGAGGGATTGGGAAGACTACTATAACAGATGCTGCATTTGCTAATTTGCAAAAAAACCTGGAAGCTGGTTACCGAACTTCTATGATCAAGTTGAATGAAGATTTACATCTTAACCCAAAGATAGAAGAATTGCAAGCTCAGATTTTACATAAATTGACAGGGCAAAAGCATGAGATTACTCACTACAAAATTGGGCAAGATGAGATCAGAAAATGTTTGAAGAAAGGACCTGTGCTCTTATATGTAGACAATGTTCTTAGACGAGAATACCTAGAGCAGATTTTACCAAAGAAACTCGACAGCCCAAAGAAATTCCGGCTGCTTTTGACAGCTCGACAGAGAGATGTCGTGGAGACTGTGGACAGCTGCGGAATTGAGCAGTGTAAGGTTTATGAAATTGAACCTCTTTCTATGGACGCCTGCACTGATATATTGTGCAGCAAAATAGGTATAAGCAAAGATCATAAAATGCATGAAATTAAGACGGTTGCAGAAAAATGCAGCGGCATTCCGTTGGTCCTGGAAGTTGTAGGAGGCTATATAAGGAGGGCAAGAAGAGATAACATGGAAGCCCAAGCTATTGAAAGAGTAATCCACGGTTTGGAAAAGGGCGAAGCTTTTAGTGGTGACGCACAAGATACAGGATATGAGTCAAAGCTTCTGTTTGCCTATGACGATCTTATACCAGCTGCTCAAGATGCTTTTCTTGACATTTGTATCTTTTTCTATGGTTGGGATTGGGAGGAAGTTGCTTGTATTGTGGGCGAAGAAGAATTGCGAACTTTGGCAGAGGGAGCGCTGGTGAAAAGAATTGCAGAGAAAGTAAATGTGCATGATGTCCTAGTGGGAATAGGTCGCAACAAAAGCAAAGGCATCCGAATCACAAGCACAGAGGAACTGTCTTCTGCTCTGCTTCAAAATGTTGATCGAATAAAAGGAATACGGTTAGCGGCCAACAGAATACCATATTCTGAGCTCTCTGCAGAAAAGCTAGACCAGATGCATCACTCCCTTCGTGTTCTTGAGTTGGGTGATTGGACGATCATAAATGGCATATGTAACAACAAATTTCACAGCTTAAGATTTCTTCAAGCTGGAGATGTACCTCATATACCCTTCAATATGGCCTTGCTTAGTGACCTCGAGTACTTCGCCAACGGCTCCGGCAAGCACATCTGTTTCAACACACCATCTCAGGCCAGCCCTATTTCTTTTCCTTCATACATAGCCAAATAGATGACCAATTTTATGCTAAATATTACTCTTAGTATATGTGCAGTACTTTGAAAAATACGATACTTTGTGAAGTAATTGGAGTTTCTGCCAGAAAAAATAAAATTAATTAGATTCAATTTTAAAATAATGAGCTTAAATATGGAAAAAAAAAGATACGGTAAATTATTTTTTAATAATTTAAGAGGGTAATTCAATAAGAGTTTGATGCAACTGATTTACGCAATTTAGGACAAGAAACATTTTCACGGCAATTCTGTTAGAGATCGTGCTGGAGGGGGAAAAGAAAAATACAGTAAAACAGAAAAAAAAAAAACTGTATTAAATCTGCCAAATGGAGAGTATTATAATTCCTAGATCCACAGCAAGCAAGAACAGCAATAAGAATTTGACAGTTATAGCTGCTGTGCACTTGTTATCATGCCTTTTCCAGAAAAACCAGAGCTGCTGTGTATATTCCTGCCCTTTTTTTTATACAAAAAACAGAGTAGCATAAACATTTTTTTACATATAATATATGACAGGAGAAGCCTCCAGATATCCGCCAAAAATAGAAGTTTCTGGATGAAAACAAAAAGAAGGAGGAGAATTAAATGTGGTGGTTGGAGTAGATGGGGTGATGTGGTAGAGAAGATTAGTTGGAGATCCACGTCTGCCAACACTCCCCCTTAATCTTCACTGCCATATATATCTGCTATTCCAATTCCTTCCCGGAGATGCTCAAAGACATGCTTTGCAAGTGGTTTTGTGAAGATGTCTGCTAGTTGCTCCTTGGACCTGCAAAACTCAAGATGAATGTCACCATTGTTCACCAATTCTCGAATAAAATGATATCTTGTGTCAATATGCTTGCTGCGTTTATGGAAGACATGATTTTTAGATAAAGCGATTGGAGAATTATTATCACAATAAATTTCTGTAGGTTCTTCTTGTGGATGCTTCAAATCTGAAAGTACTCTTCTCATCCATATTGCTTGGCAAGCTGCTGATGTGGCTGCAACATATTCCACTTCAGCTGATGAGAGTGTCACAATTGGTTGTTTTTTTGATGCCCAAGAGATAGCACCTGATCCAAGATGGAAAATGTTACCGGAAGTACTCTTCCTATCATCCAAGCTACCTCCCCAATCACTATCCGTATATCCAATCAGCTTGTAGTCATCTGAAGCTGTATACAAAATCCCAAAGTTCTTTGTTCCAGCTATATACCTTAAAATTCTTTTTCCAGCCTTCCAATGTGATTCCTTAGGTTTGTCCATGAATCTAGAAATAAGACTAACCCCATGCATGATATCCGGTCTTGTGGTGGTTAGATATATAAGGCTGCCAACTAATCTTTTAAATAAAGTTGCATCAACACTAGGACTTTTGTTGTCCTTACTAAGTTTTAAACCCAGTGCAACTGGTGTAGGGGCTGCATTGACATTTGTCATCCTGAATCTTTTCAACAAGTCACTAGCATATTTTCTTTGACATATAAAAATGCCTTGATCACTTCGACTTACCTCTATTCCAAGAAAGTATCTCATGATCCCTAAATCAGTCATATCAAATTCACTTTCCATGGCTGCCTTGAATGATTTAATTGACATGTTACCTGTGAATTTCAAATCATCTACATACAAGCAAACTATCAAGATTTCTCCTTCATCATTCACTTTGACATATAAAGTTGGTTCATTGCCACTCTTGCTAAACCCATTGTTTACAAAGTAAGAGTCTATCCTGCAGTACCAAGCTCTAGGAGTTGCTTCAAACCATATAGTGCCTTTTTCAGTTTGTATACCTTATGTTCTTCTCCCAAAACTTGATAACCAGGTGGCTGTTTTATATACACTTCTTCTTCTAAAATGCCATTCAAGAATGCTGATTTGACGTCCATTTGGTAAACCTTCCAATTATTTTGAGCTGCTATGGATAAAACCATCCTAATAGTATCCAATCTTGCCACTAGTGCAAATGTTTCATTGTAGTCTATGCCAGGTAGTTGTGTGAAGCCTTTAGCTACTAGGCTTGCCTTGTGTTTCTCTACTTTTCCATCAGCATTATACTTTTTCTTGTAAACCCACTTAACTCCAATCACATCCTTGCCTTTAGGAAGCTCTACTAGATCCCAAGTTTGATTTTTCTCAATTGATTGAATTTCTTCATTCATGGTTGCAATCCAATTGTCATCTTTAATGGCATCCTCAAAATAAATTGGATCAGCTTGTGTTAAGAATGCAAAATTAGAGCATAAATAATCATTTTCAGCCTCTTGTAATTCATCATAAATCTCTCTTAGACTGCGTGACTTCTTTGAAGTGTTTATAGACCTTGATCTTAGTGATGCAAGTGTTGGATTAGAAGATTCGCTGCTGTTATTACTTGCTGGAGTAGTTAGATTTGGAGTGGTGGGTGCCTTAGAAGATGTTGAAGGAACATTTGCTTGAGTAGTAGAAGTCACAACTTGAGTTTCATTCTCCTCATTCTCTTGTGGAACACTAGCTGCAATTGTAGTTGTTTTGTGTAACACCGCAAAAAATAGCCGACGCCACACTCACGACATCGACAAAGACGACGCCGCAACGAACAAGAGACCCGAAAATGCGACAAACTTTTTTTTTTTTTGATGGTGTGCTCGCATACAGGCTCAAACTAAATTAGTCCCGTTAATGCTTCGGGAATGATGATAAGAAGAAGTTAAGTCTCATTCGACGTTTCGCAAAGAATGAAGGAGGGTCGTCTTTTGAGTTATTTGTCTGATGTCTGGTGCTGTCGTGATAGCAATGAAACGGAAAGCTAATTCGAGAGCAAGGCATAATTTACTTTGCGTCGAATTCAATAGCCACTTCGATTTCTTTATTCTTACTTTGTTATTCGGTCAAGTTACGTTGTTTCAAAATTTAATACATTTTAATATACATATGTTTAATACTTTTTAACGTACATATGTATATATATATACATATTTATATACACATATATATACTTACTTTATCATTTGTTATATTACGATCTTTCGAAACTAATATGTTACATTGTATGTAATTGTAAATTTATATATATATATATATATATTTACATACGTATCCATATATATTTGTATCTTTATATTTCGGTATAACTTGATACCGATCTTTTTTTTTTGCAAAGTAATTGATACCTATAATGCGTATGAGAAGTTTAACTACCCACTAAGGATTAAATAAAGCGCTAAACCAAAGATTGTAATTTCCTTTGTACACGGAAACAAGAGACGTTTGGGAAGACTTTTCAATTTAGTTATAAATGAATAAGGCTGGGCAGTGGGTGGCCCATTTCAAATTTGGCGGCCATGAAGGTCTTTTCCACACGGCGCATCCAAATTCAAACAATTAGGTGTTGAAAAATTCACCTCCCACAGTCTACCGGCCGCCTACAACATTAGACGCGTCATTAGCACATGGATACGCCGTTTTTGCCTCCCTGGCCGCGTGGAAGACTGTTTTTTTTTCCTTTTTAGTCCCTGTGCGCGTGGATAAGGGTGTGGGGAGTAACAGATGAAGGCACAGGTCGGTAGAACAGAGGAGAAGTTGGTGCGTACGCCCAGACCGCGTGGGTACAGGCGAGGAGGTGAATGAAAGGATCTGGGCGCGTGTACAGTCCAGAAGGGATGGCGCACCAGCAGCAGGTCGTCTAACTATGTTGTTTTCTGTACAGTACCAAGTCCCCCCATCATTTTCGGGCCCTGCCTCCCAGAGATCTTTATCAAATTAATTGTGGGAAGTAGGCATCACAGCCGTAAAACATTTGCTGATGGTGATAAGGCTATAACGCAGAAATCTAAAATACTGCAGTTACATTCATCGTTCTACTTCTTCTCTCTCTTTTTTTTTTCTACTAATATGGAACTAGTATTCACGAATATAGTTTGCTTACATACAATAATCAGTTACTCTCCTTCAGCTGAATATAGCAATATTCTGCCATACTTGTTTGGGACGTAGATAATGATGAAGGAGCTAGATGGTTTTGGGGTGTATGTTGTTACAGCCTAACGACATGATGAAGGCAGAGAAGTTCTCTGATTGATACGATGCAAGGGACAGAGGAGAAAGTCACCCGGTGGGAACAAACGCGTAGAATTTTTATTGAGATTCCGAGCATAAACAGTATGACTCGAGGAAGGGGCCTCGCAGCGGTGATTCTGGTTCGTACCAGAATATACAGAGGCGCCATTTGCTTGGTTATTAAAACCACGGAGACTACGTAGGTTCAAGTGTATGTTTCATTGTCATTATTAAATGAATGAAGTTTATTTGCATATATGACAGTGATAGTATGCTGAGATATATGTATATAACAAAATGACAATTAAAGGTACTTTTAATATCTTTATAAGTTATTATCAATACATTCATTAGTTGTAGTATTACTTAAATAGGAATGGTATTTAACTATAGTACCCTTGTTAGATATTAAGGAGTGTTGAACACCAATCTGGATAAGTCTAGGTTATTACCATTAAGATCTATTCTAACTAACTTCCATGGACATCACATGGATTTCTAAGCAAGTTAATTTCATTTCCTTTTTTTTTTATTTGCAATGGATTTACCATAAATTCATGGATGAATAAAACATAAAGGAACTAGAGCTGGAAATACTTCTTTAGCATCATAAAAAGTCATTTTAAACTTAAGACCTTTCATCAACTACACAAGAGAAGATGATGCACTATTCTTTTCAATCTTTACAACACATTACTTTCATGTACCCAAACAAAATCTTAATATATTTCCTTTTGAAATTTCTACACAATATTCACCAGAAATCAACAACATTTCCAACAAATTTTGAGTGAGAAAAAAAAACTAACATTTCAATACAACTTTCCTCCAATATTTCGTTACAACACCTTTTACTTCATGTGGGACATATTTACAATCATGTAAACACTTTTCAAGTAAAATTGCACTCAATCATGTGTCTCTTGGAGCAACTATAGATTACCATGTCTTTTTTTTTAATGAAAACAAGATGATACAACTTTCTTTTACATGCAAGTTTTACAACAAATAATATATGTAAGGCAATGAAAAGAGTCTTCACAAGCTCCAAGGTGCTCTTCATCCATGCTCCAAGTTCCAAGTAGTTCAATCACAACCAAGATAGGGGGAGAGGCAACACTCTCCTCCCAACCAAAACTCAATGGAGAAGAGAAGCAATCTCCTTCATTGACCCCCGAGCCCCAAACACAACACAATGAAATGGTGGTCTCCAACTCAAGGCAACAACACTTTCTTCCACAATAAAATTTCTTCACAACATTCAAGCTAAAATAAAAGAAACAAAGAGACACACAAATAGTACCAAACATTTCACAACAAGGCTTTCATCCAAGCCAACAAGAGAAGGAACTATGGGAAAATTTTCCTTATACCTCCCAATTGAGATGAGATGCCCATCCAAACCCTCCACAATAAAACTCAATCCCCTATGACTTTTATGCCTCCCTCAAGTACCCCTTTTTCCTCCCATACTCTTATGCCTCCCTCCTCTTGTGGCTCCCTCAAGGACAAGGTAAGAATGTGAACAATCTTACCCAAGATGGGCATCCCTCTCAAACTCCCTCCACAATATCCTATTCTACTCTTATGCCTCCCTCATGAGTTTTTCCATAGACCTCTCCTACACTACACATTAAGCATTCTATCCATTTTTCACAATACACAAAAGTAAACATACATTATTCACAAATTTAGCATAGAAGCAACAACAATATGAAAGCAAAAAAGAGAGAAGGTTTCCTACCTCTCCATTGGAGAAGCCTAAACCAAGAAGCTTTGTCCAAGATCCCTCCAAAACAATCCAAGCATGCAAGTCCAAGCTCCCCTTTTTTTTCTCCCAATTCTTTTCCTTCCAAACTAAAAAAGAACTCTCCAAAAAAAAACTCCAACCCCTTCAACAAGAGAGGAAATTTCCATAAATAGACAAAAGGAAAGGGTGAGGGTGATGTGTCTCCATGTAGGATGCCACATCACACATCCTCAAACCACCTCCCATAGTCAACTCAACTCCCAAAACACAATAAATGGGTGGTTGGGTTGAATGACATCTCTTTTCCACATCCATCCCTTCCCATGTGTCTTAAGGCACAAATAAATGCAAATGGAAGAAAAGTGCACTCCAAAGTCATATTTCCCTTCCCAAAACAATAAATAATCCCCTTTTTGGCTTCCCAACCCATAGATATGGTTGGTAAGGGGTTTTGGGAAGTGTGGGACAAGTTCAACTTGTCCCACAAGTCCCCCAAAATTGCCTTAAATCTCAAATTCGAGATGCAAAGGATTTGGAGTGGTCAACACTCAAAACAAGCATTCAATACAAGAGGCAAACACAAGGCTCAAGGAGCCGACCATCAAAATTAATTACACCCATTAGACTTCCCTCCAAAACTTAAAAATTAAAACAAGATGTTAATTTAACCTAAACATACTTAGCAAAAGTAATTTTTTTTAAAAAAAGATATCACAAATAAAATCACCTACTAAAGTTAATTAAAACAAGTAAATTAAATTCTTAACCCCATGGTCACATTAGAAAATTTCCCCCTCATGGAAATTTTTTTCTTAACAACATAAAAAAAAAACAAAAGTAACACAATACAATTCACTAGTTGCCTTGACGACCAAATGTTGTAACCACCCAACATCCTGTTGTGTTTGGTTCCCAATCCCCCTTTAGGTTGTGATCATGTTGTGTTTCCTACAAAATACAAAATACCTCCTTCGGCCTTGCGGCCATGTCAAAATATCCAAAATAACCATATGCATGAAATTTATTAACATCTATACGTAATTCAATCAATCATTATTTCTAGGTCTAAAACACAACTTAATTATGCATTTCATTATTATCCAAAATTATAGTAATGTAAATTCAACAACTACATTCTACTTATCATGGCGAAGAAATCCAATGTTAGAACACATGCAATATATCCATATAAAAATAATATCGGTATCCAATAGTCTATCCATGAGTCAGTGTAGATCATACTGAAAACAAAATCCAATCATAACCCAAATGCATCTACTCACAAAACATCATGCTAATCAACGTAAGTATAAGTCATGTCCATATCCAAAAGTCTGTATAACTCAAAATGATAATCAACTAAGTGTCATAGGGAAGTGGGCATTACAGGTTTTTTCCAATGAATTCTTAGCATTTAGAAATTAGTTGGCCATTCAAAATTACCAGAAAATCTCATTGTCCAATTATTTTTCCTTATCCACACGTAAGAACTTCAATCTAAATTCATACAAAATCCTCCTTTGGCATGTACTTGTGGTAGAGTGTGTTAAAGGAATCAAAGAAAACCTTTCTGAAAACACCACTTAACTTAGAAGATCCATAATGGAAGCAAGTACAAACTTTTGGATGTCTCTTTTTTAGATAGTAAGCTTTATTAAACAATGAAAAATTTGAGGGAGTTAAAATATTCTATCAGTGGCCTAAATTTTGTGATTTCAAGACCATTATAAGATAGGACTTGAAAATCAATTGGAAACATGAAAATTAAAGGAGTTCGATGTTGTATCAATTCTAGAAAATTGTAATGTGTATGTTACTTCAATTTTGAATTCAAGAAGACTCAATTAGAATAAATCAATGAATGTATTTAGAGGAAGCTACTAAGTGTCTTACAGAATAGCATTTGAATTCTTATACATATTCTTTAATAATCAAAATTTTTTATGATTTCAAATAAATTTATAAATGATGGGAACTAACTAAGTGTCTTGCAAAATAGATATTGAAAAAAAAGTTCCATATTTATGATAATATATATTTTTAATGAGATTCTTTAAATATATTTGAAATCATACTTCCTCCCCATCGCCAGGCGCCCCCATGAGCCCCTCCTTCAGCAAAGATACGGGATAACAAAATCTCTACTAACTATGGTAAGCTCACAAAGCATATGAAAGAAGATATATTAATACAAATGCAAAAGGAGTTACAAGATTACCTGAATAGTTCCCATAAGCTAAAAAGGTATACGAATTTTTTTTGTATGATTACTATTCAACTCGAGAAGATTAAATCGCAAACAGACAAGCAAGCTAGAGGAAGTAAGAATCAAATTTCCCATTACTCACAATAATTAAAACAACATGTGAACAGGCCTAAGAAACCAAGGGGATAAACTAGATGTTAACGTTCGAAGGTGAACACGAAGCAAAGACCGACCATGGAGCCAAGACATCAGAATTACACACAGCCATTCAACGCTCCACAAGAGGGTCATTGCGACAAGAACTAGGATAAACGCCGAACGGGGCATTACAACTTGGTTCTTATATTAATTGATCCTTTTCCCATGACTGATACTTGGTGATCATTCCCCAATTTTACCTCTAATTTTACTGATTCATCAATTGTTGCAAACATCTCCTTACTCCCACTCATGTGATTGCTACAACTGCTATCTAGGAATCATACCTGTTTGGAACTCTCTTGTGCTACATTACATGTTATAAACATGGTGTTTTGCTCACTAGTGTTGGGCTGGTCCTCATTTGTGAAATGTGCCTTTTGCTTATTCATGTCATATTGTTTTTTTCTACATTCAGATGCAAAATGCCAAAATCTATTACAATAATGACATTGATTATTGGATTTATCAGACCTTTCTCCTTGATGATGGCTATGAGAGTGGCTGCCGCCTCTTCCTCTTGTTGGTGTAGAATGGGTATGTGGGCTTGATACTAGTCTTCTGCTTTCAAGTTGTGTATTTTCTCTTCCTCCTCTTGGTGTAAAACATCCTCTGCCTCTGCTGTAATTTGATCTCCCTCTTGTTCTACCAAATGAAAGCTGAGCTTTGAATGCATTCTCCAATGATGATGCCCCTGACCGATTTAATCTTTTCTCATGTGCTAAGAGTGATCCCATTAATTCATCTACTGATAGTTGTGTAAGATCCTTGGATTCCTCAATGGCTACTACAACTGAATCAAATTTTATAGGCAAGCTTCTATGTATTTTCTCTATAATTTTTTGATCTTCAAGAGTTTCTCCATAAGATCTAATTTGATTAACTATTGTCATTGCATGAGTGAAGAATGAATCTATTGAATCTGAATCCTTCATTTGTAGATTTTCAAAATCCCTTCTAAGCATTTGTAATTTCACTGTTTTTAGCTTGCTTGTGCCTTGGTATGTTGTTTGCAGACTATCCCATGCTTGTTTTGATCTTGTGGCAGCTGCTACTCTTGGAAAGATTGATTCCTCCATTGCTTGTTGAATGAAGAATAATGCCTTTGCATCTTTCTTTCTTTTTTCCTTCAATAAGTCCTTCTCTTCTTTTGAAAGAGCTTGATATGCTTGCTGGTCAGTTGGTTCATTAAATCCATTCTCAACCAAGTCCCAAACATCCTGAGAGCAAAACAGAGTTTTCCTTTTTATGCTCCAAAAATCATAATTTTTGCCATTGAATGTTGGTATTTGAGGTTGTGCAATATTTCCACTTGTGCTTCCCATTCCTCCAAAGCTTTGTCTCTGCTAACTTTTGTTCTAGTACTTGTAGCTCTGATACCAATTTGTTGGAGGGGGAAAAGAAAAATACAGTAAAACAGAAAAAAAACTGTATTAAATCTGCCAAATGGAGAGTATTATAATTCCTAGATCCACAGCAAGCAAGAACAACAATAAGAATTTGACAGTTATATCTGCTATGCACTTGTTATCATGCCTTTTCCAGAAAAAACAGAGCTGTTGTGTATATTCTTGCCCTTTTTTATATAAAAAATAGAGTAACATAAACTTTTTTTTACATATAATAGACGACAGGAGAAGCCTCCAGATATCCGCCAAAAATAGAAGTTTCTGGATGAAAACAAAAAGAAGAAGGAGAACTAAATGTGGTGGTTGGAGTAGATGGGGTGATGTGGCAGAGAAGATTAGTTGGAGATCCACGTCTGCCAACAGATCGCAGACAGTCTGTCTAGCAGCTATATTGGAGGGTTTTATCAAATATTTTGTAATCAACAGACCATATTGTCAAACAGTTTGCAGACAATGTAGATATAGCAATTGCATTTGAGGATATCGTGAAATAAGCTGACAATCCATACCAAAAATATCAAACTTTTGGATTTAGGCATTGACATCCCCATGGTAAAAATCAATAACAAATAATATAATTTTTTAATTTTTGAGACTCGCTTTTAAATTTTTTTAATTAAATTAAATTATGTATTTTCTAATTATACAGCCGAACAAAGATAAGGGAAAATTAGCGAAATGTTTGTGATTGCTCCGTATCTGGTAACGTTGGTTGATAGTAATTAAAAGGATAGCGGCTGATGCAACACCGAAAATATTTATTTATCATGGGTTAATTATAGAAAAATAAATCTACTCAAGTAAGAAATTGTTTTGTCTGGGATTATTTATTCTCAATAAAAATCAATTTATCTTCATTCATTCATAAGTTAAAGATTTTCTAATACACAATTTTAATATTGCTCAGATATCGTCAGGACTTGCGGTGCTTAAGTTACACGAAAGGAGTTACTGTGAAAGATTTGAAGATATTCCACAAATCCTGGCCGGGTTGAGCACTTTAAGAAGTTTAGAGTTGCATGGATTTGCTGGTCTGTTCGAGCTGTATGAAGGATTTGGAAATCTAAGCAAACTAGTACACCTAGATTTAAGTCAATGTGGCTTGTTACAACTCCCAAAGGCTTTGGGTCAGTTGAAATCAATGCAGACCCTGAATTTGAGTGGTTGTAAAGAGCTTAAAGAGTTACCAGAAAGCATTGGAGAACTGGAGCGTTTGGAGATTTTGAGGTTAGAAGGGTGTACCAAGTTGAAGCGCTTACCCTCTAGTTTTGGCGTGCTGAAATCTCTGGCATCTCTCTCTCTTAAACACTGCCAAGTTTTGCAAGAGCTTCCCGAAAGTTTTGGAGCATTGAGCTGCCTCCGACATCTTGATTTGTCACATTGCGAGAGCATAAATGAACTTCCTAGCACCTTTCACAAGCTTTCTTCGTTACGCTTCTTATGCTTGATTTGGTGCGACTCTTTATTGTATCTCCCCGATAACTTGGGAAACTTGACATCCCTGATTGAATTAGAAGTGTATTGTAGAAAACTGGTGAGGCTTCCTAACAGTATAGGACAACTCAAATCCTTGTCAAGCTATATGCTCATGTATCAATGTTTTCAATTGAAACTACTTCCTGAAGAGTTTTGCGATCTCAACCTGGAAATCCTGGAGCTGCCCGATTGCGTTAGCCTAGAGAAGCTTCCGGACAGATTCAAAGAATTTACACGTCTCAAACATTTGAGACTATGTACTTGCCGAAGTTTGGTCAGACTTCCCCAAGGTTTTGGCACTCTTCCAGCTCTAGAGGAGCTAAATTTAAACTCGTGTATTAAATTGCAGGAACTGTGCAGTGACTTCGATTGCCTGTCTTCATTAAAGAAATTGCATCTGAGCAAGTGTCCAGAGCTGAAAGGGGTGTGTATGGATAGTGTCATCAAAGTAAGGTCCTTAAATTATGTTGACATCAGGGGAGTTTGCAGTTGAAAGACCGATGGACAGAACTACAACAAGACAAGGATTGGGAAATCTTTGTAAATACAGAGGAGGTAGGTAATATTTTTATTAGCAAATACCTAAATAGTATCGATTGGTAAGTACTGTGTTTAAATTTTATAGAATGACTTAATGAGAGTAAGTTAATGCAGGATGATGAAGACGGACGCCTGTTGAAAAAGGCCGCATCAATGTTCTTCAATGACGAGTGTGTTCTCTTTGACTGTCACGGATGCCAATTCAAGCCGTCCACTCTCCTTCCAAATACCACACTAGTTCTAGTCTTTGAATGGAATATCTCCAGGGATTCATGGAAGCAGTTTATGGAAAATATTGAAGAACTCTTAAAACCCAGTATTTATTCCCATGTAATTTATATTAGAAAGGGCTTTCCTGTATCTGACGCGTCAATTCAAGTCTCAATGGAGTCGAAGAAAGGGATTACTTTGGGGTTGCCTTGTGACTACTCTAGAGTAAGTTTGGCTTTTGAGACAATACTTTCTAAAGTCATAGGCCCCTCTTACAGCTACGGAAGTCCCGACTATGCCATAATTACAACTGTGATTGAAAAGGAAGGCGCCAAACAATTCTCAAAATGGGAAAATATTTCAAGTCTGTTTCATGAGAGGAACTTCAAATCAGAGAATTATGTCCGCATCAAAAGGCTGACAGAAGTTGCACAGAAAAGTAATATTGAATTGTTGAAGTCATTGTTAGTGACACAAGGAAAATATTTTCTCCTCGTCAACAATTCTAAACAGGTAAATGAATTTCTTTTGTTTGCAAATCATTTTTTAAACCAATTTTAACTTGAGTGTTATTCGATTAACACATATTTTTCTTTTGTTCCAGGTGAGTATTGAAAGTTTGGAAGGAAAAGTGGTTCTCCTGTTAATCTCAAGGCTTAATATTTTTCCAATAGAGATTTGTGCTCTGAAAGAAATATACATTAAAACATGCAACAAACAGCAGTTCGAAGTTGTTTGGATGCCGATTGTAGATGCTTATCATGATACCTGGGGTCCTTACGTAAGAGCTGTTGAATATATGCCATGGCCAGCAATGAGAGATCCTTGGTCCATAGAACCAGCAGTATTGAAGTTTGTCAGAGAGGATTTGGACTTTGAAAACAGTCCATTGCTGGTTTTGGTGGATAAAAAGGGAAGATTTAGCTGTAATCATAACTTCAAACAAGTGGTAGAGAGGTGGGGAGTGGAGTCATATCCATTCACCGTTGAGAAAGTGAACCAACTGAAGAGGACACAGTTGGATGAATTGAAGGCAAAATCCAGCATCGAAGTTCTTTTTCAGAATTTTGATTGTTTTCAGCAGGTGAGTTTTTAGGTTTGAATTTTGTAAATGCTTCAAAAAAAATACTAGTATGCCTTCTCATTACTGTTGTATAATATTGTATGTTATTGCGACAGGTAAAAGAGATGATGCTTCAAGGACAACATATATGCTTATATGGTGGAGATCCACTACAAGTTTTAGATTTTGCACCCATGGTAAGTTCATCTGGGTTCAGTGCTATTGTTCAGATCATTTATGTAGGGAGGAGATATGCTGAAGCAGATACTTTAAGTATTGAGGAAACAATGCATGAGAGGAATAGAAAAAGCATGCAGTGGTTGAGCTTATCCTACATGGATGCCTGGAAATTCTGGCAACATATTGAATATTTAGTGGAGGAACTGGTAAGTGCAGATGAGCATGAAGACTTGGTAAAATACAGGGTATCATTGGGCATTGTTTCACTTAACAACAGATCAAGGAGAGGGGTGTGGATGACACTGGTGGATGAAAGTGGGGAGGTGATGATTGACAGAGAGAGAATATTGCACCCCTTGAATAAGGGCCAAGAGTGCAGGATGGACATGCTCATCCAAGGAATTAGCTGTGGAGAGGTGGACGACTTGTTAAAAAAGAGATTTGAAGATGGTCTGTTTCCCCAAGAGCACCATGCCCACCACTCTTTGTTACCATTTAAGAAATCTAAAATGTCTGAATGGGGAGTAATTTGCGATATGTGTGGGGAAATTATCAAGTTATCTTTCTATATGACATGCACAGCATGTCCTTTTGACCTCTGCCCCAAATGTTACGATCTATCATCTGGACTAGTAAACCAAGAAATGAAGAAAAGTAGGATCTGAGTGACACAGCAAAAGCAGAATCCGAGTGACACAGTAGAGGACACCAATGACTAGTTGAAATGCCAAAACAATGAGATGGTGATTTTGGTAAAGGGCCATGCATGATTATTGTAGTAGTGAGGAGAAATGGTTTGCAATAATAATGCAAATGAGAAACAATAGACTGGGATATATATAAAACAGTATACAAATAGTAGGATCATTTAGAAGAGCATCCATGTTTGTTATAATGTTGTTTGTAATGGAGTGTTTTGATTAGATTTGTTCATTTTAATATAATGGTGCTCTTTTCTTTTTAAATGAGTTTTTATGATTAAAATTATTTATTTAATCCAAAAATATAAATATTAGTAGACATGAGAAGTTATTGAAATTCTAATCAATGGTTTCTATATTTAGAAGTCTTATTTAGAAAGTAGATTATTAATAATAATTTGAGGAGTGAAATTTTAGTACGTGTTTTTTTTGTTTGATCTCGTTTATTAAAGTTTTAATAAAATATCAATTATGAACGGGATACATTCAAGTTTGAATTTGTAAATGATTAATTTATTTTATAACCTTAAATTTTGTGAAAATGATTTAATGTATAAATAAATTATTAATGATATGGTAATGGCCACCTCCAGTACAATAATCTAGTAGTAAGTGTGCATAATCATAGTAATTTTCAATAATAAGGCAAATGTGAAACAATAGAAAAGATGAAGTCTATGGGATGTAGAAAACAATATACAAGTATTTAGTAAATGATTGCTATAAGTTATAATCTTATTTGTAATGCAGTGTTTCAATCAGGATTTTTTTGTGAAAAACAATTTAAGGTGCTTGTGTTTTTTATTTATTTTAAATATGGACTACAATGTTTTTAATCTAAAACACAATTATAAAAGTAGATTTCAGCAAGGCCGGGAAATTCCAAGTTTGCACTAAAATTCTTTCTGCTACTGAGGTCTATTACGCAACATGTTGGTGTCCATCTCGGGCTTCCTTTAAAAAGCTAGCTAAGCTCTTGTGGGATTTTCTTTGGTCTAGCTTTAAACAGGGTGGTTTTCATAGAGTTGCCTGAGAGGTTTGCACCCTTCCCAGGGAATAGGGTGATATGGGGGTTGTTCATATCTATAGGTAGAGTATTTCTCTATACACTAAGTGGGTTGTGTTGATGCGTAATCACAACACCCTTGAATGTTTGCAAATCGATGGGTTGAGACTCTCAGTGTGATTGCATAACATGAAGCTTTTACCAAAGTGTGAGACTTTGCAATCGGGAAAGCTATCTGGATGAAAGTTGGTTCCTATTCCTTCATTCAGATGCACACATTCAAATTGTAGAGGATCTACTCTAAAATATATTCTAACTCGCCAAGGAGATAGGGTTAAGAAGATGCAAGAAAATAAACCTAAACTAACAAAGATGATGCACAAAAGAATTGTTAAACACTTGCTTTGCCATTAAACACAAACCATTGAAATGTAATACAAACACCATACACAGATAACCCGAATTGCAATGAGAGATCAAAGAGGTGCAATGAACACAAGAGAGGGTTGAGAATCATCCACAGACATGTATTATTGCTCCACAAATTTGATACAGTACACTATAATGGCCAAAAGGAAAGATTTGCATTATAGTTTTGATGGGAGGTTTTAACTCCACAAATCCAATTACAGAAAAGAGAAGAAGGGAGGGTGAAAAAACAAATTGTCCAACCTTTTGAAAAATGACCCTCCATATAATATATGGGAAGAATGAGAAGGGGAGAGAGGAATTCGAAATCCTAATCTAACCACCCTAGAATGCATTAAATTCCCTGCAACATTGATGGGTGCCACTATAAAACCCATGCATCCATGTACTCTTTCTTATTGGGTAAGAAAGGAAGCCCATACCTCATTACTGTGGAAGGTGAGAAACATAGGACACCCTCTAAAATGGCTAACTATATTTCTCCAATTTGAAGAACTTAGTTCCACTCAAATTAAGATAACTAGTCGTAAGCTTTCCAAAAAGTCCTTTCTTGTGCAAATCCGAGCTCCCAGTAAAAAGTTATGGCCATCTGAAAGTAGGGGTGGTGAACTATTGATCTTCTTCTTTCGAAGTCTGAAATGCATGCAACCTCCGAAACCCCGAAATTCAGACTTTCATACATTTTGATTTCGGAGGTTGAGTCACTGTTCATCCGCCAACTTTTCTTGAGAGTTTAGAAACTCTGAAAGCCGAAAGTTTGAAATTTTGGACATTGAGTTGTGATTTTTTTGTTTTGGGACTCCAAACTTCCGAAACTCTGAAAGTCTGAAGTTTGAAATTTCAGACTTTCGGACTTCAGAGTTTCAGACATTTTCTTGTCTTTTTCCATTTTTCTCGTCAAAGACTCCGAAACTCGAAGTCCGAAACCCCGAACCTCGAAAGTAAGAAATTTCAAACTTTCAGACTTTACGATTTCAAAATTTTCCGATCACTTTTCTCCCTCCGAAATCTTTGAAACCCGAAAGTCTGAAATTTTGGATTTTAGAGTTTGAGATTTTGAACTTTCTTGATCCATTTTCGACCCTCTTAAATCTCTGAAACCCGAAACCCAAAAGTCTGAAATTTTGTACTTTCGGAGTTCGGGATTTCAAAATTTTCCTATCCTTTTTTGCCCTCCGAAATCTATGAAACCTAAAAGTTTGAAACTTGAGACTTTCAGATTTTAGACTTTTTCCTTTTCGTATTTTTTCTCGTTTCGGACCTTCTTTGTCTCTGAAATGCCAAAAAATACGAAGTTTGAAAACTTGAGCCTTTCTTCATTCTTTTCCCTTGAGCTCTGATCTCCTTTAACAGTTCCCTCAGTCCATTCTTTTCTGACCTTGCATTGCCATTTATGATCCTACCTGTAACATGAATTTCGAAATCGAATGTGAGCTCGTAAGACTGAACTCACCCTCTCCATTTTCTCCTGTGCAAGGTCATGTTGTCCAATTTTTCTTGAGGGGAAAAATTGGATAACAGGTTGTTCGTTGTATCTAGGGCAACCAAGCTTGACATATTTTGTTACGACATTGTATTTATTTAGGAGCACTGTATGGTAAAAAATGATGGAAAAACATATATTTTTATACTTTGCTAATTACTAAAGTTCTAGTAAAAATATCTAGCACCTTTGTGGTTAAAATCATTTGGAAAGCCTTTGAAATGGTTAAAATTTTAATGCGGTGGGTTGGTGATGGATTCAGAATAGGTCTCTCTTTCAACAAGCACAATTTATGGTGGTCACCCATTTTCTCTCTAGATGATCTCCCGCTGGCAGAAAATCCCAACATCAAAGTAGTGAGGTTAGCTCGCAAAGGCATCTCCACTATCCAGAATTTGGTTTCCTTCCGGTACTGGATTCCTTGGCCGACGCTGAAACATAAGTACAACCTTCCTAATTTTGATTTGCCTTTAATTTTATCAATTCTTTGTTTTTTTCCTAATGTTATATCACACAAACTGGGCCTTCAACCACCCTAGGGCTTGGTCGAAAGATTGGTGATGGAATGTGGACATCCCGCTATTACAGTAAAAATTTTGAGTTATCTCATACCTACATTTGCATTAGATAAAATCAATTCTAGATGGTCATTACATTCCTTCATGTCACCTTGTTAAAGAATTTCCAATGAGCTTGGAACACCCTCTTTGATCGAAGCTCATTTTTTCTTTGGTGTTTGATTTATCAGGGGCTTCCTCTTGGGGAAAATATTAAGTCATATTGGCATCCCTAACCTTGTTTGTAGTTGTTGTGGTTTCTCGGATTCCTTCAAACATGTCTTCGAGTATTTCACTCATGCAACATCCCGCTATTACAGTAAAATTTTTGAGTTATCTCATACCTCATTTGCATTAGATAAAATCAATTCCAGATGGTCATTACATTCCTCTCATGTCACCTTGTTAAAGCATTTCCAATGAGCTTGGAACACCCTCTTTGATCCGAAGCTCAATTTTTTTCTTTGGTGTTTGATTTATCAGGGGCTTCCTCTGGGGAAAATATTAAGTCATATTGGCATCCCTAACCTTGTTTGTAGTTGTTGTGGTTTCTCATGATTCCTTCAAACATGTCTTCGAGTATTTCCCTCATGCTCAACATGCTTGGCATTTGATTCACTCCCTCTTTCGGCCATTTCATCCTAAGTTTTGTGATTAGAAAGTTGCTTTGTTTGTTGAACATGTTAATTGGCCCTCCTACATTGCTTCCCTTTTGGCATTTTTTTCATTTTGTTATTTTTTTGCAACTATGGAAAGCTAGAAATACTACCTTATTTCAACACCGTACTCTTTCTGCAGAGCTAACCATTAACAAAAAGATACAATCTTGTCTTCTGTTCATATGCAGATCCAAGCACAAGCACAGAAGGTGGTGGGTGTTTTCTCATCTCCAGCAGTTGCTTGATCACTAGGGCAATGCACCTTGTACAATGATCCCAGTTCCTCTAGATGATGATGATCGACGCCCCCGCTACCTCAGTCACCTCCTAGACGTCGTGGACAATCCCGTAGTCAATCCTAAAGCACCTGGTCATCTTCGTCGCTAGCTTGCCCAAGGCCCTCTTCTTTCGGTCCTGGCTCAAGCTCGCTGATGCGTAGCAACGTGATGGTTGGATCTTCCAACTGGGGCTCTCTGCTTAGCGGGGCTTCCTAGTTTTGTGGCTTGCTGTAGAAACCTAAAATATGCTTACACTTAGCATTTCCTCCAATTCAACCGATTAACGACACTTTGTCAATTAGCTACTCTTTGCTCCATTCTCAGGATGCCCATTTACGACACCTTCTTGGTTGTATTATTCTTATAATCATCTAATTGGGCTAATATCTCTCTTATTAGCTAAAAATTTCTCCTTTCGACCGTTCAGAACCTCCTTAGTTCTCTCTGAACCACTTATGTAAGCTTCCTAGGCTATCTATCAGTCATAAATGATTAACTAGACCCCTCCCAACTCTTAGTGAGTCTCAAATCACTTGCTAATCAAGTTTAACTAGCCTAATCCTAGCTTAACTAGTTTAAAGCATGTTTACTTAGCTCCTAATCCTAAAGTGCTTTTTAGACTTATTCCCACATGCACCCAAATTCCAAACTCTCTCAAGTGGAAAACTATAAATACAAGGCTAAGCCTTCCCATTCAACCTACACCTTCACACTTATGATATTTTATTAACACTAAGAACACCTATCTTTGGGATTCTATTTGTATTAGCTTTAAGCTAATTAGACATTTTATCTTAAGGTTACCCCTCCACTGTTGAGCTAATATCCTCCATTTGCATCCATAATCCAAGTTTAAGTAATATGGAAAGAACCATTGGCCTTGAAGCCATTAATGTTGAGATTCCATGCTTGAAAGCTTGAGAACCATAAAAACAACTAATCAAAGCTTTGATTGCTAAGTTGATCTTCTTAGGTTTAATGTTTAATTAGTGATCTAAAGAGTAGAGAGTAGCTTTATTAGGTTAGTTTAGAGTTAATCTAATTTATACAATGATAGATGTTAGTCTTGTTTATCTCTTATCATGATGGTTTAGTGTAGATTAGAGTCATGCTTTGAGGTTATATGTTTTAGCTTCATTCTCCATAACATATCTAATTTATTCATGAACACATTTGGAAAGCCCGGTGGGACACTTAGTACATCCTCCATTAATGAAGGTATTTTAAGCTTTTCAAAGTTCACTTTCATGCTTTTTAGGAAAAATATCTTGTTATTTAATTGATTTCATTTTTTTAAACAAGCTAAAATCACCCTTGTTGATATTTGTTTTGTGGGTTTGAACTAGAAAAAGGCTTCTTTGACTAACAACTAACCTGTTTACTTGTTGAAAATTTAAATTATGTGATTTTTATAGGTTTTATAGGGGCTGCGAGTACATGTCCTAGATTGGCACGTTTTTTGTCGAAACAGGCACATATCCGTCGAATTGGGTGCATATTCGTCAAAACAAGCACATTTCCATTACAATAGGTGTGTATTCATTGAAAAAGGCGTGTAACCGTAACTGATACTATGTTTTTTGCACTGAGGGTACGTATCTATCAATTTGGGCATATAAACATCGAGATAGGTGCATTTTCGTTGAAACAAGCACATATCTATTGAAATAGGCACATATTCGTCATTCTAGGAACGTATCCATCACTGTTAATATTTATTTTTTACACTGGTGTGCGTATCCATCGAAATGGGTGCATATCTAATGAAATAAGTGTGTACATGTCATTATTGGGCGTGTATGCGTCAAACAGTGTTCATTACCAATTCTTTTGGAGGCCATAAATTTTGCTCCCGAACTTGAAAATGTTTTCTACTGAACTCCAAACGACTCTATTTTTTGTTACGTTAAAAAAGGTATTGAAGTGAAATATGTAATGGAAACATAAAATTAGGATTTTGAACTTACAGAAAAATTTATGGTTTACATTATTAGATAAATATTCATTTTCTAACGTATCTTAAATTTTGAAAAATTGTTTTCTTGGCCATTCTAACACTTTGAAATGTTTTGTGACACTAACAGTGGTTTACAGGTTTCTTTTCCATTGTATTTTTTCATACTAACTAGGTTAAAATGTTTGCATCTTTATTTGTGATAGTTTAAAACATGTATGCTCTTACCTCGCGTCTTTCCAGGTGATCTTCGGAATTAAAAACATTTCAATACTTACTTCATAATTACAAAAATGATTCAATTAGCTTTCAAATTTGGTTAAAAGGAACTTATTTTAGCATTTTAGTAATTCTTCCATTTCTTATAAAATTTGAGTGAGATACCTTGTTGTATATGCTCTTTCCTTGCATCAATTAGCTTTCAAATTTGGTTAAAAGGAACTTCTTTTAGCATTTTAGTTAAGAATTTTCCATTTCTTATAAAATATTTGAGTGAGATACCCTTGTTGTGTATGCTCTTTTCCTTGCATCTTAGAATGATATGGGAAATCAAAAGCAACAGCTTATCTCCTTTATATGACATATTGGAAAATTACTAATCTTGGTATATAGAACCAAAATTACATGTCCAAAAAAAGGAGTAAAAAAAATGCAACCCTCTAAAACACATGTTTTTCATACAAGTTGCCCAATGGTGTGCTACTTAAAACCAAATTAAGTTAAGATAAATAGAAAACAAACCACTTTCATCACACTATATTGTAGGTTTTGGAAAAAGGTACGTCCCTATCTTCTCAACTATAACATAACCCATTTTCCATAACACCTTAAGCTACAACAATGGGGGTGGTTCTAGGAACCCTAAAGTAATCCACCGCTAAGTAACCTCATGGCTGAAACAGAAAACACTCCGCTTACCCACTTGACTAGTTTTACACTGTGATTTAGATTCAAAGTTGTCCGTATCATGACCCCAGTGATGCTACAAATATATTGGTACAACTAAATTAAGTTAAGATCAATAGAAAACACACCAATTTCATCACACTATATTGTAGGTTTTGGAAAAAGGTACGTCCCTATCTTCTCAACTGTAACATAACCCCTTGTCCATAACACCTTAAGCTACAACAATGGGGGTGGTTCTAGGAACCCTAAAGTAATCCACCGCTAAGTAACCTCGTGGCTAAAACAGGAAACACTCCGCTTACCCACTTGACTAGTTTTACACTGTGAGTTAGATTCAAAGTTGTCTGTATCACGACCCCCAGTGATGCTACAAATATATTGCTACAACTAAATTAAGTTAAGATCAATAGAAAACACACCAATTTCATCACACTATATTATAGGTTTTGGAAAAAGGTACGTCCCTATCTTCTTAACTGTAACATAACCCCTTTTTCCATAACACCTTAAGCTATAACAATGGGGGTGGTTCTAGGAACCCTAAAGTAATCCACCGCTAAGTAACCTTGTGGCTGAAACAGGAAACACTCCTCTTACCCACTTGACTAGTTTTACACTGTGAGTTAGATTTCAAAGTTGTCCGTATCACGACCCCAATGATGCTACACATATATTGCTACAACTAAATTAAGTTAAGATAAATAGAAAACACACCAATTTCATCACACTATATTGTAGGTTTTGGAAAAAGGTACGTCCCTATCTTCTCAACTGTAACATAATCCCTTTTCCATAACACCTTAAGCTACAACAATGGGGGTGGTTCTAGGAACCCTAAAGTAATCCACCGCTAAGTAACCTCATGGCTGAAACAGGAAACACTCCGCTTACCCACTTGACCTAGTTTTTACACTGTGAGTTAGATTCAAAGTTGTCCGTATCATGACCCCAGTGATGCTACAAATATATTGGTACAACTAAATTAAGTTAAGATCAATACACCAATTTCATCACACTATATTGTAGGTTTTGGAAAAAGGTACGTCCCTATCTTCTCAACTGTAACATAACCCCTTGTCCATAAACACCTTAAGCTACAACAATGGGGGTGGTTCTAGGAACCCTAAAGTAATCCACCGCTAAGTAACCTCGTGGCTAAAACAGGAAAACTCCACTTACCCACTTGACTAGTTTTACACTGTGAGTTAGATTCCAAGTTGTCTGTATCACGACCCCAGTGATGCTACAAATATATTGCTACAACTAAATTAAGTTAAGATCAATAGAAAACACACCAATTTCATCACACTATATTATAGGTTTTGGAAAAAGGTACGTCCCTATCTTCTTAACTGTAACATAACCCCCTTTTCCATAACACCTTAAGCTATAACAATGGGGGTGGTTCTAGGAACCCTAAAGTAATCCATCGCTAAGTAACCTTGTGGCTGAAACAGGAAACACTCCTCTTACCCACTTGACTAGTTTTACACTGTGAGTTAGATTCAAAGTTGTCCGTATCACGACCCCAATGATGCTACACATATATTGCTACAACTAAATTAAGTTAAGATAAATAGAAAACACACACCAATTTCATCACACTATATTGTAGGTTTTGGAAAAAGGTACGTCCCTATCTTCTCAAACTGTAACATAATCCCTTTTCCATAACACCTTAAGCTACAACAATGGGGGTGGTTCTAGGAACCCTAAAGTAATCCACTGCTAAGTAACCTCGTGGCTGAAACAGGAAACACTCCTCTTACCCACTTGACTAGTTTTACACTGTGAGTTAGATTCAAAGTTGTCTGTATCACGACCCCAGTGATGCTACCAAATATATTTCTACAACTAAATTAAGTTAAGATAAATAGAAAACACACCCAATTTTCATCACACTATATTGTAGGTTTTGGAAAAAGGTACGTCCCTATCTTCTCAACTGTAACATAACCCCTTCTTCCATAACACCTTAGGCTACAACAATGGGGGTGGTTCTAGGAACCCTAAAGTAATCCACCGCTAAGTA
Organism: Taxus chinensis; assembly: GCA_019776745.2. Lineage (NCBI taxonomy): Eukaryota > Viridiplantae > Streptophyta > Pinopsida > Cupressales > Taxaceae > Taxus > Taxus chinensis. Next base: position 552,918,417 of record CM034155.1, read on the forward strand.
ACCTCGTGGCTGAAACAGGAAACACTCCTCTTACCCACTTGACTAGTTTTACACAGTGAGTTAGATTCAAATTTTTCCGTATCACGACCCCCAGTGATGCTACAACTATATGCACTAGTTGCTTAATATATCAGAAGGGGGTAAAATAAAGTCAAGATACTACCAAAATAATCAGTGTGAATTTTTGGGTAAATCGAGCTCGCTCCTAGACAATTTGTGACACATAGTTTAGAAAACTTATTAAGGAGGTGATTCTATCTTGGAGCTCACTTTACTAGTCTGTTATCGCATCAAGCCATCACGAAGGAGTGAATTACTTGGATTTTGAACCTTGTTTTTTGAACAAGGAAAAGAGCCCACAATATTTATAACTAAAATGCCTTTTTTAATGCCCCCTAATAACGCCCATGTGAGACCTAAGAACAACCTAGGTTTAGTTAGAAAAATTATGGATTTTTTTTTTGAAAAGTGTGCTTGTATACAGGCTTCAAAACTATAGTTGTCACAATAATGTTTCAAGGAAAATTATATTTAATAACTAAAATTTTCCTGTTATATTAAATATTTAACCCACATTACAATTTGATGAGTGTAATTAGTCCAAGCGTAGATTAAATTTCCCCTAAGTGTTAATTTAATAAATAATTAAATTAACACTATAGTTAAATATTCCCCAATTAAATTTAAAAGCGTTAAAGGGGTCAAAATAAATTAAATACCCAAGGTATTTAATTCCATAAGGTCTAAACAATAAACAAGGTCGCCATTTACATGGGGTTAGAAAAAAAACATTCCCTTACCCCATAATGCTGACCTCTTAAAAAAGTCAACCCATGTTTTTGAAATAAAAAATTAAAAAAAAGATAATTTCCCACTCACACCACTCTCCTCCTACATTTTGTAAGGATGAACCTCTTCCATAGGATGGATTCAATCTCGGCCCTTGATGTGGAAAAAGGGTAACTGTTGTCCAAAATAAGCTCATACTTATTTTGGTCAACCTAACCCCTTTTTCCCCCACTTTTGTGCTTTCATTCTAATTTTTTTTCATATTTTAAGTACTTAAGTTTTCTTGAAAATATTTCCATCAGATAGGAAATTTCTTCCCCTTTCCAAAAAATATAAAGAAGTCCTCCTAACTCCTCATATTTTTCAAGTTACGGGCCTTGGAAGGATTTTTTTTGCTAAATGTGGGCCTAGGGAACACTTTTTCACCTAGGAAGATTGCTGACTGACGGACCTGGGGAGATATTTTGGCGCTTTGCACTTTTTGTAAAAATACACAATTTACATTTGTGGGACTGTGATCTGCAGAGGATCTTTGCGCCAAATAAAGAAAATATGCCTAAGGCCCGCAAGGGACACGTGGCCAAGTTTTCAAGTCAAGCGGGAAGGCGGGTCACTCGAGGCACTTTGGATTTTTGGTTTTTTTTTGTTGAAAAAAGTAAAGGTTTAAAAATAATCCCACATCTCTACCGACACCCAACAAATCCATGTCTCAGGCGAAAAGTTACAAGCTGGGGAGGCGGGCTGTCGGGGGAAACTTTGGAATTTTTGCAAATTTTACAAAAAAGTGTAGTTTGTACATGCAGGCCCGAGAACCTGTGGAAGTGTTTTGCCAAAAGTAAGGTAGAGATGCTACGGGGCCATGGAGGAATTTGTACAAAAGTGAATTTTCGAGTATGCAGCCTTTTTCGCCAAAAGAGAATATTCGAGCTAGCGGAGTTGTATGAGTCTTCGTGTTTTTTTACATTTTTTCACAAAATGCACAATTTGTTTTTACTCAGGGCCGGGGAACAGCTTTGCAAAGATTGAATTTTCGCCTTTTTTACATAGTATCAAATGAAAAAAATTCAGATGGCCATATCGTTTGACTGGTAGCTCGAATTTGAGCAAGAGAAGACTTTTTGGAAAGTTCTCGAATTCCTCTATGCCATGGAAGCATAAAATATTATTTTCATCAGACTTAGGTGGGTGAAAAAAAATCAAAAAATGTCTTTCACGCCATTAATACACGATCTGATTGCTTCAACTACCTAGGTTTGATCTGATCGGCCATTATTCCTTCTCCAACACGCCAAAACAAACATGGAGAATCATACTTGATAGATTACGGGAAGATTTACATGGATTGATTGTTGGTGGTTGAGTTTTCAAATCATATTTTCTCCCTTTTCTCTGTAAGGTCATTTTCTTTCCTTCTTGCCCGTTAATGACGTGCTGTGAAAACTTCTAGATCAACACAATTTGATTCATGATGCGTTTTGTTCATCCTTGGCTTATTTTAATGTTTCTTCTTGTCTCTGATTGTTTGCAGGGTATTTTGTGCATATTTCTGATGACTATTGCAGGTTTACAGTAAATCTAAATGAAACTCTACATACTAAAAACTAGAAATTAATCTACTTCATTTGCAAAGTAGAGGGTAAATTAAACTTTTAAGTTCATTCCATTCTAACTTTAATATGTTTAACTTTCCTACAACAATGCAAGTAAAAGCAAGAAGGTAGCCCAAATTTTCAAAAACATGCCTTTCAAATAACACAATGAAATGTAATATTTCTTAACACAAATTTTTCCAACCTTCTAACAAAGACTTTACAATAGTATTTCCAAAAACACATTATAAACAAGAGCAACATCATTTTGTGGAAAATAAATCAACTTCAATAAAATGAAGTAATTCCTTTTTACAACTCCTTTCCTGTTCACCACCAAAAAAAAACAACTTACATAATAGATATTTCCTTTTTTTTCTCGTTCAAATATGACTTTCATGTCCAAAATTAAAATAACTTTTCACCACAATTGTATTACAATGTCATCTACTTAAAGTGGGAAATTTTACAATAAGGAAAAACTAAAGAAAACTTCGAAGTTGGTCTTCATATATAGCTCCAACATCATCAACAAGAGAGATCCACCATGCTTCATTTGGTGACAAAAAAAAGGGAGAGAGGCAACAATCTCCACCCAACCAAGAATTCAATTGAGGAGGAGAATCCATCCTCCTCTTTGGCCCCCAAGCCCCAACCACATTACAATGAAAGATGGATCTAACTCATGGAAACAAACAAGCTTCCACATAACAATACAAGCTTTTAAAATCATACCAAAGTCCAAATAATGCAGCTACAATCACAAGAAGGAAAGCAACAAAATACACAAGCCTTCAACATGCAAAATCCCAAGGATTAAGATCTATGGGGAAGCCACTTATACCTCCCAATGGGAAATGGGTGTCCACCTAAAATCCCTCCAATAAAGCATCTCAAAAGCCCAACATACTCTTATTCCTCCCTCAAGTAACTCTTATGCCTCCCACATTCTCTTATGCCTCGCTACAAATCTCTTATGACTCCCTCATAAAATAGACCAAGTAAGAAATGCAAGTAATTTCTTGTCCATGGTGAAACACCCATCTCAACTCCCTCAAAAACATGGAAATAACTCTTATGCCTCCATACATGAAATATCCCCATAGTCTCCTCCCACACCACACTTAAGCAATCTACCCAACAAACCAAAAAACATACCAAAACACTCAAAAACACTCACATATACATAATACAAAAAAGAAAACATTTTACAAGAGTAAAACTCCTACCTCTCCATGGTAGAGCTTGATCCAAGAGTTCCACACAAATCTTTTTTCATGTCCAAAAAATCACCAAAAGCTCCAACAAATCCACAAGCATTCGAAAATCCTTTAATTCTCCAAAAGTACAAGAGCACAAATAAAATGAAGTAACCCCCAAACAAGTAAAAGAACTCGAATAAATAGAAAAGGGAGAGGGGAGGTTGAGGTGGATCCATGTAGGATGCCACATCACTCATCTTCAACTCCACCTCACAAGTCAAACTTCAAACTCCAAAGCAAAATTAATAAGTGGGTGAAGAAATGACATTTTACTTACACACACAATCCAAGCCCACACCCCTTAAGGACTAAAAGTAATAACATGTAAGAAGGTGAAATAAAATCTTACAATTTATCTTCCCAAAATACATAATGGGGCCTGATTTTGAACCCCCCAACCCATAGGTAGGGTTGGTATAAGCAATTTAAGAGGTGTGGGACAAGTTTAACTTGTCCCACAAGCCTCTAATATTTAACCTTGATGACAAATCTGAATTTCTAAGGGAAGGTGGTGTTTCACACTCAAGGTTACTTACACACACTTACAACACATAAACCAAGAGCTATCAACTCTAATAAATGCATTTGTTTGACCCTTTTATAATTTAGTTTAGTAAAGTAATTTATTTACTAATCTGGACATAAATCAAGTAATTAATAAAAGGAGAATACATCACTAAAAATCACATACTAAAATTAAATAAAGGAAACTAAATGAAAGAAGTAACACATAACTCCTTAGTCACAATTTAAGGTGATTCCCCCCCATGGGAACCCCTAACAACAATTCAAACACACACACATAACAAAATACATGTTGTCATGGTGACCCTTGTTGAATTCATCTAGGATTCCAATGTGGTTGGTCTCCAATTCCCCTGATGTTTGTTGTGACATGTTTAAATGCAAAACACAACACCTCCTTTGGCCTTGTGGACGCATCAACACATCCAAAATAAATATACAATAAAACTCCAAAATCATCTATATATGAATAAAAAAATCATCTAGACAAGTAACGACATCATTTATAATTCATCAATAACCATATGATCATAAGATTAGTTCAATTATCCAGGCCTACTCAATATGACGAAATATCACATGTCTGAAAAATAAAATAAATAAATAAATAAATATATATATATATATATATAACCATGTCAATCAGCATACAAACATCAATATAAAATGTCTCTAATAATCCACATGCATCATATATGAATCGAAATCAACAACAGTCCATGATCTCTAACATCTAACATCATGCCAAATCGAAAGCCACATTAATATCCATAAGTATAGTCTATAGTATAATAATCAATAACAAAAAGGTGTCAAAGGGAAGTGGGCACTACATCCCCCTCCCCTTAGACTCGAATTCCTCCTGGAAGTCACTTGAACAGGTGTGGAAATTGAACTTGTAGAAAAGTAGTATCCTTCCATGTAGCCGCAGTCTCATCATATCTGTCCCACTGCACTCGAACCTGGTCAATCTCTCTACCTCGTAGGCCCAGGGTCCTGCACTCTAAAATGTGGACGGGCTCTACCAATCACCTACCCTTGATCCTTCACTTGCAATGAGGTCAAATCCAACACATGAGAAGGGTCTGAAATATATCTCCTAAGTACTGAAACATGAAACACATCATGGATGCGAGACAAGCTAGGTGGGACCACTAGACGGTAGGATAAAGGAACGATACACTCCAAGATCTCAAAGGGACCCATGAATCTAGGAGCTAACTTAGACCCTTTTCTGTAACAGATATGGAGCTTATGTGGCTTTAAACAAAGGACCACCTTCATGCCCACATCAAAAATACGATCTGTCCTATACTAATCTGCATAATTCTTCTTCCTATCCTATGCCTCCTGCAGTCTTTGTTTGATCATAACCACCTACTACTCCATGTCTTGTAATAAAGCTTGCCTAAGAGAAAACCTGTCCTCTAACCTATCTGAACTAAGAGGTGTTTTGCACTCTCTGCCATATAGTGCCTGAAAAGGAGCCATGCCTATGAAACTCTGAAAACTATTATTGTAGGCAAACTCCATGAAGTACAAATATTCATCCCATATCGATTAATGATCCATAACATACATCCTAAGCATTTCCTCTAAGATTTGATTCACCCAATCAATCTATCCATATGTCTCAGGGTGATATGATGTGCTGAAATTGATCTTTGTACCAAGAACATGCTGCATGGTAGTCCAAAAGTGGGAAGTATACAAAGGATTGCAGTCATAAATAATCTTCTGTGGAATCCCGTACAATCTGACAATCTCATATAGATATACCCATGCCACTACACTAGCTATATAAGTGGTCTTAACTAGAGAAAAATGATCCACTTTCCTCAATTTATCCACTGTGACCATGATGGCATCGTGGTGGTATCTCGACGTCGATAGCCCAATAATGAAGTCCATGAAAATGCTGTCCCATTTCCATTCCGGTATAAAATGTGGAAAGAGATGGCTAGTTGGGTGCTGATGCTCAGCCTTCACCTTCTGACACTCTAAATAGTGTGACACAAACTGAGCCATGTCTCTCCGAAGTCCCCTCCAATGATACAACTGTCTCAAAGTGGCATGCATCTTCTTCACCCTAGGATGGGCTGAATAAGGTACACAATGTGCCGCTGTCAAAATGTCCTACCTCAAGCCTCCATATCTGGGAACATAAATATGGCCTCTATGCCTGAGAAGGCCATCTGCCTCTAATGAAAAACCATCAAACTTCCCTTCAAGGAGTATCTATGACTCGATCTCTGCTCTAGTTGTAATGTATAAGCTGTCATGAAGAAGCTGCTGTAGAATCCTGCTCCGCAAATTTGTTCCCACTGAAGTGGCCATAACCACATGTCTTCATCTACTAAGAGCATCCACAACCACATTCTCCTTCCCCTTCACATGCTCTATCTTCATATCGTACTCACAAAGCAACTCCTTCCAAAGCTGCTGACAAGCATTGAGATTGGTCTGTGTGAAGAGGTGGCGAAGATGTTAGGAAATAAGAGATAAAATATGTGGAATAATCCCTTACAGAATCACAACAGTAGAAACTAATATGCAAAAAATATTATAGATCTCAAATAAAAGTGCAGAATAAATAGCACAACACAGAGAGACAATATTTAACGTGGTTCACCCAATTTGGGCTACATCCACCAAGAATCACTTGCTTAGATTTTATTACAAGCCTCCACTCTCTCAATACAATACCCAGATCCGTTTGGAGCTATGCTCAACAAACTCTACAGAATTCACACCTAAATTCAAAGCACATATGTAATACATTTACTTGTCTCTCTATCATATGCATAAGACCATATAAATAAACAACTTCTTAAGCAGTTTTACAAAAACCATGAGTATCAAACAATGGGCAAAAATAAAACCATCCCATAAACCTATGGGTAGCAAAACCAATGGGTACCGAAAAAACCATGGGCCCAAAAACAGCCCATAACGGTTACATTACCCATGGGTTAATAAACCACCCATGAAAATTTGCTTTGGGGGATTTGCCCCTGAACCCCCTTTGATCAGGGGGCTTCACCCCCTCGAACCCCCCTGACCCGCTCACTGGCAAGCGGGACCGCTGTAAAAATACCCGAGTGTAACACATAGAAGGTGTACTGCACTCTAACATGAAAATAGGCTCCACAAACATAATAATCTCCCACTTGGAGACTGATTTCCACTGAGCAAGATTTTCAACCCTTCACTTTCATCCACGAAGGCCAACCAAAGCTGAACATAGCTTTAGTTTATTCCTTGTGACCACCTTGATTATCATGTCTACAGGATTCTGACTGGTATGAATCTTCTCCAACTTTAACTTATCTTCCTCCAAAGCTGTCCTGATGAAGTGATATCTCAACTGTATATGCTTCATCCTGGAGTGGAAAGTAGAGTTCTTAGCTAGGTATATAGCACTCTGATTATCACTATACAACTTACATTCCTCCTGCTTATGCCCCAACTGTTATCACCGAATCACAGCACCCTTGTGTTTATACAAGTGCATATACTTGAACTCACGGTGTGATTGGATAACATGGGTACTATCTCCAAGTTGTGGGACTTGCTACTTGAGATAGACCTCCAGAGAAAGCTGGTTCTTGCTCCTAAACTACCTGCCACAATCTACTCTAATGCAGGGGAAACTAACTATTCTAATCTAAATTTCCAAGGGATCAGGGAGAGAGGATGCATAAAATGAAAGCCTACACTAAAGCGGTGATACACCAGAAAAGGAGGGTGTGAGAGTAGTCTCCAAATGTGTGAAATACAGAAGCAAAGTACACACTAGAAGAGGTGATGACAGTTCTCCATAATCTAGTAAAATGCATTCACAACAATATTCCAAGCATACACAATGATAATGGATCCCTGCAAGAATATAATAATAGACACAATATCCTTGTAGAAAGATTAAAGGGGCAAGAAGAATGCAAGAAAACACAGCAGGGGAAGATACATCCACAACCTGATATTTTATTGCTTTATGCACAGTTCAATCTATTACAAGATAAGGGCCTGGATCACCATGCAAGGAGTCTACTACAAGGGCCTATAGCACATTGGCTTCACAAAGCAATTTTGACAGAGCTTTGCTATCTGAAAACTCTCCCTTTACAATGAGCCCAACACTCCAATTTATAGAAAAATGAGAAGGGAAAGAGAAGGGAAAATGGAAATCCCAAAATATATCCTTCAACCACTTGTAAGAGGCATTAAATGGAGTAAAATGATTATATATTACTTGCAAAATGCTCCCCATACTATCCCAGGTGCTTGCAGCAGAGAAAGAATGATGACCATGCCTCTTAATTGCACTCCCAACCACCAAATGAAACACTGTTATGAACTCGGCCAAGTTTTATAAAAAATATCCATCAATATCTCACAAAATCCAGAATTTATTTATTGCTATGTGTCGGGCTCAGAGCCACGATTCCAACGGTACCAATTTTGTGCGATTTCGTTGAGAAATGCAAAAGTTATGGCCTTCTGAGTGCGGGCAGCTATTTTGGGTCTGGCAAGCGTTTTCTGTCATTTGACGGGAATGAGCATTAACTGACTGGAGCTGAATATGTTTCTTTTATTTAAATATATCTACCCTCGTTAAAAATAAGAAATCCAGTTTTTGTGGCGTAGAGGACGTCGTGCTCGTTCCAAAAAGTCCAATTTTGTGAAAATCGGAGCTCGGAGTCAAAAGTTATGGCCGTTTGAAATTTCACGGGTCAAACGTTGAATTTTGTTCTTTGCCTTCGGCCGCTTCGGCTTTTTGCATCCCTCGCGTCCCGTGTGTACCTTTGTCCTAGCTGTCCCAGATGAAAATCTCCTGCTTTGGCCGATTTGGGCTCCCTTGTTCCTGTTTGCGGTGAAGACACGTGGCGAGATTCCATTCGCAGCTTTTCACGTCCTCCGCGTACTTTTGGCCCAGATGTCCCAGTACGAAAGTCCTCTATTTCAGCTGAACCGGCCAGTTCACGTTCTCCACGCACTTTTGTCCCAACTATCCTGAACTGCCTGGGAAAAATTTCTCCGAACCGCCCGAAATGGACTGACTTGCGCCAAACCGGCCGATCCGTGTCTTTCGCGTACCTTTGTCCCAACTGTCCCAACTGCGTGACAACAACACTTAGTGGATTTTTTCCACTTTTCGGCTGGTTCACCTTTTCGCATCCCGCACGTCCCGGATGCCCCTTTGCTCTGCAGGCTGCCTGGCGGCCTTTTGGCCGATTCGCGCCCAGATGTCCCTCATGTCCCGACTGTTGCGAGGACTAGGACTTAGCCATTTTTCATGATTTTTCCTGGCCCAAGCTTGTTTTCTTGACGGGTGAATTTTGGATAACACCAACTCCTCAAGCAATTGTTGTAACCAAATCATCTCTTTGCTTGCCTCTATGGCAGCAACATACTCAGCCTCCATGGTTGATAAAGCCACCAGCTTCTGTAGTCATGAAATCCAGCTCACTGTTGTCCCACCTACAGTATAAATATAACCTGTCGTGCTCCTCTTGCTGTCTACATCTCCAGCCATGTCTGAATCTACATAACCATGTAAAGTGGTGTTTGATCCACTGTAGCACAAAACTATCCCCATGGTTCCTCTCAAATACTGAAGGATCCATTTTACTGCTTGCCAATGCTCTTTACCTGGATCACTCATAAATCTACTCACAGCTCTTACTGCATGGGCAATATCAGGCCTAGTGCACACCATAGCATACATCAAACTACCAACTTCTGATGAGTAAGGTACCTTGGACATCTGGTTTCTTTCCTGCTTTGTCTTGGGACACTGCTCTTTTGATAACTTAAAATGGCCTGCCAAAAGAGTCCCAACCGGTTTAGCATCATGCATGTTAAACCTGCCCAATACCTTCTTAATGTACTCTTCTTGAGATAAAGTCAACTTCAATTCCTTCCTATCCTGAGTTATTCTCATACCAAGGATTTGTCTGGCTTCCCCCAAATCCTTCATATCAAAGGATTCACTTAGCTGTTTCTTGAGTACTTTTATTTCCTACATGTTTTTACTTGCAACCAACATGTCATCAACATACAAACATAGGATAATATAACTTCCATCCTTAAATTTCTTTGTATACACGCAATGGTCAGAATGACATCTAATAGAACCTTGCTCCATCATGAAGCTATCAAACTTCTTATACCATTGACGTGGAGCTTGTTTCAAGCCATACAAGCTCTTCCTTAGTTTACACACCATCTCCTCTTTACCTTTGACCTCATAGCCCTCTGGTTGCTGCATATATAACTCCTCCTCCAAATCGCCATGGAGAATTGCGGTCTTTACATCTAACTATTCTAAGTGCAAGTCTTCTGCTGCCACTATTCCATGAACAGTTCTAATAGAAGTCATTTTTACTACAGGAGAAAATATCTCATCAAAATCTATACCTTGTTTCTATGCAAACCCCTTGACCACCAACTAGGCCTTATATCTTTTATTTCCTCCTTCTTCATCTTTAAATCTATACACCCACTTATTCTGCAATGCTCTTTTGCCTTCCGGTAGCTTCACCAAATCCCAAGTCTGGTTCTCCATGAGAGACTTATGCTCCTCATCTATGGCTTGCTCCCACTTCTTACTGACATCTACCTGCATTGCTTCATCAAAGCTCTCTGGATCTCCACTATCAGTGAGTAATAAATAATAAAGAGAAGGAGAAAAACGTTCAGGTTCTTTTCTTACCCTAGAAGACCTCCTCACTGTAGGAGTTTGGGGTTCCTGCTGAGTAGGTTCCTGAACTAATTCATGGGTCACTTTCCCATCTAGAAGATCCTCTACCACTGCATATTATTTCTCTGATTCTTCCCTGTTTTGCTGCAACTGTTGCTTATACATGACTTTCTCATTAAAGACCACATCCCTAGACCTTCTCATACATGATTTTCTTGTCCTTAATACTCCAGCATTTAAACCCAAATTCATCACCACCATAACCAATGAAAGTACATTTTTCTGATTTAGCCTCTAGCTTGGTCCTATCATCCTTGTCTATATGAACAAACACCTCACATATAAAGACTCTAAGAAATGAATAATCAACTTTCTTACCATACCATGCCTCCTCAGGAATGCCTCCATCCAAGGCACTTGAGGGTCATCTGTTTATCAAGTACACAGCTGTGTTCACCACTTCTGCCCAAAAAAAAGAGGCAATCCTGCATGTAACCTCATGCTCCTAGCACATTCCATTATTGTTCTGTTCATCCTTTCTGATACCCCATTCTGTTGTGGAGTTCCTAGAACCATCTTTTGCTTGCGGATTCCATTCTTAGAATAGTAATCATTAAATTGATTACTGCAATACTCTCCTCCATTATCTGACCTGAGACATTTTAGCTTAAGACCTGTTTCATTCTCTACCAAGGCTTTCCATTTAACAAAAGTGTCAAATACATCAGATTTGTTTCTAATACAATAAACCCAAACTTTCCTTGTTGCATCATTAATAAAAGTAATAACTTGAACCCCCAAGAGATGATACCTGAGCCGGCCCCCACACATTAGAATGTACCAACTCTAACTTACTCTCTTTCTTCGTAGGTCCAACCTTGAGAAACCTTATTCACTTCTGTTTCCCATATATGCAATTCTCACATAAATCCAAACCTGTTTCTGTATATCCAAGAAAATTCTTCTTTATGATGTTCATGCCCTTATGGCTCATATGACCGAGCCTATAGTGCCATAATGTTGTATCTACATCTGAAGCCACAAGATTACAATCATTAGTACTATAAGTGGTTAAATACAAGGTTCTAACCTTCTTACCTATTACCCACCACAAGAGCACCCTTGGTAACCTTCCAAGAGTTAGCTGTAAATATCATAGTACAACCATCACTTCCCAATTGCCCCACCGATATCAAATTTCTCCTTAATGTAGGCACATGTCTGACATCCTTCAATAGCCATGTATTCCCATTTTGCATCTTAACCTGAACAAAACCTTTTCCAAATATACTGCAAGGCTCATCATCACCAAGAAAAACATGCCCAAAATCCCCTTGAACATAATCAACAAAATAATGCCTATGTGGAGTAACATGAAAAGAAACCCCTGAATCTAAAACCCAAGATTCAGTAATATTATGCAAAAAAAGAATCAAAGCATCCTGACATACATTACCTGATGCCACATTTGCCTCCTTGTTTTCTTCCTATTGTTTCTTCTTGTCCTGAAGCTCACAACAATCCTTCTTTGCATGCCCAGACTTTCCATAGTTCCAGCATACAATCTTTCTCTTGGATTTTGACCTTGCCCGATCTTTCAATTTTCCATGGTTTCCTCTATTCTTTTGTCTCCCTCTAGTTTCCACTGTCAAAGCATTCCCTGAAGTAGAAGATTCTCCAGAGCTTTTTCTTTGCATTTCCTCACTTAGAATCACCTCTACAACATCCTCAAACTTCAACTTCGAGTTAGCTGGAACCGAGTTGCTTACCGCCATTACCAGGCTATTCCAACTTTCAGGTAAAGAGCACAAAATTAATAAATCCCTAAATTCTTCATCAAATTCTATTGTAACCGAAGCTAGCATATTCACAACCGTATTGAAATCATTTAAATGATCTGCTACTGAACTATTCTCAGACATCTTCATATTAAAAAACTTTTTCATTAAAAATATCTTGTTAGAGGCTGAGGGTTTTTCATACAACTTCCCTAATGCATCCATTAGATCTTTTGTAGTCTTTTCCTTTGAAACATTAAATAATACCGAAGACACAAGACACAGCTGGATCGTTCCAAGTGCCTTCCGATCCAACAAATCCCATTCTACATCTGTCATACTGGAGGGTTTGTTTACCTTCTCACACAACAGAGTATAAAGATCCTTCTGATAAAGGTAATCTTCCATCTGCATCTTCCAAAGACTAAAATTCTACCCGTTGAATTTATCAACCCTAGATCTTCCATCATCTGCCATAGCTCCCACTCAAGATAAAAATTTCCCTATGATTCAACACTTCAGTAAACCAAACCAGGCTCTGATACCAATTGTTAGGAAATAAGAGATAAAATATGTGGAATAATCCCTTACAGAATCGCAACAGTAGAAAGTAATATGCAGAAAATATTACAGATCTCAAATAAAAGTGCAGAATAAATAACACAACACAGAGAGACAATATTTAACATGGTTCACCCAATTTGGGTTACGTCCACTAAGAATCACTTGCTCTGATTTTATTACAAGCCTCCACTCTCTCAATACAATACCCAGATCCGTTTGGAGCTATGCTCAACAAACTCTACAGAATTCACACCTGAATTAAAAGCACATCTGTAATACATTTTCTTGTCTCTCTATCATATGCATAAGACCATATAAATAGAAAACTTCTTAAGCAATTTTACAAAACCATGAGTAACAAACAATGGGAAAAAACAAAACCATCCCATAAACCTATGGGTAGCCGAAGAGGTGGTTTTACAAAATAATGGGTACCGAAAAACCATGGGCCCAAAAACAACCCATAACGGTTACCAATTACCCATGGGTTAATAAACCGTCGTAAAAATACCCAAGCCAAGAAGGAAGTGACTCCATCAAACCAAGGTGTGTACAACTGCCACAAGCTCAAGATCATAAGTCGGTTAATTGAGCTCATAATATTTGAATTTGCGAGACTCAAAAGAAACTACTCTACCCTCCTGCATCAACACACCTCCAAGTCTTGCCAAATAAGCATCTGTGCATACGAAAAACTCACCCTAAGGATCTAGCACTGTAAGAATAAGTGATGTTGTAAGGAATTCCTTCAGTATCCTGAAGGCCTGCTCACATCTTTCTGACCAAATGAACTTCTTCCCTTTCTACTGAAGGCAAGTGATGGGGTGTGCAACTCGAGAGAAGTCCTGTAAAAATCTTCTATAATATCCCGCTAAACCCATGAAGCTGCGCACCTCTGTCACACTAGTGAGTTCTAGCCAATCCATAATATCTCGAATCTTGGAAGGATTGACTGCGATACCTTCCCTAGAAAGAATGTGGCCCAAATACTGCACCTCTGTTTAAAAGAATACACATTTCTCCAGGTTCCCGTAAAGCTACTACTCACGAAGACACTGAAGAACCTGGCGAAGGTGCCCCTCATGCTCCTCATGCGTACATGAGTAAATCAAAATGTCATCAAGGAAGATGAGCACGAAGCGATCCAAGAATGTCCTGAACACCCCCCCATTCATCAAGCTCATGAACACTGCAGGGGCATTTGTCAAACCAAAAGGCACCATTGTGAACTCGTAGTGGCGCTATCTTGTATGGAAGGTGGTATTATGAATATCTATCTCTGTGATCCTCAGCTGATGATAACCCATCTTACGATCTATCTTGAAGAAAATTGTGAACCCCTTCATTTTATCAAATAAATCATCAATGAGCGGAAGGGGGTAATGATTCTTGATCATTCCCTTATTCAGCTGGTGGTAATCAATACACAACCACAAAGATACATCCTTCTTCTTTACAAAAATCACCAGTACACCCCAAGGGGATACACTAGGATGGATTAGGCCTTTCTCTATAAGGCCCTCTAGCTACAACTTGAGCTCGCAGAGCTCAGGGGTGGTCATCCGATAAGGTGCTCGTGAGATAGGATCTGCTCCTGGAACCAAATCTATGTGAATATCTATCTCACGTGGGGGTGGTAACCCCGGTAGCTCCCCTGGAAAGACATCAAAGAAATCTCTCAAGATGGGATGGTCATCAAGCGATGGTCCACTAGACTCATCCTCCGATCGATCGCTAACCATAAAAACATACATCTGACAACCTCGTCGCACACACTGATTAAGATGCATAGCAGAGGTGGTGCGAATGGAAACATGTCTCCTAAGCCCTACTATCACTGACTCAACTCCTAGATCATCTGTACATGATATAGTCTTATGGTAATAATAAACTTTGGCTTTATGTGCAGAAAACCAGTCCATGCCCAAGATGACTCCCTTCGAACCCAACGGAAGGATACGAAGATCTGAGGTGGTGGTGAAGGGTCCCAAATCCACTACACACTCGTTAACTATGGAGTCTACATAGATTTTGGCTCCAGAAGCAATCTAGACGTCCCAACTAAGACCTGACCTAACTACCACCAGCCTGCATTGCTCTACTAAAGATGGTATAATAAAGGAATCAAAAGAACCAGAATCAAACAGAATGGAGGTAGGAATACCACCAATGTTACCTGTCATCTTAATCATGGTACTCTGGTGCTTAGTAAGGTGGTTCTTGACAACTGCATAGATCCGATGATTGCGCCCCATGTCACAAATAGTAGGATTTTAAATCTACGTCTTACCCTTATTACTAGGGTTCTGTGGGCACTCTCTCCAATGATGTCTAGCAACACTAAAACCAGAAAAACTTCCTGGTCCTCTCTAATGAGATGCATCTCCAGCCAGTAATCTAGAGGTTTGTGATGTGGATCCTGATGATCTGGCTATGAAATTCTGAGGTATCTGTACATACCTGAAATTGTAAGGTATTACACCATCGGAATGATGTTACACATACCCCAAGGATGATATAGGTCTCCTTGCAAGGTGTTCAGAATCCAGAAAAGCTCGCAAGGTATACGTTTGTATCCCGTATGCCTTGTTTGGCCTCCGCATGCTTTTTTTCACCCTCTACGCCCTTTTTCCTTGCTTTTTCATCTTCAGTTACGAGACCGCCACCCTGCCTGGGCGGTAGTCTGGTGACCGCCACCCAGGACAGGGTGACGATCCTGTAACTGCCACCCTGCATAGGGTGGCAGTCCTGTACACGTTTTCCAGATTCTTCCAATGATCACGTCAAATGTAAATCTTCAATTTCACCCGCTTTATTCAACCACTTTGGTTTGTATTTATGTTTTTGGTTCCATGGTAATAATGTTTTACCTTTGTTTATAGTAATATAGTTCAATTGGGAGTTACCCTCTGGTAAATGCATTTGCTATAAATAGCCAGCACTGTGATTCATTCCTCACTTCTGAGGTAGGATCGAGAGTCTTTCAATTTAAAATAATTATTCGCTTAGATATTTAGGATAAAATCACAACTGCACAGGAAAATAGCCTTACCAGGCTATTTTGTTTGTTTTAAATTCTGTTACTAGATTAGCCATTCATTTTCTAAGTAAACTAGAATAACTGTTCTTTAATTTCATTGAAATACCTCATCGAAAATACAAAAATAGAAGAATGCTTGTATAGTGTAAATACATCTTTCGTAATCAATTTATTAATTTCAATTAAAAGTTGAATCATTTTGTATGACAATCACAGGACCTAGAGAGCCTAGAGAATATATATTTGAACCAATAGTGCCTCAACCAAATCTACCCACAAAATTAGCTGATATAGATCAAGACCTTAGGATACAGGTCTTTTGAGCAATGGAAAACTTGCAGGCAATTAGTGAACAACTGAGGGGGTTAAATATTGAAGACGAAAAAGCTTACACATTTTGGTCAAATCATCCTAACTATAGACTGCCTTGATAAAATATCTGAATAACTGTACAAGGATTCGAAAGAGAACAAATATTTGGTTACGATCCTTTAGTTCCACAACCTGATGCAGGAGACCTCGTTGATATAGATACTAGCTTACGTATTCAAGTTGTTAGAACACCTGTAAGGTATTCTGAGAAAATTACACAACTTCTAGTTCTAAACATAGAGGCTGAAAAGGCGTATGATTACTGGATAGTTAGAAGAAGGGATTGATTCTTCAAATGACCATAACAGGTCCATAACAACCACAAACTCATGGTTGTGATCCCCAAGTCCCATAACCCAACGGGCCTGCAACTCAGTTAAGCATTAACACTGTTTTACGAATGTTGGTATTTAGATCCTCACCACTCCCGCCACATATCATCACACATTTCTCCATATTAAATATAGAAGCCAATCAATCTAATATTTTCTGGGCTAGACCAGAGAACCACCCATAGTTCACTACAAATCCACTAAGCCTCCTATCACCATTTTTTTTCATGAGTCTGTATGGAGATATAAACGAAGCTCCCACAGGTCACTTACCACGTATCCAACAACCAAGAAACATGATCTTGGTAGAGTTTGAAATTGATTGGAGCCTTCGAACAGCTATTATATCCGAACGATCCATTACAGCAATTTAGGTTAGGAGGGCCTTCTTTGCCTTAGATTCGTAGATTCTATTATTGTGTATTGAGGATATAAGATTACCCAATTAGCTTGTCTGTATCCATTCATATTCAACATTCACCAGCTGTCTCGAGACGACCTCGGGAGGTTAGGTATGAGGAAGAGGTACTTGTAGATTCCCATTCTTGCATGTCACTTTTCCATCGTATAAAATTGGTGAACCTGACGTGAAAAAACAATTTTTATTTTTATTATTTTACATTTATTTCATCCACCTTTTCTCTTTCCAATTATTCTACAGGTATTCATATATCCCCTGAATATGTCAGGATATGATGCATATGATAGACCTCTCTCAGGTCTCGAAGCAAACTATGGTTAAACAAATAGACAACCATCACCCTTGCTTTCTGCATGGGCTGATAACTATTCAAGTAATTACGTGTCATCTCAAACTCCCCCTCACAGACCTAGTTCTAGTTCTTCATTCTAAATTAAAGAGTTAGATCAGATTGCACAAACAAGATTCCACTTCATCTCCTCGGGTCTTGTTTAGACCATAGATCAGTAGACAATCAGATCCACTCCCATTTTTGAATGAGGAGTAATTAGCATGCTATGCTAAAAGTGAACAACATTTCCAAAACATGTATCCACCTATAGGGAGTTTACAAACACAATCTGATACCCTATTCCAAGAAAACACCCCCATTCCTTCACCTACGGGAGATGCTCTCAGTGAAGCTTGGCAAGTTAATGATCAATTCATAGCAGGGTATCATACCGCTTTATAACCTCAAGGTATACAACAAATGCCATAAAGGCAAAACACTGTGTCTTCACCAATAGAAGTCATTTCAGCCTTAGTTGAAAATGTTAGAGGGCTGGAACTTGCTCAAGCAAACTAGAATTCATATTTTGGGAAAGCAGGAATCCCCAACCCTCCGCATCACCCCAATCAAGTTGACCTCCTTACAGGAACATACACGTTAGGCATGTCTCCTCAAAATCCTTATAGTTACCCACAGAAAATACCAACTAGGACCGTGTTTTCAAATGTTGCTCCAGTTGAAAACATGACACCTCTCAGCTTGGCACCAAACATCCCATACCAAAACAATGCTCCTCCTTACTTAAACATCTATTCAAAGTCACCACAAGGAGACATGTTCTCTTCTCCCAGGATGTTCATTCAACTAGAGGGATTCCCTTATGTCCCTACAAACACATATGCTATGTCATATCATCAACCCTTGCCACCACCACCTCTACCCCCTCAGCAAGAACCATCGATGGTCGAGGCCTACGTAGTAGGGACTTACTCAGAATATTTAAAAGAACCCCTAGACTTCACCATATGAAGTGTTATGCTTCCAAGACCTCTTACCAACTTACCCAAATATAAAGGGGAAGGGGATCCAAACGCACACATTAAGGCCTATGCCACAGCCATATGGGAATTACTCCCTTGTGACGAGGTTGTTGCCAAAATATTCCCTAAAACCTTAGAAGGTATTACCCTTGATTGGTATTACAGAATACCTAAAGCCTCGATACACTCATTTAAACAACTCGTGTCAGAGTTCATCAAAACTTTTGATATGAAAAAATTGTTAAGAACATGAATCTAGGAGTTCTTGCATATTAAACAAGAACATAATGAATCCGCTGCTCATTTTATTCAAAGATGGCATACGGTTCTCTACTCATTAGCAAGTGCTCCAAACATGGATCAAATGGAACTATGCAATTTATTCCTTAATTCTCTCAATAGAGAGATAAAGGAAGAAGTCCAGAAGTTCCCACTAAGAACTTACGATGAAGTACTCGAGAGTGATCTCCGTATCGAGCAAGCAATGATAGATAATGGTCATAAGACATATGGGAAAAATGGGAAATTAACCACTCCCAATCAAAACACTGCGGCCTATCCTAATACTGAGAAAGCTAATCAAGGACCTAAGATCCTTAACAAGAACCGCAGAGTTACAACAGATGGGGTAACTGACCAAGTTAAAAGGGAAGACGTTGTAAACATTTTGCACCTGTTAATAATCAGCGAAATAACAATTTTACTCCCACAATCAACGTGGTGGCTTTTAATCGTCCACCAGGACAACAAAAACAACAACAAAAATGACAAATCCAAACACAAGGTCCAAATCAAAACCTAACTGGATATCAGAGTCAAAACCAAAGGGAACAGCCTCAAAATTTTAACTCTAACAACCAGCAACCTTATCAGAATTTTGGGCCACAACAAGTTTTAAATCAATAGCCTCGAAATTATAATCCCAATTTTTATTGTGGCTTCCACAAGATTCAAGGCCATGATACTAAGACTTGTCGTGACTACAGTAAATTCATGCATCGATTGCTATAAGATCAAAAACAACTCTTTATAGATATGTTTTTAGCAAATCCTGTAATACCAGCGCCAAACAATTACACAGGGGTAATTTCTCCTCAAAATGCACCCCTCAAAATCTTTAATGATCCACTCCTAAATCATTCTAACAATAGCAGGTTAGATCCTAACGAAACAAACAAGGGTGTTATAATAGGAAACAATGATCATGAAGCTTCAACTTCATTAAATCCACCAGTCGCACCCCAACTAGGAACTCGATCCCAAACTAAGATAGTTGGTTTGCTGGAGTTAGACACTGAGCTACCCATAGAAACCATAACAAGAACATGAGATTATTCTTCTCAACCAACTCCAAGTTATTCATTAGAGCTAGACAACACTAAACAAACATTGGTAAAACCCATAGGCGCTTATGATTTAATTAATGAATTAACTAAAACTTTCTCTCACATCTCCTTTTTGGATTTGCTAAAGAACTCTCCCACCCACAGGGCTTCCCTCCTAGAAGCATTAGGCCTTGGTCATTTAATCAACATCACTCCTCCTCTAGAAACACAAGTAAACCATGTAGACTTTGACATTTATCCTCCAAGGCAGCTAGATATGGATATAGAGTTTATATTCGATATAAGCAAAATGCCAACAGATGCTGAGATTGCACGAATAGGTGACCTCGTATATTCTAGGCACCAAGAGTCTAGATCCAAAAATATATATATATATATAAATCAAATTTCATATACAATGCCATCATGCACCAGGCATGGTCAAAACGCTCAATGAGCCCAAAAAGTACAAAAACACTCATATAGATATCTAACAAAACACTACAAAAATGGCCTCTCAATCCCTATGGGATTCCTCAAAGGATGCACGACCACGTCTAGGACTCTGGCTACGCCGGCGCTCTGAATGCACTAAGGGCTCGCGGTCATAGCCAATAGCTACTATCCCACTATGAGAATGACTCCTCCTCATCAAGCGCTCGACTATCCTATATCCGGCTACCTCAGCGCGGAGAGAAGTCACAATCTTTTCCGCATGCCAGACAGAGGTGAAAACATCGTTATGCCTACTGGTTACTGAAGGCTCCCCGACATCCATAGATAGCTTAGCACAAGTCTTCTCTGAGGGGAGCGGCAAGGTATTAGTGCATACTCGGTGAATGAAGTCTCACCACTCATCAACAGTCACTGCAAATAAAGGAGAAAACAAGTTAGAAAATGATCAAAGATAAAACCAAGAGTAAACAAAACAAAAAGAAATAAACATCTAAGACAATTCTAACTAAACCAAGTCAAGAGAAGAGTGGCAACTCACTCAGATTGCTAGGCCACCAGGAAGGATCTCTAGGATCTGCGCCTTCCACTGATGCCACCACTGACTGGTGTCCCTCTCCCACATCTAGGGAAATGTGACGGTCTGTAACAGACTCACCATCTCCCCTAACACCTGAGAGAGAAACTCCTCTAAGACCAGAGTCACCCTATCTGTGCTCCGCTCTGCCCTCTCAGCCTATATGATCTCCTGAGTGTCATGCCACTCGGGATCACTATCATCCTCCCCACCCATTTCTCCGATCTCTAGCTCCTCTGTCTCCTCCTCTTTCTCTCCCCTAGTGAACACCTCAGACTTGGAGTCCACGTCAATGGGCTCATTTCTGCTATGGGTGGGACTGGTGGAAATCTGAAGTAAAGGTTCCTGAGGAGCACTGGCTCTCCCTTGAGCACGTACCACCCTCCTGGCCACAATAGGAACACTAGGGGTAACAATGGTCCAAGCCTCGCGAATAGATCCATACACTGGCCCCGCCGGAGGATACATGTCAATATAGGGGAGGCCGAACTGCTGTGGTACTCTATCAAAGGGGTGTATCTCCAACTTCCCCGCCCTATCTACCAGCTGACTGGTAGTCTGACAAGCAATCAATGTAACAATCTCCTCTCCCCATAGCCCTACCATGGCCTGATAAGGGTTGGCCTCCATATCTGTAGTGGTCAAAGAGGCCACTGACTAGTGGGGTGCTCTAAGAACAATCATCCCTGTCCACCTCGCTGCCCTAACGGACCCAGGATCCTCTACCTCTACGCCTCTCCCATACGGAGTGATACGCTCATACACCCAAATCATGAAAAGAGTGGGGTGACTCAGTGAATGTCCTTGTAGTTAGACCACCATGTACAAATCATGGTAGGTGGTCTCGAGGATGTCTACTCCCCAAGCATAGACATGTCCATGGCCCTCAATCTGTGCAATAATGGGGGCCCAACAATATAAGAGAGTGTCACCTCCCTTGTCCCCAATCAATATTGAAGCAAGGATGCCCATGATGGCCTTGCAGAGCACAAGAATGTCTGTGTCAACAATGGAGTGGATCCTCACTCCCTTCTTTGATCCCATCGAAATAACTGCATCCCCCATATAGGTGGCCCACTAAACCACTTGAGATCTCAATATTGCTATCTTAAGAGACATCCACCGCCCAAGGATCGGAACCCCCAGTATCCGGTAAACATCCTCTAGGGTGATGGTCCACTCACCCCTAACTCCTGACAGTCGGAAGGTGTTCCGATCCACATCCCAGTATGAAAATAAGTCACATAGTATGTGACTGACAGATGCAACATGAGGGACCTGTGTAATCCTCCAAATGCCAGCCCTCTAAAGTGTATCTCACTCTGCCTAAGTGAGTGCCTCTAACAATGCTGGGAGCCAATCACACTCCCTCTCTTGACTCCATCTAATGTATTCCTCCTCCTTCTGCATACACCCAAAAACATAAAGAAGGATTAAGTTAATATCAAAATCCAATCGGAAAATTTATCAATAACATGTGAAGATGCTAAAAATGCAAAAATAAATTAAGTAAAGCATTATTTTGGCTTTCTGTCGCGAACCGCCACCCTATGCAGAGCGGCGGTTCCATAATCGCCACCCTACACAGGGTGGCGGTCCTGTCCCAAAAAATGCAAACGGCTCGAATACTCTAAAAATGCCTAAAAAATAGGGAAAATTCACCATTTTAACTAAAAAAGAGACCTACACTATGGGCACCCCACTAGAGGCTCATTTAAAAATAGTATTTTCAAAAATACCCCCCCTAAGACAAAGATTTTATCATTTCTACATTTTAGGTTTAAAAATAAAAAATTGAGAGGAACTAACTTGAGAATTCGCGGGTCGATGTTTCGCTCTCAGAGGCATGATTGCTATCTCACCACGAATGTTTTGACTATACTATCATTGAAAACCGTCACTGTGGGTCCCAGAGCTCAAAAACTATCAAATCAATCCATGCAAATGAATAGTGAAATGAGCTTGTTTTATATATATATATATAGCCTTTTAAATTGATTTTGATTGTCTTTCGTAGGGTCGGAGTGTCGACGGAGGTAAGTTTTAAAACCCCGTGTAGATGGTAAGTCCTCTTTTCATATCAATTTAACCTTATTTCTCAAATTATTTTATCTAGCTGCACTTGAGTCTTTTTTTATATACTTTGCAGATAACGGGATCTTGGTTGGCAACTTTCCAACACACAGGCGAGTCAGGTATAACTCATAACTCCCCATTTCGGGACTGCCATACTCGGATCCACCGTTTTACACCTCTTCATGGCTAAGATGCTTCTCTGAGGGGGAAATATGTACGTACCCAAAATTGTAAGGTACTGCACCACCGGAATGATGTTACACATACCCCAATGATGATATAGGTCTCCTTGCAAGGTGTTCAGAATCTTGAAAAGATTGCAAGGCATACATTTGTATCCCGCATGCCTCGCTTGACCTCCACATGCTTTGTTTTTCCCTCTACCCCTTTTCTCTTGCTTTTTGGTCTTCAGTGACGATACCGCTGCCCTACCTGGGCGGCAGTCCCGTAACCGCCACCCTGCATAGGGCAGCAGTCCTATACACGTTTTCCAGATTCTTCTGAGGATCACGTCAAACGTAAATCTTCAATCTCACCCTCTTTCTTCAACCACTTTGGCTTGCATTGATTTTTTGGTTCCCTGGTAATAGTGTTTTCCCTTTGTTCATAGTAAAAGAGTTCAATTGGGAGTTACCCTCTGGTAAATGCATTTGCTATAAATAGCCAGCTTGTTTTCAAACAAATGGCCCCTCACTTTCTCAATTCTCTTGTTCAGTCTTTGAATTTATTGCTTAGAGTTCTACTAGCTTCATATTTTGCATGAATTATTAGCTTCCCTTTGTTGTTTATAAGTCATTCAATCTTCTTGTTTCATCTTGTTCATTGTTGTTCCATACAATCAGCTTAGCATAGAATAGATTCATTTCTAGATTAGAATCCATCAAAGTTGAAGGTTTTGTTTTGTCACAAGGATAGATTCTAAAACTCTTGGTACTTTTGCGTTGTATTCCCACAATAAATCCCGCTACGAATTACATAGTTAGGCTTTGTTCACTTGCGCTATCCCTCTCCTACTCGTATTGTATTTGGTCTATATCCAAAGCTGCCATTTTTGAATACCTTCTTCTGTTGATACTATCATATACACGCTTTTCTAGATTCACGAGGACACGAAGGAATGAGGAGATCACACTGAGGGGATGAAGTCACACACAACTAGATTTACCACTGTTTTGTAAACGCCAGGTTTGAGCTATCAAAGTTCTAGTTACAACATATCAAATAGAGTAGTGAATTATTTTATTTCAGTCAAAACTTCACTCTCGATATCGCCAGAGAAGCTATGGGGATTGATAGTTTCTGAGAAACTGTGATTCATTCCTCACTTCTGAGGTAGGAACGAGAGTCTTTCAATTTAAAATAATTAGTCACTTAGATATTTAGGATAAAATCACAGCTGCACAGACAAATAGCCATAACAGGCTATTTTGTTTGTTTTAAATTCTATTGCTAGATTAGCCGTTCATTTTCTAAGTATACTAGAATAGTTGCTCTTTAATTTCATTGAAATATGTCATCAAAAATACAAAAATAGAAGAATACCTGCATACTGTAAATACATCTTTCATAATCAGTTTATTAATTTTAGTTAAAAGTTAAATCATTTTGTATGAAAATCATAGGACTTAGAGAGCCTAGAGAATATATATTTGAACCAATAGTGCCTCAACCAAATCTACCCACAACATTAGCTAATATAGATCAAGACCTTAGGATACAGGTCTTTTGAGCAATGACAAACCTACAGGAAATTAGTGAACAACTGAGGGGGTTAAATATTGAAGACAACAAAGCTTACACATTTTGGTCAAATCATCCTAACTATAAACTTCCTTGATAAAATATCCGAATGACTGTACAAGGATTCGAAAGAGAACAAATATTTGGTTGCAATCCTTTAGTTCCCCAACCTAACACAGGAGACCTCCTCATTGTCATAGATACTAGCTTACACATTCAAGTTGCCAGAACACCTGTAAGGTATTCTGAGAAAATTACACAACTTCTAGTTCTAAACATAGAGGCTGAAAAGGCGTATGATTACTGGATAGTCGGAAGAAGGGATTGATTCTTCACATGACCATAACAGGTCCACAACAACCACAAACTTATGGTTGTGATTCCCAAGTCCCACAACCCAACGGGCCTGCAAATCAGTTAAGCATTGACACCGGTTTACGAACGCTGGTATTTAGATCCTCACCACTCCTGCCAAATATCATCACGAAGTTCTCAGTATTAAATATAGAAGCCAATCAATCTAATATTTTTTTGGCTAGACCAGAGAACCACCCAGAGTTCACTACAAATCCACTAAGCCTCCTATCACCATTTTTTTTCATGAGCCTGTATGGAGATATATACGAAGCTCCCACAGGTCACTTACCACGTATCCAACAACCAAGAAACATGATCTCGGTAGAGCTCAAAATTGATTGGAGCCTCCAAACAGCTATTATATCCAAACGATCCATTACACCAATTCAGGTTAGGAGGGCCTCCTTTGACTTAGATTCATAGATTATACTATTGCATTTTGTGGATATAAGATTACCCAATTAGCTTGTATGTATCCATTCATATTCAACATTCATCGTCTATCTCGGCACGACCTCGGGAGGTCAGGTATAAGGAAGAGGTACTTGTAGATTCCCACGCTCACATGTCACTTTTCCATCATACAATATTTGTTGGAAAATTCCTACTGACTAAGCATTCAGTGCACCGTGTGTCCTAATGGGACCCCTAGGAGGAGGCCCCATACTCCACCCCCTCTGTGCGTCAAATATCTGTGAAGGTCTGTAAGGTGGGAGGGTTTGCTGCTGCTACTATGGTGGCCTAAAAGATGACTGTGCTAAACCCTATCCACCATGAGGAGGAGGAGATGACCTCCTCAATCTGTTATCCTACATCTGATGAATGTGGCTCTTGACTCTGTTCCTGGCATGTTGTGTCTTTCCCTGAGTCTCCTCTACTATATAGGCCTTATCAACGGCCTCAACTAATGTCTTCGGACAATGGATACTCACCGCACCTCCCAAATATAAATTTAGGCCCCTGATGAACTTGTGAATCCATACCTGATCATCCTGTATATAGTCAACATACTAGAGTAGGTGTAGAAATCGACTCTCATACTCAACTACAATCATAGATTCCTGACGGAGGTCATCAAACTCATCTATAATTTGCTGAATGAACCTCTGAGATAAGTACCTGATCCTGAATCGCTCCTCAAAAAGCATCCAGGTAACCACCTCTGAATCAACATGGAGCTTCTGCTCCTCGGTCCTCCACTAGACACCTGCTCCATCCTTCAGGAGATGGATCGCAACACAAGCTTTCGTGTTGCTAATACAAGGGAAAAGATTGAAGCACATGCTCAAGCTCACCAACTAGGCCTCTATCTGAAATCCACATTTATCCCATAGAATAGTAAGATGGTCATAGCTTTAGGATCTCCCTGATATGGTTTGCAGCTATAGTCTGGTGACCCATAGGCCTCTCTACATGCTCATCTCTAAGCCTAGGGCTCTGAGATCTATCCCTTTGTCCTGCAATCAGGTCTCCCTGTCCCCTCTACGGTGACTCTGCTCTTGCTGACTCCACGTGGGAGTTCTCTACCCTATGCTCCTCACTGTGTCGAGGAGATACATGTGCCTTAATGGATGGATCCCTATCATTTCTAGCTAAACATCCTCCTACAAACCCTCCGCGTAAAGTGACATTAACGTCCTGAAGTGTCTGTAAAATATGAGGTAGGATGGCTGCTACGGTATGATCTGGAGGTGGCAAGTCTAGGTATATGTGAAAGGACCCCTCGTCTGGTCTGCACCTCTTGCACAGACCAAGGTAAGAGTTAGTTCATTATTCTAGGTTTTATTCAGTTTTCCATGTTTACTAAAATATGTAATTTTCAAACAAACTTGTTTTCTAAATTTAAAATTGTGCTAGGTTTAATATTGTACTAGGTTTAATGTTCATGTCTCAAGTTTTCTAGTGTGCTTAAGGTTCCAAGATTTGAACCCATAGCTCTGATACCAAGTGTAACACCCACTAATAACACCCACGCAAGACCTAAGAACAACCTAGGTTTAGTTAGAAAAATTATGGAATAAGTTTTTTTAAAAGCGTGCCCGCATATAAGCTTCAAAACTACAGATGTCACAATAATGTTTCAAGGACAGTTATATTTAATAACTAAAATTTTCCAGTTATATTAAATATTAAACCCACATTACAATTTAATGAGTGTAATTAGTCCAAGCATAGGTAAATTTCCTCTAAGTGTTAATTTAATAAATAATTAAATTAACATTATATTTAAATATTCCCTAATTAAATTTAGAGGGTTAAATGGGTCAAGATAAATTAAATACCCAAGGTATTTAGTTCCACAAGGTCTAAACAATAAAAAAGGTCCCCATTTACATGGGGTTAGAAAAAAAACATTCCCTTACCCCATAAGGTGACCCCTTAAAAATTCAACCCATGTTTTTGAAATAAAAAATTTAAACAAAAAGGTAATTTCCCACTCACCCACTCTCCTCCTACTTTTGTAAGGATGAACCTCATCCCTAGGATGGATTTAATCTGGGACCTTGATGTGGAAAAAGGGTAATTGTTGTCCAAAATAAGTTCATACTTAAAGGTTGTATTTTTTAAAAATTTATCCATATACATAAATATTATAATTTATAATCAATGCATACACAATGCTTTTGATTGATTTTGGTTTTAACTAGATATTTTGGTATGTTTTTGTTAATAACTAATTTGCATTGTTTAATAGGATTGTGTTTGGCATATTGTGGTGTTTGGCATATCGTTGGATCAATTGTGCTTTTCTAGGTTCTTCTTCATCCCATTTATCTCTTGTTCAATGCATTCCCTAATTGTGTATTGCCTGCTAGCATTATTTACAGGTTTGATATGAAAAGATGGAATATTCTTTTATCAAATAACATTTTGAATATAGGGTTCCTGTAAAGTTCTTCAAAACTCAAGCTGCTAACATTGTGTAATGTTTGAAAGGCTCGATTTTGATATTCTTTCTTTTTGAACTGTTCATCATTTCTACCCCCCTTTAAATTAAGTTCAAAACCTATCCTTTCTGTTATTAAAATAATTAACCAAGAATGTACAAATTATTATTGTTATTATTATTCCCCCTACCAGCAGAAAAACAAACAAACCTACTGCATATAAGCACGTCGAAAATAAGGGTGATAAAATATATGAAATAAATCAATTTATCATGGAGGAAATCCCCTTATAATTAATAGGAAAAAAACAAAATTTATTAATTCAATAGACGCATCAACAAACTTTATAGATAACCTTTCTTGTTCATCATTATGATAATAGTTTGATGACCACTAGGTTTAACAAGAGATGAAACATGTGATAAGGTTTATTTAAAGAAGTATCACCTATTTTTGATCATGTAGTTAGAAAACTATGTCTATATATTTAAGTACAAATAGAATTAGTTTTATAATATGATTGATTATTGTTCACCCCATTGTACTTGTAGTTCATTTTTATTACAATAATGTCTAGATTGGTTCCTCATAATGACATGCAATTTTCAGATATTGAGCTACTTGGTTGTCACGAATTTGACCTGGACCATGATTGGAGTGAAAATTATTTAACGTCACCATTACATGATTCCTATGTGCAATTTCTAAATGGCATATGTTGTTTCATCCCAATAAACAATACTGCTAGAGAATCCCTTTTCCATGTGGGAATTTTATCTAAACACCAGCATATTACATATTCTATGATGGTGGGACATTGCGACCATGTAGGGAATCAAGAGCCACTAAAAATGATTATTCAAGGAACAACTAAAACTAGTAAATCATATCTAATCAAGTGTATCAGGAACACATTGCACTCTTGCTCAATAGATGGAAAAATCTCTTTATCTCTCCTCGCTCCTACGGGAGTTGCTTCTTTCAACATACAAGGTAGAACAATACATAATGACCTTAGACTCCCAGTTAGAAATGTTCATGATTTGAAAGGACAAACTTTGGCATTGCTTCAAGAAGAAATCAAGCACGTACGTTACATTCTCATTTATGAGATGAGTTTTATAGGGCCCAAAATGTTTAAAAACATCAATGATCAGCTGCATCAAGCATTTCCTTTAAATGCAACTGAACCATCTGGTGGTAGATCAATGATTCTTGTTTTTGATCTTGCTCAACTACCACCTCAAAAGGGCTTCCCTATATATTTCAGTAAGATTGCATTGTGTTTTTACCCTCCATGGATTCTTAATTTGTTTGCAATTTACTTTCATTTATAATAATCATGTTTTCTTTACATTTAACTGCACTTACATGAGTTGATTAACACCAATTCTAGGAAACACAATTGAAAGAAGACTTTGGGAAACTTTCAACATTGTTATTACCTTGGATGTTATATTTCGAAAACAAGGAAATGATCCACAACAGATCATCTTCCGAACGATGTTGAAAAATATTAGAAATGTTGAACCTTATTTTCATGATTGGGAAACACTCATGAAGCAGATAAATGCATGCTTTAGCCTCGGAGGAAGGCCATCCTTTGATTCACAATCCATTTATATGCAAAAAAAAAATTGTTCAGCTGCATAACAAGCAAATGCTTAATTTTGTATCTAGGCCCATTATACGAAGTGTTGCTGAATATACAAGGAGCTCAGGATTAGAAGATGCTGATGATGATTGCTTGGATAATGAAGTTAGTTTATGTAAAGGTCAATGTGTTATGCTACTATGTAATTTGTGCGTTGAGGCTGGATTAGTGAATGGTTCTCTTGGTACTATACAAAACCTTATCTATATAACTAGCTCCAAACCGCCCTGTTTGTCCATGTTTGTATTAGTAGATTTTGAAAACTATATTGGTCCTGCATGGGACCCAATAAATCCTAAACTGGTTCTTGTATTTCCCGTAATAAGAGGAAATCATAAACATAATCCACTAAAAATGGCTTGGGCACTTACTATCCATAAGTCTCAATGATTAAATTTTCCTAAAGCAACAATAGATATTGGAGATGTGGAGAAATCGAGACTGACTTTCACAGTGTTATCTCAAGTTAATTCTATTGAACATTTGAGAATATCTCGACCTTTCCCTTTTGAGCGCTACTCTGAAATCAAAACAACAAAGTATGTGAAACAAAGATTGCTAATTATAACTAAGTTACATTTCTCCATTCTTTTCAAGTGAATTTTTTATCATTCAGTTGTTTTACATTAATGCTTGTCAGACTAATTACAGAATACATTTTCCACCAATGTACAACACCAACAATAAATGGAACCAAGGCTGGAGCCTTCCTTTGAATTTCAAATACAAGTTATCAAAATTTACTTAAATCTTATGTATGTGCACTTCCATTATTTGTGCTTCCAAACTATGATGCTGATAATGATATTAATTATTATAGGATTTTTGAATCGCAATTAACCTTCAACACCTTCAATTGCTACCTAAATCTTGTATGTCTACCAAATCTTGTATGATTTACACCATTGTTCCATATATTGCTCATTTTTTACTATATTGTTCTTACTGTTCTCGGTGGCAAGACCCTTTATTTTGGTTGTACCGGGGTAGCCCATACTTGTCAAAAAACCTTTATCCTTAATAAAAGATGAATTTTTCATGAATTATTGTTTCTTATAAGTTTACCAATATATGACAAATTGGAAACTCTTCACAAAAGTAGAATCATGCATCACACTATATTTCTTTAACATTGTAAAGTATCAAGTACCTTGCTAGGTGTACATGGAAAATGTGAAACATATAAATATGAGGAAATTAATAACAATATTTACTCTCGATAAAATACTTCACAATTCTTTGTTTTTGTAAAATCAAACAAATCATTGTTTCTTATTAACTACCTTTAAATCCGCTTTTATTGCTTAATCTTTCTTTGTAGCATTCAAATTGTCAAGAACACTACTATTATTATTAACATATTTTCAATCGCAATTGAGCTTCAACACCTTCAGTGGATACCTCAATCTTGCAAGGGTACCAAATCCTACATGGTTTACATCATACTTCCATAGACTTTACATTTTCTTACTAATATACTACTTTCAAATACTCCAATATGCCTATCAGCATCTCACAAGCACCTTTGGATGCTTTTGCTAATATCAATATAGACAATATATGTTAAAATTGGTTAAAATAAACAACTTTATGTTATACTTTGTAGAAATATGCGACTTTCCAATATTTGAGAAAAATGAACACCTTGAACATATGCCTACGCCCTGCATACTTACGACTTTAACAAATACAGAAAGCACATAAATTTAACAAATACAGAAAGCACATAAATTGCTGGATCAATCGACAACAGTTTTCTTCCTGATTTGTAAGGCAAATTCCAAAACCATCTCAGGGGGAGGAGCAGCTTTCTTGACGCTTTCCCTTTCCATACATTTCTCAATCCACGCATGGAGTAGCGGAAATCGAGTCTCCAACGGCAACTTAAAATTTCCAATGCTCTCATACGTGTGGAACCACGGCACAAAAGAAATGAAGGCAATATCCAGGAACCCAAACTCCTCTCCGCCGAAATAAGGACGTCCTTTCGACATCTGCTTCAACGCCCCTTCTAAATAGTCCAGATTCTCCAACATGTCACACTTCGCCTCCTCCTGATCCTCACCTTCAAATCTTATTATACGAGATCCCGCCTCGCAGATCTGCAAACCAGAGAGCATCAGTAGGGCAACTGAATGCCCAAAAAACCTCTAAAACAAGAAAAAGGAAATTCTTCTGAGCATTTGACTGCTTACTTTCTTGTCTACGAAGTAGGCCCAGAAGCGGGCAAGCGCACGGTCATATGGGTCGGAGGGCAGAAATTGCAAGGATGTTGGCCACGCCTCGTCAATGTATTGAAGAATTATCAGAGACTCGCAGATGGGGCTGCCATTGTGAATGAGTACAGGTATCATCTTGTGCACTGGATTCATTTGCAACAGTATTTCGCTCTTGTTGACGGCAATATTTTCTTCTTGGTATTCGTATTTGACGCCTTTCTCTTCCAATCCGATCTGAACGCGCATCCCAAAGGCACTCATCCGCATGTTTAACATTTTCACTACCTCCATCTTAAACCACAGTATAAAATAATTAGAAATCCAAACCGCCCCCAATTATAGATGTATTATCGATCTCGCTTACTGTGGTAAAAGGGAAATCAGGGGATATATATATAACAGAACAGAGTCGGCCACAGGTTATACTGTCGTATGCCTCTTTGCGTAAGCTAAGCACCACGCCATATATTATATCTTAAAATATAATCACACTGAAATAGGGAAGAAGATGGCAATGGCGGATAAGTTTAAGAGTTTTTTTATTGTTTAATATGGCTGTTATTTCAACATAAAAAAACAGAGTAGTTGAATGGAAGCGAAAACTTTGAATGTTGAAATTTTGACAATTATTTATAGAGTATTTGTGGAATAGGTCAACTAAAGTCATTCTTGACTGCGTCACAAATATAAACAAGTATTTATGGAATGAAAAATATAGGACTTAAATGTTGGAATTAAATATTTATATGTCCACATTTATTTTACGATTTATTTGTGTTTTATTTTATCATTTCCATCTCATTTATATTATTTAGAGGAGTATAATTTGCTGCAACATTGATATTAACATATAATTCTTATTCCATAATACTTTTAAAAGGACTAACTCCTCTTAAAAACAACTTTAATCAAGCACATGTAAAAATATGAGAGGAAATAAACAATAATTGAAGACAATTCTATTATAGGAACAACAATAATTAAAGAGCATGTGCCATGAAATCATTCGTTGCAACAATAAAAAAACTAATGTTAAAAAAAACAATTATTTACCAACATATCAAGTTACTTGTTGTATGAGTAGTACCAATTTTATGAATAGTATGTGTTTTTGCCTAGTTATCATTAAGAAGTCCTTGGTTCAATTCCCACACACAATCTCACCTCAGTTTTTTGTGTTTTAAATTTACCTTAAATTGTTGTTGAAATCAAAACTTGCCTAAATTTCAAAGTGGCAAACCATATTTACAAGATTAATGCATCAATTTTTTAGTTGATAATGAGACTACAAGGAAAATAAAACCAATAAAAAATGTAATAGGTAGATTTACCTCCAATCAAGGGACTCCCACTCGTCAAACTAGTCATTTGTTTACCCTAACACACGGTCGAAACATCATAGGGTCAAAGCATGGTTTTTATACATGTGGACAACTGCGGTAAACATTGTGCATCGACAACCAAAAGTATATGGATTATTCATCACCCTAACACTGATCAGAAACAACCTTCGTGTCACTTAGACAATGCCTTTGATATAATTAAGGAAGCATTTTATGTACATTGAATATTTTTTTTTGTTGAATAATTTTTTATTAGTATGCTCTCTTCCTATTCCTAAAGATAAGGTGGAACTACTCAAATTGTCAATTTTCTACATACATCTATTTCAACAAACTCCTAGCAATTGCAAAACACATATATTTTAGCAAATGTTTCAATCGGCCGCAAACTTCTTCCAGATTTGTAAGCCAAACTCCAAAACCCGTTCGGGCGGAGGAAGAACTTTCTTGATGCTCTCCCTCTCCATGCATTTCTTAATCCAACCATGGAGCAGTGGAAATCGAGTCTCGAACGGTAGATTAAAATTCCCAATAGTTTCATGTGTGTGGAACCATGACACAAATGGAATGAAGGCGATATCCACGAATCCAAACTCCTCTCTGCCGAAATAAGGCCCTCCCTTCGACATTTGCTTCAGCGCCCCTTCTAAATGTTCCATATTCTCCACCATATCCCGCTTAGCCTCCTCCTGAGCTTCCCCTTTCGATCTTATTATACGAGATCCTACTTCGTAGATCTGCAAACCAGCGAGCATCAGTAGGGAAACTAAATTCCCAAAAATCTCTAAAACAAGAAAAAGGAAATGCTTCTGAGCATTTTACTTCTTACCTTCTTGTCTACGAAGTCAGCCCAGAAGCGGGCAAGTGCACGTTCATATGGGTCGGAGGGCAGAAATCACTTGGAGGTTGGCCAGGCCTCGTCGATGTATTGAAGAATTATAAGAGACTCACAGATGAGCTTTCCGTTGTGAATAAGTACAGGTATTTTCTTGTACACTGGATTCATTCGCAACAACAGGTCGCTCTTGTTGACGACAACATTTTCTTCTTGGTATTCGTATTTAATGCCTTTCTCTTCCAACCCAATCTACAACCGCATGCCGAAGGGGCTCACCCACATGCTCAACAGCTTCACTTCCTCCATCTTAAATTGCCCCACATAAATATTCAAACTCCAACAATTGCACAGTATAGGATAAATCTTACTTGAGTCCGATGGGAATACAAGGGATAAGTACCTATACTTATATAGCACAAAATGGTGTCGACGATCTTGAAGGATCTAGAGAACTGATTAGTTTCTAGGAGCACTAGGATAAGGCACACTTACCAACGTATAGACGGTGACAAGACACAGATATATATAGATTTGGGATGGTAGCATGCAGGTGTCGACACTGGATTACCACCACCGGTTATGTTGTGGTAGGCACTTACGTACGCTACGCACCAGTTGTTGTGGTTGTGAATCACCAAGCATAGAGGTGAGGGAAGAGGTGGGGCAAGCTGCAAGAATGTTGACCATGGGATTCGTTGGTGGGGATTTTGCACATATGTATTGTGCCAAATTTCCAATCCTTCGACAAAACACCAAGCCAATTATGGTAGTTGTGAAGTACGTGAAGGAAATGTTAAAGTGTAATTTGTTTTCCTAAATCACAATCTCCAACTAGTGATTAAACCATTGATTGGTTGCCCAATAAAATTGCATGTACTTTTACATTGGGTTAACCACTTTTGTTTAAGAGTATCAATTACATGCCAGTAGTGCAATGTGAATGAGGTGTTTTACCCGATTTCTTAGTTTTCTGAGAAGTACTTGATGAAACAGATAAGGTAAAGGGTGGTAAGAGGAATATTTGATTTGGGATGGTTGAAGGTTGTATGCACGCATAGCTAAATTCTGAATCAAAGTGATTGAGAGACCTTCCCTTTGGCTAGGAGGAACTACCTGTATAAGAACCAAAACAAGACCACCAAAGAGACTTAAATGATATATGTAGTGGACTGCTTAGCATATGCTAGATCCTGGAAGTGCGATACTTTCTAGATGGTTGTCAGTCTACTATTTAAAACAACTCAATACTGAAAATAAAGTAAATATTGTCCTACTGTAGTTTAATATGATTTAGGTATCTCATACAAAACGCAATAGGCCAGATCTAATCTAACAGGCTAGGCTAGAAGGAGATCCAGAGGTCAAGTAGGTTGGTTATAGGTGAATTTGAGCTAACAGGCTGGGTTAGATACGGATATGAAGGTCAAATAGGTGTTCAAATAGGTATATGTCAAAAACAAGTTGTTATTCTGACAGAGATCAAGTGACATAGAGACTGACCACGGTTTGATGGAACTGATGACGGTTTGAATGTAACCGGCGACGGTTAGAGAGAACTGACGGTGGTTAAGTCGGGGGCTGGTAGACTCACACAGTCTGGGTTTTTGGATTTTTGGGGAAACAACGGCGAGGATAGAAGGCGGGGATTGATCACAGAGGGGGTGTAGGTAGGTTACGAAGGTCTGAGTTCACTGACAGAGTCAAATAGGAAATTGGGCCAAGTGTTAAGATGATTGGGTATGGAAGGTGGTTGTAACTAGAGAGAGGGAATGGTCAGAGGGTAAAAGACTAGGTTCATCTGCCACAAATACGACAGCGGCTGATAAGAAAGTGAAATAGATGGAAGGAAGATACTTACTCTTCCGTGAGGTACAGGTCTGAAGAATAATGAAGAAGTTGCTACGTTGGAGAATGCTGGGAAGAAAGTTTCACTATTGTTCTAGTGTATTTGGTTGCCTTTGGTGATCACAAATCAATCTTCATTCTGTTGTGGCATCTGAAGATATTGAATTCAAGATCAGGTCCTCCAACAAAACCAACAACCAACAACTTGTATTACAAAGCTGTAGATGGGTCTAAATAGGCCATTTGGTCCATCCTAGTATAACTGGCGTCAGTTTAGGATGAACCGACATCGGTTTAGGCGCGTTATCTCGGATTGTTAAGAGTTGTCTAAGAAGTTGTTCCACCATTTTATAAGCGTCTCTTCTTTTCTCGGGGAAAAAACCGACTTTAGGAGGCTTTTAATGTGAGGTGAGGGGATGGGTGTAATGTTAGGTTTTATTTAGGACATTGGTTTAGGGCTTAGGTTAATGGGTAAAATGATGGGGGTGGTTAGGTGAGGTGCATTTAATAAAGGCAATTATATTAAATAGATGTGTGAGGGTAGTGAATTTATTTAATGTGAATAATTAAATTAATGTGTGTATGGGTAAAAAGTTATTAACTTAATTAAAATAATTAAATTAAAGTAATTTCATGGAGGTAAATGGCATTAATTTAATTAAAGTATTTAAATTAAAATATGTGGGGTGCAGGAGGTAGGTGCTAAGGTGTTGAGGATGAGGAAGTGATTATAGGGCTACGGTAGGGGACCAAGGTGATTACGACATGATTTTGATGTCTACATTTTTTCCCTTCTTGTTGCGTAGCTTGTATTGGTAAGTGACGTGAACAAGAATAGATTGTGGTTGCCCCAAGTGGGAATGAGGGTGATCCCCCTCAAACTAGAAATTGATGAGGTGACAGGGCGAATCGGGGAGTGGTTTGATAAAAGTGGATGCAAAGTAGAATGATGAAAAATGAGGAATGGAGTAAAGGGAAAATTGAGCATATAGGTAAATGTGTAAATGAGCCAAGGTCAAAGGTAGTGGTAGTTGAACATATGCACACGTATAAACTCCGACACGGTACCAGGTTGGAAAGCTTGCAAACTCTACATTGTCTAAGGTCATTAGGTTTATCCAAACAAGGTTGAAGTGATTCTGGTATCCAAGGTATAGGATATGGTCGGGAAGCACAACGTAGGTTAGGTGCAAGAATGTTGAGGTATGTTCCGGTACACCAAAAGTAGGGTCAGGATAAACGGTCATGGCAATAGGCAAGGTAAGGTCATTAGGTCAATCAACACAGGTAACAGTGCATCAAGGTATATTGAGCACATTGGTTTAAAGGTCACAAACATTTTTTCGGGTCCAGGTAGAAATGTCACAGCACGGGTAAGGCTGGGGTAGGGGTTAAAATGAGAAGGCATCAACGGCTAATGAGGTGAGGTTAAAAGAATGTGGAGGGCCAGAGGGGAAGGTAAAGTGGTCCGGGTAGGTGTAGGGGAGGCAAAAAGGAGGGGAGGTAAGGAAAATGAGGTCAATGTGAGGGAAATGAGTATGCAGGGTAACTGATTGCGGTCAGTATGAACCGATGACGGTGGAGAGGAACCAATGGCGGTTGGCTAGGGCATAAGACCGACAACAGTCAAGGGTTAACTGACGTCGGTTGAGTCGGGTAGGTTATAGAAAGAAAAAAACCTACGTTTTGAAAATTCATTTGTGCATTTGGAAAAGGAGAAAAGGACAAGAAGAGAGAAGAGGAAGTGGACAAAAGAGTACGACAGAGAGGTTGGTTGGTGAGCCATGTAGGTGAGATTGGCTGAGTGAGAGGTGGGGCCGTGAGATCAGATCGAGCGAGGTGATTGGTGGAGAGAGCTTGAGGTCATTTGAGGATGGCGGAGGCTAGAGAGGGATCAGGAGGAGCAGCGCGGAAGTAGAAGGTTCCACCACGATGGTGACAGCGGGATCAGGTAGGATTCAAACCTTTTGATTCATTGTTTGGCGAATTTCATGTAAAATGTAGAAAATATTAAAAAATGGGGGGTTTGGGGGGAAAGAATTTCAAAATGGGAAAAAGAGAGGGAATAGGTAATAGTGAAGGGTAGGGGGTACGGAAAAAGGGTAATGTAGGAACAATTAGGGGTGTAAGGAGGGATTTGGGTGGGTAAAAGGACTAGGAAGGGAAAAAGTAGGGTTGGGAAGTCGGGTAGGCGACATGACAATGACCGACATCGGTCGACTTGTGGCCGACGTCAGTGGGTAGTGATCGGTACCGATCACAAGAACAGTGACCGGTACCTGTCAAAGGGAGACCATGGTCGGTCAGAGGATAACCGGGGTCGATTGATGATAACCGGCATCAGTTCACCTAAGGGTAAGATGGGACCAAAAATTAGGTTAGGTGGGGAAGGGTTAGGTGAGAGGGGAAGGGTTGAGGGTGGTTTTGGGTGAGGGTAGGGTAGATAGTGTTAGGTGGATGGGTTTGGGTAGGTTTGGGTGAGGGTTAGGGAAGATAGTTTTGGGTGGATGGGCTTGGGTAGGTTTGGGTGAGGGTTTGGGTAGATAGGTTTGGGTAGATGGGTTTGGGTATGTTTGGGTGAAGGTTAGGTTAGATAGGTTTAGGTAGATGGGTGTGGGTGGGTGTGGGTGAGGGTTAGGTTAGATATGTTCGGGATGTGGGGTAAAATAAGGTAAGTTGGGAAGGTGTACTAATACATTACTTTTATGGAATGCAGGCCCGAGATGAGCTACGAATGAGGGCCTAGATGTCACCCTTATTATTGACAGTACATGCAACCACGACATAGGCGGAGTGGCAGTATGTGGCAGAGGTGGGATAGATAGGCGTGCAGTGCTACTGGAATGTAGTCTGGGAGGTGAGTCTTATGGTTGCCCTAATCGATAGATGGGACTCAGCGACCAACACCTTCTATTTGCCGACAGGTGAGATGACGATCACCCTAGAGGACGTCTACAAGATCTTGTGGTTGCCCATATTGGGGGCCCAGGTTTATTCCATCTCTTTAGAGGTGTCTGAGGAGCTACTGGCACCCGTTTTTGGTGAGGGTGTAGCGGGCCAGACATTCCATAACTCTAGCTTGAGCTATGGAGTGATGTATAGAGCTCATCCAGAGGAGATGAGGTTAATTGTACTCTTGATGGAGGCAGTGTGCTACTTCGCACTCCCAGATGCAGAGGTGGGAGATTCCCGAGGTCACTGATGGGAGTCCTCCATGACATGATAATATTGCGGACATGGTTTGGATGGGCACCTGCATTGCTGACGCAGGTATATAGAGAGCTATGGGCCTACGGGTGACTGCGGAGGTTCAGCATCTGTTACGTCGTACTACTACATTGTTGGGATTACAAGCACATTGTTTGTGTTCGACTAGTGGGGATGCCTTGGCCAGATGCATTCCCACGGAAAGTTTTGAGAGTGGGGTATAGGCGGTGGGTACTGGCCATGGGAGAGGCCCGAGGTGCCAGAGCTACGCATGATGTAGCTTACTACAGGTGGTTTCTGGAGGGGCTGTCCAAGGTGGACATCATTTAGAAGCCATATGTGGGCTTCCTCTCATACAAACAGATGACCACGGAGCTAGCTGGGCTTCAGATACATCTGTGAATAGAGGGGAGGAGAGAAGGAGATCATGAGTGGATACCCGTAGAGCGGGTTAGACGTCAGTTTTGATTAGTCTAGGGTGTACCACCTCCGTTTCCACAGTACATAAGAGATGATTTGGAGAGACCTATGTCTCCACCACGACCCACAGTGCCAACTAGACATTAGGAGCAGCGAGTAGACACCCAGATTGA
The DNA here is from genome assembly GCA_019776745.2 of Taxus chinensis. NCBI lineage: Eukaryota > Viridiplantae > Streptophyta > Pinopsida > Cupressales > Taxaceae > Taxus > Taxus chinensis. Next base: position 552,958,218 of record CM034155.1, read on the forward strand.
TGATGTTGGGGTTGCAGATGGGTACAAGTAGTGGTGGGTGGCACAACTAAGAGTTGTACCACTGAGGCTAGGACAACCAGACTTAGCCACCATCATAGTACAAAGGGACACCCTACAGTAGTAGGTGGATACTTTGGTGACACAGCTTGGGATCATGTAGGGACAACTCACAAGTTTAGAGGCACAGGTTACCACATTACAGGCTCAGGCAGGGTAGGGACGGGTACCTGCATAGGTGAAGGCAGGGGGAGATGGAGATGGAGAGGAGGTAGGTGGAGATGGAGGGGATATGGCTGCTCTACAGGTGCAGGTGCATGTGCAGGCTTTACAGGGCCAGTTGGCCACAGCGTAGGGGCAGGTTACGGGTTTGCAGGGCCACCTAACAACAATAAATGCACAAATTACTATCCTGCAGGCCCGGATATAGGCATAGGCACAGATTCCAGGGCTGACCCAGGCTCTAGTACCAGCACAGGGCTCAATACAGGTTCAGGGACAGGTACATGCACATGTGGAGGCAGGGGGAGATGGAGATGGAGAGGAGGTAGGTGGAGATGGCTACTCTACAGGCCCAGGTGCAGGCTTTGTAGGGCCAGTTAGCCATAGCGCAGGGGCAAGTTACGGGTATGTAGGGCCAGCTGACAGCAGCACAGGCACAGATTACTACCCTGCAGGGCCAGATACAGGCACATGCCTAGATTCCAGGGTCAACCCAACCTCTTGTAATAGCACAAGGCTCAGTGCAGGTTCAGGGACATGGTCCCATTGTATAGGGACCCACACAGGTAGTGAGACCCATGGCACCTCCACAGACAGTGCCCATGGCCAGGTTCAGAGATGCCCTCCGAGAGGCACGGTATTACCAGGATCATTTGTTAGCTGCTGGGATAGATGCACCCTCTTATGCCGATTATAGAGCACAACAAGCCTCCAGTGAGAGGACAAGATCCCGCACTCACAGTGTGGAGAGTACAGGGGGCCAGTGAGCCTAGGGACTGTCATCACCAATCCGGCACTATGATAATTCTTCACCGGGAACTCCTCGTGCTATGATTATTTACTAATGCACAGCCTTTAGTTTGGTGGATGTAATCTGGAAACAGAACAACAACATAACACAAGAATACCATCGACTATGATAAGACGAAATGACGACAAATCAGAAATATCAAAGGAAATAATAATATTAACATGAAATTGTTACAATCTCACCCATGAGGTACTTCAACAAGACTATGGGAGAAACTTTACAATTACGCCTCTTGATGGCTTCTTGAACACACCTTTAACTGATGGCTTCCTTCGCACACTTCCTACAATATTTCTCACTACTTCTTTCTATCCTAAATGAGGGGGTTAGCCTCTCTATTTATAGAACTTCCAGGCTTATCCATCTTATCTCTAAGATAGGATAAGAAATCCACTCTGACGAATCATATTCCATACCTTAACTCTTATCTGTACATGTAAGCTTATCTTCTAAGATAAGATAAACCTTATCATTTTACATGGGTTCCACATTTTTAGACTTTTTACAAATAAAATACACAAAATATTTATGACCTCACTCCTTGTCCTTATTACCAATATAATATTTCTAATTCCTAATCACGTAGACCCTACTTCTCTAATTACCCAAACTTTGACATTTTAACATTACCGGACCACTTACGACAAATATTTACTTTTTACAACATTCCTATTGTACTTTGACTGTTACTGTACTCCACATTATTGGCGGCACCGTACTGCGGCGCCGTTATCTTCTATCAGACGCTACTACTAATTATACTTAACAACATCAGACATTAATGAAATAGAAATTACGGAGGAAAATTTTAGTGTCGACAGGACAAGGTCATGGTGAGGCCACTAGTATGCAGAGGCCAACCCTAGGTGAGGGGCCACCAGTAGGAGGTGAGGAAACTGTCGGGCACTAGACATATGTGGCTGAGGGGTTGGGAGAGACACAGTCACAAGGATCATCGCCCACCATCAGATGGGAAGATGATTGACCTATTATGGATCAGCCTGCATGCCGAGTCATTTTTGTATGTATTATATATGAGACCAGCCTGCATGCCAAAGATATTTTGTACTGATTATTGTGTTGTACATGATACCGGCCTGCGTGCCGAAGATTTTTGTATTTATTTGTACATTATTTTTGTATATATGAGATTGGCCTGCGTTTCGATGACATTTTGTATTGTATATCGGCCTGCATGCCGACATTTTGAGATGATGGCCGTGATGAGACAGGCATGTATTTTGAGATACACAGTTATTGATGTATATGATGAGATTCATGGTATTTGGTGATGTGTTAATGTGTTTATGAGATATTAGTGTTATGGCTTGTGTTAAATGAGATATGGATGTGAAATTAGGTGAGTTAGGCATGATGGAGTTAGGTCAGTTTACGCATGGATTGAGTCAAATTGGTTTAGGCATGGATCTAATCAGGTTGGTTTAGGCATGGAGGAGTCAGGTTGGTTTTAGGCATGGATTGAGTTAGGTTGGTTTTAGGCATGACAGAGTCAGGTTGGTTTAGGCATGGTGTTCATTTCGGTATTTTTGGTAACAAATGGTAATATAAATGCATGAGATGGTGTAAAATGTGGAAAATGTTGGATATGTATGAAAATGTGAAATAATATAAGTGGTAAAAGTTATGTGGTATATGGTTTAGATGTCGAGGGTTTTTATATGAACAGGAAATCAAGTAAAAGTGGGGAAAATGGTTAGGGTAAAGAGTGGCCGAGCTAACCTTCTAGGGCCCGATGCCCTAGAAGTGTTGCCTACATAGTCCCAGAAAAAAGGGACCTCAGGCCGATGTAGTTCTCCCATAAGCTAGGAAAGAATATGAGAAGATAGAAGAATAAGTAGTAAGGGTGATATTTAGGTTGGATTCAAGGTCTTAGGTATGATTAGGTTAAGGTCTATGAGGTTTTGTGGAGAATAAGTAGATAAGTAAAGGTGATTTTAGGTCAATAGGTAGTGTTTATTCCAGGTCATAGGTATAATTAGTTTGAGGGTATTGATGTTGGGGTTGAGAATAGGTAGATAGGTAAAGGTGATTGTAGGTTGATTGAGGTGGGAGAAGCAAATCCTAAAAGAGAGGTGTCGAGGGTCTATTCCTATATAGGAAGATCAAAAGGTAATGAAGAAGAGAAAAGATAGGAGGGGGCAAGAAAGCCACCTGACTGGAAAGGATCAAAATGTATGACACATCTACAGATAGGCTAGTGAACGTAAGACCCTAAAGACATTGCATGAGTGATTACTCTAAAGGTGAAGAATAGTCACAGAATCACCAAATTTCATAGGTTCAGTAGGTCCCTTGAGGCAGTTGAGGTTAAAAGGCAAAGGGTAGGGAGGTGAAGGTAATTGGGTCATAAAATGGGAATTAAAATGCCTTGGGCAATAGATCCAAGATCACCATAGGCAAGTCCATGACGAAAAAGGTCATTTTTCTTTTCCTTTTTCTTTTGAATTTTTAGATAGACTGATCGATACGAGAAGTCTATACGGGATGAGTATCTATCTCCTTGAGGTATTTTTGAAGCTGATCGATGTGGGAAGCTTCTAAATTTTGATTTTTGAGAAAATAGTCCTCTTTTCGAAAAGACTATGTAGAGAGTTGCAAGCTTTTTATAGCTGTCCTTCGAGGGAGTAGTCTACTTATAGTGACAATTGAAGGCGGAAGATGTCCTTTTGAGGGATTCATCTTTTATAGTGGAAGTTTGACTCAAGGAATTGATCCCTTGTATTGGAAGATGTTCTTCTGAGGGATTCATCTTTTTTTTTGGCTTTTAAGTCATGGACGAGGCTATAACAAAGCATTTGGTTCTTCTTGAGAAGGCAAGGGTGAACAAACATGGGATCTCATCTAAAATAAGATGAAAAGTATCCATGAGAATCATGCCATATGCAGAGCCGTGGTGCACATATTTAAGATAAGGAAAAAGGGTGACGGGTAATCACACAATTTTGGTTTAGTCATTGGAGATGAGGGGTGGAAAAAAGAAAGGTAAATGACGCTCAAGGGACGAGCACGAACTAGATAAATAGTGATGTAGGACTAGAAGTCAATAATATAATAGTAAAAAATGCAAGGCATTGAGGGGCTCAGGTTCAGGCTTACCATCAAGTGAAGACAAGAGATAAGCACCTGATCCATAGTCATGGGTCACGATGTATGGTCCAAGCCAATTAGGAGCAAATTTTCCCCGTTTGCTTTTTTTTTCTTTGGTTACATGTTGATTTTCCTTGAGGATGAGATCATCGACCTTGAAGGTGCGTTCATGGAAACATTTGTCATAGGCATGCTTGATGTGTTTTTGGTAGACTTGGAGATGATTAAGGGCATGAAGATAACGTTCATCTAATAACTCAAGTTGTGCTAAACGGTCTTGGCGAAAGTCATCATCAGTGAGCATATCTTGAAGGGAGATACAGAGAGATAGGATTTGATCTTCGAGAGGCAAAACAACCTTGGTACCATAGACCAGAGAAAAGGGAGTGGCAGCGGTGGAGGTGTGAATACTAGTACGGTATGCCCAAAGAGTGAAAGGAATATGCATATGCCAATCCTTCCTAGTATCATTAACCACTTTCATGAGAATTTATTTTAGGGTTTTGTTGGTGGATTTGGCTTGGCCATTGGTTTGTGGGTAATATGGTGAAGACAAGCTTAGTTGGATGCTGAAGGCATCGCAAAGTTTCTGTAGAGTTTTGTTTTTGAATTGTTTTCCATTATCAGTGATAAGGCAATGTGGAACACCGAAGTGACAAATAATGTGATGATTGATGAACTCACATATTTTTTCAGCTTTAGTGGAGATGAGAGGTATGGATTCAACCCATTTGGTGTTATATTCGGTAGCGGTGATGATCCATTGATGTCTTAGGGAGGAGTGGGGATTGATTTCTTCGATAAGATCCAAACCCCATTGAGAGAAGGGCCAAAGGTCACGAGCAACCTGTAAGGTATGAATAGGTGTGTGATGAAGATTGACATATTGTTGGAATTTTACACAACATTTAACGTAGTCGCAACAATCATGATTGAGGGTCGGCCAATAATAGCCTAGGCAAAGAATGCGTTTAGCAATAGCAAGGCCACTGAAGCGACCTCCACATATGCCATCGTGAACTTCTTTAATGGTATAGGGGATTTTAGAGCTGGTGAGGCATCATAAGAGAATACCATCAAAGCTGTGTTTATAGAGGAGGCCACCCATTAGGACATAATGAGAGGCCCTTTTGAGAAACACGCATTATCCATTACATGTGAGATCAGGAGGCAATATAGAAAGGGAAAGGTAGTCTGCAAGTTGTTTATACCAAAGGTCTAGTGTGTTTAGTGAGGTAGTTCAGACGAGGTTAACACAACAAGATTGATAAGAAGGTCTTGGTATGCACTTTACGGTAACAAAGATGTCTAAATCGTCAGGAGAAGCGGGTATTTGGGAAGCGAGGAAGGCCATGGTATCCGTGAATTTATTGGTAGATCACGAAAGATTTTGAATTTTATAGCGGTCAAAGGTAGTCAACATGATGCCGACGTAATGTTTTTATTCTTGAAGTATTTCATTATGACACTGATAAACACCACTGACTTGGTTCACTACCAGTTGAGAATCACCAAAGATATTAATGGACTTAACCTCTAAGGCATAGGTAGTCATGAGACCCAACACGAGTGCTTTGTATTTGGTGATATTGTTGGTGCATTAGAAGTCAAGTTTAAATGATAAGGGCATGGGTTCACCATTAAGAGGAATGAGGATAATGCCTGCACCACCCCCACACTAACATTTGGAACCATTGAAGAATAAGGTCATTTGGTAAGGGTCATCATCCAAAAAGAGGTTAGTAATGGATTCGTCATGGAAATCAAAATTTGAAGATTGATTCCCAAAAAGAGGCGCATCAGCGAGCTAGTCAGCAATGGTCTAGCACTTGATATATTTTTGGTGGATGAATTCTAGGTCTAGGTCAGCAAGGAGCATGAGCCAACGTGCGGCACGTTGATTTTGGTAAGGTTTAGCATACATAAAGTGTAAAGGGTTAGTGTTGGTCACAACATAGGTTTTATGGCTGAGTAGGTAATGACGAAGTTAGGTGGCAACAAAAACTAATGCTAAAAAAAGTTTTTAAGGGTGAGTGTATCAGGTTTCGTAGTCTAGAAGGGTACAAGTTATGTAATAAACCACATGCTCCCTATGTTGTTCATCATGATGAGTGAGAATGGCCCCTAGAGAGTGATCAGTAGCTGAGATGTATAGGTAGAAGGGTTGTTCATCTTTAGGTGGAATAAGTACAGGTGGTTGGAGAAGGTATTGTTTTAGGGCCTCAAAAGCGTTGTGGCATTGGTCATCCCATTTGAAAGAGAAATACTTTTTGAGAAGGTGATGAAATGGTTGATAATGGTCGGAGAGTTGGGAAATAAATTGATGAATAGATTACAATTTACCTTGCAAGCTACGGAGCTATTTAAGGTTAGTGGGTGGAGGCATTTCAAGGATGGCCTTGACTTTAGCAGGTCAAATTCTATACCACATAAGGAAATGATAAATCCATGGAGATTTCCTGAGAGAACCAAGAAGACACACTTTTTAGGCTGAAGGCAGACACAATATTTAATGAGGCAGTCAAAGATGGTTTTGAGGACTATGAGGTGCTCGGTGAGACATTTAGATTTTCCCAAGAGATCATCCACGTAATCTTCCAATATACGATGCATGATATCATGGAAGATGTAAGTCATATCATGTTGATATGTAGTACCAATGTTTTTAAGGCCAAAATGCGTGACTCGATAGCAGAAGGCCCCCAAGGGGTAATGAATGCAGTTTTGTGTTGATCCTCTGGAGCGAGAAAGATTTGGTTATAACCTGAGAAACCATCCATAATTGATAACATCTCATGGCCAACGGTAAGGTCAACTAACTGGTCAATTCCAAGCAGAGGAAAGTCATCTTTCAGGTAGGAAAGGTTGAGATCACGGAAATTGATGCAAATACAAAGTCCCCCTATTGCCTTAGTGACAAGGACGATGTTAGAAAGCCATTGGGGGTAATTGATGGGTAAGATGAAGGAAACTAAGAGAAGGCATTGAAGTTCTTCTTTGATAAGAAGAGCAATGTGAGGGTACATTTTCCTTAACTTTTGTTTTACGGGTTTGGCATCGGGAATGGTTACAATATTGTGGACCAAGATAGTGGCATCAATGCCAGGCATGTCAGCATAGGACCAAGTGAAAGCATGGCTATGATTTTTAAGAAAAGAAGTTAGGGCTTCCTATTCAGCAGCATCCAGAGATTGGCCAATCTTGAGACTGTGGGGGTTGTCCTGAGTGTGGATTTTAACTTCGATAGTCGATTAATTCAACATTGTTTACATCTAAGAAGGTAACGACCAGTGAATATAAGAGTCTTCAGCACCAAGGTAGGTCAGTATGGACTGGAAAAAAAATGGAGGGATAGATTTAGGATCCATCGACTCCGTTGGTGAAGGTGGTGAAGGTGGGGTAGGTGAAGAAGGTGGAGATGGGTCAATGTAATCAATGAGTTGAACACGGGGCTTTTTGGCAAGTAGTTCAGAAAAACCGATTCCACTACGATCATTGTGTTTATGCGTGGTACATGAAAGAACGGTGTGATGACCTTGCTCATAAAGGCTAAAGCTGAAACCCTTCCAGGCACAACGGTGTAGGAAAGTGTGAGTGAAGTGGCGATTGGTAATCGACTAAAGGTCAGCTGAAAAAGGTCAGGTTTGTGATGTGGTTTGAGTGTATAAGTGGAAATATCAAGTCCCACATAGTTAAGATGGGTACGGCGGTGGGGAGGACCATAAAGGAGACACTTGCCTATGTGCTGATGATAGTGAGGATGCTGGTGAAGGTTTCCATACTCTTGTGGAGTAAGGAATGTATTGACATTGTATAGGCGATACTCCCCCATAGTGAGGCGTTGAAAAACACCTTCCAAGGGATCAATGGTTGATATATTGGTGGCTGAAGTGGAGGAAGCATTAGAAGTTAGATCAGCGGAGGTGTTGGTTAGTTAGGAAGTTGATGTGTGACTGGTAGAAGCAACATCAATAGTGGGAATAGAAGATTTGGGCGAAGGTGAGGTTGCAATGGAACTAGTGAATGAGGTCGTGTATGAAGAAGATGTAGGCAGGGAGGTAGACACCGTAATAGGTACAAGGACATCATTGGGCTGGTAAAGCATGTTGCAGGTTTTGAAAGGTGATGGGTTAGCTGGAATGGTATAGGAACGTCCTTCATGTTCAAACTTTACACATTGGTGCAAACTAGAAGGAACACAACCCATGGAATTAATTCAAGGTCTGCTGAGTATCAAATTGTATTGAAACTCCCCTTCCAACACGTAGAACAACTCGAGAATAGTATGGGGACCTACACAAACATGGAGGATGATAGTGCCGAGTGTAGAGGTGATAGTGTCATTGAATGAACGCAACATGACTGGATGTTTACGCATGCAGTTGTTAGGTATGCGCATTTGTTCGAATGCGTGAGAGGAAATGATGTTAATGTTATGACCCCCATCAATCATAACACGTTGGATGCGTATATTATCGATATGGATGGAGTTGAAAAGTGCAGGATCTGGGTCATCGGTTTGGTGGGGGACAATTTTGTCATCCAAGAAACTAAGGAGAACAACTTGGTGAAAAGGTGGAGGGGATGAGGTAGATGGCGATTTGGTGAGAGAAGTGACATGATGAGGTGTAATAATAGATGCTACAGGTGTGGGGTCATTAGGTAAAACTTCAATAGCTTGAAGGACCTCCATGAGGGCTTGATAATGTGACTCCGAGGTTTGGATGAGATCGTATAGTGACATTTTGAGGGGAGATTGGTCTAGTTGTTTGAGCATGGTTCGATGTGTGACGCCATTAGAAATGGGGTATGTAGGGCCGCAGATAGTTATTTTAGGTATGGGTGCAGATGGTATGTTGGGTATAGGATTGGTTGGTGGGTCAGTTGCTTTTTCTTTGTCCTTATCCTTCTGAGCACATGTAGTGATGTGTATCATGTTGATCTAAGGGGAGTTGGTGAATGGAAAAAGTGTAGGGTGAGTGGTATAACGACACGATGGGAAAAAACCTACTAGAGGAGAAAAACCTTGTGAGGTGAGTTGGGTGCAATGACATTTGGGTTGTGGCGTGACAAGTTCTTTGATGTAAACCATGTTAATTTCAAATTTCGGGGGCGGCTCTATGAACTGCGAGGGTGGAGGTTGTGGTATAGGTGTAGGAGGAAGATGTGAAGAAGGTGGTGAGAGTGATATAGGTTCATCATCTAGGAGGTCATCGTCATCAAAATTGGGGTCATAAGGACATAATTGAATGAGGGCAGCCTTTAGACCCTTACAGTTCTCAACATCATGTCCTGGGACACGATGGTAAGTGCAAATTTTAATATTATAAAACCCTTCCAACTTAGGTTTAAGATGGTCGTAAGGTCTAAGAGGAGGGAGAGTGATAGCAGAGTTTTCCAGGAGGTTAGCCAAGATGGTGGCGTACGATCCCACCAGTGGATCATGATGCAAGGTGAAAGTAGGTTTGGTTGGAAGATTGGGTAGTTGTGGTGGTAGTTGAGGTGATGCAGTCTAGGATTTGGGTTGTACTTTCTTTGTTGTAGGTACAACAACAAAAAGAGGGGTAAGTCTAACCACCTCTTTGGAAATTAATGGTTTTTTCAGTTTTTTGTGCTTTGTCTTAGGTAGAGGTGTAGGGGGAGCTCGTGATGTAGATGGCAAGGTAGATGGCAGGAGAGGATGAGTTACCCAAGGGGACAACTAAGTTGCAGTGGTAGGTGTTGGTTGAAGTAGAGAGGGAGGTACAGGTTAGGTGGAAGAAAATGTTATTGGTATTAAAGGAGGTATAGAAGGTAATGGTGGTATAGGAGGCAAAGAAGTTATAGATGGTGGTGAAGGATGCAAGGTTCGCCTAGGCAGAGCTGCAGACTGTGGTAAAGGGGTCAAGGGATTTTTTAGGTTTACCCTTGGAAAGCGTAGATTTTTTTGAGGTAGAGGGGTGAGGTCCCAAGATAGATTGTAGGGGTGAAGGTGATAAAGGTGTAGTTGGCGAGGTCGGTGCATGCAGATTAGAAGGTTGGGGTTTTCATTTATGTTGAGGGATTGGTTCAATAGGTATATGGAAAGATGTGGTCAAGTGTATCCTGACAAGAGGATGTGCAAGGTTTGATGTGGGTGTGACCCCTAGGACACTAGTGGGTTTAGATACAAGAGATGATGTTGGAACACGTCGGCTAGCAAGTAAAGGGGTAGGTATAAATGAGGAAGATGTATCAAGAGTTATGTTCATGTGTGGTTTGGGTTGTGGAAACATCTTTGGATAAATTGTAGAAGTGTTAGTGGAAGATGATTGCATTCAGGTCGAGACTGGGAGTAAGAGATGCCTCCAAAGTGAATACCTATCAACATAGTCCAGGCAGTCAGGAAAACGTGAGAACAACACTATGGTAGATGAGGTAGATGTGGAGCATGTGGGGATTCTTGTGAAATGTATCTGAGAAACAGGTAATTCACTGGCTTTGGCCTCTGTAGGTAAGAGAGCTGAAAGGAGGTCTGCATGATCTTGTGTAGCTAATGGAGAATGGTCACCGAGTGGTAACGGAAAATACATTGGATCTTGAATAGGTGGAGAAGACGATGGGTACTCCTCTGTGGGTGGAGGAGGTATAATTGGTGATGGTTCACTGGGTAGGGAAGCTTAAGGGAAAATGATATCGGTGCTAGCGAGAGACTCCTCTGTAGGTATACGGGGAGGTGAAGGGCTTTCCTCTATGGGTAGAGGAACGGATAAAGTAGGTTCCTGTGTGGGTATAGGATTTCCGGCTAGGATTTATTCGATGGAGGGGATAGGAGATATTTGGGAATCACATGGTAAGATGGTAAAGATAACATGTACTTCACGTGCATTACTTTCATTTTGTGAGGCATTACCAGTTTGATCATTATATGGGGAATGGTTAGGGAATGATTTCTTGAATATATGAAGGTCTTGATTGGTGGGTGCATTAGGGTTATCCAGGACTAGCTCGTCGCTCTCGAGCATTCCTTGAACAATATATTTAAAGGTGATACAATTGCTGTCACTATGACCATTTACACAGTGATAGTTATAGTATTCATTTTCCTTTTACCAACTTGGTATGGGGTGAGAGGGGTCAAAACCAATATGTGGTTTAATAGGAGGAAGGGTGATGGCATTGGCTTTAATAATATTTTCTAAAATAGATGAATATGGTTCCCCAATTGAGGTGTATTTCTTTTGTTCTCATTTGAATTGGAAGGCTTGGACTGGTGACAGATTGGATGAAGGTTTAGCATGATTGGATGGATGGGTAGGGCCATCCCTGAGTACCATTGCGTTGGCAGTTCCCTTGGCTTTGGAGTAACTCATCTGAAGTTTTGAGGAAGAGGAAGTATTGTGTGGTTTAAACGAGGAGTTCTTGTTTTGTAATTGTACCTTCTTCTCTTTGATGGCACAAATTTCGAGCTTACATGCCTTGGTGAAAGCCTCATCGAATGTTTGAAAGGTTTACACTTGTAAGGTAGGTGAGATATGTATAACACAGGCTCATGTAAAGATCTCTATGAGTTTATTTTGTGGCAATCGGAAAGTGAGTTGGCTGATTAGGCTATGCCAACAAGTGACAAAATCTGCGATAGATTCATTGTCATATTGAAACGTGGAATAAAGATCGGTCATGGTAACCTTCTTGACGATGTTAATCAAAAATGATCCAAGAAGGCTTGGGCTATTTAGTTGAATGAGAAGATGGAATGTCTAGGTAATCCATTATACCAGTCCAATGTTGGACTGGTTAGGGACATGGGAAAGGTTCGCAAAAGCAGAGCATCATCATGGGAAATTAAGTAACACCCATGTTTGAAAGATTGCAAATGCTGCTACGGGTCTTCCTTATAGTTAAAGTGGTTAAACTTAGGCATCTCCCAGTGTACGGGATATGGGTGAATGGGAATGGATGGGTGAATAGGCTCATTACAAATCACATCATAGGTGAGAGAATTGCAGGCACCAAAAATAGATGCTTCTAATGTCTGCATCTTGTCCATCATTAACTTGATAAAGTCATTGTTAGGTTGTGAAGATTAGGTACCCCCGGAACGAAAGGAGGTTGTTGTAGGAGATATGAAGAATAGGACATTCCAGAATACGGTGGTGTCGAATAAGGAGGTGGAAATTAAGAGACAGACATAGAGGGTATATACCCAGACTGAATGATCGATGAAACAGGAGGCAACTGGTAGTAGGTATTTGAGGGTGGGACACTCATACTAACCCTGGTAGAGATGGGAGGTAAAGATTGGGGAATAGAAAGGACCACGTTTTGAAATGGGGTAGAGGTTACCGACACCAAAGGTGGTAGCATTTTGACTAGTATATATGAGACAAAAGGTGTGGATGATGCTATGTTTTGGGTGGTGGATGAAGGTATGGTGGACACGGCGGGTGCAATAGAGATGGTGGATGCGGTGGTCAAAGTTGGCGTGGGACCTAATTACGACACAACTGGGGATAAAACGGGTGAGGTCACTATGGTAGGAGGTGGATCCGAGGCAGAAGCGATCACTAGGGATGGAAATAAGGATATGGGCATGCCATAGATCAATTGACCCGAGGCATCTCGAGTGGAGGCATGGATGAGGTAGTGGCTCAAAGCAGTGGGATTTTGATCCAGGAGTTGTGCAAACTCTGTGTCACCTGTAGGAATGGTGATGGGTTGATTGGGATCCATGGATGATGAGATTTAAGCTGGTGAAGGACTATGTGATGAAGGGCTAGGTGGGAGTGGTAGTTGACTAGTGTTAAATACGAGGGCACTTTCCTAACTATGGGTTAGCACCATGTGGATAGGAACTGATTTGAAAAGACTATATTATGTCTCAATGGCACAAAACACAACAGAACTAGGAAAATAGTCAACGGTAAGTGAAATAGTTCAGCTAGTGAGTTGTAAAACAACACAGGGTGACAGACACCGGTTTAGGTAAACTGATGTTGGTTAGGCTTAACCGGTGCTGGTTACTATGAATAAAAAACAGTCTATTAAATGATGGTCCCAGACTAATAATTTTTGCATAGGATGAGATGTAAGGTGACTGTGATTAAAGTAATGATAGTATGAAAGGTGATAGGAGCTTTTTACAACTCAAAAATTGAAATAGGTGTCTTTTGGATAGGTATCCAAGAAGACTTCAGACCGATGTCGGTTGGGTTAAATCGATGTTGGTTAAAGATAATCATAGCCGGTTACTGTGAAATTGAAACAAAGAATAAGAAAAATGGTTTTAATTTAAAATTCCGGTGTTGAATCAAACCCAGAAGCCTAAGAATGATGTAGATGTGGTTCAGGCACGCTCAGACAAAGTCAGAATACACCGACTATGATTGGGAGTGTGCAAGGAAAGACAAAAATAATGATTAAAAGCTCTCACCTCAAAACACAAATCAAGTAGAACACTAAGAAAGAACATTCCTAGAGTGCCTATTCTATTACGTTTGTTTAGCTTATGCTATTTATATGGACTGACTATTATGAAAAGAACAATAGAATTTCTTGGTGAGGAAGGCTTCCTACGAAGAAATAATTCTAAAGGGTGCGGTTTCAGGAATCTTATGGTGGGGGCAGGCTTCGCTCTGAAGTATGACTCGATAGAGCAACAAGTTGGGTGCCCACTGTACCGTGATCGTGTGATCACCTATAGCTTCTTCCAGGTAGGATGTTGTTTAAGAATGTATGTATTGTGAATTTTTGTGTGGTTTGGTAAGACTCTGAGAAAGAGAAAAAGATAGAAGTGCTTTGCTATGATTCGTTTGTCAACCATCAGCTGGTCATGACTTCCAGCGTATAGGTTGCCCTCAATTAATGTGAGCTAATGAGCTAAATCAGAATGCAGTGCACTTGTTTTAAACCCAAATTGAAAGTATGATATTTGATGACAATGATAGGTGAATAGGAAGAGGGATGTTCTTTCACTAAAATGTAGAAAACAAAAAAATGAGAAGGTTCTTTTTAAATACACCAAAAGAAATGTGTCTTTCGGAGCAAATAGAAAGAAGAGAATGTTACCAAGGAGAAAGTCTTAATGAAAATGCTATTAGAAGGGAAAAAAACACACACAAATTTTCACCTAGAAATGAAGAAAGATGCAAGGAACTCGGAATGGGTCCCACTGGGTGTGGAAAAATGTTTCACCTGATTTCTTAGTTTTTTGAGTACTTGACGAAACAAATAAGGTAAAGGGTGGTAAGAGGAATACCTGATTTGGGATGGTTGAAGGTTATATGCGTGCATATCTGAATTTTGAATCAAAGTGATTGAGAGACCTTCCTTTTTGCTAGGAGGAACTCCCTGTATAAGAACCAAAACAAGACCACCAAAGAGACTTAAACGATATATGCAGTGGACTGCCTAGCATATGCTAGATCCTAGAAGTCGGATACTTCCTAGATGACTGTTAGTCCACTATTTAAAACAATTCAATTCTGAAAATAAAGTAAATATTGTCCTAATGTAGTTTAATATGATTTAGGTATCTCACACAAAATGTAATAGGCCAGATCTAATCTAACAGGATAGGCTAGAAGGAGATCCAGAGGTCAAGTAGGTTGGTTATAGGTGAATCTGAGCTAACAGGCTGGGTTAGATATAGATTGAAAGGTCAAATAGGTGTTCAAATAGGTATATGTCAGAAATAGGTTGTTATTCTGGCAGAGATCAGGTGACATAGAGACCGACCAAGGGTTGATGGAACCGATGATGGTTTGAATGTAACCGGCGACAGTTAGAGAGAACCGACGGTGGTTAAGTTGGGGGCTGGTGGACTCACATAGTTTGGGTTTTTGGAGTTTTGGGGCAAAAGTGGCGAGGATAGAAAGTGGGGATTGATCACAGAGGGGGTATAGGTAGGTTACGAAGGTCTGAGTTCACTAAGGGGGTTAAATAGGAAATTGGGCCGAGTGTTAAGATGATTGGGTATGGAAGGTGGTTGTAACTAGAGAGAGGAAATGGTTAGAGGGTAAAAGACTAGGTTCCTCTACCAAAAATACTACAGTTGCTGATAAGAAAGTGAAATAGATGGAAGGAATATACTTACTCTTCCGTGAGGTACATGTCTGAAGAATAATGAAGAAGTTTTTGCGTTGGAGAATGATGGGAAGAAAGTTTCACTATTGTGCCAGTGTATTTGGTTGCCTTTGGTGATCACAAATCAATCTTCATTTTGTTGTGGCATCTGAAGAGTTCGAATTCAAAATCAAAGGTCCCCCAACAAAACCAACAACCAACAACCCGTATTACAAAGCTATAGATGGGTCTAAATAGGCCATTTGGTCCATCCTGATATAACCGGCGTTGGTTTAGGGTGAACCAACATCAATTTAGATGCGTTATCTCAGATTGTTAAGAGTTTCTTGGGAAGTTGTTCCACCATTTTATAAGGGTCTCTTCTTTTCTCGGGGTGAAAACTTACCTTAGGAGGCTTTTAATGTGAGGTGAGGGGATGGGTGTAATGTTAGGTTTTATTTAGGACATTGGTTTAGGGTTTAGGTTAATGGGTCAAATGATGGGGGTGGTTAGGTGAGGTGCATTTAAAATAGATGTGTGAGGGTAGTGAATTTATTTAATATGAATAATTAAATTAATGTGTGTGTGGGTAAAAAGTCATTAAATTAATTAAACTAATTAAATTAAAGTAATTTAATGGAGGTAAATGGCATTAATTTAATTAAAGTAATTAAATTAATATGTGTGGGGTGCAAGAGGTAGGTGCTAAGGTGTTGAGGATGAGGAAGTGATTATAGGGCTGCGGTAGGGGACCAAGGTGATTACGACATGATTTAGGTGTCTACATTTTTCCCCTTCTTGTTGTGTAGTTTGTATTGGTAAGCAACGTGAACAAGAATAGAGTGTAGTTGCCCCAAGTGGGAATGAGGGTGATTCCCCTCAAACCAGGAACTGATGAGGTGACAGGGTGAATCGGCGAGTGGTTTGATAAAAGTGGATGCAAAGCAGAATGATGAAAAATGAGGAATGGAGTAAAGGGAAAATTGGGCATATAGGTAAATGGGTAAATGGGCCAAGGTCAAAGGTAGTGGCAGTTGAACGTACACACACATATAAACTGTGACACGGTACCAGGTTGAAGAGCTTGCAAACTCTATGTCATCTAAGGTTGATAGGTTTATCTAAACAAGGTTGAAGTGATTCCGATATCCAAGGTATAGGATATGGTTAGGAAGCACAACGTAGGTTAGGTGTAAGAATGTTTAGGTATGTTCTGGTACATCTACCTATCGCCCACTATCATGCACACTTGTGCAAGGGATTCATAGGGCACAATTCTATCACACACACACAAAAACTAGATGGATTATGAGATTTAGTGCAACGCTTGGTCATAAGTTCACTCAATTGGGTCATTTTTGGGGTTAGTCTGACCCCTCATATTGCATCTTTTTTTTTGGGATTTTATGTAGTTTGATGGTTTTGTAGGTCATCATCTCTTTATAGGTTACAGGGTAACTCTATGATCATTATGTGACATAAAGGTGATCAACAATGACCACCATCGACAAACTTGTGACATTAGAAGATTCAAGTTCCGACCATTTTTGTAGTCATGGGCTCCCAATAGCAGACTCCAACACCCAAGCACCCTTTACCCAATCCAGGTGACCTAGTTTAGTCTCATCTGGAAGTTACAAAACATATTGGGTATATTTGCAAAAGTTTGTCGTTCCTATTTGTCAATTTCTCTAGACTACACAGTCCTGACATCAAGCATAAATCAACTAAGTCCTTCACTCTCTCTTACACCTAGGGTTTTATATTTTTTAGATTATTTGCTTGTGTAAAATTTTTACCTTAGTATTTATTTATCATATGCTACTCTACAATATTAGGGTTTATCTTAGATTCTATTTTTGTTAAATCATTTAGTGAACCCATGGCTCAAATTCCACTATCTGTCTAGGGTTTTCTTCTTATGCACGATACCCATAGTGGTTTCTTTGGGTTTTTTGAGAAAATTGAGCTCCCTCCATATTCCAATAGGGTTGCTAAATCAATGGTTGAATCTATTAATCCCTATTCCAATTCTCAAAATGTTCCTCTTGAAAACATTGAAACATCTAAGAGTGAGAAATCCTATGATGAAGACACCAATGTTGATCAAGAACAAGTTTAAAAGGTTACTATTTTTTTGTCAAGATTTGCATGATAATCCTACGCATATTCCAGATATTATCCATGCTTTGATGGTTGCTAAAATCTCTCAAGGTGCTACTTTTGTACCCCTTATAGGATCTTCCTCAGCTACCATGGCCTCCACTCAGCCCCTTCGTATTCCTGCTTCCATTACCATTACTACCGCTCTGATCATTAAACCTAATGCTTCTAATACGCAACCTAGCTCTTCTTCCAATAATCCTGATTTAGATTTTTTACATCAAGATTTGTAGACTAAAGTTTTCCAGCTCCAAATATCTACTTCTCGTGCACCTCCATCTCTTGATTCTACCTTACTCCTCTATAATCCTTTCACACCCGCCATTTCCCATTATGAACTCCCTTCAAAAAATTTCACCCCTAAGCTTCCCACCTTCAATGGCCATGGATACCCTCAAGAGAATGTCTAATATTTTCATGTGGCATTTCTAGATTATGTGGATGATCATACTTTACTCGCAAATCTCTTTCCTAGAAGAATCCAAGTTTATGCTATGTTTTGGTTCTATGACCTACCTATCCATTTGATAACATCATTTATGTATTTAGCCGATGTTTTTCTCGTACATTTTTCAATCAATATCGGTTCAAAAATATCATATGCTCAACTTGCACAAATCAAAAAAGGATATAATGAGCATCTAGTGGTCTATGTATTACAATATAATAACAACCTAGCTAAGATGTCTAATGTACTAGTGGATTCTAAATTACAAGATCTATTTGTCTAAAATATTTTATCCCCATTACTAGAGAGTGTCGTCTTGGAGACCTCTCCATCATTTGATCAGATATACCATGCTATTAAGTTACGTGAAAACAAAATATCATATACAAGAAACCTCAAATATTATGATTAATCTTCATCTTCTAATCAATTTCAAGGGAAATATACTTTCAAGCCATCTCTTAAGTCCATTAAATAAAAAGATATTGTTAACAGTGTTGATACTCATGAAAATCTCCAATAACAACCTCCAAAGCATATATTTACTAAATTACCTTATGTTCCATGCCTTCTATTGTCATAATTTCTTGAGAGAAATCTTATTACACTTCCACTACCACTGAATCTTGATCCATCTCGCCTTAAGGGAAATAATTATAATGAAAATGATAGATGTGACTATCATCAATGTGTTAGGCATTTAACTGATCGATGTTTCAAAATTAGTCATATTATTCAAGATCTTATCAATAATAATACAATTGAGATCCCTGAGAATTTAACATCCAAGCCAGTAAATGACAACAGAAAGCTCAAAATATTCAATGATCCATGTCCTTGCAGATTCTTAAACTAACCATACATATCGTGCAGTTCCTCCTCCTTCATTGGGGGCTCTTGACTTAATAGTTGTTCATACTAATGCATATCCACCAATCATCACTTTCTCTGATCATGATTATCATGTTGCATTTTCTTTTAATACGTTACATATCAAAGCTTCTATTGGACCTCATACTATCAATAACACCATGATCAATTCATCGACTCATATTGGTGCATGCTTTATTACACTCCTCGTCTCTATTAACTATCAAATCTCTCAAATTTTATATCCAATTCCAAAATATTATGTATTCATCAAGTTTTCAATTACATTTGGACCTCTCACCATGCTTGTGACATTCAAATTGGCACCTTTGATCGAAGGTTGTGACATGCTCTTAAGTCTTCCTTAGCTTCGTGTTGTTAAGGCTATCTTTTCCATGACACACTTATGTCTCAAATTATTTGAAAACAAGAAAACTATCACTATTAAATGTGTTATTCTGTCTACACCATTGCTTCTGCCCCCTCTTGAGGTTGTTCTCTCACTAGTTGCAACGTCTAGGTCCCCTGATCCTATCAAATTTGATTTACTTGTATGCATTAGTCTGCTAGTCCATCTTATCAACCTAAGTCCTCTACTTAGGAATCTCTTTCACATAGACCTTCACTGTATCCTTCACATAGGTTCTCATCTCCTCTTAGGTATCCTTCACATAGGTTTTCATCACCTCTTCGGTCTTCTTCACATAGGTTCTCATATCCTCCTAGGTATCCTTCACATAGGTGTTCATCACCTCCTTTGTCTCCTTCACATAGGTGTTCACCACATAAGTCTCCTTCATATATGCCACGTCATTCTCATACACCACCATTATTAAAGCATGGTCACACACTTTTATCTCCTCACACATCAGGTGGAGGACCCTTTCCCTTCACTTTTTTTGAATGATTTGATCTACATCATACAATTGGGGGCATCATGCTTACTTCTCTCCCCCTTTTAAAATGATCAGGCTTCTATAATTTCTACTATTATGCTCCACGCTTCATAATTATTATTTTGAAGTATCCATCTTGCACAACTTCATACACGTATTCTATCGTCACTACCCTATGACGCACTCTAGTTCCACAATTTGTACTTAATTACTGAGTGTTTACTTCTAAAATGAACCTCACGTCACTCGTTCACTCTTCACGCTCTATGCATTATTGATCGTATCTTTATAACACAAAATATAAAACCATTACCCTATGACGCACTCTAGTTCGACGGTTTATATTCAAATGTTGAGGGTTTAAATATGAAATAAACGTCACCACATTTACTCTTTATGCTCTATTCTCTAGCACACATTATAAAACATTTCCTGATGAAACACTATTGTTCTATGGTTCATTATTGATTCTTGAGGGTTCTTTAATAAATGAAACTCATCTCATACTCATACACATCTTCTTAGGGAGCACGCTACTCCTATCACATTCATATTACATTCCATTCCATTCACATTCATATTATATTGCATATCTTGCTGTCACTTATTCTTTCTTTCATAGACTCGCATGTTACACTTTTTATAATATGTTAGATGGATATCTAGTATGTCATTATCTTTTCTATATACACATGCATTTGCACTTTCTCTCTAGTTGTGAATGTAGGCATTCCTAGAAATTTTTATATGCAAAAATGACGCTTGGCATTGTACATCTTACTAGTCCCACCAAGATTCTAGGGGGCATCTACATTTTCTACTCTTACACATCACATGTTCTATTGTTCCACTATTTACTACTTCCTATTCTTATTAGCACATTACTTTGAATTGATCTATACATGCTTTGACATACTCTTTATCTTTCTAGTACACTAATGGGTGCTTCATGCACAACATTTGATTTTCAGGAACTATTTGCAACCATGGTTGTTTGTTAATTCTTGATTTCCATTTTTCTTCTATTGTATGCCATTGTTTGCGGTCTATACCATTTTTCTTGTGTGCACATTGTCTTATTTTGGCCACTTCAACCATGATTATCTTGCAACATTATGACTGATGTCCCATGTATGAAACCCGCTTTTCATGATCTCTCTCTTTTGTCTACACATTTTCTTATTTCATTGCTTTTCTATGATATGCTTGCTTCTATTTCTATTAACACATTAGGGAAAATTTTAGTTGACGAATATTCTAGTTTTTAAAATTTGAAATTGGAGAATATTTAGGTAAGGGAGTAGGCCAAGGTCGCCAAAATATTTTGGGTACAAGTTTATTTTATGGGTTATTCGCCATCCTCACAAAAGATAAATTCACAATATTCACCTTAATATTGTCATCCGGTAGCATATTTTATGTTACCAGCTAACGACATAAACATATATTGTTAGTTGGTAGCATAAAATATTCTACTGACCTACAACATATATTTATGCTACTGATTGTCAATAGAAAAAAAAAGAGTATGGGAATTTTGTTTTACTCGTGCCATATTTTGGAAGGAAAAATTTATCATTGAGATAATCATTTTAACTTCTAACGTCAAAAATTTCAAACGAAAAATAAAATTAGCTAAACTTGTATTTTTCCCACAAAAAATCACTTTTTTTAATTTATTTTTTTGTGCCATATTTTGTGAGGACCAATTTCTTGTTGAGTTGGTTATTTTAATTGTTATTGTCAGAAAATGATCTTTTCAAAAAATTACATATATTTTTTGTCGACATCATAGACTATCAACCAACAACATAATAGATGTTGTCAACCGGTACCATAAAAAATGCTACCGGCCAACAACATATCAACACGAAAGTCAATTTTCCCATATTTTCCATTTGTGTGAAAGATAATTTTCGCAGATTGGCCAACGAATTTCTATAAATTGTTTTAGAGGTAGGTCTTAAATTTTCCCTTGTAACACATGCATATATCCATCTTGTTTACATGTGCCTTGGTTTCCACCATGCACATTCCCCTCCCACAGCAAGGCATCACGGTTCAGAACAATTTTAGGTCCTCTCCTTTGGGCCACATTCTCCTAGTGACACTGCATGCACCCCAAACGAGCGGGGCATACATTGGGTGAATCAGTCACCCTATACAACATCTCAGAGCTACATATCACATATAAATAGTGCATAATCAACATAAGATATAGTTTTAGCAACGGCCTAAAATTTGACTTGGGTCCTGAATTTAGCACAAACACTGGCGCCCAACTATAGACACTAGTGGTTAGGTGCTCCTGACCTCTCTTGGGTGCCTATGTCTTGGGGGTAGATACAAATACTTTTTCATATCAACATAATTTTCAACAATTTACAGATCCATTTCACAGGATCAGGCACTAGCCTTAGCATACATAATGCATCCAATCTCCTTTAATTGGGACAATCAATACATTTAGAACAATACAGAACAATGCAGATGCACCGTATTTAGTTGTGCTTATTCAAGAAGAATTCATGGAAGGAGAGTAACACTAGACCTCTCTCCAGAACACTCTTCTGTCATGACATGAGATTTCCCAAAAAACTCACACTTGGTGTGATATCACCCAAAAAACTCATTCTTGGCATGAGATCACATAAAAAAACGTGCTCTTGGTGTGAGATCACCCTAAAAAATCACTCTTATACAACATTTTAAGACATTTTTCTATCCTTTTCACTTTTCACAGATCAGGTGCACACTTTCCTTTTTACTACTTTTACACACATTTGCATACTTTTGCATAGTTTTCATAATACATGACTTTGATTACTCTTTCACTCTTCTTTTTTAGGTTTTTCCTCAATTCACAACAAGAAACAACCCTACATCAATTGCAACACAATACGCTTCACCCCTAGGGTCACTTCCTCCTTCTTAGCTTCCATGCTTCATTTTTATCACTTCATGCTTTTACTTGTCTCCTCGACATGTTATAGCCATCACATTCTACATGGTTATTAGGTACACATGTCTTATCTAATTTATGTTATTGAGTATTCACTCAACAACATAAAATGGGGGAAAACGTAGACACATAATCACACTTTTGGGAACATTTCTAGGACATAAAAACATACCTACATTCATATGATACCTAAGTGAGAAAAATAGTAATTAAAAAATATCTTTGGCATCTTTAATTTTTTCCTAGTCTTCTTTATGGTCATTTACACCCTACTTCCTAGTAAGTACTTCACTTGCTTAACTTTTATTTTCAGACACTAGCACGTAGAAAGGACGCCAACGTCCAGGTGCCCTTGTTCTTTTGGGTGCCTATGACCCTTTTCTATTTTACTCACTTCTTTTGGGTCTCTTTTATATTTTGGGCATTTGATTTTCTTATAGGTCAAATTTCTAATTGTCCATTGTGAAATTTAACCGAGGGAGTCATATAAATACAAGTATATATGACTAAACTAGAGGACCAAGCTCTGAGCATCTATTATCATGACCTAATGTTACATCTAAAGGCATCTAAGAGCATCAACGACACACATCTAGTACTTATTCAAGTGATAAGGAACTACATCTTTTGCATACACGCATGGGAAGGGAAGTTCATTTTCCCATTCACATGTTCTATTTACATTGTTACATCTATCTATTACCCATTATCACGTGCACTTGTGCAAGGTCTTTCTAGGGAACAATTTTATATCACACACAAGAAATACATGTAGTATGAGTTGTAGTGCAACGCTCGATCGTAAGTTCACTTAGTCACAAGACCACTAGGGTCAATCCGACACTTCATATTGCATCTTTCTTTTTTGGGATTTAATGTAGTTTGAGGTTTTTGTAGGTTATCATCTCTTCGTGGGTTACAGGAGAAATTTGAGATCATAGTAGAAAATATAGGAAACTAACAACAACCATCAGTGAAAACCTCGTGACACTAAAATATTTAGGTTCCAACCATTTTCGCAGTCACGTGAGCCTAGTAGCAGACTCCAATGCCCAGATGCCCTTGACCTAGTCTAGGTGCCCTAGTCCAAGATCATCCGGTAGTTTCAGAATTTATTGAGTACATTTGCGACAATCTTCCCTTCCTATTTTTCATTTTCTCTAGTCTACATAGTCTTAGGACTCGACATCAAGCATAAATCAGCTAAATCCTTCACACTCGCTTTCACCTAGCATTTTATATTTTTTAGCTTATTTTCTTGTGGAAAATATGTACCTTATATTTTATTTATCATACATTACTCTGTAATATTATGTTTTAGATTAAATTATCTTTTTTTTAAATCAAGAACATGTTTTTATGGTAGGAGGTGTTTATGGGTACAAGTAAGTATCTAGAGCAAGCGGTGTTTCAATCATTGTTTGTTTATTGCGTGTAACATGGTTTAGAATTTGAGTTGGAATGCCAATTTTCATATGTGTGTGTGGGTGCATTTGTTCATGTACACGCACGCATGTGTGTGTTTGTGTGTGTGTGAAAACAATACTATCCATGTCAATTATAAGAAAATTCTTGCATACAAAAAATGGGGGAGGAAAAAATTAGAAAGAACAAATGAGACAGTTCATGCATTGTTTATGGAAAAAGGTGTTGGTATTACAATGTTTGATCATATTTTAGACTGATTTGTGCAAATACATAAGGAAGGATTCTTGTAGTGTTTTTTTGCAAACTTGGAGGGAAGCAATGTTTTCTGAAAGTACACTCCATCATAACTATCTACATGGTGTTGAACTTCTGCATTCATGATAGATCAAAATGGGCGCAAGTTCAATAATTGTAATATAGGTGTGGCATCAAAACAACCTTCAACCAACAGAGAAATTCCTTTAATTGGCAATGATGTGTTCATAACAGGGAGAAGATACTTGAGGGTGGGGGATTGCTACCCAATTATCCTAAAAACTTAAATACAAGATGAAAGTAAAAACCAACAAAGGAGAAGGAAGAGAAGGGACATGAAAAATTCTTCCATTTTTTCAGTGGAAGGTATGGTAAAATGAAATAATGGTAATAAGAAATCCTAAGAAATTTTTAGGCAACATCTTTTTACTAACAAAAAATTATTTGAAAATGCTTCCATTTGGGATGCAAATTCAAAGACAAAAAAATAAGTGTTAGACAACAAAATACATTTTTTTTACTTTTAAACAAATAAAAAGCATTCAAAACAATAAATTGTACTATTATGAGTATCTACACTTTTTTGTTAAAACAAAGCATCTAAAAAATGATAGGAACCTATAAAACTCGTTTATTTTCAAAGATACATAAACCATCAACATTATTTTTACAAAATGTAACTAAATATCATGGCTTGACTAATCACTTTGGAATATACACTTTGTATCCAAGTACAAACACAAATTTTTTTGTAGTGTGAACATGAAAGAATCGAATAAACAAAGTAGATATACACAAGGAAAAGCTTGGTAGTCTATCTTTATGGATTTGAAAAAAACAAAAAAAGAGTTAGATAGAACTAAATAAGAGGTGGAAACGTACACGAGATTGTCTACTATGAAAGAAGCATAAAGAAATAACAATTATATATATATATAGTTCTCAACTTTTTTTTATTAAAGTAGAGTGGATAAAAGAGAGGAAAGAATCTATAAAAAATTATTTTGAAAAGTACAAGTATTGACAATAAATAACTTTAAAAGTGATGCAAATATAAACATGGACTTTAAACATTGTTTTTCTTTCATATTAATTTCCATACATGATAGAAATATATTTGAATTTTTTTGTCTAAACACAACATCAACATTTTTCTTGCACAAAATTTTACTAAACATGAATCCTTTACTTAATAATATGATACACGTTTCATGTTTCTTTTTCCATATCTTCCTTCTTAACTACGATGCCAATATTCTTTATTTTTTAGGAGGTTAATATTTCTATGTTTCTTTCTTTGAATCATATGCCAAACCAAATCCTCGCTAATGTGGAATAGTTGTCTAGAACATGGATAGTTAAAACACACATGTATCCATTGGATTGGTAGGCCTAGGTTGTTTGCAATGCAATACTTGAGTCACACATCTGATTATTTTATTGATGTGCACCCAAGGTCATGGAACTAACCCCCATCCTCACCACTAATCCCAACACCATGCTTCCTAAGTTTGGAAATAATAGTGCATACCTATGAATATGACCTTCTTAAGAAACCTTGGTTATTATTGAGTACAAGACTGAGAAGGGGGTAATGGTTCTTTAAAGTATGCACACCATCCCCATCTCCACTTTGTATAATGATATCATGAGAAATATACACTCTTGCATGAGAGATTCTTGTAAAGGTACCTAGCAAGTCACCGACCAAAAATAAATCAACTTAACGAAGATGAAAATGTTAGGAAATAAGGGATAAAATATGTGGAACAATCCCTCACAGAATCACAACAGTAGAAACTAATATGCAAAAAATATTATAGATCTGAAATAAAATTATAGAATAAAAAGAACACAACACAAAGAGAGAGTATTTAACGTGGTTCACTCAATTTAGGATACATCCAATAAGAATCACTTGCTCAGATTTTATTACAAACCACCTCTTCTCTCAACACAATACCTAGATCTGTTTGGATCTATGCTCAACAAACTCTACAGAATTCATGCCCGAATTCACACACATCTTCAATATTACATCAACCCTACCATATACACATAACCACATAAGTAGACAATTTATTAAGAATTTTTACAATACCGTGGGTATCAAAACCATGGGCCAAAAATGTCCCATAAACCTATGGGTAAAAAATCCTGCCCCTATGAGAAGAACATGTTTCTCGAAATCTTGGGCACATTTTTTGAGGCCATTTTTTTTTAGACAACTATGGAAAGTGTAAAATACTTTTAGTGTATAGTCTTCAACACTTTCACATACAAAAATAGGTTCCATAACATAACAATCTCCCACTTGGAGACTAGTTTTCCTATGAGCAAGATTTTCAACCCTTCATTGTTCTCCGTGAAGACCAACTAAAGATAAGCAAAACTTTAGTTTCTCACTTGTGACCACCTTGGTCATTATGTTTGTAGGATTTTGACTAGTATGCATATTCTCCAGCTTCAAATTCTCTTCCTCCAGAGTTTTCCTAATGAAATAGCTCTTAAGCTGTATATGCTTAATTCTAGAGTGGAAAGTAGAGTTCTTAGCTAGGTGTTTAACACTCTGAATACCACTATGCAACTTCCCTTCCTCCTACTTATGCCCCAAATCCTCAAGCAATTGAAGTTTTAGCCAAATCATCTCTTTTTTTTCCTCTATATCAACAACATACCCAGTCTTTGTGGTTGACAAAGCCACAAGCTTCTGTAGTCCTGAAATACAACTCACTATTGTCCCACCTACAGTCTAAATATAATCGCTCATGCTCCTCCTGATGTTTACAGTGTATATATGTAGCAAACAATTGTCCCCATGGTCCATCTCAAATACCAAAGGATCCATCCAATTTACTTCCTTCTAGTGATCTCTACCTGGATCACTCATAAATGTACTCACCACTCCCACTGCATGGGAAATATCAAGCCTATTGCATACCATGGCATACATGAAATTTCCAAACGCTGATGAGTAATGTACCTTGGACATCTAGTTTCTCTCCTGCTCTATCTTGGAACACATCTCCTTTGATAACTTGAAATGGCCTACAAAAGGAGTCCTAACTGGTTTAACATCCTGCATATTAAACCTCTCCAATACCTTATTAATGTACTCTTCCTAAGATAAAGTCAGATTTTGTTCCTTCCTATCCAGAGATATCCTCATACTAAGGATTTGTTTGGATACCCCCAAATCCTAAATAGAAAAGGAGTCACTTAGCTAATTCTTGAGTAATTTTTTTTCTTGCATGTTTTTACCTACAACCAATAGGTCATCCACATACAGAAATAGGATAATATAACTGCCACCCTCAAATTTATTTATGTACACACAATGGTTAGAATATCATCTAATATAAATTTCCTCCATCATGAAGCTATCAAATTTCTTATACCATTGACGTGGAACTTGTTTCAGGCCATACAAACTCTTCTTCAGTTTGCACTCTGTCTCCTCTTTACCTTTAACCTCATAGCCCTTAGGATGCTACATTTATAGTTCCTTCTCCAGATAACCATGGAGAAATTCAATCTTTACATTAATCCAATCTAAGTGCAAGTCTTATGTTGCCGCTATTCCAATCTAACAGTTCTAATAGAAGTCATTTTTACTATAGGAGAAAAAATATCATCAAAATTTATACCCTTTTTTCTGTACAAACCCCTTGACTGACAAACCGTGCCTTGTTTCTTTTCTCTCCTCCTTATTCCTCTTTGAATTTGTACACCCACTTGTTCTATAATGATCTTTTGCATTCAGGTAGCTTCACCAAATCCCACGTCTGGTTCTCCATGAGAGCCTGATGCTCCTCATCCATGGTTTTCTCCCACTTCTTCCTGGCATCTACCTACGTTGCTTCATCAAATATCTCTTGATCTCCACTGTCAGTGAGTAATAAATAATAAAGAGAAGGAGAAAAATGTTCAGGTTCTCTTCTTACACTAGAATAAATCCTCAATATAGGAGTTTGGGGTTCTTGTTGAGGAGGTTCCTAAACTGATTCATGTGTCACTTTCCCATACGGAATATTCTCTACCACTGCATTATATTTCTAGGATTCTTCCCTATTTTCTTGTAACTATTTCTTATACATGACTAAATCTCATTAAAGACCACATCCCTAGATTGAATGATTTTCTTGTCCTTAATACTCCAACATTTATATCTAAAGTCATCACCACCATAACCAATGAAAGTACATTTTTAAGATTTAGCCTTTAGATTGGTCCTATCATCCTTGTCTATATGGACAAACACCTCACATCCAAAGACTCTAAAAAATGAATAATCAACTGTTTTTACCATACCAAGCCCCCTCAGTTATGCCTCCACCCAAGGCAATTGAGGGTCCTTTGTTTATCAAGTACACAACTATGCTCATCGCTTCTTCCCAAAAATAAAGAGGCAATCCTACATGTAACCTCATGCTCGTAGCATGTTCCATTATTGTCTTGTTCATCCTTTCTGACACCCCATTCTGTTGCGGAGTTCTTGGAACCATATTTTTCATATGGATTAAATTCTTAGAACAATAATCATCAAACTCATTGCTGTAATATTCCCCACCATTATCTAACCTGAGACATTTTAGCTTAAGATTTGTTTCATCCTCTACCAAGGCTTTCTATTTAACAAAGCGTCGAATACATCATATTTTTTGCTAATACAACAAACCCAAACTTTTCTTGTTACAACATCAATAAAATTAACATAATAACTTGACCCCCCAAGAGATGATACCTGAGCTGGCCCCCACACATCAGAATGTACCAGCTCCAACTTACTATCTTTCTTTGTAGGTCCAACCTAGAGAAACCTTACTCGCTTTTGTTTCCCATATATACAGTCCTCACAGAACTCCAAACTTGTTTTTGTATATCTAGGAAAATCCTTATTTATGATCTCCATGCCCTTATGGCTTATATGACCAAGCTTGTAGTGCCACAATGTTGTATCTACTTATGAAGCCACAAGATTACAAGCATTAGTACTATTAGTGGTTAAATACAAGGTTCCAACCTTCTTACCTCTTTCCACCACAAGAACACCCTTGGTAACCTTCCAAGAGTCCATTGTAAATATCACAGTACAACTATCACTTCCCAACTACCCCTTCGATATCAAATTTCATCTTAATGTAGGCACATATCTAACATCCTTCAGTAACCATGTATTCCCATTCTACATCTTAACCCAAACATAACCTTTTCCATCTATGTTGCAAGGGTCATCATCACCAAGTAAAACATGCCCAAAATCTCCTTAAACATAATCAACAAAATAATGCCTATGTGGAGTAGGATGGAAAGAATCCCCCGAATATAAAACCCAAGATTTATCAATATTTTGCAAAGAAAGAATCAAAGCTTCCTAACATACATTACTTGTTGCCACATTTACCTCATTGTTTTCTTCCTGTTGTTTCTTCTTGTCCTGAAGCTCTCAATAGTCCTTCTTTGCATGCCCATACTTTCCACAATGCCAACATACTATCTTGCTTTTGGATTTTGAGCTTGCCTAATCTTTCAATTTTCCACTACTTCCTCTATTCTTTTGTCTCCCTCTAGTTTCCATTGTCAAAGCATTCCCTGAAGTAGAAAATTCCTCAGAGATTTTTCTTTACATTTCTTCACTTAGAATCACCCCTACAACATCTTCAAACTTCAACTTTGAGTTAGCTAGAACCAAGTTTCTTACTGTCATTACCAATCTATTCTAACTCTCAAGTAAAGACCATAGAATTAATAAAGCCCTAACTTCTTCATTAAATTATATTTTAACCAAAGCTAGCATATTTACAACCATATTAAAATCATTTAAATGATCTGCTACTAAACCTTTCTCATACATCTTCAGATTAAATAATTTTTTCCATTAAAAATATCTTGTTATAGGTAGATGGTGTTTCATACAACTTCCCTAATTTATCCATAAGTTCTTTTGTAGCCTTTTACTTTAAAACATTAAATAATATCAAATATGCAAGACACAACAGAATCATTCCAAGTTCCTTCCTATCCAAAAAATCCCATTCTGCATCCATCATACTTGAGGGTTTGTTCGCTTTCTCAGAAAGAGAATTATAAATTCCTTCTTATAAAGGTAATCTTCCATCTACATCTTCCAAACACTGAAATTTTGCTCGTTGAATTTATCAACCCTTGATTTTCCATCATCTATCATATCTTCCACTAAAGCTAAAACTTTCCCTGTGATTCAACACTTCAGCGAACCAAACCAGGCTCTAACACCAATTATTAGGAAATAAGGGATACAATATGTGGAACAATCTCTCATAGAATCGTAACAGTAGAAACTAATATGTAGAAAAATTACATATCTGAAAATAAAACTACAGAATAAAAAGAACACAACGAAAAGAGACAGTATTTAATGTGGTTCACCCAATTTGGGCTATGTCCACCAAGAATCACTTCCTTAGATTTTATTACAAGCCACCTCTTTTCCCAATACAACACCCAGATCTGTTTGGAGATATGCTCAATAAACACTACAAAATTCACACACGTCTACAATGTTACATTAACCCTACCATATACACAAAATCACATAAGTAGACAACTGCTTAAGCAGTTTTACAATACCATGGGTATCAAAACCATGGGCCAAAACTGTCACATAAACCTATGGGTCAAAAATCCCACCCATATGAAAAGAGCATGTTTCCTAAAATATCATGCACGTTTTTTCAAGCCAAATTTTTTTTGAGACAATTGT
This sequence comes from Taxus chinensis, assembly GCA_019776745.2. Classification (NCBI taxonomy): domain Eukaryota; kingdom Viridiplantae; phylum Streptophyta; class Pinopsida; order Cupressales; family Taxaceae; genus Taxus; species Taxus chinensis. The sequence goes on from CM034155.1 coordinate 552,989,142, forward strand.
GGAAAGTGTACAATACTTTTAGTGTACAGTCTTCAACACTTTCACACATAAAAATAGGCTCCATAACATAACAATCTCTCACTTGGAGACTAGTTTTCCTCTGAGAAAGCTTCTCAACCCTTCACACAATCACCCAAAAAACATTTCTTGGGGACTGCGCCCCTAAACCCTGGCAAGACAACTATGGAAAGTGTATAGTACTTATAGCATACAGTCTTCAACACTTTCAAACATAAAAATAGGCTCCATAACATAACAGAAAATATGAATGAGATGGAGATGATCTCTATTCTTGGGGTACATCACAACGTATTATTTATCTCTTTCTAACTTTCAACTTTGACTGTTATTTTTTAGGAGCTCATTCATGTTAGTCACTATGAAGGGTGATAAAAGAGGGAAGAAGCATGAGGGATTCATACATATGTAGGTTTCCTAATCTAAATATAGTGGTGAAGGAGGGTTGGAGAATGCAAACACTTAGTTCCCTCTTATCGTGTCAAGACACCAATGTGTCTTCTGGAAAGTTGTTTCCCAGTTGGCACCACAATTATGCTTAACATGTGTTAATTTTTTTTGCAATCCTTATAATAGGTGTTGAATTTATTCTTGAAACATGGATGTTTCATTCTGTTATAGATTAATCTCTTTTATTCGTTGCATTTACAAATTATTTTGATTTCTTTGACACTTATTTTATTAAAACAGATAATGATATAATTTTATTAATATCAAAATATTAGAAATCAATTGTAAACTAAGACTATTTGTTTCTATTGATATACATTAAATAATCAATAACGATTGCATAAATAGGAAAATCCTTTGTATTACTTATTAATATCTAAGTTTGTAACTATGCAGTCACAAAATAATTTTAATCTAAATATTACTATGTACATGAGTCCAAACATGGCCACTTGAAGTGGAAATGTTAAAAGGGAAATCCATATTTTAAAATAAATAATATTATATTTATTTTGCTTATGGACTTGAAGGATTGCTTGTTACTTTTCAAGTGTACATATGTCTAAACATCCTCACAATTCATGTTTATATGTTTTCATGTTAATGTATTTACATTGGGTTGAGCACGTCCCTTGACTTCCCTTTATGGAACCCCCTTCACATCCACTCATGTTGTGATATCCTCATGCCATGTGTGAGACCCTTCATTGGAAATATGATTAAAGGACCAAATATGCCTCCCAGAAAATTTTTTGCCTTCACCTAATGTAAGAGACAAAAAAAACATTATTGTTATTGAAAATTTAGGTAGATAAAACTTGTCTAAAAAGAACTCTCCATACAATTTGAGGTCCCATATAGACATTTTAGCTCCATATAATAGCAAGTCCCTTATTGATAATATCTCCACACAATTATAGGTCCCATATTTAAATGAAAAAGGGTGTGATGAATAGCCACAATAATAATGAAGAGGAATGGTGTACAATTTTTGGACCTTGATCTGAAAGTCAATATTATTTTACATATGTTTTTCATTGTATATGTGCTCAACACATTTTTCATTTTTCATTTTCTTGGAATTTGTATTTGACGCCTTTCTCTTCCAATCCAATCTGAACACGCATGCTGACAGGACTCGACCAAAAGCTCAGCAATTTCACTTCCTCCATCTTAAATCAGTCTTGAGAAAAATTTGAAGAGCAAACAATTACAGAGTACATATGTATTACAGAGAAAATCTTAACTTATTTGAGAATGGGAAGAAATGCATGGAATACGTATACTAGTTTTCAAGAAGTATTGAGGAAATTTCATGGAAAAAAATACAGATGCAGACACGCACTGCCAAGACATTATGATGTCATAGGCCCTTACGTAACTTGAGTACGTGACATTGTGGCTGTCAAACACCGATTATAATTGTCAAAAAAACAAAAGAGGTGGCCCCAGCCTATGTATCAATTTGACTACGTAACTCTCTTTGAAATCCATCCTTCCTGGATGGAGGCATCAGCGTAAACTCGGTTTTTAACTTATTTAAAAAAAGTTGAAAACATGTATAATCATCGCTAGCCTAAAATAGTAGTTGAGAAGGAGTTGGATCGTAGGGGAAAAACTTGGATGAAACAGAGAAATAAGTGGACAAATAAATGAGACATTAAGCTGCAAGATTATCCTAACATCAATGCGGAAATAAAAAAGTTTGTCTTAGAAAAATTCAGGATTGCCATGTGGACAAAACAAATTGGCTGAAAAAAAATACTATGTTAAAGAGTTCAACTCCACATGGGAACATGGGGAAAAACTATATCTATAGGCTGCTCTTAAGGGTAAGGCTAGGATTTTAGTTGCTCAGTTGAGGACCAAATCACATAATCTTAGGTGTGAGACCGATAGATGGACAATCCTCTAGGAAAATTGGGAAGAAATAACTTGTGTTTTCTGCAATAAAGGGGTGGTTGAAACTGAATGGCACTTCATTTTGGAATGTGTAGCATATAAGGATATCTGTGTACAATATGATTTGAAGTTGGGCAGCCTGAATGAGTTATTTAGTGAGGAAAGGATCCACAAAACAACTTACTTCCTAGTCAAGATTCATAGTAGAAGATATCACATCGAAAGAAATGTGAAAGTTTCTTAATGTTGTGGCTCTTGGTCCCTTAAACTGCTTGGTCTCGTGGACGTCATTAAAAGTCTTTCTTCTTCTTATTCTTCTACCCACACATCTCCATTCTTGACTTTCGCATTGCTTACATGGTATTTACACCCTTAGTGTGAGTTTGATAATATCTATTGACTTCCAATTGTGTGAGAGGAAGATAGGAGATTAGGTATGAAGAGCTAACAAGTTCAAGTTCCTAAAAAAAAACTTGGACCACTGATTTTGAATTCTCAAAATTTATTTTTGGAGGATCATGTATATACATCCACACTATAACTAAGCATTTCTAAGACCTCCTTGTGTTTTGTTACATGTTTTTTGCTATTTAGATGGTTGGCCATTCATTACTATAGATTAGTATAGATGTATGTTTATTCTAATATGTTACTTTGTCTTATTATGTTATGTCCTTTGGATTTATCCATCTCTTCATCTACTCTTATTCTAAATCCTAGCAGGATACCTCTTTTTATCTTAGATATAGGCCATGGAAACTTATAACTACTTTATGGTTGATGTTACTATCCTCTAGAATTACAACACTAGAGCTCTTTAAACACATTTGGTATCTACATCATGTGTGCAGCGCTAGATTTGATTCCGAACATTGACAACAAAGGTGGGGATATATCTTCACATGCCATATATTCTAGGGAACCCTATGTGAAACTAAATATTCCCTAAATTATTTCAATTTCACTCTGCTCTTTAAAATTTTCATGCTTTTCTTACATGATTGATCACTGCATGCATTTCCTCACATGGCCAATTCTTCTTGTGTATGATTTTTATTGGCTTTATTGCATTGGCCCCTATAAAAGCACTTGCATGGCTCATCTCATCTATTGATCGCCAACTTGTCACATTTATCTATTCTGACACTGTAAAACCATATATAAACCTTCATGCATGATCGATCCCACCACAAATTCCTTCCATAATCTCTTTTTCATTCATTCCATCCTTAGAAAACATCAAAGTGTAATATTTTACTTTTTGTTCCAATGATTCTTATGCCAAACAATATATATACAATGATAATAAAACTAAAACTAACACTTTTCCTAAACTAGTTCATCATTATGCTAACTTTTTAGCTATGATAATTGTTAACATTAAGAATCCAAAACCATCATCTTAGAACATTTAGAGTAGTCCTAAAATTCTTAATCCTATGTATAACTTAGGAGACCAAGGAGAATATGAAGATAACCATGTTTTTAATTATCCTCCTACCATATAAATATCTCAACAGTTCCCTAATTGTGTAATAGAATCACTCAATATGTTGTAAGTTGAAAATTATATCTATAATAATTTTAATTTAAATATCAATCATTTTAATCCTCCTATAAGCAGACAAAATGTTGTTACAAATAATAACACTACCCCTCATTCAACTTGTTAGCTTGTGGAGCTAAATAGCTTCATTGGAGCATGCATTACAAAGTGACTGAGTTACACAGTGACTGAGATTGGTCAAACAATGACCGGCATCAGTCAGTTATCAACCAGCATGGGTCAAGAAGTGACCGGCATCAGTCAGGAAGTAATCGATATCGATTACCTACATGGGAGTGTTTTATTTATAAGTCACGAGATTTAATATAGCCTTTGTTTTAAAGAAAATCTATTGGATGAAATTGCATGACTATTGTGCCCTAAGTTTTTCTAAGCTTATATAAGTTAGAAAACTAGGGTTAGAGGTGTGAGATGTGAAGAAGAGAATAATCCTTTGTTGAAAGGATGAAGAAGAAGATGAAAAAGAAAAAATAAAATTGCATGAAGACAAGAGCTTTCATAGAGTGAAGTTGAAAAAAAGGAAAGTGTAGGTACATTGTTGGTGAGAAGATGGTATTATCTTCTACTGTATTTCCTTTGTATTATTTAGTCTCATATAATGGCTTGCATAGTATGCAAAGAACTTAGTTTTTCTTGTTGTTAGATCCATATGTTGTTGTAATATCTTGTCGTTGCTCATTCTTGTAGATGCACATGTTGTGAGATCTTATATTACGGATCCATGGGATCATGATGTATTGTTGATCCATAGGAATCTAGTATTGTAGAGGAAGTTGTCTTCATGTTTGCACAGGGTGATGCGGTGATGATGGAGAGACTTATTTCTTGGTGCACGGTTATGGTTGCACATTTGTAGACCCTTCTAGAGGTCTTGTTTACAGATTCACAATATAGTGAGAGCTTGGTTACACAATGGCAGATATAGGGTAGCTTTAGGTATGTGAGATCTAGTGGTGTTTCATAGGCACGCCTGTAGTGCACTCAGTTAGATCTGGTTAGAGATATGGAGAAGACATATGTGGTGGTATGGAGGCATGGTTTAGTGTACTCAAGAAGATCTAGTTGGAGATCTAGGAGGAAGAGATACTCTTGTAGAGATATAGGTACTCTTGTGCAGAGGATTTGGTTTGTAATATCTTGTTATATTATATATATGAGATCTCTATATTTGGTGTACATAGCCCACATTGGGTGAACCACAATACATGATGTGTTAAGTGTGTGTACTTTTGTGTGATTTAAGTTATTCTTGTTTATATTTCCATTGCTGTAGATTTTTTGGGGATTGTTAGATCTGTATTCGCATGTTTTGGATATGATATTTTATTTGTAAATGTTTCCACATAGACTTATCCCAAAACAACTAACCATCCTACTCATCTCATTATACAACTTATCGATTACTTAAACCTACAAAAAAACTAAAAAATGAAATCAGTTTTTATAAATACAAAACGACTTGGATTAGCTTATTAGTAATCCAAAAACAGTCTCTTAGGGGATTATAAACCAATGTCATCCATTTCCCCTACAAGTTTGTACCAATGGTGAACCCATTTCCAAACCTTCCATTCATAACAAGGTCCTTTAATTCATTCAACGAAAGCTTCTTTCTCCACACATTACTTTCATGGATCTATGAGGGAACACATATTTCATTTCTTATGATGCATCTATTAACCCTAACCTTATTGTCAAATAATTTTTCAACCTTTACAAATATTAGGCCAAAGTCAATTCTTATGAAGACACCATGATGTTTATAAAGTCACTTACGAGAGATGTTTTAGATTGGTATCACACCATCTAGTCCAAAGAAATTGTAAAAATTTAAAGTTTCATGACCATCTTAGTACATGAATTTTAATATTATAATATCCCTCAAAACAACACCAATATTTTCATCAACCAAAAATAATTTTTAAAAACATCTTCTCAGACTTTCACCAAGCGATGGAAAACCTTATCCGCTAAGGTTCAATATCATATGCACTAATGAGAGTCTATTTGAGTTATTCATTAGAGCCTTGAAACCCCACCTTCAATAACATGTTAAATTCTTCTCCCTTACCACAATAGAATAATCATTTGTGTATTTAAAATTCCAAGACTACCTCATAAAGGAATTTGAGAAGCCTACCATGAAAAAATAACAACATAAGAATATCAAATTCTCATGTGTCCTGGAAATAAGAACTCTAATGATGATAGAGCCACATACATTTTTCCTCAAGGTACTTCTTATAATATGACTATTCATAACATTGATCATTATACTCCTAAACCACATGAAAAATCTCAATCACATTCTTCTTTCCTAATAAATGTCATTAAACCTCTTTCTAAAATGAGTTAGATATGTTTTCTACCTAAACCATTGACCATGGTGGGTAAACATTATACCCTTGTACAAAGATGACTCAGAAGCCAGATGTGCCCAAGCGAGCAAAAGATCAAAAGGTCAAAAACAACAAGGACGCAAGTAGGAAGAAAACCTATTAAAGGCAGCACTAAAACCCGTAAAACCCAGCAATTGAACAGCAAAAAGAAACAGCGCCGATGAGAACAAATACATCCAACCTAAGTGCCCCGGCGCGCACCCCCTCCACGAAAACCGCGGAAAGATTTTCTACAAACAGTGCTCCAGCCCGCCATGTTTTCGTCATCCACGTCGAGAACCACCTCTAAATTACCATTTAACTTAGGAGAAACAGAATTTGAAATCCTCGCCTCCGAAGTCAATAATGAAATCTTTTCACTTGTACTGTCCATCTTCCTTCTGCTACGGTTCAAATCCGCATTTAAAGGTCTTTGTTTATGATCTATCATAGATTTACTTTGTCGGTTCACTTCCCTCATGGCAGTCTCCAAATCTACCGTATTTACATCTGTTTCTGACCCAGTCTCCCATTCGGAAGATTCACTATCTATCTTGTTTGACTCGTGAACAGTTTTGAATGGAATTTCCTGTGTCTTCCACGCCATTGTAGCCTGTCCCACGCGTGCAGAGAGGTCGCCATGCGAAGCAGCGAGCAGAGCCATTTCGGACTGGTTAGTTCCGCCATTGTTGTAGTCTCCTGTGCGCAATGTGTCAGGGATCTCTCTTGCGATGATCCGCACCTCCTCTCTGCTATTTTTCCTGCCTATTTCATCCACTGTCTCCGTGGAGCACTTGCATAGTTTAGCTTGGAAGTTGACCTTCCAACATTTGGGACAGACCAAACCGTGGTCTTCAGGGATGATGTTCTGTACAAGACGGCCCGTGGGAGAAGAAAGAATGATATTCTTTGGAAGAACAACCCCCACCTCCATGCTTACACATAGTTGTGCTCTTATAAGCCTGCTTCTGGCTTTTGTTGCAGGTTCTAAGGAGATTAGCTCTCCCATTGAAGCTGCTATGCCAATAAGGACTTCGTCCTCCCAAAATTCCACTGGAAGAGCCGGCAGAGATATCCAAATGGGCAATTCCTTGATTTGAAGAGAGACCCCTGGCTTCCATCGCTTCAGATGCAGGGAAGTTCTTCTAAACATCCAAGGAGCAGCGTCAAGAACCTTAATCATCTCATCTTCCTTAGAAAAATTGAACAGAAGGGCGTGGCCGGGAAGAGCGATGATATCAACCCAGCAGCACCACTTCTGTCCGCACCATTTGCGGACAGCATCGATATTTGGACGATAGCCTGTAAAAGCTCCAATTAGTGCAAAGGGAAACCTGGACTTGGCCTTCTCAATCACAGATTCTGGAATAGAAATGCAATGCGCTTTCGCTTCATCATCCCAGATGGAGGAAAGGGCAGTAAACACCCCTGTGGATTGAGGGAATAGCTTGGACCTCCATGAGAAAGCATCCATTCTAACAACATGATTACTCACAATATTACACACCATTAATGACTAATGAAAGGGGTAAAAGCACCACAAAATAAACACATGCCAATATAAACAAAAGGGACCAAAAATAAAAGGAATACATAAAACCCCTTGGTCACAATTAAAGGTGATCCCCCCATGGGAATCCCTAACACACACAAACACGCACAAACAAATACTAGTTGCCATGGTGACCTTGTTGAATTCATCTAGAATTCTAATGTGGTTGGTCTCCATTTCCTCGATGTTTGTCGTGATATTTTAACCTACAAAACACAAATAATTTCTTTGGCCTCGTGGCCATATTAGAACATCTAAAATAATATAAATATAATTCCCAAAAATTATTTAGATATACTCAACCACAACAACATCAAAGCAATCTAACAATATCATTTATAGTTTTATCAACAACTATCTCATCATCCAATAATTTCCATTTCTAGGTCTACTCACAATATCCAAATATCACAAGTTCGAACAACATCCATTATATAACCATGTCAAACAGTATATCATCAAAAACATATAAAATGTCTCTAATAATCATCATGCATCAAAACTGAATCAATTCAACAATAATCTCTGATCTAACATCTAACATTCCATGACTATAATAAAGTCCATAATCCATGATACCATAAGTTTAGATCAGCAGTATCATGATTAGTATCAAAATTAGTGTCTTAAAGGGAAGTCAAGCACTACAGAGGGATAGTCTATTACTTTTGTAGTTGATATTGATCTCAATGGGTGTGATTAATTTCCCCAAGTGTAGATATGATCCTGTCTGAATTCAAAATATTTTGTTCACAAAGCTTCAATATTTTTACATATTTAAAGATGTCTTCTACCGTAAAGGTCAACCTAGACAATTTATCGTAACTTGTGTAGAGAATATGGGTTTGAGTAAGCTATTTTACAAACTCCAATCCATAAAAAAACCACATTCCATTTTTAGTGTTACCGCTAATAAAAGTTTCCATTTGAAAAATCGCTAATGTAATGGATGATATACTCTACAACTTTTGAAATATTTAGACACACCTTAGAAAACCTATCTGAAGATATCACAATTCAAACCCTATTGTATTTAGAGCTAATTCATAACTCACCTAATCATTGTGAGCATGTGTGATCTAATCCAACTTTGCTATGAATATTCGTGAGTGCATACCTCCTTGTGGCAGGGATGTAGTCCTGACATGAGTTCTGATTGCAGTGGAGAATGGCAGCATGCCGAATTTGGAGATCTACCTACCCCACTTTGTAATGACCTATTCTTTTAAAAAAGTATCTTTAAAAACCCATCATTTTTAACTACAAATAAAAGGATTCAAAGGGTGATTGCAACACAAGCATTCCATTACGACAACTTCACAACCAACCTCTGCAATCTTGAATGCATATATTTATATGCTTAATTAATTACGTTACAATGTCAAGCAGAACAGCTTTTAAATCAGATATCTATCTAGAAATCCAGTGTTGCTTCCATGGGATCTTCATTAATCCACTGGGATTGATATGTATGAATAATCTCAAATTTACTAGGTAGCCCATTGTGGCTAGGACATGATCATCAAATGATTCACTGGGAAAGGTTGCATTTAGATAATGATACATTTTTACTTAGGCATATCATCGCATAATGAATCTCACGATCTATCATGGTCCCATTATATTGCAGAAGATCATCTTGGGGTAGGACTCAACTGATGGCTAAGAGCGGCACATGTAAACTTAATCAAGGGAAAGGTCTCTTCCAAAGAATTCAGATTGCAAAGATCTGGATGTATGTCTCCCAAAAGGTCATTCCAAGGTGAAACTAACCCTTTAAACATCTCTGGTCATCTGAAGCAAAAAAGACACAGAAAATCATGCATTATCGGTTTGGAGTAAAGTTTCATTGTATAAAAAATAGACATATCATTAAGAATGTTGTATTTAGTCCTAGTGGAATCACTTTATAGCTATAGATGTATCACTCTACTCGGTCATGAGAATGCATACCTCATTGATTCTGGTTAAAGCCAATTTCAGCACTGATGTGCCCTCTGAAGACCACCAGTTAGAGGTGTTACATTATTTATCACACTCTTCTATTGATTCCTAACATTTGTTTATTCACATGATTAATTTATTCTTAATATTATTTTATGTCTTAGATACGATGTAAATTTGACCTTACATGATTTACTACAACACTCTTCATTGAAATACAAACACTTTGTTTATCTGGATGATTATTTACTTTGATATTAGCAAGTTGTATTTGATACAAGTGCTTTGACTCAATTTCCTTCTTATCTACTAAGTAGAACCGTTTCTTTAGTATTCGTCATATGTAATGAAAAGGTCAATGACTGATGTCAGAGAATGATCATCTGTCCAATTTTGGGAGCTTCATGAAAGATCGAGGACATTTTTCGCCTAGGATTTTTTGAAGAATGTACATCTTGCTCATCTTCTGACCCCTCTTTTATTTCTATTTTTTGCACTGTTAAATAGTTCTAATAACCTGAGTTAAACCTTTTTGTTCTGACTGAGGGTTATAACAAGTGTTGGACCTTAGAAAAATTCATCCCAATTTTTAGTACAAAATATGTTATTAAGTGACCACTGGTGCTTGTAATATTCAAAACAAATGCAGCGAGCAATGGAACTTTACAAACTCAAGAAAAGAAAGCAAATTCTGAATGTTGCCATTGTTGATATTTCTACGAATGTCAAATTTTTACTACACATCAAATTGATAAGTCATTTGCTACTATTGTAGGGAGTGGTGAGTCATCTGTGCACTAGACTACATGGGAAGCTCCATGTAGTTGACATGTGATTGTGTGTGCAATAGAGACTCGAAAGTTCATCCTTACATGGCATTGCATGACTTTAAGATCAGAGGCTGAATATATCACATTTTCTGTAGATACTGTATACATCAGATTTCAACACTTAAGCCTTGATGTTCTTACGTAGTGTCAGGGTCAATGTAACCAATGGCACCCACAACATAGGTAAAGTCCCTGTGGTAGTAATGTCCCACTAAAACATATTCCACTTGAGACCCATTTCCAACCTAGGATTAGTTAGGAAAATTATGGAATATTTTTTTTTTCTTTAAGAGAGTCTACTTGCCAGAATTACAAGACAACTAGTTGATCACTAACAAGTTCCGACTGAAAAATTACAGATAGGACTAAGAATATACTTCTCTTTTATAAACAATTATTAGAGGTGCACAAGGTCCCAAAATGTGTAGGGTTAGAAGGATCAATTAGGTTCAGAGGGTAATAGTCCTCACCATACCCACTCTCTAATAGGAGTGCCTAAAGATTCAACTTGATTTTTAGGGAAAATTAAAGCATTCAAAATGTCCCTAGAATCATTTCCATTGGATAGGGAAATTTCCTGTCACCTTTCCATTGATACTAAAGAAGTCCTTATAACTCCTCATATTCCTCAGAGTTATGGGCCGACGGGCCTTGGGGTGAAACATTTTCCCCAAGTAGATGGGCCAGATAGTGTGTCACGAGTGGAGAAAATTTGCCCCAGGGGCGGGTCATGCGGGCCGTGGGGAGACAACATATTTCTGTGGTAGGAGGAATCATAGTCGGTATGGGCCGTGGGGGAAATTTTGGAGATTTCCCGTGCGGGGAAATTTTTCCACCTTTGCACCTGCGCTCCTGCGAGTCCACAAGTCCGCAAGGGACACGTGGCACCTCCAAGCCAGCATGGGGAAAGCAGAGCGGCGGGGATAAAAGAGTTTTGGAGAATGCCTTGTTGCCGAAGGACACAAAAAGAGTATAGATTCAACCCGCGCTTCCACCGATGGCCTAAATAGACACCACGTGGTGGGTCCTGATTGGTTACGGGGCAGCAGGGCTTGGCGAAGAATTGATGAATTGATTTAGAAAATTTTCTCAAAATTCACTTGTTGAAAACGAATATTTGGTAGAAAGGAACCCGATTCCTTCGCCGATGCCTCATGATGCCATGTTTGGCATAATGAATGATTTAGGCATCCATGGGGTGGCAGGGGAAGAATGTTAGGGAGAGAGATTTTCCAATTTTTTTTGACCCTGCTAAGTATAAAAAGGGATCCGCCCCTCCACCAACACCTTGTGTTGCCACGCGGTAGCCAGCTGATTGGCTGCGGGCCAGCGAGGAAAATTAAGAAAATTTTCCAATTTGTTTTTTTCCATGAGTGCTAAGGGGAACCCAAATTAAGACCGGTGGGTCCACCAAGGAAAATTTTCCCTATATATAGTATCATTTAATAGTACACTCCATGGTAGTTATTATTTTTTGTTAATGCTGAGATGGATTCCATGTTAAAACTTCTGGAAGTGCTATAACTTTTGATGAGATAGCTCAGTTTCAAAAAAGTTAGGACTTTTTGGAGAAGATCTTGACGTCCTCTGTTACACTAGGAATCAATTAATTTGAAACTAGATGTTTGCAATAGATTACTTAAGAGGTGAAATTTAATGACTTCTGAACCGTAGGATTTTATAGTGCATTACTGGGTAATAGATTTTAACTATATGAGATAATGTTCAATTTGATCTTCTCCCTCTCGCAACATGTCAAATGTGACATGGATATTTTTTCTAATAGATGGATGTAAGTATAATATTTCAAATGAGTGTATAATATTTTTTGATTGCATCATTGTAATTTTCACAATTGTATGCCCCCATTTCTTAACAACAAAAGGACTGTGAAAGCTTTGAACTCGGTTTTGCCAGTTTTGAACCAGATGTTCCTTTAAGTGTTTTTGTCTAATTGTAACTCATTTATATCCTAGCACATTCAATTTAAATGTTTCATTATTATTATCTTGATATGTAGGCTTGAAAATGTTCCATATTATGGTAATAAATCATTACAGAGTTTAACATGAAGCAAAAATGGAAACAACAAAATCTAAACTCAAATGGTTCTTATTTTAGATGGGGAATCTTACAAATGAATAAAAATTTATGCTATGAGTTAAATTTTTTTTTGTTGGTACCCAAATTTAACCTCCTTCAATAGACCAAGCAACATCATGGGTTAAGACAAGACACTCAGAGGTAGATAGACAATCATGTATGTTGTTTTGTAGCCAAGGAAGCAATCTATCTGACTTGTTATCACTCAGGTTTTGAAAGGAGTGGGTAGCACACTTAAAAGGATGTGATTTGATCCTAACTATTTTAGGTTGTGCCTTTCAACCAAGGTAAGAGAACCTATTTTGTAACCTCTGTTATTGGATGAAAGAATGATACAATCCTTCTTTTGCATGAATTTTATAGAGAAGACCTTGGGAAAATATGATCAACACACCAGATTTGACTCTCACGAGTTTTCACTTCTAGATCATGGAGATATTTTCACAACAAGGCAAAGGTTACTAAAGACATTTAAGACCCTGATTGCTTCTGCATGTTTTTGGTAATGAGAGATTGATGCATTTGTTATACACACAAGGACAAACATAGGGTAGTATGGGTAGGATTGGTTGTTGTTAAATGAATTTTTTGGTGGGAGGTGGGGCAGGTGAACTTGATTCACCAGATCCTTGAGGAATCTTACAAAATGGAAGGTTAGACCAACATAAATGCCACAAATAGCCAAAATGTTTCTTTAACCAGAATATGTGCTTCAATGGAGGCCCAGATTAGCACTCTTTCACATGCAATATCTAAGATTATATCTAATGAAGGCTTGAGTTAGAAAACCCAAAAAAGCATCAAGATCTAAGCCAAATCACACCTAAGGTACACCCAAAGGCTTACAGACAATCTCTGTCAATAAATGAGAGAAAAGTGATTTTAAATCATTTATTTCAATCCCAAATGAAAGATCTTCTGAGAAATGAAATTGTAGATGCCACTAAACTGTCACAAGGATTGAGGCCTGTGTGATTGAACCAAAATTTAATACAAGATTGCAAAACAGAAACAAGAAATACTACTTGCATACATTCATAGAAATAAAACCAACACATTTTACTCAAGACAACACAAGAAATAACTCGAATTTGATTAAGTCTATTAGCAGGGGAAAGTTTCTAGAACAGTCTCAGAGCTTGTCAATGGTTGTACACTTGCAACCACCTTGACACAATAAAGATTAATACAAAAAGAGATAACCTAGTTTCTCAGATGGATTCTCAAAAGACATGGACTTAGTCAAAATTTCTCTTGGGAATTTTCTTCAACCTTTAGCCTCTGACTAACTTCCTGACTTCCAACCATTTTCACGAAAAATTTGTGCCATTTATAACCTTTACAACAGAATCCCTTTTCCCCTCCAAAAGACAAAAAAACGTTTAATGCACCAGTGCCTTCGCCATGATTCTTTCGATGATGAATCTCATAGAATCAAATCTGCAAGATGTCTTGCCAGGTGCTCGAGGGGGTAGATCTCATCAAATACCTCCTGCATTCAACTCCTTCCTCTTGTAGATCACTCTTTCTTCAATTTTCCAACCACTTCAACCCTAATCTATCAAATTTAGCCCCTTACGTGCTTGGGAGAAGAAAAATGGAAAATCAGAACGAGGCACGAATAGTCAGACCATTTTAATGGTGAAAGATGTCCTCCAGATCTTTCCCACCAAACTCAAGATATCAACATTAACTTCCTTCTCTATTTCGTGTGTAGAAAAGACCAAGAAATCATGGAGACTCGCACTTCCAGGTGTGTTTCAGTAGAAATGGGGGAAAATCAGATTTAGACTCACAGCTATCGTTGATCTTTACTTTGAATTTGGGCTGTCCACATGGAAGATTCAAACTTTAGAACAGACCTCAGGGGCTTCCTCTGAACTTTTTATAATCTTTTGAAAAAATGGAAAACATTTCCATTTTTGCTCCACACCTCCGCCCTTCGGAAATGAGCCTTAGCACGTGTCCAAATGTGATTCCAATGGAACCATGGCTAGATTCCCCTTTTAATTTTAACTCATCTTTTTAGAAAAGGAAAATTTTCCAAATTTCCCCCGAGAGTCCGCACCTCCACCGTTGACCGGAGCAAGCTTTGACCTGTCCAAAAGTGATTAGTGAGGGCCCCCGCTTCCATTTTATATGTTTTTACTCATTTTTTCTCAAGGGGGAAAAATTTTTCCAAATTTGCCCTCGATGAGTCCGCCTCTCCACCCCTTTTGAATTTTCAAACATTGACGTATTTCCCTCATCAGGCTTAAGAGCCATTTTGAAATTTTAATCCTTGAAGCTCAGTGGAAAAAATCCAAGTGTCATACTCCGATGGTAGTTTCCTTTAGCCATTGAAAAGGCGTACCTAAGTCAAAATGGCAACCTTGAGTGGAGGCCTCCACGTGTCCTGTTTCTAAGACAAGCTTGAATGCTTTAAAGCGGATTGAAATTCAAGGCTCTGGTCTAGTCAAACATGCGTGGTTCTAAGTAAAATGCACGTGTCCCAGACCTCCCACGTGTCAACCCTTTGTTAAAAAGACTAAGTATGGGAAGACCCGGCGGAAGTTCCTCCATGTGTCTCCATGGCGCAACTCCAAGATGGTGCCCAAAGTGGAGACCCTGAATGAGTGCGGGATCACCACATGTCCCTATTCTCTGCCAAACTATTTTAGCTACATAAAAAAATGTCTAAGTCTGGGCCAAGCAGCGGAAAGCCTCCACGTGTCCTCCTCGGTGCTACTCCAAGGCAAAAACCAAAAGTAGATCTTCAAATGAGCACCGTGCCTCCACGTGGACACATTTTGAGTTGAGGCTTTTCATGAAATTTTTGAAATACCCAATTGAGCCGCTGTCCAACAAAAAGAGGCCACATCCCCTGTAGATACAAGGATGTAAATTTGACCAAGAGAAATGCCCTGTCAAACCGTAAAAATACAGAAAAAAATGATCATTCGAGCTAGGGAATGAAATTTTCTTCAAGGAAAAGAGAAGTTTAGAATTGTTATAAGGCTCAAATACAGTTCCTCAGGAGATACATCCATTCATTTTTCTTCAAGTACTTAGGGAAAAAATGACAAGGAAAACAAATCCCAACTGTGGAGAATGGAAAACATGGGGAGAACCTGAGTTTTTAGATGAACAGAGAATGAGGTCCAAATTACAGACCTAAGGAAAAAATAAACAAGGAGAAAACCATGGACCCTTAAGTGATTTACAACCCAGGAACAGATTAAAAATGGCCACAAAGATTAACTAGGCACAACACGGGAAGGATGAAAATGACATAGGCCGTAAATCGATAGAGTTTTGAAGGCACAAATGGGGTGAGACTATTTTGAGCACCAACATCGGCTCCGAATCGGGGATGGGAACTCCCTGTGAGTGCCACAAGAACATAAGTAGACCAAGTGCCAAAAATATCCATTGGGAAATAGAGTCATCTTGCAGAGAAGAGAAATAAAGCCACCTTCAAAAATGAAACAGAGAAACCAGCAAAAATAGGTCACTGAGGACCAGAACAATGAGCAAAAACAAAAAAGATAGGAAACAAACAACAAACTATACACTGTACACAAGATTTTTGCCTTGATTCATGGGAATCAATCCAAGAAATTCTTCAAATTCCTGCCATTAATAGGTAATTCGAGCAGTTCACCATCTAAGTCCTTGAAGAAGAAGGTATGCTCACCAATCTGATATCAATGGAGTAAGGGCACATCCATAATGAGTCAAACTTGCCATGCTTGCCCTTATCTTTATGTCTGTTATCCCATAACACCACAAGATATCCAACGTTGAAAGCCTATGGGAGTGAACTTACCTTGTCAAATAACTTCTTCATCCTTGCTCTAAACTTTACATGCCTCTGGTGAGATGCCCTCCTCTCTTCATCAAGTTCAAAAATCTGGTTGATGTGAGCATCATAAGGACCTACCTCTTGATCTTCCAGCTGTTGCATAAACTGATATGAAGATAGTTGCATATGAAGAGGCAGTAGGGCCTAAGTCCCATATACTAACTCAAATGGACTCTTTCCAATGACCCTCTTGATTGTGATCCTATTTCCCAAACATAACAAACTTTAACTATTCACCCCACTTTCTCTTGTTCTGCTCCAATGTTCTTCTGATAATCTTCAACAAATTTTTATTACTGGACTTATCTTGTCCATTTCCTTGGGAATGATAATTGGAGGCATATGTCAGGTTGATCCCATATTATTTACACATTGCCATCAACGGTTTATCTCTAAAGCTCATGGAATTGTCAACAATAATATTGAATGGTACCCCAAACCTACACATGATATGGTTCAACAGGAAATTCCATGACAATTTGGTGTCTTACCATCTTTTGGTGGGGATTACCTCCACCCGTTTGGTGAAGTAATCATTGGCTACAAGAATCCACTTATGGCCAGCACTTGAAGGGTCTGAAATCTTCAACAATGAAATCCATTCCCCATTTATTGAAAGGAGGCTTTAATTGATACATGCTGCAAAGGAAGGGATCATGGAGCTTTCAATCTTCCAGAGAAGCGCTGAATGGAACTCTCACATCTTCTAACCAAAATAGTTGAATCCTTGAAGAGATTTGGCCACCAATAACCAGCCCTCATGATCTTATGTGTTGTTACTCTTACAGTAAAGTTACCCCCCACAAACTCCTCCATGGAGATCAGCAATTATCTTAGGGGCTTCTTCTTCAATAATGCACCTTAAGAGGACTCCCTCTTGGTTCTTCCAAGCTAACCCATAATTAGTGATGACATATTTCTAGGAATCCAACTTAAGAGATCTTTTCTGGTTCTTACTTAAATACTCAGGGTAGTATAAGTGTCTGAGATAGAAAATTACATCCTTATACCACTCATAACTCATCAACATTTTGAAAACACCTTCCCTTTCTTCTTCTACCTCATTTACCTCAATAGTTTGCAAGTTACTCTCAGCCATAAGATTGAGCTAAGCCCAAACCTCTCACCAACTTCATGGTTTTGGATATCCATATCATATTCTTGCAACTTGTTCACCCACCTACATCTTTTTCTTGAGACTTCCATCTCTGACAAAATGTCCTTCACCATGGTGTGGGGAACATAAGAAACCACTTTATAACTTAGAATGTAAGGCCTAAAAACTTTTTTTTCTCTTACCAAGGAAAATGCTTGCTTTTCCATGATAGTGTACCTCAGCACAACCCCTTGCAAGGCCTTACTGAAAAAGGAAATTGGCCCTATCAGCCCCTTCATCATCCTTCTGTAGCAGGACAGAAGCAATAGTGCTCTCTGAAGCAAAGGAAAACAGTTGGAAAGGATTTTTATAATCTGGAGCTACTAAAACAGGGGCATGTCTTAATGCCTCCTTGATTCCATTGAAAGCTTGGATGACAACCTCCTCCCATTTGATGACCTAGTCTTTCTTCAGCATGGAAGTGATTGGAATGGTCAACTCAACAAAGTTTGATGTGAATCTTCTGATGAAGTTTATCTTCCCAAAGAAGGATTGAATTCCTTTCTTGGTTTCTTGGGATTGGGACCATTGATAATGGCCTCTGTCAACACCAATCCGGCACTATGATAATTCTCCATTGGGAACTCCTCGTGCTATGATTATTTACTAATGCACAACTTTTAGTTTGGTGGAAGTAATCTGGAAACACAATAACAGACATAACACAAGAATACCATAGACTATGATACAAAGGAATGATGACAAATCTGAAATATCAAGTGTAAATTATAATATCAACATGAAATTGTTACAATCTCACCCATGAGGTACTTCAAGTGTTACCAACTTCACTTGCCTTCCAACAATAACTATGGGAGAAACTTCACAATTACACCTCTTAATGGCTTCTTTAACACACCTTCTAAACTGATGGATTTCTTCACACACTTACTCATACAATATTTCTCACTACTTCCTTCTATGCTAAATGAGGGGGGTGGCCTCTCTATTTATAGAAACTTCCAGGATTATCCACCTTATCTCTAAGATAGGATAAGAAATCTACTCTGACGAATCATATTCCATACCTTAACTCTTATCTTTACATGTAAGCTTATCTTTTAAGATAAGATAAACCTTATCATTTCACATGGGTTCCACCTTTTTAGACTTTTTACAAATAAAATACATAAAATATTTATGACATCACTCCTTGTCCTTATTACCAATATAATATTTCTAATTCCTAATCATGTAGACCCTACTTCTCTACTTACCCTAACTTTGACATTTTAACATTACCGAACCACTTACGACAAATATTTACTTTTACCACAACATTCCTATTGTACTTTGACTGTTACCATACTATACATTATTGGTGGCGTCATACTAGTAGTGCCACCGTTATCTTCTATCAGATGCTCACTACTAATTATACTTAACAACATCCTATTCCTAATACATACATTAATGAAATAGAAATTACGGAGGAAAATTTTAGTGTCGACATCTTCCCCCTTCCTAGCTTCAACTCCGTCCTCGGAGTAGACTATTCTGGTGCTTGGAAAATCTTGAACTTGTTCGTGGTTGACCCATTTCGTAATGGGAGTGCCATCTAATTCCTCCAGTCGATATGTACCATTTTCATGCACAACTACTATTTTGTAGGGCCCCATCCATTTGGGAAGAAATTTTTCTGCCTTCTTTTTTTGTATCTGGAATCATATACTAGAACCAAGTCATTCACATGAAATGGAGACCAATGGATCTTTTGATCAAAGTATTCCTTCTGCTTCATTTTCTTCTTATAGCTTCTATCCTTTGCTATTTCTCCTCATTTCCTCTAGCAAATGAAGATGTACCAACCTTTCCTTTACCGAATCACTTTCATCCATCCTTTCATTTTTCATTATTCTTATAGTGGGAATATCAAACTCAATAGGAAGAACTGGATCAATGCCATAAGCCAACTGAAATGGGGAGTATCTTGTTGCTGACTTTGATGTTGCCCTATATGCCCACAATGTTGCATGAATCCTTTTATCCCACTTATGTACCTGCAAGGCTGCATCTTTTGCTAGAATTTGACACAACACATAATTTGTTCATTCCACCTGTCCATTTGTGCTTGGCTTGTAAGTTTGTTTCCTTCCTGTGCTTAATAGAAAACTTATTGACTAGGGCTTCTTACCACCTCATTAATGAAGTGGCTTCCTTGATCTGTTACAATTTCTAATGGACAACCAAATCTGGTGACAATGCGTTCATATATGAACCTTGCCACTTCATCCATGGAAGTCGTTTTCAATGGCCTAGCTTCAACCCACTTGGTTAAATAATTTGTGGCAACTACAATATACTTATTTTGGCATGATGTAGTTGGAAGTGGACCTACAATATCTATTCCCCACTTTTCAAAGGGACCAAGTGGAAGAATGGGGCATAATGGAGCTGATGAAGTCTTATGGTTCCATGTGTTTGACAAATATCACATGTCTTACAATAATTATAACAATCTCTAAAAAGAGTGGGCCAGTGATAACCTGCATCCAAGATCCTTCTTGCTGTAACTTGTCCAGAGAAGTGTCCTCCACATGTACCATTGTGGAATTCTTCTATTAGCTCCTTCCCTTGATCACGTCCAACTACCCTCTTGTATTGTCCATCAGGTCCTATTCAAAATAATACTCCATGTCAGAATAGAATATGGACGACTGGCTTGAGTAATCTTCCTCTTAGTCTTTTCATTGGCACCATCAGGAAACTTGAATTCATTCAGATAATTCCAAATATCTATGTATTCACTAGGGATTGTGTCAAGGGATAACAATGCTACATCTAGGAAATCATCATCATCACAAGATGAACCTAAACCATCATAGGCTCGAGAGAGTGCATCTGCATTGACATGCTTCTTTCTTGGCCTATCTATAATATCAAATTCAAATTCTTGTAGCAAAATTATCCATCTTGCTATCCTCCCTGATGGGTTAGGCTTATTTACAATATATTTTAGAGCCTGATGATCTGTTACAACTATGAACTTCTGCCCTAGCAAGTAATTTCTAAACTTTTTTACAGCAAAAATGATAGCTAGAGCCTCTTTTTCAGTTACAATATAATTTACCTCAGCACTGCTCATTTGTCTACTCCCAAAGTAAATTGGATGATCATTCCCATTTTCATCATTTTGGCTCAAAGTACTTCCTAGTGCTGCATCTGAAGCATCAGTATACACAATGAATGGCTTGCTCCAATCTGGATTCTTTAAAATAGGTGAAGACACTAAATCCTCCTTCAGTTGTTCAAAAGCTTCATGCACCTTCTTTCCTGGTTCATAAGTAACATCCTTCTTCAAGAACTAGGTTAGTGGCTGTGCAATCTTTGAGAAATTCTTGATGAACCTTCTATAGTAACCCACATGGCCTAAAAATGATCTCAACTTACTTCTATTCATAGGAAATGGTAACTCTTTGATTTTTAAAACCATTATCAGGATCAGTACCAATACCATCTCTGGATATAACATGCCCTAACAAAATGCCTTTAGAACATCCAAAGACACACTTTGTAGGGTTTAGTGAGGCTTGTGCTTCATCTAACCTTTGAAATGTTGTCTCCATCTGGTGCAGGTGATCCATCTTTCTCCCATAGATGCAAAAATCATATAGAAATACTCTGATGAAGTTTCCAATGTAGGGTTCAAACACCCTATTCATCAAGCGTTGGAATGTTGCCAGAGCATTACACAACCCAAAAGGCATAACTCTATAAGTAAACATTCTCGAGGGAGTGGTGAATGTGGTCTTCAACTGATCTTTCTCTGCTATACGAACTTGGTTGTATCCGCTATATCCATCAGCAAAACTATAGCACTCCTGGCCAGCTACTTCATCCAAGATCTGATCTAAGAATGGAAGAGGGTAATGATCCTTCTTTCTTACCTTGTTGAGCTTCCTATAATCAACACAAATGTGTAGCTTCCCATTCTTTTTTATTGAGATCACAATGGGAGAAACCCATTCTGAATTCTCCACAACAAATATGAATCATGCATCAAGCAACTTATCTATTTCTTCTTTTACAGTCTTGGAAAAATTAGGATTCATTCTATATGGCATTTACTTTATGGGCTTAGCACCATCTACCAGCTCAATAGAATGTTCTACCCAACTTACTTGATGGAGTTCCTTGTAATCAAAAGTGAATAGGTGTATGTACCTTCGAAAGAGATGGAGGTAGGATTCCTTCTCACTCTCCATCACAGCATCACCAATCTTTATTTGTTGGAGATGATCATCAATTTCTTCTTCAAATAATTTTATGGGTTCATGAGTCGGTGTGACTGGAAGGATATCCATGACCGAAACATCAACCTCACTTTCTTCATCTTCTGTGTCCACTTCACTGGTACTAGAGTAATCAGAGGATGTCCAATCATCAGTTTCATCACTTGAATCCACAAGTTCTGTCGTATGATGCCGAGGGATCACGTTTATTTTCATCCTCTCTCTGCCATGTCCAAGTGTCATGAAGCCTTCATTCTAGTAGTTTCTTGCATGAACTCTCCTTAGCCATGGCCTTCCCAACAACATTGGGTACGCAACAGTACCATTTTTCATCACCTAAAATTCTACCACACATAAAACACCCATAACAGATATTGCCACATCTAAAACAACACCTTCTGGTTTAGTTTTTCCCTTATTTAATGACCTTAACATAAGTGTTGAGGGGTGATCAATTTTTAAACCCAACATATTCATTACAGACTCAGTCATTACATTAACTGCAGCACCTCCATCTACTAAGACATCATGAATTGAAATACCATTACATAATACCTCAGCTTATGGAGCATAGGGATACACCTCTGCTTCTAAAATAGGGACCTCAACCTCCTTCCTTCGTCGAGCATTGAGTCCACTTCGCAGCTCCGGCCTCTTCTCAGAAGACATAGCCTAGAAGTTGACCATATGTAATATTTGCAAGCCTTTTAGACAGATCTTCTAAGATGGAGTATGGTCCTTGCCCCTGTGAAATCAAAAAATCTTGCACACCCAACTTTATTCTCCTATGTTTCTTACTAGTCTCTCCTTTCATCTTCTTAGGATCATTTCCATCTTGGTTATCTTTTTCTTTCTTTCTTTTTGTTACAAACACATCTGATTCATTATTTATGCTCCTATCTACTACATCAAAATAATTCACAGGTGCTTTTCCTTTATCATTATCTCTTGTACCAGATGTAGAAGCTCTATCTGGACAATTATACTTATAATGACCCTTTTTATGACAACCATAACATACAACTTCAGATATATTTCTTTTTGGACCTCTATCTCCTCCTTAAGAACTAAATTCTTTTCCTTGAAGAAGATTAATAGTTAACTGGCACATCTTCCTGAGCAGATCTTCATACTCAGTAGATGTACTAGGAGAAAGATTTTTGCTCACCAAGAGTGGTTGTGGATTCTAGACCACAGGTGTTGGTGTAGGCTCTACCTTAGCAACAATTTCTTTGGGCTCTTCTTCCATGCTTTCTTCTTTCCTTTTTACAATCTCCTTTGCTTGTTTGAGGGTCGTTGGGTGGTCATACTTCACTCATTGTCTGATCTCTGGCTTCATCCCAAGAATGAAGTGCTTACAGAGGAGATTATCCATGTCATTCATCAACCCATCCGCTAATCCTTCCTTCTGGATCTAGGCATCGAGCTTCCTCCTTAGCTCTAGAACATGAGCATGATAATCCCTTATCTTCTCCTTCTCTCCTTGGGATAACCTTGTGACCTCGATCATGAGATATGTATATTTCTGTTGTTCACCAAATTCTTTAAGAAAATTTTTAGTTAATAAATCCCATGAGTTTTTCACATTATCACCTAGTGTTTCAAACCACCTAAGAGCTGAACCATCCAAAAAGGTAGGAAAAATTTCAGTCCATTGTTCCCTTCTTATGAGGCCATTACAAATACAAGATCATTTAAATTCTTGAATGAAAGAAGAAGCATCTTCATTAGATTGGGCTGAAAAAATAAGAATCTTCCCCATTTTCAGAAGTAACCACAGTGAAACACCAACCCACAAGTACAATCAACAAGACTTATGTGCACAAATAATTGGAATCACTATAATAGAAAGTGACTTTACACCTTTCTACAGTAAAATAGAAATGACCACGGTAAACTATGATAAAACTTGACTTACTACGGTAAAACCTGACTTTACTGTGGTAAACACTATTCACGATAAAAAGTGAACTTACTGCGGTAAATACTATTCATGATAAGAAGTGACTTTACTATGGTAAATACTATTCATGGTAAAAAGTGGCTTTACCATGGTAACTACTATGCATAGTAAAAACAAGGTTACCCTTCAAATGATTTTTGACTAAGTGGGAATATCTCTCCAGAAAATCTACCAAGGAATGGTCCCGGCAACGGAACCAAAATGTCATCACCAATCCGCCACTATGATAATTCTCCACCAGGAACTCGTGCTATGATTATTTAATAATGCACAGCTTTAGTTTGGTGGAAGTAATCTGCAAACACAATAACAGACATAACACAAGAATACCATAAACTATGATATAAAGGAATGATGACAAATCTGAAATATAAGTGTAAATTATAATATCAACATGAAATTGTTACAATCTCACCCATGAGGTACTTCAAGTGTTACCAACTCCACTTGCCTTCCAACAATAACTATGGGAGAAACTTCACAATTACACCTCTTAATGGCTTCTTTAACACACCTTCTAAAGGATGGCTTCCTTCACACACTTACTCATACAATATTTCTCACTACTTCCTTCTATGCTAAATGAGGGGGGTGACCTCTCTATTTATAGAACTTCCAGGCTTATCCACCTTATCTCTAAGATAGGATAAGAAATCTACTCTGACGAATCATATTCCATACCTTAACTCTTATCTTTACATGTAAGCTTATCTTTTAAGATAAGATAAACCTTATCATTTCACATGGGTTCCACCTTTTTAGACTTTTTACAAATAAAATACACAAAATATTTATGACATCACTCTTGTCCTTATTACTAATATAATATTTCTAATTCCTAATCATGTAGACCCTACTTCTCTACTTACCCTAACTTTGACATTTTAACATTACCGAACCACTTATGACAAATATTTACTTTTTACCACAACATTCCTATTGTACTTTGACTGTTACCGTACTATACATTATTGGTGGCATCGTACCAGTAACACCGTTATCTTCTATCAAACGCCACTACTAATTATACTTAACAAAATCCTATTCCTAATACATACATTAATGAAATAGAAATTACGAAGGAAAATTTTAGTGTCGATACCTCTACTCTTTCTGGATCAATCATCACTCCTTGTGACATAATGTGACCAAGAAACTTTACCTTCTGCACTCTAAAATGACACTTCTTTGGATTGAGTGAGATGCCACATTCTCTACATCTTATCAGCATCTTCTCCAAGTGCAGAAAGTGGTCACATCTCTTTCTAGAAAACACAGTCACATCATCCTGGTAGACATCAATAAACTCATTGATGTAACCAAAAAAAGCAACATCCATTACTCTTTGAATGGTGGCTCCAACATTCATCAGACCAAAGGGCATCCTGACATAAACATAGGTTCCGCAAGGAGTAGTAAAGGCTATCTTGATCCTTTCTGATTCCTTCACAACAACTTGTTTATAACCATGGAAACTATCCAAGGTGGAAAGCAACTCAGAACTAGTCACTAATTGCAGCATGTTCTCCATATTTGGTAAAGGATAATTATCCTTCATTGATGCTCTGTTCATATTCCTAAAATCTACACACAGCCTGATGTCACCATTCTTCTTTCTCACTGGCACTAGGTTTGTAACCCAAGAAGAATACCTTGTGGGCTGAATAATCCCTCTATCCCTCAGTTTATTCAGTTCTTCTTACATTTTGAAAGATAAGAGTGGATTGATGGGCGTCTGCTTCTGCCTAAATGGATTTGCATTAGATTCCAAGGGAATCTCATGCTGAAACAAGTCCTCTCTGTATGCTTTTATTTCAGAATAGGTCCAAGCCATGAAATCTTGGTATTTTTTCAACAACTATACATATGACTGCTTCTCCTCCTTGTTGAGATTACTACTTAAGAAAATTTTCCTTGGCTTCTCCTTTGTACCAAGATCATGTTCCTCAACATCCCTTGAGGCCCCTATGCATCTGTTAACAATGCAGATCAACATTATCAAAATTAGACTCAAGAGAAAACAACCCTCTAGGAATGGTATTGGTCTTTAGTTGGATGATGCCCTTGACCAAACAAGGTTTCTTTTCCTTCTTTTGTACATACCATGGGCTCCAAATCAATGCATTGATCAGAAAACTCTCCCTTGTTCTTCAGAAATCTTCTTATTTGAGCATCATCATCAAAAACTTGCCAATGTTTAATGTTGTTAGGGATAGAAGGTCTTGTCAATACCTCAACCTCATATTCACAATATGGGGACATTTTATAATTGTCAAATCGAGACCCCAACACTGCAAGCTTGTCTGCTAAGTCATTGAAATTTCCTATCATGATGTATGTTAAATGAATCAAACATCTCAATATGATCACAAACTACATACTTGTACTGCTTCATTCATTGATTCTTTATGGCATACAACTTTCTGACTTGTTTTACAATTAATTCTGAGTCTCCTTTGACAATGATATCCTTGATACCATATTTTCAAGAAATTATTAAACCCAATAACAGTTCCTCATACTCGTCAATGTTGTTGGTGCACTCAAAGTTGAGTTTGAAGGAAAAAACAATTTTTTCCTGACAAGGAGAAAGTAGAACGATACCAACACCATTCACAAACTTGGAGAAAGCTCCATCAAACGATAGAGTCCAAGGATATCCCACTTGTTCAAGACACCTGCATTCCTCAATCTTGTGCTCCTTTCCATTAGCAAATCCTACAAAGTTGTCAGCATCAACATTTGTGTACAATACTTCATAGGATGCATTGTTGGGATCCTCAATAAGATGCAACATTTTCTTTTCTCCATACAACCTGACAAGGATGCCTTCAATTGGAATGGTGGCATAGGACATATCCATTTGGACACTCCCACCAACACTTAGCAGCCCATTTTCTTGACAGTAGCATGCCCCATTTGGTTGGGCAGTCAATGATGACAACATCAAGTTTTAAATTTTTACCTAGGTAAGCTGCAAGATGCACCACCAAACCCTTCACACATCCCACTACTAGCACTTCTCTGGAATCCATGATAGTGCACTTCCCATATGCTGTTTTCACTTTGATATATAGCTCATTCATGACTTCCAAAGGCATGACATTGCATGATGCCCCTGAGTCAAACATGCAGTTGTGCAACAGTATGTCCTTAATGATCAAAGTGGTGAAGAATGGATCCACATTCATCTAATATTCCACCAAGGATGCCCCCAAATAGACCTTAGTTAGTTCATCTAGCTCCTCCAATGCTGGTGGTGTCTCTAATTCTTGAATGATTGGAGGATTCTCCACAATATTTAAATTTCTACCTAAGGCTATCTTCTCTTCTTTCAATCCCAAGTATTCAAATCCTCTCTTTTTGTGCTCAGGAATCCTCAGGAACTCAAAAATTTGAACAAAGACTTTTATTTGACTTAAAACTTGGGCAATATCATATGGGAAATTCCTTGGCAAGGTAGTATTGGAAGGAAAGCCAACACACTCATTAGGTGGTACATGATTTTTGACAGCCTTGGCATGAGTAGGGGTATGATTTTTGTTTGGAACTACAGGGATCTTAGGAGATGCATCTTTCTTAGGAGTCTCTTTAGAAATATTTGAAAGTAAGGGATATTTTTTCTTAACTTGAAGCTCTGTCCCTTTGACAACCTTACTTCGTGTATTATATTCCATTTCTTGAGAAACAACAACATTCATTAGTAACTGCCTATCTTCCTCAAATGGAATTCCTCCAACATACTTATTTATCATTAAAGCCCTTAAATATTCAAATTAATTATTGGGAAATTCAAAACCCTATACAATATCTACTTCTAAAGTATGAGAGGAAGAAAAAATAGGTACCCTATGAATGCAGTCCCAAAAGGTGGCAACAGTCCGGGAACTTATCACCTCAGTTGAAGTTTCCCTTTGTTGTAAGCTTGTGGAGAAACCCATCATGCAAACATCATCATAATTATCATTAGATTCTTATTCTTCTTGCTGATATTCTTCACAAGGAGCATGAGGCATGAAACATTTGTCACACCAATCAATGGCATCCGTCTCCTCCATGACAAAAACTCTAGCAGCCAAAGGATCAGGCACCATTCTGTTTTCCATGCATTTTGGCTGCCTGTTTCCAAATCCAACAGGTCTTTTTCCTCTGTCATCAGATCTTTGGTGATTTGTAAACCTGTCTTGGCTTTGTTGCTTGTGTTGACCTTGTGAGCTCTGCCCAATTCCTTTCTCATCCTAGACTAGTTTGTAGGAAATTTCTTTGACAGCCCTTGCCAAATTTTTCACAACCTCCTCCAAATCAGGAGCTTTACTTCTTTGAGGTTTTTCTAGGTTAATCAATTTTACACCCTCCCTTTTTGGAGGCTTTCTAATTGCCTTGATGTTGTTCTCTATTTGCAGATCCATAGTGAAGGCCTACCTCAAATTTGTGGGGTTCTTGTCTCTTAAGTAATATGCAGCCTTTTTATCAAATGCATCAGAATATTTGATCAAACATGACTCATCACAAGGCCTTATCCTAATAGGAAATCTCCTCAAGGTCTTATTAAACCTTGTGTTGAAATCATGTACTGACTCATTAGGGTTCTTTTTGATGTTTTCAAATTCTGTCAAAAGAAACCTAGGGTCAGTTCTATCACCATACTGCAATCTAAATGAATTTCTCATCTCAGTCCAAGAATCAATAGAGTTATTTGGCAATGCCTTATACCAATCCCTAGCATCTTATTCCAAGGTATGGATAAACAACTTGATATATATATCTTCATGTTCAATCTCAAAATCTTCCATCATATTGATAAAAAGCTTTAGATGCTGATCACTAGTTATAGCATTGTTTCCTTGGAACTTTGGCATTTTGTTCCTTACATCTTGAGGCATTGTATTTGGATATCCAGCCATTCCCATAAAATTTATAGGTCCAAAGGTGTTTACAACAAAAGGGTGTCTGGGTGGGGGCTGGGCCATGTTGATTCGAGAAGGTGACCCTGGAGGGGTGACAAATTGATAAGGGGCTGAGGGTGCTTGGAACACATGAGTATAATTTTCAAAATGGATACCCCCCAAAGGCCTTGTCTCTTGGAAATCCCTATCAATCTCAGAAAAGATAGGTGTAGGATGTGAAGAAAACCATTCAAAATCAAATGAAGGCCCTTCTCTAGCTGGAGAATTCAATTCCACAAATAGGATGCCTGATTCAAAGTCACTTGAATGGCATTATTCAATGATAGGCTGGTCACTTTCATCAATGGAGATCCCTCTTCTTGTCTGTTGTTCTCCCACAACTCTCCAGGATTTTTTTCCTTTTGATTTTACTTTTCCTAGCTCTGGAAATAATGTCCTAGTAGGATCCCTAGCAAAGAAAGATCTTCTTCCTTCCATCTTTGCAAATATTAGTGAAAAATATTACTTTGACAGAGTTCTAAAACACTGGTACTCATTAAAAATCAGATCAACAAGGAGTCGCCACTAAGGATTTCCACATTAGTTGTGCAAATGCACTAAGTATGATCTGTCAAATGTCTGTCAATGCTAGAAATTGGAAATGGAAAGATTCTAAACTTTCTTTACCCAAATTTATCAAATGAAAGCTAGTGCACTAGGCATGAAAACTGAAAGAACTGCACAAAGCACATGGAGCATACAAGAAGTGTTTAACCAGGGTTTAAATGTGAGCTATAAGTTCACTAGAAATGGTGCCAGAAGTGTGTTGGCACCCAAATTTTATCTCCTTCCAAGACTGAGCAGCATCATGGATTTTGACAGGACACTCAGAGGTAGACAGATAATCATGTATGTCATTTTGTAGCTAGGGAATAAATCTATTTGACTTGTTAGTACTAAGGTTTCGAAAGGAGTGGGTAGCACCTTAAAAGGATGTGATCTGATCCTAACTATTTTAGGTTGTGCCTTTCAACCAAGGTAAGAGAACCTATTTTCTAACCTCTATTATTGAAGAACAATGATAAATCCTTATTTTGCATACATTTTATAGAGAAGACCTTGGGAAAATATGATCAACACACCAAATCTAACTCTCACGAGTTGTCACCTCTAGATCATGGAGATATTTTCACAAGGAAAAGGTTACTAAAGACATTAGGGACCTTGATTTCTCCTACATGTTTTGGTAACAAATATTTTGCATTTGTATACACAAAGGACAAATAGGGGTAGTACAGGTAGGATTGGTTGTTTTAAATAAATTTTGGTGGGAGGTGAGGCAGGATGAACTTGGTTCATCGAATCCTTGAGAAATCTTACAAAATGAAAGGTTAGACCAACAGAATGCCACAGAACAACCAAAATGTTTCTTTAACCAGAATATGTGCTTCAATGGAGGCCCAGATCAACACGTTTGCATAAAATCTAAGAGAATATAATATGGATGATCAAATTAGAGAACCCAATAAAGCATCAAGACCTAAGACAAATCACGCCTAAGGTACATCCAGAGGCTTACAGATAATCTCTGTCAAACAGATGAAAGAAAAGTGATTTTAAATCATTTATTTCACTCCCACATGAAGGCTCTTCCGAGAAATGAAATTGCAGATGCCACTAAATTGTCACAAGGTTTGATACTTGTGTGATTGAATCATATTTTAATAAAATATTGCAACATAAACAAGAAAAACCACTCGCATACATTTAGAAATAAAACAAACACACTTTGCTCAAGACAACACAAAATAACTCAAATTTGATTAAATCTATCAGTAGGAGAAAGCTTCTAGAACAGTCTCATAGTTTTTTAATGGTTATACACTTGCAATCGCCTTGACATGATCAAATTTAACACAAAAGAGATATACAAGCTTCTCAAACGCTTCTCAAAAGGATGGGATTTATCAAGCTTTCTATTAGAAAAATCAGTCCTGATCCTTAACGCTCCAACCATATTCATGACAAATTCATGCCATTTATAACATTTACAATAGGGAACCCTTTTCCCCTCCAAAATCCTAGACCTTGAGAGCTACCAGTGCCTGTCGTGATCACGATTGTGATTCTCATAATCAAATATGCAAAAAGTCGCCAGGTGCTCGAGAGGGCAGATTTCATCGAATATCTACTGCATTCAACTCCTTCCTCTAGTAGATCACTCTTTATTAAATTTTACAACCACTTCCACCCCTAATCTATCAAATATGGCTCCTTGCGTGCTTGGGAGAAGAAAAATGGAAAATTTGATCGAGCACGATAGTCATACCTTTTTAATGGTGAAATATGTCTTCCAGATCTTTCCACCAAACTCAAATATCAAAATTAACTCCCCTCTCTGCTTGGCATGTAGGAAATACCAATAAATCATGAAGAATCACACTTCAAAGCATGTTTTAGTAAAATGGGGGGAAAATCAGATTCAGAATCTTAGCTGTCCTTGATCTTTACTTTGAATTTGGGTTGTCCACGTGGAAGATTCAAACTTAAAAATAGACCTAGGGGATTGCTCTGACTTTTTACAACTTTTGAAAAAATGGAAAAAATCCATTTTTCTCCGCACCTCCATCTTTGGGAAATGATCTTGACACGTTTCCTAATGTGGTTCCAGCATAATTGTGCTTCCCCTTTTACTTTTATCTCTTTTCTCCCAAAAGGAAATTTGTTCAAATTTACCTTGAGAGTCCACAGCTTTGCCATTAACCAGAGAAAGCTTTGACCTTTCCTTTATCAGGCCCCTGGGCCATTTTGATGTTTTTAGTCATTTGCATGTCAAGGTTCAAAAAATATAAATTTCCCCCAATGGTCTGCCTCCCCATCCATTCAACTTTTCAAACCATTGCGTGTCCTGGCCCAGAAAATTTTGTCTAAATTTTTAGAGCTCAGCGGAAGGCGCCATGTGTAATGCTCCGAGGCAGTTTCCTTTGGTTGTTGAAAAGTATAAGAAAAATGTAAAGTGAGCAGAGGCCTCCATGTGTCCTCTTGGTGCTTCTTTAAAATGAAACTCAAGGCTCGATCCCCAAACATGCGTTGTTCCTCCACATGTCCCAGACCTCCCAAAACCCTTTGAAAAATACTAAGTATGGGAAGACCTGGTGGAATCCTCCACATGTCTCCATGGTGTAATTTCAAAATGGTTCCCAAAGCGGAGACCCTGAATGAGCGTGGGATCGTGACGTGTCTGCGTTCTATGCCACATTGTTTTAGCTGTAGAAGAAACCTCCACGTGTCCTCTTGGCACTACTCCAAGGCCAAACAAGAAGTAAATCCTCAAACGAGTGTCATTCCTCCACGCGGACAAATTTTGAGTTGAGGCTTTTCATGAATTTTTTTAAATACCTAGTTGAGCCACGTCCAACCAAAAGAGGCTACATTCCTTTTCGATGCAAGGATGTAAATTTGACCAGGAGAAACGCCTGTCAAACCATAAAATATGGAAAAATGATCATTCGAGCTCGAAAATGAAAATTTCTCCAAGGACAGAGAACTTAGAAGTGTTACAAGGCTCAAATAAGTTCCTCAGAGATACATCCATTCATTTTTCTTCAAGTATTTAGGGCAGAAACAACAACGAAAACAAATCCCAACCGTGGATAAGAGAAAACATGGGAGAATTTGAGTTTTTAGATGAACAGAGAATGGGAGACCCAAATTATAGAACTTTTCCATAGGAACAAAGAAACAAGGAGTAAACCATGGACCCATAAGTGATCTACGACCCAGAAATAGATTAAAAATGGCAACAAATATTAACCAGGCACAATACGGGAAAAAATAAAGTGACAGCGGTTGTAAATCGATAGATTTTCTAAGGCAAAATGGGGCGAGACTATTTTGAGCAACAACAACGTGCAAGGTTTATTAGTTATAAAAGTGGGTGCAAATAGTAACTATAGCATAAAAAAGTAGAATTATTATATATAGTATTAATGAAAAGTGAATATCAACTTCATTTGAACCATTATTGAGTGAGAGTTTGAGATTTGATCTTACAAGGATGCCACAGATTAGAGAAATGAGGTTGATGAGATTCAAAATAGTAGTCGCAGCCGTGGCATTGCAGATGATAGATGAGCTGGTAAGTATGACTATTTTTTAAAATTTTGGTTAAATTTGTTTTAATTTTTTTTTTTCTAAAAAAATTGAAATTTGAAATTTTGATCATTTCTGACTTGGTTAAGAGTGGCCAAGGTGTTAACGACCTTCGAGATGCAAGAACCTAGCTCCAGCACTTGTGACTTTCTTCCTGCGCCCGCATCTTACTCTTGGGTGCTGGCGACCCAGGAGGTTGATGTGATAGTATGATGTGAAAATTTGGAATGTTTATTACTGGTGTTGGCTTGAGTGATTATTTTTACATATGTATAAGGTAATAATGTGATAATTCTATCATTTTTTCTATTGTGCAGAGGTATATTGATTTGAGGGAGTTCAGCAGGGGTCGACATTTGAGTACATTGTCGACTTTGGGCTTATCTGACATAGAGTGGGACATACTAGACCGTGTAATTATATGAAACATAATGATATTGGGGGAGGTAACCCATCATATACCTATGATTACTGGATTGTGTGAGTGGTGGTGTGTAGATACTTGTATTATTTGGTTTCTTACCAAGAAGATGACCGTGATCCTAGAGGACCAATATCGTATATTGCAATTTCCAGTTATGGGCAAGAGAGTACATGTTATGGCCTTAGTGAATACCCACAGATAGATGCAAGAAGCTAGACTATAATTTATAGGTACACGTGTATAGACAGAGACCCATATTAGCTTGGATGTCATATTGATATCAGATGTTCCACTATTGTGGAATTTTATTACAGTGATTATTGCTTCATCTGTGGCATTAAAGAGTGGTGGAGTGGGCATCTTGTATAAGATGCATGATATTTTCAGTGTATCGAGGAACAGGGGATGTGATTTTCATCGACATGATGTGTATCAGTGCATTTGTATCGATATCTATAAATGTTTTCATAAGAGGACCATGGTGGCAGGCTTGAAGCTACCACATTACTACATGTATGGGCATATGAGCATATCACTATATTGAGACCACTTAGTGGACCACATGCAGAGTGGGCGAGGCCTAATATATTCTTTGTGAGATGGGTAGGTTCCTGAAGTAGGAGGTGGACACCAAAAATTATAGATCTATGCTTGATCACATGGACCCATGGGCCATTATATGGAAGACATATCAGGACTATGGTGGGTGGCTAGAGGATGGAGTAGAGATACGATGCATTCTATATACTATATGGTTGGAGGATAGATTTCTAGGGGTTCTCAATCTATTTAAGGAAGAGCAAGTGTCAAGATATTTTGGCATGTCTTAGGATGTGCCCCTAGAGCTGTATATATGGGTGAGATTCATTAGGGCACTAAGGAAACTCGAAGTTTTGCTAAGGACCACATGAGCATAGTTTGTACCTCTTCGTCTAGATGAGTCTGAGATGGCCATAGGGCCGATACAAGTGGACGATGCGGGATGTACTAAGGCCTACAGTGAGTGGTGGGTAGTGCATAGATGAGTATTATTATTTGCATTTATTTTTGATGTGGCGGCTGACCCACGAGTTAGAAGAGCAAAGGGGAAGACACCTACCCCGATGCAGATGGTATAGTTGCGATGCTAGTGGAGTGTAAGTATTGTTTCATTGTTAGTTGTGAATTGTCTCTTAGTTATTGTATGTTTTTAATCACGTGTGATAACTAATATGGTATTAGATGATTGTAGGTGATGCTTATTGGTCCTTGATTGTTGATTCAACAATTTGTACATTGACGTAGAATATACCTCCAAATTTACTTGTAGGAGGTGGAATGCTAAAGCGATTAGATGTTATTGTGGGTGAGCATGCCCATTTGTTTGATCCAGTGGTGATAGCGGTGGCTATGTGTACCATACAGTTGAGTGAGTGTGATGAGGCACAAGCAGAGACTCAATGAGCTAGATAGGTTGTAGGAGGAGGAGCCCTATTTCAGGATGTGTTCACGAATTATTTAGAGTTACAGAGCTGGTTTACAGAGCAGTCGGTCGAGGTGGAATTATTACATAGGAAGGTGGAGAGATATAGGGGCTTTAACCAAAAATGTATATTGAGTGGTGAAGCATCTAGTTCTAGAACTACCGTAGTA
This sequence comes from Taxus chinensis, assembly GCA_019776745.2. Lineage (NCBI taxonomy): Eukaryota > Viridiplantae > Streptophyta > Pinopsida > Cupressales > Taxaceae > Taxus > Taxus chinensis. The sequence continues at coordinate 553,024,175 of CM034155.1, forward strand.
GTATATAATGATAGTGATGATGAGATATGTTGTATATACATGGAGGGGTTTTCTCCCTAGTGATATTATTTTTGTAACTATGATGTTTGATGATATATATATATATATAGATGGATGATTGATGCCATTGTATTGTGTTGATGTCTATTGATATGTGATGTGATGATGGTTATTCCTATATTTATTTGTGACGTTTGATTTGTATTATTCTAATGATGATGTGAGATTTGACATTGCGTAAATGATTATGTTCATTTGAAATAGATGATGATGTTGTGATTCTTAAAAGTTGGATTTGTATATATGAATGCAAATGGAGAGTGTTTGTTAAATACTAATAGATGTATATTATATATGTAATGAATAATAACAATGTCAATGAGATGATATGAAAATGTAGAAGAGTGATTTATTGCTAATTGTAGGATGAAAATTATGTATGTAAATACGTGTAAGTATGATGAAGAGGGGGGAGAATACCGATGCCCCGAGCTTATGTGTAGAGAGATATTAGGTTTATATATATAATACCCCTCAACATTCATGAATGAACCATAGAACATGACTTCATCATTGGGAAAATGGCATGATAGTGGATAGTGATTAAGATAAAACATGAAATGCATAGCATGAATAATGAAGGTGGTTTTTATTATAACAGGTCCCTCAACAGTCATGTAAGAGGCTCAAAACATGAGTGTTTCATCGCGTAATGAGGTGATCATAAGAAAATCACCTACTACATATAAAGAGGTCTGTAAGGAGTGGTGAAAGCATGTGAGGCGGTAACATCATGAGTGTAAGAGCCAAACTAAATATCGGTTGAAATGGTGCCAATGATGGGAGATGTAGTGGTAAGAAGCACATATATAGATGGTTTAGGAATCCAATGTGAAGTAGTAGCATTGTGAGGTGGATATGATGATTTGGTGATGGAAGCATGAGGTGGAGGGAACAAATGAATAATGAGCTTAGGAGATGGACAGATGGTGACGTTCGAAATGGGTGAAGGAGATAAGTGAATTGAAGTAGAAGCACGTTTATGTGGAATTGGTGAAAGAGACCACTCACGAGAGGGAGAGGCAAAGGAAATGACACCCTTATTTTCTAATTTTTTCAACTTGTCATGAAGGGTGCAAAAATAATTGTCACGATGGCCATTAATGTGATGGAAATTGTAATATGGAAAATTGCGTTGACATTACAAATGATAAGGAGGAGGATGTATGTTAGAGGGTAAGTGAATTAGATGCTTATCAAGAAAAAAACATAACACATCATGAGGTTTGGAAGCATGAAAAAATGCAGTGGCTCCCGAGTAGGAGAGGAAGAAGAGTTCGGTGGAGACCAGCGCGGTGGAAGAGATAGAGGATGCTTATGCAGTGTGGGAGGTGGAACATGTTTGCTAGGCGGAGGAGATAGAGACCACAGAGGATGTTTGAAAATTGGAAGAGGTGAAGCAGTAAAAGATGATGAAGTAGTAGAAGAACTAGAAGAGGTTTCTATAACATGTGCACTAATCAAATCATGTTCTAAATCAATTACCTTATAACATAGAAGTGTGAACAATTCACATGTTTCATATAGTAATATCTCTTTTAATGCAGGAATCAAGCCATGATAGAAGGTAAATTGCTTTTATAAATCAACATGCTGAAATAGTAACTAATGCATACAAGAATTAAAAACACAAGATTTAATCTATATTAGGTTATTTTTTCCTTCATGTAAACTAGGTAAATAATCATGCGTAACTCTAGGTCCATTGTTAAGTATAAAGCATCTAAGAAAAGCATCTTCCATGTCACAAAATGTACTAATAAATTCAAAAGGAAAATGGGTATGCCATTAGACAACATCAGCAACAAGACTATGATGAAAATCTTTGAGTAATAATCAATCATTAGAATAAGAATCCATAGCCAAATGATAATGCTTAAGATGCAAGTAAGGATTACCAGAACAATTGAAATGTGAAAAGGTAGGCATGATAAAATTATTATGAAAAGATGAATTGTGGATTTTCTTTGGAATAGGATTTCCATGAAGAGAGTTATTATCAATAGAAGAATAATAGGATTTGTATTCAAGAGTGAGAGATTGAACTTGAGATTGTAATTGACCAATAACATGCACGAGTGATAAAATTTCATGTCAAGGAATCGTAGAAGATGTGATAGGCACATTGAGAGGTTATTTTCCATTACGATTGATCATGGGAACATGAGAAGCAGTAGTGGAAGATGAAGCTTTTATGGTACACTAGATGTGAATGTATAAGAAATAGAAGGAGGCGTATTGCTAGGAATAGAAGAATCAACATGAGTGGGACCTAGAGGATATAGACGCTAAATCACAAACTTTGAGTAAATTTCTAGGTACTGATCACATACCACTATTCATATGTTTCCTAAGTGATAAAAGTAATAATTGATCATTGTCTTTGGCATATTTTATTTCTTTCTAGTTTTCTTCTTGGTCTTACACACTTTCTTGCCCAATCTGACTTTCGAAACTTCATTTTTTCTATGTTTGGACACCAGCACCCAACTAGGATACCAGTGCCATGCACCCCCGGCCTCTTTGTATCTTGCGCACATCTTTTGGGTTTTTTCTACTGTTAGGAATCTTTATTTCTGATGGGTTATCCTTTTAGTGGTTAATTACGAAATTCAAACAAGGGAATCATATAAATACAAAGCTATGTGACCATTACCAAGGACCAAAAAATAAGCATTATCTATCACCACCTAATGTTACATCCAAGAGCATTGCAAGATCATTTAAGAATCCATTTAGCTCCACACAAGGTATAAGGGACTGTTATTTCTACATGCATGCATAAGAGGGGAAGTTAATTTTTCCATGCACACATGTATCTATATTTTCTACATCTAGCTATTGCTCAATATTCAATTGTGTGTGGCAATAGAGACACTTAGGGAATGATTACACACACACACACACAAATATATATGGATTATGAAATGTAGTACAACACCTAGATCATAAGTTTACTCAGTCGAGAGAGTGTCAGGATTATTCTGACTGCCCTTAAAATCTTTTTACTTTTAGGATTTGATGTTTTCTGGGGTTTTGCAGGTGCTCTTTCTTCTTGCAAGTTTCAGGAGAACAATAACAAATTACAGTGTAATACAGGAAACTAAAGGTGACAACCAATGAACATCTTGCGACCTCATGAAAATTGAGTTTTTAAGGTTCTGAGTAGTCACATACACCCAGAGGAGGTCTATATCACCCCAAGCACCCCTGACCCTATCCAGGGCCCCAGTTTAGACAGATCTTACAGAAAAACAATTTTATGAGCTCAGGTGTGACACTTCTCTACTCTTGTTCACCAGTTCTTTCACTTGGCACAGACTAGAATTATGTGCGAATTAGCAAAGTATTATATCCATTCTTTTGCAACTAGGGTTTCATAATCTCTAGCTTACTTTCTTGGGTCAAATTTGTATTTTATTGCATATTTATATCTGCATTATTAAATAATTAATGTTTTAGCACTTATATTTCTACGTATTTGTTAAATCCTTTCATGATCTTGTCTCATTCAAACACTCTTTGGGTCTTCATACTTGAAATTGTTCATTTGCTATCATCATGGATATTTATATTCATGATTTCTTACTAGCCAATCCTAAGGGTCATGCCATAATTAGTTCACATCCTTACTAATACTTATCTGGACATAGTTTATCAAACATTTTTTGATGCATTTTCACATCATCTTGATTTTCTTTCTACTATAGCCAACAATATTTCTGTTTACGATAATGATCCTCCTCTTTATATATGTATATGCATTAAAAAATATGGTATTAAAAAAAATTAGTTGAAAATGGATCCAAGCTCAACCTTTGTTTGTTATCATTCATTCAGGATTTAGGCCTTTCAGTTGCTAATCTTAACCCAAAATGTTTTACTCTTCAAGCATATGATAATACTACACGTACATGCCTAAGGAATATTTATTTTCCTATTACTATTGGGCCAACAACAAGTATTATAGTATTCTTTGTCATTAATTTTCCAGTCACATATATTTTCTTACTCGATAGGCCATGACTTCAAAAAATGCAAGCAATAAATTCTATTGTTCATCGTTGTGTCAAATTCTTACATGAGGGCATTGAATACATAGTTCCTACTAATATCACCCCATTTAATTATTACAACCCATATTCAAACACTTCATTACCTATTCCAATTTCTGCTACTCGCCATCTGGCCCCTGATCCGAGACCAATGGACTATCCGGCCAATTTAAGTCCACTCAAAGGAACTATTTGTGTATTATATGTTATTCCATCAATTTTAGGCTCACAACCTTCATCTACTAAAGTTATGGTGCCTCCTCAGGGGAATATCCAAACATATAATATCATACCACCCCCATAGTCTCCTCATGAGAAACTTGCATCCGTAATGCCTCCTTTTACATGCACACTTTTCATGAATAATGCTCATTGGCCACACATTCCATTTGATCCTACTTTCTATGAAACTATTTTCACACATGATGGATTGACTCAACTTGGATTTACACTTGATGATATCTTACCTCCACTACATTCTCCACATCTCTACCATAGATATGTTTGCATTATTGATGCTTATGTCCTATGAATATTTCATTTATGATTCTTTATTGCACAGAATCCACGCATTGCACCACTTAATCTTAGACAATCATGGCTCAACTATATTGGTGGCACATTAGATCCTAATCATATCGACATTTCATTCCCCATGCCCTTTGGCCACGTTTTCATTTGCAATGATTTAGTTCTTGGATATTCAAAAAATATCACTCGTTAGTATGCACATGGATGTCCACCAACACTTTTCACCAACGAAGAATACATAATGGGCATGTACAATCTACACCGCAATGGCTCGTTACTTGATCAACCATATAAAATTGCTTATCAGGTCTCTGGAATATATCCATTTGGTTTTAACAATGATAATGATGATCTCTTTGACGTTGTTACTTGATCACATTTATCATCATACACTTGAGGTAATCATGCATATTCTACCCCCTTTTAGTATTATCAATTTTCTTTCATTTCTACTTGTTCACTCTACACCTTTCATCTAGTATTTCACGCACATCTTAGACATTTGGATACATTGATATTGTCATTACCCTATGGCACGCTCTAGTTCCATGGTTCATACTAAAATTTTGAGGGTATCAATCTCAAATGAACCTCATCATACTCACACACACTCTTTTCTCTATCAATCATATCTTTCAAGCACACACAATTCAAACCATTTCTTGGTGACGCACTCTCATTCTATGGTTCATTCTTGAATGCTAAGGGGTATTTTATAAATGAACCACATATCATACATACTCATTCACATTTAGTTCGGGAGGCACATAGATCCTATACCATTTACTCTTCATTCCATTCCATCTCACACACATCATACTACATATATTGGTTATACATTATTCTTGTTTACTTATACTCACATGATACATCTTGCTTACTATGTTAGATGCATACATTGTATGTCGTTATCTTTTTTATATACACATGAGCATTCAAATTTCTTCTAGTTGTGATCACATAATTTCCACATATCGTTACACATAACATGGATTGTTGGCATTGTACCTCTTACCAGTCCTGCATCGGCTCCTTGGGCCATCCACTTTCATACACACTATAGGTGTTATTGTTTCATTTCGTACTATTTTCTATCCTTACTAGCACACTATTATATCTGATTATACATGTTTTGATATATGTTTTATAATTCTAACATACTAACAGGTGCTTCATGTGCAACACTTGTATTACAGGAACTCTTCACTACCATGGTTGTTCTGATATCTTACTTGTCATTGTTTGTTATTATATGCCATTGTTTTTGGGATTTTCACTTTGTATTTTGTGCCCAATGTATGATTTTTGCTGCTTCGTCCTGTTTGTCTTGTGAAATTGTGAGTAATATCCCATGTATGAAACCTGCTTTTCACAGTCTACATTTTTTTGCACTACTTCCTGTCTACTTTGTCTTCTTATGTGCTAGCTCACATTTTATCTTCTACATGCACATTTGACTCACTAACACTTGTTTTCACTCACTTTTCCTAACATTTCCCTTTATTTCTACTAAGAAAATTCCCTCCCCCTACAAAGGCATTAGTCATAATTTAGTAGTCAATCCTCTTTTGGGTCGCATTCTCCTTGCAATGTCCCATGCACCAAAAACGAGGCGGGCATCATCATGTGAATTAGTCACCCCATACAGCAGCTCACAATCATAGTTCAATACTGGTACATGACAGTCTTTAGTCACAAAAATGACCCAAAATTTGACTTGGGTTTTCAACACAACATAGAAACCAGCTCCCAAAACTAGACAATAGTGTAAGGGGTCCCCTGACCCTTTCTAGGTACCTATGACCATGGATCAATTACACAATTTTTCTTAGTTTTACATAGTTCACAATAATTTTCACAACAAATTTTACAGGAAACACATATTCCTTCAACACTCAGCATGGATATATTACACCTTCTTTTATATTTTCACGTTGTGTCAAATTATATCAGATTTACACAAACCATCTACAGTGGTGTTTATACTTTGGGAAGTAGTCAAAGGTTAGAAAATAACACTAGACATTTCCCCCTAAACTTCTTCCACACTTAGCATGAGATCTCTGAAAAAACTCATACTTGGCACAACTGAAATGAAACTGCCCAAAAAAATCATTCTTGGCGTGAGATATCCTAAAAAAAAATTTCTTCTACAACATTTTTTGGATCATTTATACACTTTTCACTCATCGTGAATCATGTGCACATGTTCCTTTTTGCATTTTACACACTTTTTACTTGTTTTGATCGGATGTTTCATACGACATTTGACTACTCATTTTCTCTTCTCTTTTGCAGATACGTCCTTATGGGAAGCATTAAGATCACATCATCAAACATCAAACAACATCGACAACAAGTACAACACAACATGTTAAAATTTCACTAGGGTCATCATCATTTTTCACTTCCTCTTCTCTAGCTTCCATTCTTTAGTTTTTGTCACTCCACACTTTCCCTTTTCTCTCTTGGCATGTCTTTTGCCATCAATCTACATGCTTATTAGGTATGCATCTCTTATTTACTTTATGTTATCGAGCATTCAATCAACAACATAAAGTGGGGGAAAATGTAGACACTAAATCACACACTTTAGGTACATTTCTAGGTGTTGAGCACATACCACTTTTCATATGATTCCTAAGCAAGAAAATTACTAATTGATCACTTTATTTAGCATCTTTTCTTTCTTTCTAGTTTTCTTATTTTTCTTACACACCTTCTTTCCAAGTATAAATTTTGACACTTTAGTTTTTCTAATTCTGGACATAATCACCCAAATAATATGCTAGTTTCAGATACCCCTGTCCCCTCTAGGCACCCCGACCTATTTTTATTTTTCTCACATATTTTGGGTCTTTTCTAGCTATTGGGAATATTTATTTCTTATGGGTCAACATTTTAGTGGTTAGTTAAAAAAATTCAAGTCAGGGAGTCATATAAATCAAAGCTATGTGATCATTATGAAGGACTAAGCACTAAGCATTATCTATCACCACCTAATGTTACATCTAAGAGCATTCAAACATCCATCTAGCTCCACACAAGGGACTATTATTTCTAAATACACACAAAGGAGAGGAAGGTCATTTTTCCATGCACCATCTATCTATATTTTCTACCTCTAGTTATTTCTCGCTATTCAAGTGTGTCTAGCATAAGAGCCACCTAGGGCATGATTCTACACACATGCACAAAAATACATGGAGTTTGAAATATAGTGCAAAACCCAAATCATAAGTTCACCTAGTCAGGTGACCTATGAGGATAGTCTGACTTCCCACTTATATATTTTTATTTTTAGGATTTGATGTAGTCTAGGGTTTTACAGGTGTTCTTTCTTCTCTTAGGTTTCAGGTGAACAAGAGTGAAGTACAATGGAATATAGGTGACTTAAGGTGAAAACCAATGAAAATCTTATGACCTTTAAAAATTGATTTTATGAGGTTTTGAGAAATCATAGGTGCTCAGAAGAGGTCTATAGTACCCCATGCACCCTTTACCTTATCCAGGAACCATATTCTAAATAGATCATGTGGTTGCACAATTTTTTGAGCTAGGGTGCGAAACTTGCCTCCTCCTTTTCATTAGTTCTTCATCTTGGCATAGTTCATGATTATTTTTGACTCAACTAAGTATTTTATCCCTTCATTTTCAACTAGGGTTTCATATTTTATAGCTTACTTGTTTGGGTCAAATCTATATTTTATTGAATATATATATCTTTGTTGTTATATAATTAAGATTTTAGAACTTATATCTCTATATATTTGTTAAATTAGAGGAGTAGAATAACATTAACATCGATAAGAGCAACAAAGAAACAATAGAAGGGGTGGTATAATCATAATGAATGATAACTACTGAAGAAGAAGAAAGAGGTAGAATAAGAGGAGAACAATATGGAATATTGACTGAAATGGTAGGAATAAGATTGGAAGAAAATATGGGAGAGGAATTAATAGAAGAAGGAGAATCATCATGAATGATATTGGAAACAAACTCAGAAGTAGAAGGAAGAGGAGTGCAAAATTCACATTCAATAACCTAAAGAGAAGTAACATCCTCACTAACATGGTCATTATCAGAAATGTAATTAGTATCAGTTTCAAGAAAAGTTTCACATGCAGGTATTTCATCAAGAAGATTATCAACATAAGATGTATCTATGTAATCATTAGAACTAATTTACAAAATAGAAGGGTAAGTGCACGAAGATGGTGGACAAAAAAGGGGTCATAAGTGGACGTCATATTGCAAAAGATAAAAAAATCTCAACTTGTAGGGATTATTAGCAATACACAAACTCAAAATTAGAAAAATTTATATAAATATGAATCGTAGTATCTGGAATCTAGTTTCTAAAATACTAATGTTTTTTAAAAACAGAGAAGTTTAGCTATATTAAACACTTAAAATTATATGAATTGGTTTTTTGTTTTTGAAAAAACCTATAAGATTGTAGTCTGTTTGCCCGCGATTTGGATGACCAAATCTTGTTATATTTGGTTTTCCTTGGTGAAAAATTAGATGTAGTTGTCTATCTTGGGATGGATTTTATTTTTTATTTTTTCAAGCAAGATTTTTTTTTATGATTTTTTCCGTGAAAGTGTTCTAAAAAGATTTAGAAAATGGAGCACTTTCGGTTGCCTGCCATAACTATATAAAAAAATATCGAAATCAAATATTTATTTTTTAACGTGTATAGAATTTTTCCATGCTTGGGATGGTATAAGTTTTATCACATTTTGATAAGTGAAACAAAAGTTGCAGTCTTAAACGTAGACATGAACATTCGAAGGAAAAAATGTCTAAAGACCTATTGTTAGTAAAAAAATTATAAAATGATATTTATCTTATTCTATTCACTTTAAAATTAATATTTCTATGAAGCTAAAAATCACCCTTATGTGATGGCACCATTTTTGTGAAATGTTTTCAGTTTTTTTTAGCACAGTTCAAGCCTGTGGAAGAGAAAATTTGAAGTTTTTTTGACCATTTACACTTCATAATGACCTTTTATAGCTTGGTTGGGGCAAAAAAAAATATTTCCCAAGTCCTTAGGGTCGTATTTGATAATACAGATAGAACTACGATCGCAAGTTTTTAAACAAGAACTATGATCGCGCTTTTATAAACCGCGAGCGCGGTTTATAAAGTGCAGATTGTGGTTCATAATCATATTTATAACGCATCCCAATGTTCTAATAACCATGTGATTTTACACTATTTGACTTTACCGTACGAATTAATGTGAAAATTTCTATCATTTTCTACACATTTTTTCTTATCACTGGAATTAAAACATCATGGGAGACAAGAAACGAAGTCAAAAAGGAAGTCATTAAGTAAAAAAACACAAAACGAATTATAGGTAAATAGATTTCAAATTGTTGATTCAAATGCGGAATCTTTGTGAATCAAGAAGAGGTTCATCTTCAACCCCTAGTATTGTAAACAATGAGGAACCAGGTAATGTTTCTACTATCAATGTTGAATTTGAATAAATAATCGTGATGAAGATGTTTTTACTGTCAATGTTGAAGAAGAATTAAATACTCATGATGCAGCAAGCAAATGTTTAAATTGAAGGAGACAATGAAAATGTGAATAAAGAAATTTAGGTTGAAACTGTAGATAGACAAAATTTGACAAAAAACTCCTCCTAAGATTTTCCGTAAGAAACTTAATGATTTTATTGAAATTGATGAAATTTTTTTGAAACCAATGTATGACAAACTTCTGAATAGAAAATCAGAAGAAAAGCCATTGAAATTTGGGATAATCATTTGGAAATTTTAAATGATTCTCAAAGATGTCATTTGTTGGTTAGTTTGATGAAATTAAATAAAATGAGACCTGCATTAAAACACGTAGGATTGACAAACATCTAATATACGGGTTAAACCTCTTACAATTGTTGAAAACCTTCATGATGCATACAACACGTTAGTGTCAAAGAGACGCACTAGGGATAGTAATATTGTGTGTCGTGTACTTGCTACTAGTGTTGTAAGTGAATCAATAAAAAAAAACGTTTGATTATGCAAACAGTCGAATGTTGCAAGTTAATCTAAAAAAAACTCTAATGAAAAGCAATTGAAAGACGTAATATCCTTCAATCACTCAATAACCTGAATTTTGGGCATTTTTGCTAGAGCACCGCGTAAGGAAAAAAATAATTCTGATGCTATAAGAGAAGTTGTTATTCAATTTTGGCATGATAACACTAGAGTTTCACCTAATACAAGAGATGTTGTAAAACAGAGAGAGTTGGTTCTACTAATCGTGAACCACATCCAAGCATTTCTTAGATATGACTCAAACTCAATTTTTTCGTAAGTTTGAACAAGAGCATCTGGAAATTAAAATTAGTCAACGTTTTTTTGAAATGTTTTGAAACCATTCTATGTGAAAATCAACCACGCTCGCACCACTTGTTGTTGTAGGCAACATGTTGAATTTGTGATGCATTATGCTAAATTTTTACGTATTCATTCTAATTTTCATTCTGAAACTATGTTATCAGAATGTGGTGTTCAAGTTCCACCAATATCTTCCAGGGATTTCATTCCTACTATATTTTGTGAAAAAGAGTTGGACATTTTTTTTTTATAGTCAGGATTGTTTAGATGGAAGTTGTAGTACATGTGTGGATTACCTAAATTGGAAAGTTACATCCATGAGAAAATTGAAGTACAATAGGACATAATTTAGTTGAGTTTGATAAATATAAATCAGTTTGCATACCAGTTGAAAGATGGAAAAGAGTCTAAACGGTGTGAGCTAGTTACAGAACAATGCTGTTTTTCAATTTTGAGAAATTTAAGGATGAAATTGTTTATGAGTATGCTAGGCATACACATAGAGCTCGATGGTTGGATGAACAGTTCAAGATATGCAAAGACACATTTCCTATTGGTACTATTGTTTCAGTGGTCGATTTTGTGCAGAGAATTACACATTGCAACCACAAATGGAGGTTCAATCGCAATATTACAACTCAGTACAAGTTGCCATTTTTGTGCATATAGCATTTTATACATTCTCCTGACAGTACAGAGAATGATCAATTTTTTTTAAGAGAGTACCACTTTTATCAGTGATGATCGTACTCATTCTACTGAATTTGTGCAAGGGTGTTTTCAGTTATTTTATGGAAACTTGTCTGATAGGGACATCCACTTCAAACAACATTATATATGGTCAGATAATTACACGTCTCAGTTTAAGAATGCACGAATGTTTTATTGGATGAGCAGAATGCACGTCAAGATGGGTGTGCAACACATTTGGAGTTTCACTGAGGCTGGACATGGAAAAGGAGCATGACGGTGCAGGGGCATGTGTGAAAAGAGCTCTTGCAAGAGAAGAGTTGAAGTACAAAGATGGTGCTAAATGAAAAAAGATGCAAAGAGCATAGTGGAATGGTGTATTGACAACATGGCCCGAGGTTCTCAAGAAAATTCCACAGTTCACAGATATTTTTGGTTGATAGAGGAACAAAAAATTGCTAACTATGAGGATTGTATGACACTCACTGGGTCCAGTGATATGCACTCATTTTGTAGCTCAGACGCTACTTCTTCGTGGGCCACATGGACAAGAAATTTGACATGTTTTTGTGCATCTTGTATCGAATTTGTCACTGCTGAGTGTGATTCACAAGAATGGGTGGATGGATGGATTTGTAGGCCTCTAACTCGCTTCCTAGTTATCAACCTCCACAAGCATTACGACTTTGTTTCTGTAGATGAAGTTGCAACATCCAAGGACTTTGAAAAATTTTGATTTTGGTGCGACAAGGTATTTATGGTTATTTATTTAATTTTTGTATTGAGTTATGTCCATTGAAATTTTAATATGTAATTTAAATTTGAGTTGTTGAAACCTTTTTTTTTGTAGGACATGTGTTTTGCAGTTATTGCGACAGAAGACAATGAAGAAGGAACAAACTATTTCTTATGTCGTTGCATCGAGGAAAGAAAGAAGTTGACTTCTCCTGTTATAGATGGTGAAGATATTGAGTACCCTACAGGGTCAGTGGTAGTTACTGGAACTTGGCTTCGATGGTATCCATTAAAAAACTCCTCTGTTTGGGTGTTTGAAGACTTTGAGACACACAGGAAAATACTCTTATATTCACATCTAGTTCTAGCGAAAATATTCAGCTGTATAGATATCGAGGAAGGCCTAATAACAAGATTCTTTGGAAGGTTCGAGAGTCAGATCATGAAGCAAATCTTGTCTGCTATTCAGAGTAGATCCGATCCTGATGGTTCATTGAATGAATTTACAATGCTCATGTCTCTGGTATATATAATTCAATTTCAATATATATATAAATTTGTTAGTTAGATAGATTTAAGTTCATATATTTTATTTTAAATTTGTGTATTTTGTATATATAGATAGTATATGGTTTTTGATTTGAAACTAAATTTCTTTGACTAACACTTTTATGTTTAGGTTAGTGGTGCCAAAAAGCTTTCCACCTTCACGTGGTTGGCACTGTTAGTAGAGAATTTTAAATTCTCGAAGCTAAGAGAAGCTTTCATTGTTTTTACAAGAAAAGAGAATTTTTAAACAAAATTTTTTATGTACTTGTGGAGGGGGTTTTTTAGAATGTAGCCCCAAAGGAAATTTTGAGCTTTTTGAACCAAAAAAAAACCTCCCCATGTTTACAAGAAATACCATACCTATGTGTGCATGCATAATTAAGTTTGGTGCCACGACCCACCATTTTGCAAAATATACCATTTGACAACAGCCTTACACTGGCTCAAACTACACTATTTCAAGTGTTTTGCAAACAATAGGGCTAGCGAGTGCACTGATTGGGAAGGAAAAAAACTGAGAGAGAGGCTATTGTAGAGGGTCCCTACACCGAGGTGTAGGATCAGATGAGACGTCTCAGGTGCCACGGAGTCTGAGTAGTCACCCGTCGAAGTTGAACGATATTTTGGTCTCAGGGCTCTTAAGGGACTACTACCCCGAACGAAGTAGCCCGGAAGCAACGAACTTTTGTCACGCACCAAAACACCACCTCCTCTAGTGTTCACCTAGCCACCTAGACGTGTCGGGCATAGTCGGTTTGGTGCCATGACCCACCGTTTGCAAAATATAGCGTTTGACAACCTTACACTACTCAAACTGCACTATTTCACGTTTGCAAACAATAGGGCAAGCGAGAGCACGAATGAGAAAAAAAAAACTGAGAGAGGCTATTTGTAGAGGTCCCTACATGCCAAGGTTTTGGATCAGATGAGACATCTCTAGGTGCCATGGAGTTCGAGTAGTCACCCATGTCGAAGTTGAACGATTTTTTGGTCTCAGGGCTCTTAAGGGACTACGCCCGAACGAAGTAGCCCGGAAGCAACAACCTTGTGCACACCAAAAAACCACCTCCTCTCTAGCATTCACCTGGCCACCAGAATTTGTTGTCACAGTCAGTTTTGGTGCCATGACCCACCGTTTGCAAAAATATAGCGTTTGACAACCTTACACTGGCTCAAACTGCACTATTTTCGCCGCGTTTACAAACAATAGGGCAGCGAGAGCACCGAAATGAGAAGGAAAAAAACAAGAGAGGCTATTGTAGAGGGTCCCTACCAAGGTTTTGGATTAAGAGACATCTCTAGGTGCCACGGAGTCTGAGTAGTCACCCTCGAAGTTGAAGTTGAACGATATTTTTGGTCTCAGGGCTCTTAAGGGACTACGCCTGAACGAAAGTAGCTGGAGAAGCAACGACCTTGTCGTGCACACCAAAAAAAAAACCACCTCCTCTAGCATTCACCTACCTAGCCACCTGAAAGTAGATGTTGTGTAGTCGGTGTCAGGGGTTGGTTTAGTGCCACGACCCACCGTTTACAAAATATAGCGTGTTTGACAACCTTACACTGGCTCAAACTGCACTATTTTGCGTTTTGCAAACAATAGGGCAGCGAGAGAGCACCGATTGAGAAGGGAAAAAAAAAAAACTGAGAGAGGATATTGTAGAGGGTCCCTACAGAGGTGTAGGATCAGATGAGACATCTCTAGGTGCCACGGAGTGAGTAGTCACCCGTCGAAGTTGAACGATTTTTGGTCTCAGGGCTCTTAAGGGGACTACGCCCGAACGAGGTAGCCCGGAAGCAATGACCTTGTAACACACCAAAAAAAAATACCTCCTCTAGCATTCACCTAGCCACCCAGACATATTCGGTAGTAGTCGGTTTGGTGCCATGACCCACCGTTTGTAAAATATAGCGTTTGACAACCTTTACACTGGCAAAACTGCACTATTTCACGTGTTTGCAAACAATAGGGCAGAGAGCACCGAATGAGAAGGAAAAAAAACTGAGAGAGAGGATATTGTAGAGGGTCCCTATGCCAAGGTTTAGGATCAGATGAGGACATCTCTAGGTGCCACGGAGTCTGAGTAGTCACCCGTCGAAGTTGAACGATATTTTTGGTCTCAGGGCTCTTAAGGGACTACGCCGAAAACGAAGTAGCCCGGAAGCAACGCAACCTTTTTGTGCACCAAAACACCACCTCCTCTAGCATTCACCTAGCCACCCAGAATGTGTCGACGTAGTTGGTTTGGTGCCACGACCCACGTTTTGCAAAATATAGCATTTGACAACCTTACACTGGCTCAAACTGCACTATTTCACGCGTTTGCAAACAATAGGGCAAGCGAGAGCACCGAATGAGAAGAAAAAAAAAAAAACTGAGAGAGGATATTGTAGAGGGTCCCTACAATGAGGTTTGGATTCAGACGAGGCATCTCTAGGTGCCACGGAGTCCAAGTAGTCACCCGTCGAAGTTGAATGATATTTTTGGTCTCAGGGCTCTTAAGGGACTACGCCCGAACGAAGTAGCCCGGAAGCAACGACCTTGTTCGCGCACCAAAAAACCACCACCTCCTAGTGTTCACCTAGCCACCTAGATGTGTCAACATAGTTCGGTTTGGTGCCATGACCCACCGTTTGCAAAATATAGCGTTTGACAACCTTACACTGGCTCAAACTGCACTATTTTTCACGTTTGCAAACAATAGGGCAGCGAGAGCACCGAAATGAGAAGGAAAAAAAAGAGAGAGGTTATTGTAGAGGGTCCCTACCCTGAGGTGATGGATCAGAGATGAGGCATCTCTAGGTGCCACGGAGTTTGAGTAGTCACCCGTCGAAGTTGAATATTTTTTGGTCTCAGGGCTCTTAAGGGACTACCCGAACGAAGTAGCCCGGAAGCAACGACCTTTTTCACACCAAAAAAACCACCTCCTCTAGCATTCACCTAGCCACCCTCAGACATGTCAGCATAGTTGGTTTGGTGCCACGACCCACCGTTTGCAAAAATATAGCGTTTGACAAACCTTACACTGGCTCAAACTGCACTATTTCGTGTATTTGCAAACAATAGGGCAGCGAGAGCACCGAATGAGAAGGAAAAAAACTAAGAGAGGCTATTGTAGAGGGTCCCTACACTGAGGTGTCAGATTAGACGAGGCATCTCTAGGTGCCACGGAGTCTGAGTAGTCACCCGTCGAAGTTGAATGATATTTTGGTCTCAGGGCTCTTAAGGGACTACGCCTGAAACGAAGTAGCCCGGAAGCAACGACCTTGTCGCACACCAAAAACAACCACCTCCTCTAGTGTTCACCTAGCCACCCAGATGTGTCGGCATAGTTGGTTTGGTGCCACGACCCACCGTTTGCAAAATATAGCGTTTGACAAACCTACACTGGCTCAACTGCACTATTTCGCGCAGTTTGCAAACAATAGGGCAGCGAGAGCACCGAAATGAGAAGGAAAAAAATGAGAGAGAGGCTTTTGTAGAGGGTCCCTATGCTGAGGTGTTAGATCAGATGAGGCATCTCTAGGTGCCACGGAGTCTGAGTAGTCACCCGTCGAAGTTGAACGATATTTTGGTCTCAGGGCTCTTAAGGGACTACGCCCGAATGAAGTAGCCCGGAAGCAACCTTGTCATTGCACGCAACAAAAACACCACCTCCTCTAGCATTCACCTGGCCACCCAGATGTGTCATGGCAGTTGGATTGTTTTTGTTTGGTGCCACGACCCACCGTTTGCAAAATATAGCGTTTGACAACCTTACACTGGCTCAAACTGCACTATTTCACGCGTTTGCAAACAATAGGGCAGCGAGAGCACCGAAATGAGAAGGAAAAATGAGAGAGATTTTGTAGAGGGTCCCTACACTGAGGTGTCAGATTAGACGAGCATCTCTAGGTGCCACGGAGTCTGAGTAGTCACCCGTCGAAGTTGAACGATATTTTGGTCTCAGGGCTCTTAAGGGACTACGCCCGACGAAGTAGCCCGGAAGCAACGACCTTGTGCACACCACCAAAAACCACCTCCTCTAGTGCATCACCACCACCCTAGACATGTTGGCGTAGTCGGTTTTGGTGCCACGACGACCCACCGTTTGTAAAAATATAGCGTTTTGACAACCTTACACTGGCTCAAACTGCAACTGCACTATTTCACGCTGTTTTGCAAACAATAGGGCAAGCGAGAGCACCGAAATGAGAAAAAAAAACTAGAGAGATGCTATTGTAGAGGGTCCCTACGCCGAGGTTGTCAGATGGAGACAGGGGCATCTCTAGGTGCCACGGAGTCTGAGTAGTCACCCGTCGAAGTTGAATGATATTTTGGTCTCAGGGCTCTTAAGGGACTACGCCCTGAATGAAGTAGCCCCGAAGCAACGACCTTGTCGCGCACAAAAAACACCTCCTCCTCTAAATTCACCTGGCCACCTGGATGTGTCGGTTAGTGCATTGGTTTGATGCCACGACCCACCGTTTACAAAAATATAGCGTTTGACAACCTTACACTGGCTCCAACTGCACTATTTTGCGCATTTGCTGTTTGCAAACAAATAGGGAAGCGAGAGCACCGCGAAAATGAGAAGGAAAAAACTGAGAGAGATATTTTGTAGAGGGTCCCTACGCTGAGGTTTCAGATCAAATGAGGCATCTCTAGGTGCCACGGAGTTTGAGTAGTCACCTGTCGAAGTTGAACGATATTTTGGTCTCAGGGCTCTTAAGGGACTACGCCCGAACGAAGTAGCCGGAAGAAGCAACGACCTTGTCGCACACACAAAAAACCACCTCCTCTAACATTCACCTAGCCACCCAGAAATGTGCCGATGTAGTCGGTTGGTGCCACGACCCACCGTTTGCAAAATATAGCGTTTTGACAACCTTACACTGGCTCAAATTGCACTATTTTCGCGCGTTTGCAAACAATAGGGCAGTGAGAGCACCAAAATGAGAAGGAAAAAACTGAGAGAGGATATTGTAGAGGGTCCCTTACTCTGAGGTGTCAGATCAGACGACGAGGCATCTCTAGGTGCCACGGAGTCTGAGTAGTCACCCGTCGAAGTTGAACGATATTTTGGTCTCAGGGATCTTAAGGGACTATGCCCGAACGAAGTAGCCCGGAAGCAACGACCTTGTCGCACACAAAAAAAACCACCTCCTCTAGCATTCACTTGGCCACCTAGATGTTGCCGGCACAGTCGGTTTAGTGCCACGACATCCTGAGGCATGAATTCTCACTCCTCACCTCTGTTCATTTCCTAGGACTCAAAACATTCAATGTCACTTGTTTACCTTCCATCTCTCTTATTCTCTTTGGACTTGCCTCTGTCCTCTTAGACCTACTTCATCACTGTCCTTTTTTTCTCTCTTGAGCTATATGTTGTTGTGGTGATCTCTCTCCATCTCCTCTACTGCCCCCAGCTATGTGCTTACATGCTCATTATTTTTGCATTGTAATAGGATTCTTCATCACAGATCACTACACAAATTAGGAGTATACTTGTAAATCATCAAACAATTAAGGGAACATGTGTGAGGACCTTTTATTCATAAGTGCCATCATTTATTGCATGAGATTAATCATCTCTCTCTACCTCAAATTAAAGCAATGTCTCCCATCTAAAACTTCAACCCCCCCAGTCCATCAAGCAAGATCAAGCATTCATACTGTACAAAGAAGGACATGTGACCATTGGGTGAGCATGATCCTTGAAAAAGGAAACATGATCTATTTCCTGAGATTATCTCTTTTTTTAGATTGTTCTTGGTCATATTTTGAAAAAATCAATAGGAATAGAGTTGAGATCAAGAAAGAGAAATTCCATTGGGAAAATAATCTCCCATTTTGAGAGTGAGATGAATAATTTTGATTCTAATTCCTTGGTG
Source organism: Taxus chinensis (assembly GCA_019776745.2). NCBI lineage: Eukaryota > Viridiplantae > Streptophyta > Pinopsida > Cupressales > Taxaceae > Taxus > Taxus chinensis. The sequence goes on from CM034155.1 coordinate 553,043,031, forward strand.
AGCTCAGGTGTGTTTTTTCATCTGACTCAGAGAACTTGTATGACATTTTGTCCCATACCATCACCTAGAGGTTTGATGCTCTAAAAGAAGCCATTTCTGATTTTGAATCCCATGAGGAGAATGTATCAATTTTTTTGGAAGATCTTGGCACAAGAATGCATGAGCTTGGTACTCCTCTCAGGGAGAATAATTCCACGTGAAGAATCTTCAGGATTCAAATTTTAAGAATTGGTTCAGGAAAATATTTGTGACCCTTTCCTTCAATAGTCAAATACTTTAGAAGCCCTTGTAGAGATCATAGGTTATATCTCTAGAATCCTATGAAGAGTTAAATGAAAAATATTTTAGTCAATGTGAAAATATCAATGCCATTCCTGAGAATTGACTCAACACATTGGAGCATGTGAACATCTTGGAAGATGAGAAAGTTTCATTTTGTAGTTTCCAGATTCAACAAGATGGTCTATGGAAAAGCCTCATCATTCAAGATCTTCGCGGAGGAAGACATGATTTGATTCTTCATTAGAGGAGGATTCTTCATGCGATGGGTGGAACCTAAGAATACTAATAAGGGCTTACTATCAAATTTTTACCCTTTTCAACTTGGGACATCAGAATGCACCACCACATGAAATCTCTCCCTTTCGTCACTTAAGGCTTGTAACATTCTCACTAGGTATTCAATTCCTTAGCACCCCAACTTGATTATGTTTCCCCCTCTCATCATGAATACTTACTTACTTAACCCCCCCTTCTTTTTATTATCACCCCTTTAAGTCCCTTTGTCACTTAAGGCTTGTAACCCTACCCTGTCATGCCATGTAACCCGGGTTAATCCCAAAATGGTCAAGGATGAGTTAGAAGGTGAGTTAGCTAGGTTAATGTTAAGAGGTGAGTATAAACATACACTTAGCCATTTTTTTTAATCCCTTTTTAATATTTCCTTTTCCTTCATTGCTGCTAGTATTTAGTTATGCTACTAATTTTTCAAGAAACCCTATTGCAAAAATACATTTTTGCTCATATCTCCTTCATTTTGCTCCATTTCCCTTGCAATTTTTCCTGTAACTTCTACTCATGAACTCCTTGAAGATGATCTAAATTTTTTCCATTGGTATCCTAATTTTTTATAGCATCCCATTTAAAATTTCAGAGAAAAAACTTGCCTTTTAGATCCTTGCAATTCTAGAGATCGAAAACACTTGAAATTTGAAGCAGGAAACCATATGAAAAAATACGCCACCACATTCCCTTTTATCCTACGTTCCTATGAACACTAATTTCACACATGATGGATTGACTCAACTTGATTTACCTTGATGATATCTTTTACCTCCACTACATTCTCCACATCTCTACCATGATATGTTTCATTATTTGATGCTTATGTCCTATGAGTATTCATTATGATTCTTATTACACATAATCCACGCATTGCGTCACTTATTTGGACATCATGACTCAACTATTTGGTGGCACGATTAGATCCTAATCATATCGACATTTCATTCTCCATGCCCTTTGGCCACGTTTTCATTTGCAATGATTTAGTTTCTTGGGATATTTAAAAAATACACTTGTTAGTATCAACATGGATGTCCACCCAACCTTTTCACCAACGGAAGATATCATAATGGGCAGTACAATCTCCACCGCAAGGGCTCGTTACTTGATCAACCATATACAATTACTTTATCAGGTCTCCTTAGAATTAATATCCAATTTTTGTTTTTAACGATGATATGATGATCTCTTTTGACATTATTACTTGATCACATTTATCATCATACCGTACGGCATCATCATATTCCCCCCTTTGTAGTATTATCAATTCTTGCATTTCTACTTGTTCACTCTACACCTTGCATCTAGTCTTTCACGCATGTTCTTGGACATCTGGAATACTGATATTTTCATTACCCTATGGCGCGCTCTATTTCCATGTTCATACTAATATGTTGAGGATATCAATCTCAAATGAACCTCTCTACTCACAACACCCTCTTTTCTCTATCAATCATATCTTCAAGCACCCACAATTCAAACCATTTCTTGATGACGGCACTCTCATTGTATGGTTCATTCTTGAATGCTAATGGGTATTTATAATAAACACATATCACATCTCCTTCCCATTCCACTGAAGGCACATAGTCCTATACCATTTACTCTTCATCCCTTCCATCTCACACACTCTCATCCTACATATATTGGTTATACATTATTCTTTGTTTACTTATACCACATGAATACATCTTGTTTACTAGTTAGATGCTACCTTGTATGTCATTATCTTTTTTATATACACATGAGCAGTCACCTTTCTTCTAGTTGTGACACATAATTTCCACATATCATTACCTAACATGGATTTTGGCATTGTACCTCTTACCAGTCCCCATCGGCTCCTTGGGCCATCCACTTTCATACACACTATAGTGTTCTTGTTTCATTTTCGTACTATTTTCTATCCTTCTAGCACACTATATATCTGATTATACATGTTTTGATATATGTTCTATATTCTAACATACAACAGTGGCTTCATGTGTACCACTTGTATTACGGAACTCTTCAATACCATGTTTTTCTGATCTCCTTACTTGTCATTGTTTGTTATATATCAATTATTTTCGGGATTTTCACTTTGTTATTTGTGCCCATTATATTTTTGCTGCTTCGGCCTGTTTGTATTTCGAAATTGTGAGTATATCCCATGTATGAACCTGGCTTTTCCCCAGTCTATGGTGTTTGGCACGACTTCCTATCTACTGTGTAGTCTTATGTCTAGCTTACATTTTATCTTCTACAATTCACAGTTGCTCATAACCTTGTTTTTCACTCACTTTTCCTAACATTTCCCTTTATTCTACTAAGAACAGTCCCCTCCCCCTACAAAGACATTAGCATAAGTTAGTAGTCAATCCTTTTTGTGTCCATTCTCCTTGCGATGTCCCATGCACCCCAAATGAGGCAGGCACTCATCAGGTGAATTGAGTCACCCCATACAGCAAGTTCACAGTCATAGTTCAATACTGTACAGACATGTTGTCACAAAAGACCCAAAATTTGACTTTGGGTCCTTCAACACAACATATAACCAACCAGCTTCCCAAAACTAGACAATAGTTGTAATGGGTCCCTGACCCTTTCTAGTACCTAGGACCATGGATCACGTCCCACACACAATTTTGCTTATTTTTACATAGTTCACAATACTTTTCACCACAAATTTTACAGAAAACATATTCCTTCAACACCCATGGAATATATTACAACTTCTTTTATATTTTCACGTTTTGGTCAATTATATCAGATTTACACAAACCATCCGACATGGTGGTTTATAATTTGGGAATTAGTCAAAGGTTTAGCAAATAACACTAGACATTTCCCCCTCAACTTCTTCCACACTTAGCATGATATCCTCTGAAAAATCATCCTTGGCACCACTGAAATGAAACTGCTACTGCCCAAAAAAAAATCATTCTGGGCGTGAGATTCCTAAAAAAAATGCGTCTACAACATTTTTTTGGATCAGTTATACACTTTTCACTTCATCGTGAATCAATGTGCACTGTTCCTTTTTGCCTTTTACACACTTTTTACTGTTGTTGATCGATTTTTTCATACGACATTGACTACTCTTTTCTCTCTCTTTGTGCTATACGTCCCTTAGAGACGCATTACGATCCATCATCAAACTCAAACAACATCGACAACCATACAACACAAACTGTTAAAATTTCACTAGGGTCATCATCATTTTGTCACTTCCTCTTCTCTAGCTTCCTTCTTTAGTGTTGGTCACTCCAACACTTTCCCTTTTCTCTCTTGGCATGTCTTTTGCCATCAATCTACATGCTTATTAGGTATGCATCTCTTATTTACTTATGTTATCGAGCATCAATCAACAACATAAAGTGGGGGAAAAGGTAGACACTAAATCACACACTTTAGGTACCTATTTCTAGGTGTTGAGCACATACCCACTTTTCATATGATTCCTAAGCAAGAAAATTACTAATTGATCACTTTATTTAGCATCTTTTCTTTCTTTCTAGTTTTCTTATTTTTCTTACACACCTTCTTTCCAAGTATAAATTTTGACACTTTAGTTTTTCTAATTCTGGACATAATCACCCATAATAATATGCTAGTTTCAGATACCCCTGTCCCCTCTAGGCACCCCGACCTATTTTTATTTTCTCACATATTTTGGGTCTTTTCTAGCTATTGGGAATATTTATTTTCTTATGGGTCAACATTTTAGTGGTTAGTTAAAAAATTCAAGTCAGGGAGTCATATAAATCAAAGCTATGTGATCATTATGAAGGACTAAGCACTAAGCATTATCTATCACCACCTAATGTTACATCTAAGAGCATTCAAAACATCCATCTAGCTCCACACAAGGGACTATTATTTCTAATACACACAAAGGAGAGGAAGGTCATTTTTCCATGCACCATCTATCTATATTTTCTACCTCTAGTTATTTCTCGCTATTCAAGTGTTGTCTAGCATAAGAGCCACCTAGGGCATGATTCTACACACATGCACAAAATACATGGAGTTTGAAATATAGTGCAAAACCCAAATCATAAGTTCACCTAGTCAGGTGACCTATGAGGATAGTCTGACTTCCCACTTATATATTTTATTTTTAGGATTTGATGTAGTCTAGGTTTTACAGGTGTTCTTTCTTCTCTTAGGTTTCAGGTGAACAAGAGTGAAGTACAATGGAATATAGGTGACTTAAGGTGAAACCAATGAAAATCTTATGACCTTTAAAAATTGATTTATGAGGTTTTGAGAAATCATAGGTGCTCAGAAGAGGTCTATAGTACCCCATGCACCCTTTACCTTATCCAGGAACCATATTCTAAATAGATCATGTGGTTGCACAATTTTTTGAGCTAGGGTGCGAAACTTGCCTCCTCCTTTTCATTAGTTCTTCATCTTGGCATAGTTCATGATTATTTTTGACTCAACTAAGTATTTATCCCTTCATTTTCAACTAGGGTTTCATATTTTATAGCTTACTTGTTTGGGTCAAATCTATATTTTATTGAATATATATATCTTTGTTGTTATATAATTAAGATTTTAGAACTTATATCTCTATATATTTGTTAAATTAGAGGAGTAGAATAACATTAAACATCGATAAGAGCAACAAAAGAAACAATAGAAGGGGTGGTATAATCATAATGAATGATAACTACTGAAGAAGAAGAAAGAGGTAGAATAAGAGGAGAACAATATGGAATATTGACTGAAATGGTAGGAATAAGATTGGAAGAAAATATGGGAGAGGAATTAATAGAAGAAGGAGAATCATCATGAATGATATTGGAAACAAACTCAGAAGTAGAAGGAAGAGGAGTGCAAAATTCACATTCAATAACCTAAAGAGAAGTAACATCCTCACTAACATGGTCATTATCAGAAATGTAATTAGTATCAGTTTCAAGAAAAGTTTCACATGCAGGTATTTCATCAAGAAGATTATCAACATAAGATGTATCTATGTAATCATTAGAACTAATTTACAAAATAGAAGGGTAAGTGGCACGAAGATGGTGGACAAAAAAGGGGTCATAAGTGGACGTCATATTGCAAAAGATAAAAAAATCTCAACTTGTAGGGATTATTAGCAATACACAAACTCAAAATTAGAAAATTTATATAAATATGAATCGTAGTATCTGGAATCTAGTTTCTAAAATACTAATGTTTTTTAAAAACAGAGAAGTTTAGCTATATTAAACACTTAAAATTATATGAATTGGTTTTTGTTTTTGAAAAAACCTATAAGATTGTAGTCTGTTTGCCCGCGATTTGGATGACCAAATCTTGTTATATTTGTTTTCCTTTGGTGAAAAATTAGATGTAGTTGTCTATCTTGGGATGGATTTTATTTTTTATTTTTTCAAGCAATATTTTTTTTTATGATTTTTTCCGTGAAAGTGTTCTAAAAAGATTTAGAAAATGGAGCACTTTCCGTTTGCCTGCCATAACTATATAAAAAAATATCGAAATCAAATATTTTATTTTTTAACGTGTATAGAATTTTTCCATGCTTGGGATGGTATAAGTTTTATCACATTTTGATAAGTGAAACAAAAGTTGCAGTCTTAAACGTAGACATGAACATTCGAAGGAAAAAATGTCTTAAAGACCTATTGTTAGTAAAAAATTATAAAATGATATTTATCTTATTCTATTCACTTTAAAATTAATATTTCTATGAAGCTAAAAATCACCCTTATGTGATGGCACCATTTTTGTGAAATGTTTTCAGTTTTTTAGCACAGTTCAAGCCTGTGGAAGAGAAAATTTGAAGTTTTTTGACCATTTACACTTCATAATGACCTTTTATAGCTTTGGTTGGGGCAAAAAAAATATTTCCCAAGTCTTAGGGTCGTATTTGATAATACAGATAGAACTACGATCGCAAGTTTTTAAACAAGAACTATGATCGCGCTTTATAAACCGCGAGCGCGGTTTATAAAGTGCGATTGTGGTTCATAAATCATATTTATACGCATCCCAATGTTCTAATAACCATGTGATTTTAACTATTTGACTTTACCGTACGAATTAATGTGAAATTCTATCATTTTCTACACATTTTTCTTATCACTGGAATTAAAACATCATGGGAGACAAGAAACGAAGTCAAAAAAGGAAGTCATTAAGTAAAAAAACACAAAACGAATTATAGGTAAATAGATTTCAAATTGTTGATCAAATGCGGAATCTTTGTGAATCAAGAAGAGGTTCATCTTCAACCCCTAGTATTGTAAACAATGAGGAACCAGGTAATGTTTCTACTATCAATGTTGAATTTGAATTAAATAATCGTGATGAAGATGTTTTTACTGTCAATGTTGAAGAAGAATTAAATACTCATGATGCAGCAAATGTTTAAATTGAAGGAGACAATGAAAATGTGAATAAAGAAATTTAGGTTGAAACTGTAGATAGACAAAATTTGACAAAAACTCCTCCTAAGATTTTCCGTAAGAAACTTAATTATTTTATTGAAATTGATGAAATTTTTTTGAAACCAATGTATGACAAACTTTCTGAATAGAAAATCAGAAGAAAAGCCATTGAAATTTGGGATAATCATTTGGAAATTTTAAATGATTCTCAAAGATGTCATTTGTTGGTTAGTTTGATGAAATTAAATAAAATGAGACCTGCATTAAACACCTTAGGATTGACAACATCTAATATACGTGGTTAAACCTCTACAATTGTTGAAAACCTTCATGATGCATACCACACTGTTAGTGTCAAGATACCACTAGGGATAGTAATATTGTGCGTTGTGTACTTGTTACTAGTGTTGTAAATGAATCAATAAAAAATAATGTTTGATTATGCAAACAAGTCAAATGTTGCGAGTTAATCGAAAAAATCTAATGAAAATAATTGAAAGACATAATATCCTTCAATCACTCAATAACACCGATTTTTGGGCATTTCCTGCTAGAGCACCGCATAAGGACAAATATAATACTAATGTTATAAGAGAAGTTGTTATTTAATTTTGGCATAATAACACTAGAGTTTCACCTAATACAAGAGATGTTGTAAAATGGAGATTTAGTTCTATTAATTGCGAACCACATCCAAAGCATTTCTTCGATATGACTCAAACTAAATTTTTTCTTAAGTTTGAACAAGAGCATCTAAAAATTAAAATTAGTCAACATTTTTTTGAAATGTTAAAACCATTTAATGTGAAAATCAACCACGCTCGCACCACTTGTTGTTGTAGGCAACATGTTGAATTTGCTATGCATTATGCTAAATTTTTATATATTCGTTCTATTTTACATTCTGAAACTATGTTATCAGAATGTGGTGTTCAAGTTCCACCAATATCTTCCATGGATTTCATTCCTAGGATATTTTGTGAAAAAGAAGTTGGACAAAAAATTTATAGTCAGGATTGTTTAGATGAAAGTTGTGGTACATGTGGCAGATTACCTAAATTATAAATTTGCATCCATGAGCAAATTGAAGGTGTAATAGGAAATAATTTAGTTGAGTTTGATAAATATAAATCGGTTGCATACTAGTTGAAAGATGGAAAAGAGTTTAAATGGTGTGAGCTAGTTACAGAACATATGCATGTTTTTCAATTTATGAGAAAATTCAAGGATAAAATTGTTTATGAGTATGCTAGGCATACACATAGAGCTCGATGGTTGGATGAACAGTTCAAGATATGCAAAAACACATTTCCTATTGGTACTATTGTTTCTGTGGTTGATTTTGAAGAGAATTACACATTGCAACAACAAATGGAGGTTCAATCACAATATTACAATACAATACAAGTTGCCATTTTTGTGCATATAACATTTATACATTCTCATAATAGTACAGAGAATGATCGAAATTCTTTAAGAGAGTACCACTTTTATATCAGTGATGATCGTACTCATTCTACTGAATTTTTGCAAGGGTGTTTCTAGTTATTTTAAGGAAACTTGTCTTATAGGGATATCCATGTCAAACAACATTCTATATGGTCAGATAATTGTACATCTCAGTTTAAGAATGCATGAATGTTTTATTGGATGATCAGGATGCACGTCAAGATCAGTGTGAAACATATTTGTAATTTCACTGAGGCTGGACATGGAAAAGGAGAGCATGACGGTGTAGGGGCATATGTGAAAAGAGATCTTGCAAGAGAAGAGTTTAAGTACAAAGATGGTGCTAAATTGAAAGATGCAAAGAGCATAATGGAATGGTGTATTGACAACATGGCCCGAGGTTCTCAAGAAATTTTCACGGTTCACAGATATTTTAGGTTGATAGAGGAACAAAAATTTGCTAACTACGAGGATTGTATGACACTCACCGGGTCCAATGATATGCACTCATTTTGTAGCTTAGATGCTACTACGTGGGCCACATGGACAAAAAATTTGACATGTTTTTATGCATCTTGTATCGAATTTGTCACTGTTGAGTGTGATTCACAAGAATGGGTGGATGGATGGATTTTTAGGCCTATAACTCCACTTCCTAGTTATCAACCTCCACAAGTATTACAACTTGTTTCTGCAGATGAAGTTGCAACATCTAAGGACTTTGACAAAATTTTGATTTTGGTGCGTGTTGTCCACTCAAAATTCCCTGCTCTGATGAAAGTAAAAAAATTTCAAAATTTTGAGTTTAAGTGTTTTCTCTAATGTACCAAGTCGTGAAATTGAGAAAAATCTATGTTTTGGGTCATTTTGTATGTATTTCGGGCCTGTTGGACATTTTTGTCCCACCTGTCCCAAGTTCCAAAGTGCGTTCTGTTCCCCGATCGGCCGATTTCCCCGAAATTGTCCCGATTTCGGGCCCGTCGGAACTTTTCGTCCCAAGTGTCCCAAACTTTTCGTGCGAGTTGTTCAATGTTTGGCCGAAGCACCCAATCCACGTACTTCGCTCTTTCATGTCCCAACTATCCCAATTTCAAAAGTGCGCTATGTTCCCCGATCGGCCGAAATCCCCGAAGTTGTTCCATTTTCGGGCCCGTCGGAACTTTTCGTCCCAAATGTCCCAAGTCAAAAAGTGCGAGTTGTTTCATTTTCGGCTGAAGCACCCGAACCGCATACTTCACGTGTTTTTTGTCCCAAATGTCCCAAAATGCATTTGTGCGTCTTCTCCTTATTTCGCCCGAATCGGCCGAGCCGCGTGTTTCGCGCATTCGCGTCTCACATGTCCCATGCGAACCAAACGCCATTCATACTTATTTTTTCCCGCTCTACTCGAATATGCTGTTTTTTCAAACTGATAGATATGAATGTAATGCGCATTGATCACCCTTCCCTCTCCTCAACGGCTATATAACGAGCAAGCCACCTTTGCAATTCTTACATTGTTTCCATGCTACCCTTGCTCGAACCCTTGCAACCTAATTCCTTGCGCATGTATCCCTTTTCTCTGTAATTCCTCCCCGAATTTAGGTTGCAACTCTGTTGCTATCAATATGAAGATCAAGTTTCAGGAATAGGAACAAATTTCGCCACTCGAGTCTGCCATTGAAGAAGCCAAACAAAGATTATCATACTCATGTCAAGTTTGATAAAGAGCTGGAGAAATGTCTTGGATTTTGGACACAGTCTGCGGCCAACACGTCAGTCCCTCGTGGCAGAGACATAGCTGAGGCGTTAGAGAAATTCAGGCAGTAGATTCTGAAGTCAGTGGGTCCCTCCAAGTGACTGGCCACCTGTCTTCTTCTCCTCATTATTTTCTCTTCCCCCATTTCTTTTGTCGTTTTCTTTGTAACGGGTTGAGGTACTACGATAGGCGGTCTTTAAATGTTCTTGGTTAAAGAAACGGTTACGAAGAGTAACTGACTTGTAAGCTATATAATGGCCTTTCCACGCCATTTTGAAAGAGGAAGAACTTGGCATATTTTCTGAAAAGTGTAAATAGATTATAAAGAAATCAATACAGAAGGACTTTTCCATTCTTTGTCTATCTGATCTCTGTTATTCCTAAGTTTTCGTTTATTTTCTTTGTGAAGATCATTTGTCTCAAATTCATTAGTCTTACCGATTGCATACTCTTCAACTTTGCAAGCACGGTGATCTTGTATAACCAAGAAGGAACTTTGTTTCCTTGATTAATGAATCTGTGTTATGCTTAGAAACTTTGTGTTCTAAGCAGATGTTATTTACAGAACTTTGTGTCTTTAAATTCCATCTTATTTATTCGATACGAATGATCTTGTTTCAATTCACTGTGACTTTCACATACATAAAGAATTACTCTGATATCTATAATTCTGCATGTTGCCTTTTTGCTCTTTCCCGTACTCTCATTTCCTCAGTCCTTTTGTAATTGATGATCTTCATAGAAAACACTTTCGTGATATCCAAGTTTAACCAACAAATCATGTCTTGTACATTTGTAAATAAGTTCGTTTCTGAATAAGGGAACCTCTCCCATTAAAGAGGAGGGACTTCTTGTCCCCTGACTATTGCTCTTCGTAAAGTCCTATCTGACGACCAATAGTGCGACAAGGTATTTATGGTTATTTATAATATTTGTATTGAGTTATGTCCATAGAAATTTTAATATGTACAATTTAAATTTGAGTTGAAACCTTTTTTTATAGGACATGTGTTTGCAGTTATTGCAACAAAAGACAATGAAGAAGGAATAGACTATTTCTTATGTCGTTGCATTGAGGAATGAAATAAGTTGTCTTCTTCAGTTATAGATGGCGAAGATATTGAGTAACCTATAGGGTCAATTGTAGTTATTGGAACTTGGCTTCGACGGTATCCATTAAAAAACTTCTATGTTTGGGTGTTTGAAGACTTTGAGACACACAGAAAAATACTCTTATATTTTCATCTAGTTCTAGTGACAAATATTCAGCTATATAGATATCGAGGAAGGCCTAATAACATGATTATTTAGAAGGTTTGAGAGTCAGATCATGAAGCAATCCTATCCACTATTCAGAGTAGATCCGATCCTGATGGTTCATTGGAATGAATTTACAATGCTCATGTCTGGTATATATAATTTCTTTGGTATATATAAATTTGTTTGTTAGATAAATTTAAGTTCACATATTTTATTAAATTTATGTATTTTGTATATATCTAGTATGGTTTTGACTTGAAACTTAAATTTCTTTGACAAACACTTTTATATGAAGGTTAGTGGTGCCAGAAAAGCTTCCACCTTCATGTGGTTGGTACTGTTAGTAGAGAATTACAAATTCTCAAATCCAAGAGAAGCTTTCATTGTTTTACAAGAAAAGAGAAGCAATTGACAATGACTTATGTACCTATGGAGGGGGTTCTTGGCTCTAGAGAAGGTAGCCTTGAAGGACCTAGAGCTTAGAGAACCAAAAATATGCCTCCCCAAGTGTCTACAAGACCATCCCTATGCATGTGCATAGTCGTTTCAGTGCCACGACCCACCGTTTGCAAAATATACCGTTTGATAGCCTTACATTGTCTCAAACTACACTATTAGGTGCGTTTACAAACAATAGGGTAGTGAGATCACCAATTGGAGAAAGAAAAAACTGAGACAAAATATTGTAGAGGTTCCTTACACCGAGGTGTAGTATCAGACGAGATGTCTCTAGGTGCCACGGAGTTTGCGTAGCCACCCGTCAAAGTTGAATAATTTTTTAGTCTCAGGGATCTTAAGGGACTACACCTAAACAAGGTAGTCCGAAAGCAATGATGTTGTCATGCACCAAAAAATTTCCTCCTCTAGTGTTCACCGGCCACCTAGATGTTTCAGCGTAGTCAATTCGGTGCCCCAACCCACCGTTTGCAAAATATACCGTTTGACAACCTTACACCGACTCAAACAACACTATTCAGCATGTTTGCAAACAATAGGGCAGTGACAGCACCAATTGGTGAAGGAAAAAAATGAGACATCCTATTATAGAGGGTCCCTAGGCCAAGGTGTATGATCAGATGAGACATCTCTAGGTGTCATGGAGTCTTCATAGCCACTCGTCAAAGTTGAATGATTTTTTGGTCTCAGGGCTCTTAAGGGACTACGCCTAAATGAGGTAGCCTGGAAGCAACGACATTGTCAACCAAAAAGACACCTAATCTAGCGTTCATCTAGCCACAACAACGTGTCTGCGTAGTCATTTTGGTTCCATGACCCACCATTTACAAAATATACCATTTGAGAGCCTTACACTATCTCAAACTACACTATTCGACACGTTTGCAAACAATAGGGCAGCGAGAGCTCTTATTGGAGAAGGAAAAAACTAAGACACGCTATTGTAGATGATCCCTAAGCCAAGGTTTTAGATCAAACGAGACATCCTCAGGTACCATAGAGTGTGCATAGCCACCTGTCGAAGTTGAATAATTTTGTTGTCTCGGGGCTCTTAAGGGACTACACCCAAACGAGGTAGCCTGGAAGCAACGACGTTGTTGTGAACTAAAAAAATGCCTCTTATTGCATTCACCTGGCCACCTAGATGTTTCCACGTAGTTTTTTTGTTGCCATGACCCATCATTTGTAAAATATACCATTTGACAGCCTTACACCGACTCAAACTACACTATTCGGCACATTTGCAAACAATAGGGCAGCGAGATCACCGATTGGAGAAGGAAAAAAATGAGACACACTATTGTATAAGGTCCCTATGCCAACGTGTAAGATCAAACAAGACGTCCTGAGTAGCCACCCGTCGAAGTTGAACGATTTTTTGGTCTCAGGAATCTTAAGCGACTACGCCCGAATGAGGTAGCTAGGAAGCAACGAAGTTGTCACGCACCAAAATGATGCCTCCTCTAACATTCAATTGGCCCTCTCGACATGTTAAAACAGTCAGATTGGTGCCATGACCCACCATTTGCAAAATATAGGTTTTGATAGCCTTACACTGTTTCAAACTACACTATTCGGCGCGTTTTCAAACAATAGGGCAGCGAGAGCACCGATTGGAGAAGGAAAAAACTAATACAAGATATTGTATAGGGTCTCTATGCTGAGGTGTAGGATTAGAAAAGACATCTCTAGGTTTCACGAAGTCTGTGTAGCCACCCGTCGAAGTTGAATGACTTTTTTGTCTCAGGGCTCTTAAGGGACTATGCCTAAACGAGGTAGCCCAGAAGCAACGACGTTATTGTGCACTGAAATGATGCCTCCTCTAGTGTTCAATTAGCCACCCAGATGTGTCTGCATAGTCGGTTTAGTGCCACGGCCCACCATTTGTAAAATATACCTTTTGACAACCTTATACCGGCTCAAACTACACTATTAAACGCGTTTGCAAACAATAGGGAAGCAAGAGCACCGATTGGAGAAGGGAAAAAATGAGATAGGCTATTATAGAGGGTCCCTACTCTAAGGTATAAGATTTGACAAGACGTCTCTAGGTGCCACGGAGTCTACGTAGCCACCCGTCAAAGTTGAACGCTTTTTTGGTATCTGGGCTCTTAAGGGACTATGCCCAAACAAGGTAGCCCAGAAGCAACAACGTTGTCACGTACCAAAAAAATGCCATCTCTAGTGTTCACCAAGCCACCCAGACATGTCCGTATAGTTGGTTGGGTGCCATGACCCACCGTTTGCAAAATATAACATTTGATAGCCTTACACTATTTCAAACTACACTATTCGACACATTTGCAAACAATAGGGCAGCGAGAGCACGAATTAGAGAAGGAAAAAACTGAGACATAATATTGTAGATGGTCCCTACACCAAGGTGTAGGATTATACATGACATATCTAGGTGTTACGGAGTTTGCGTAGCCATTGTCGAAGTTGAACGATTTTTTTGTCTCAGGACTCTTAAGGGACTATGGCTGAACAAGGTAGCCTAGAAGCAACGACGTTATCATGCACCAAAATGATTCTTCCCCTAGCATTCACCTGGTCACCCAGACATGTCCACACATTTGGTTCAGTGCCACGACCCACCGTTTGCAAAATATACTATTTGATGGCCTTACATTGTCTTAAACAACACTATTTGACGAATTCACAAACGATAAGGCAAAGAGATAGGCTATTGTAGAGGGTCCCTACACCAAGGTTTAAGATCAATCAAGATTCCCTTTGGTGCCACGGAGTGCGAGTATCCACCAGTCAAAGTTGAATTTTTTTTTTGTCTCAAGGCTCTTAAGGGACTATGCCTGAACGAGGTAGCCCGGAAGCAATGACGTTGTCGTAGACCAAAATGACACCTCCTCTAGTGTTCACCTAGCCACATGAATGTGTCTGCAAATTTGGTTTGGTGCCATGACCCACCGTTTCCAAAATATTTGATTTCACAGCCTTACATCAGCTCAAACTATACTATTCGGCGCATTTGCAAACAATAGGGCAGCGAGAGCACCGAGTGGATAAGGAAAAAACTGAGACATTCTATTATAGAGGGTCCCTATGCCAAGGTGTAGGATTCAACGAGACGTCTCTAGGTGCCACGGTGTCTGCGTAGCCATCTGTCAAAGTTGAACGATTTTTTGGTCTCAAAGCTCTTAAGGGACTACGCTCGAATGAGGTAGCCCAGAAGAAATGACGATGTCACGCACCAAAACGATGCATCCTATAGCATTCACCTAGCCACCTGGATGTGTCCATGTATTCGGTTTGGTGCCACGATCCACCGTTTGCAAAATATACCATTTGACAGCCTTACACTATCTCAAACTACACTATTCTGCCCATTCGCAAACAATAGGGCAGCGAGAGCACCGATTCGAGAAGGAAAAAATTGAGAAAAAATATTGTAGAGGGTCCCTACGCCAAGGTGTAAGATCAAATGAGATGTCTCTAGGTGCCACGGAGTTTACATAGCCACCCGTCGAAGTTGAACGATTTTTTGGTGTCAGGGTACTTAAGGGACTATGCCCAAACAAGGTAGCCCAGAAGCAAAGACGTTGTCACACACCAAAAAAACACCTCATCTAGCATTCACCTAGCTACCTAGATGTGTCAGTGGTAGTTGGTTCATTGCCATGACCCACCATTTGCAAAATATACCATTTGACAGCCTTACACTGTCTCAAACTACACTATTCGGTGCGTTTGCAAACAATAGGGCAGCGAGAGCACCGATTGGAGAAGAAAAAAAATGAGACAAGATATTGGATAGGGTCCCTACGCCAAGGTGTAGGATTAGATGAGACATCTCTAGGTGCCACAGAGTCTGCATAGCTACCCGTCAAAGTTGAACAATTTTTTGGTCTCAAGGCTCATAAGGGACTACGCTCGAACGAGGTATCCTGAAAGCAACGAGTTTTTCGCGCACCAAAATGACGCATCCTCTAGCATTCACCTAGCCACCTAGATGTGTTGGCACATTCTTTTAGGTGCCACAACCCACCATTTGTAAAATATATCATTTGACAGCCTTACATTGTCTCAAACTACAATATTCGGTGCATTCGCAAATAATAGGGTAGCGAGAGCACCGATTGGAGAAGGGAAAAACTAACATAGGATATTGTAGATGGTCCCTACACTGAGGTGTAGGATCAAATGAGATGTCCTTAGGTGCCACGGAGTGCACATAGCCACCCGTCGAAGATGAATGATTTTTTAGTCTCAGGGCTCTTAAGGGACTACACCCGAATGAGGTAGCCTAGAAGCAACGACATTTTCACACATGGAAACAAGGCCTCCTCTAGTATTCACTTGGCCACCTAGACATTTCTGCACAGTTGGTTTGGTGCCATGACCCACCGTTTATAAATATATTGTTGCAGCCTAACCGTCTACAACGACATTTTCATAACAATAGGGCGTGAGAGAACTGATCAACGCAAAATATACCATTTGACAGCCTTACACTATCTCAAACATACACTATTCTGCTGCCCATAATCGCAATCATAGGTTCAGCGGAGCACCGATTCGAGAAGGAAAAAAATTGAGAAAAAATATTGTAGAGGGTCCCTACGCCAAGGTGTAAGAATCAAAGAGATGTCTCTAGGTGCCACGGAGTTTAACATAGCCACCCGTCGAAGTTGAACGATTTTTTGGTGTCATGGTACTTAAGGGACTATGCCCAACAAGTAGCCCAAAGCAAAGACGTTGTCACACACCAAAAAAACACCTCATCTAGGCATCACCCTACTACTAATGTTCAGTTGGTAGTTGGGTCAATTGCCATGACCCACCATTTGCAAAATATACCATTTGACAGCCTTACACTGTCTCAAACTACACTATTCGTGCTTTTTGCAAACAATAGGGCAGTGAGAGAACTGATTGGAGAAGGAAAAAATAGAGACAAGCTATTGTAGAGGGTCCCTAAACTGAGGTGTAGGATCTAATGATATGTCTCTAGGTGCCACAGAGTCTACGTAGCCACCTGTTGAAGTTGAACTTTTTTTTTGTCTACGACCGAAAAAGGTAGCCCGGAAGCAACGAAGTTGTCACGCACCAAAACAATGCCTCCTCTAGCATTCACCTGGCCACCCGAACATGTCGACATAGTTGGTTCGGTGCCATGACCCACCATTTTAAACTTTTTCAACAATTAAATTTTTTTCAAGGAATTGTTTAATCAGAAATTTAAAGAGAAGAAGAAGATGGTTACTCAATTATTGGTTATTGTGAATACTCACCTAACTAGATAGATGATATGAATAGTTACTCTTGTTTAGTTTTCACCCACTCATAAAAAAAAAAAAATAAGACTCTTCTTCTACTTCCTAAGCAAAACACTTTAATCCTCGTCTAGTTTATCAAAGGAAGTAGTAAAAATACATGTTCCAAGAATCCTACCAACACTAAAGAATCACTTCCTACTCCTAGAACCACTCATTCCTAGAACTTTCTTTCCTTAATATCCTTAGGATTCTAGGAAATAAGAACCTTTCTATTTTTCCTTTTTGGTCAATGGACATATAAATTGAATAATTGCATTATTGACTCCGGCGCCTCTGAAAATGTCATGCTTATTAAATTTACTAAGTCTATTGGTATTACTCTCAGCCTTGTTATTGGCCATTGTTACTACATGAAAACAAAATAATTACCTCTTTTTGGCCAGGTGAAAGATTCTCAAGCCAAAATTTACAGACTTCCCTGAAAATAAAATCAAGATGGAAATACTTGTGGAAGACATGCTAGCTACGTATGGTATATTGTTAAGCCAAAGTTTCTATCACGATATTGGTGGGGATATAAAGATGGATTTTTCATACACCACCATACTAATCAATGGGAAAATGAATAATATCCTTCTGATAAATAAAATTAAAAACATAGTTCAAAAACCAAATGAGCTAAGGGAAGACATCTTATTTCAAGATTCAAGGTATGAAATATTTTTTCATGACTTAAGAGGAAAATGATAAGTTGGCCATGTTGATGGAGGGATACACATGCTTCCCTTAATTTCTTAACAATTGTACCATGTAATGTTGCACCATAGCAACGTTATATTCATATATGTTGCACCACAATTTTTTAATTTTAAATCAAACATACATATAGAATTAATATACATACATAGAAGGATATCATGTGCAATGAATTCGAATCAAACATAGAATTAATATCATTATGAAAACCAACACATGAATATATAATGTATCAAACTAAGTGTGTTGAACGCACGTCTTTGAAAATATAAGTTTATAACATGTGTACATCTCGAACCAAGTGTGTCATACATGTAGGACCACATGCGGTCGCATAAGGCTATATATATAATGTCCTATGAAGAATCATGAACTAGGACCAGCTGGCCCATATATATATATATATATATATATATATATATACAAACACACACATCCAAGTCCTATGTCTAATCATGAAACATCTTCCCTCTCTTTGCCCTGCTAGAAGTAGCATGTCCATGACCTGTGGATGTAGTGGAGGGAGATGCCACTACAGATTTCATCCATGTGACCCTAGGCATCTCTAAGCAGGCCTGCAACCTAACCCGCACATTCATAAACAACAAGTTTTTAACACCCATATTTTTAAAATACAATCAAAATTTAGAAACTTAGAATTTATTTAAAATGCATGTGAAATCTTAACACAATGTCATTATCCCTATCAATTTGTCGTATATGCATGATAGGGACACCGGTAGACTCATGAGAGGTAAACTACATACAAATAATTAAATTTCAAATTAAATATTTCATGTGTACAAAATTTGATATTGTAGATTTAAGTAATAAGAAATAATTCCTAAATAAATTTAACACATTTGAAAAATTGTACCTCAGTTAGTGGATATGTACATGCTATGGCAGTATCTACAGCAGCCTCCACAGTCTGCATATATAGAGGAGTCTCTCTGATAGTCATAAGCTATACAAAAAACATGTACAAATCAATATTAATCTACACGACTGCCACATAACAGAGCCAAAGCATAATCCATGTGAACTTCCACAATTATAAACAAAGTGTAAAGAGAAACTAACCTGCATAAAATTCATGTGTGGTTTGCCAATAGCCTCATTTCCTAGAGTAGATGATGACATGTCAAGCTCCTACACGTATACAAGACAAACATATATTAATATGTACATGTACAGGTAAAACATTATAATAATAAAAGTGCACAATCAAATAAAATTTGAAATTTAAGTACAACTTGAAACTTACATTTGTAACATGCCTAGTTGTAGTAGCTAGCATGTCGACGCCGGATGTTTCCTTCACCGGCTCTTACTATTTAAAATAAAATAAAAAATTAGTTTTTACATGTATGTACATAACGTACAATGAAATACATATATATTAACATCTCAAACATGAATTAAACTATTGTATATATATATATATATATATATATATATATATATATAATATTTATTTGACATTTACCTATGAAAGACCAAGATCCTTTGCACCAGTTCCAAAAACATCTGCCATCATCTCATCTAGAGAAAAGAAATCATGTGATCCAACAAATGATGTCTCTCCCGCAGTGCATATGTCACCACATGATCCACAGTGGTGTGGTGCACTAGAACTGACGCCTCCACCAACATCACCAATTGTAATATGCTCACTATGCTAGGTCAGAGTGTCATTGAGCTCCCCCAATTCATGTAGTGTGTCAATCTCCATAACCTCCTTCAATGTAGGAGGGATAATTGAAGGAAGTGGAGGTTTGGGGGCATGAGGGATCCTTGGTTGACCTACGCATGCACCAAGTCTACTCTGTGCAGAGCCATCACCTCGCCCATAAAAATCAGAAAAGTCAAAATAATTTGGGACCTCATTAAGCACGAACTCGCAATATAATTTCTTCAAAAAATAGAGGGAAACCTCATTGTTGTTGCATGGTGGATAATCAAATACCATCTACCATCGGTCTCAACAATTGTTCTTTATTCGTTCATCATGGCACCAATGGATTGGGAACCGTTTACAAGTAACTACGGGGGGTATTGGTTCTTGGGTTAGTAAATAATGCACAAATGCAGTCTTTTCTATTTTTTTCTATCTTTCACAGCTGCATGGGATAATTTATTTACATACCACTACCTAGAATCACCTCTAAAGATATTCCATCTGTCTATTTGGTTAATTGTGGAGTCAACTTCACCAATCAATGTTTGCAATGTGTTGGCTAAAGTCATGCGGGACGGATTTGTGACATGATTTTTTCTTATATTTTGAATAAGGTTCTCAATGGAAATTTTATTTTGTCAAATGTTTCCAATGATATCAGCTTGTGTCCCTGTTGGTTCTGTGGGGACAGAAGGAGCCATATGAGGCAGATCTATGTTTGGAGGAGGGTTTTGTGGAATGTTTGGAGGGTTTTGAGGATTGTTTGGAGGTTTTAGAGGAATATTTTGATGGTTTGCAGGATTACAAGCTTACCGAGTAACTGAAAAGACAAAAAAATTGTATACATAAACAAAAAATTGAAAAACCCATGAAAATCACAATAAATAACCTAAAATTCAAACAAATTGATCAAAATTGAGGGCTTACCCCTTTGTTTTGGAGGCATGGTTAAAACTATCGTGATCCACAAGTCTGAAGAGTAATTTTTAGGGAGTATTCAAAGCGTGAGTACCAAAGTTCTAGGAGAAATCACGGTTGGAAAGGAAAAAGGAGGGAAAATGAGGAGTCACAGGTTTATTTTTTTGTCTCAGAGTACCACGATTGCGGTTTTAAACCACGATCGCAGTTTTAGGTTCAGAAATCACTGAGCCTATAAAAAAATTTACGCAAGTGTGGTTTATAAACCGCGCTCATGGTACCTAAAGTTTGGGTTTTTATGTTTACTTAATTGTCCACCATCTTGGTGCACTTACCCAGAAGTAACATGAGATAAATTTTTACATTCATCTTGACTATTATTAGAAACATCATCATGCACATGTGCATTTTCATCATTAGAAGAAACATTATTTTTGTCTACAATAGCACTATCAAGACAAAACATATAATCCATAATATCATCATCAAGGCCTGCAACAGGAATGGAAGAAGGTAGAATAACCTTGAAGATTATATAAAAAGAAGGATTGCATCTAGATTTTTTTTTGTCTTTTGAAACAATTCCTAAAGTAGAGTTGTCAAAACTAGTAGGAACTATGTGTTCATTAACATCAAGCCTTTTTTTCAAAGATTGTACATTGCGATAAAGAGTGCTAAATTCAGCCTCACCAACATCGTCATAGATAGGGTTGATACTTTCATGATGTATAGCTTACATAGGAAAGGAAAATCTATTGTTAGTCACGAGGGTATTACAAATCCTAGGGAAAGGGGTTATAAAAGAGGGGTTAATCAAACTTATTTAATAACATATAAATATTTAATATGATTGTAGAGTCACTACAATAATATACAATGAAATACAAACACTAAAAAATCTAATATTGCAACTGTATAAACAAATCAAGGAGATAAAGTACTTAAATGCTTTTTGCTTATCCCGAAATATAACCGAACTAGAGAAACTAATCACTAGGCTAGGAAGGATGTCAGAATTGCTCTTTGTGAATTTTGAAAGTTTTTGAGAGATCAAGAAATGAGTGTCTGGGGCATCGAAGAACTCTCATGGATGCTGGATATTGTGAAAATGCTTGCAACCTTATTTTTCTTGTGTCATTGGGGTTTCATATTTGTTCACCTTTGATCACTAGTGTGTCAAAATTGAATCATTGATGTACCTGTAATCTAAGAAACAAACCATAACTACCTGTACAAGCTTAAGAACACATCAAATTATAATAAAAAATGCAATATGAGAAGTCAAACTGACCTCGGAAATCATCTGAAGGATGAGCTTATGACCAAGCATTGCACTACATCTCAGAATCCATGTAGTTATATATTCTTATGTGTGTAATAGTTCTCCTAGGTTTCCCTCACGCCAATGATGCCAAGATAATGGGATAAAGCTAGATATAAGGCATATGTGTGGGATGGAATTCAACACATCCTCTTTCTATGCATTGTATTCAGACTAATCAGCCCCAAAATTTCGTCCCTTTAATAGTATGTAGCAAATCACTGTCCCTTAAAATTTCCCCTATTATAATGGTATGTATGTTGTGTTTATATAGGGATCTCTTGCTTGAATATTAAAACTAGTGACATGACATGCCAACTAGGACCTCGAGATAAGAGTATGAAAAATGAAAATGCTAACTACAAATGTTAAAAATGTGAGCAAGAACAAAGGAGATAGGAGTTCCCAGGTTGGACAACAACATTTGAGCACTAGTATCCAACCTTGGGCACTAGTGTTCAGAGACAACTGACTAAAATGTGACAACACTGACAGATGTGGATCCTTCTGCTCCGACTAGAACTACATGTAAAAGTGACAGATGTGAGAGATAAAATTATAGAAACAAACAACACAAGCAGATGGACTAGACAATGTGTCACTAATAAATACTTTTCTTACGCAAGATCCATATATAAGACAACATACTTGGCGATATAGTAAAATAGTAGTATGTGTTTGATTTTTTGTCTAGACCTTCTATATGACCTCTATATCATAATATGGATGTCGATCAAGTCCCAATAAAAATTACTAGCACCAAGAATCCTAATTTACAACATCTAATTTATCCTAAGACTATCATGTACCCATGTGTTATTGAAATTTCTCTACGTAATTATGAAAAATGTTGTACCCTAGATTATTCGTTATTAGAAAAATATTCCTAAGCTAAAAAATTGGAAATTATATAGTTCTATGAATTTTTGCAATCCCACCTTACTCATAGCATCGAAACTTTCACTATTTCAACAAGACATAGGAGCACCAAGACTACCCTAATGAATATGGAATTATGAATGACGAGGATGATTAATCTCATATTGAATCTAAGGAAAATATCATGAATTACACTCCTTTGATTAACAACATGATCATTCATCAATTTATTTCTCCCTCGATTATCTCCTCCTCTCCTCTGAAACCTCTTATGACATATCCTCCTTCACCTCTTTCTTCATCTCAACACATTACTACGGAGTTACCTTTCATTAGATCATCTACATCTCGTCTTTCCATTATGGCTTCGAATACACCCTAGAATAAAATGTACTAATCATGGCATGAGTATCTTAGGTATGTGATATTATGGATTATAGATCCTATTGATTACATATGAATAAGCTAAAATATGAAGTTAGCAAAGATAAATATTGAAAATCCAATTGACCGTCTTTTGTGCCACTCTATTTCTCTCATCGTGGATTTTACTCACACACTAATGACACCTATTATGTTTTTCCTTACAAATTCCAAATATGAAAACCTTCTTCTAATGCATCAAATAAAATATCTTAACATCCTCCTCTATCCCAACCACCTTCTAAACCATTGTATAGATGTCACACTACTTATTCTTCCCCCCTTCCTTCATTTTATGATATACACCCTGACGTTGTCACATAGGTCCATAAATGCATAGATGAGTCTTTATTTACTACATAATCTAAGGTTCATCATGGCATCAAAATTATTCAGGATTACGTCGAGGACTTCATGATTCATACTTGACATAAAATTTGTCATCAAGTGTACGATGGAAAAGTGACATGTGAGCATGGGAATCTACAAGTAACTCTTCCTCATACTTGACCTCCCGAGGTCGTGTCGAGATGGCCAGTGAATGTGGAATATGTGTGGATATAGAAAAACTAGTTGGGCAATCTTATATCCTCAACACGTGATAGTGGAATCTACGAATCTAAGGTGTAGAAGGCCCTCCTAACTTGAATTGGTGTAATAGGTCATTTGGATATAATAGTTGTTCGGTGGATTCAATCAATGTCGACCTCTGCCGAGATCCTATTTATTGGCTATTGGATACATGGGAAGTCACCTGTAGGTGCTTTGTATATATTTCCAGACAAGGTCATGAAAATGGTGATGGGAGGTGTAGTGGATTCTCTAGGGTTTTATGGATGATTCTCTGGTCTAGTCCCAAAATTCTTAGCTTGATTTGCTACTATGTTTAATAAGGAGAATTGTGTAATAATATCTGGTGGAAGTGGTGAGGACCTAAATACTAGTGTTCATAAATCATCATCAATGTCTGATTGATTAGTAGGCCCGTTGGGTTGAGGGACCTGTGGATCACAACCTTAAGTTCATGGTTGTGGCTAACCTCTTATGGTCATATGAAGAGTTAATCTCTCCTTCCGACTATCCAATAATCATATGCCTTTTCAGCCTCTATGTTTAGAACTAGAAGTTATGTAATTTTCTCATAATACCTTACAGGTGTTCTGGAAATTTGAATGCGTAAGCTAGTATCTTTGTCAATGAGGATTTTCCCACATTAGGTTGTGGAACTAAAGGATCGCAACCAAATAATTGTTCTCTTTCGAGTCCTTGTACAATCATACAGATATCTTATTAAGGCAGTCTATAGTTAGGATGATTTGACCAAAATGTGTATGCCTTGTTGTCTTCAATATTTAACTCTCTCATTTGTTTACTAATTGCTCGTAGGTTTGTCATTGCTCAAAATATTTGTATCCTAAGGTATTGATCTATATCAGCTAGTGTTGTGGGGAGATTTGGCTAAGGCACTATTGGTTCAAATATATATTCTATGGGCTCTCTAGGTTCCATGATTGTCATAAAAAATGATTCAAATTTTAACTAAAACTAATAAACTAGTTATGAAAGATGTATCTACACTATACATGCACTCTTTCATTTTTGTATTTTCGATGAAATAATTTAACAAAATTAAAAGAGCAGCTATTCTAATATATTTAGAAAATGGACAACTAATCTAGCAAAAAAATAAAAACAAACAAAGTAGCCTAGTGTAGCTATTTGCCTGTGCAATTGTGATTTTTATCCTAAATGTCTAAGAAACTAAACATATTAAACTGAAAGGCTCTCGATCCTACCTCAGAAGTGAGGAATGAATCATAGTTTCTCATAAAATATCAATCCCCATAGCTTCCTTGGTGATATCGAGAGTGAACTTTTAACTGAAATGAAATAATTCACTACTCTATTTGAGATATTATAACTAGAACTTTGATAGCTCAAACCTGGCATTTATAGAATAATGGTAAATCTAGTTGTGTGTGATTTCATCCCCTCAGTGTGATCTCCTCATTCCTTTGTGTTCTCTTGAATCCAGAAAATCATGTATATGAATGCATCAACAGAATAAGGCACTCGAACAATGGCAGCTTTGGATATAGACTGAATACAATGCGAGTAAGAGAGAGATAGTGCAAGTGAATAGAGCTTGACTATGTAATTCCTAGCGGGATTTATTATAGGAATACAACACAAATGCACTGAGCGTTCTAGAAACTATCTTTTGTGACTAAACAAAACCTGCAAATCTAAATGGATTCCAATCTAAGAATGAAACTACCTTATTCTAAACTGACTTGCATGGAACAATAATGAAGCAGGATTGAAACAAGAAGATCAAATGACCTCTAAATAGCAAAGGAAGACCAACAATGGATGCAAAACATGAAACTATTGGAATTCTAAGCAATAAACTCAAAAGATTGAATGATTAAACAGAGAAGGAGAGGGGCCCTTTGTTTGAAAACAAGCTGGATATTTATAGCAAATGCATTCACTAGAAGGTAACTTGGAATGGAACTCTTTTACCATTAAACAAAGTGAAAACACTATTCATAAGGCAGCCAAAATATAAATGTAAATAAAAGTAGCTGAAAAATGTGGATAGAAATTGAAAATTTACGTTTGACGCAATCTTCAGAACTTTCTGGAAAATGCATTCAGGGCCACCGCGCTATGTAGGGTGGCGGTTACGAGACTACCGACCTCTCCTAGGTAATGATCTGTCATCACCAATTTGGCACTATGATAATTCTTCACTGAGAACTCCTTGTACTATGATTATTTACTAATGCACAACTTTTAGTTTGGTGGATGTAATCTGGAAACACAACAACAAACATAACACAAGAATACCATAGACTATGATAAGAAGGAATTATGATAAATCTTAAATATAAGTGTAAATTATAATATCAACATGAAATTGTTACAATCTCACCCATGAGGTACTTCAAGTGTTACTGACTTCACTTGCCTTCCAACCATAACTATAGGAGAAACTTCACAATTACACCTCTTAATGGCTTCTTTAACACAACTTCAAAATGATGGCTTCCTTTACACACTTACTCATACAATATTTCTCACTACTTCCTTCTATGTTAAATGACGAGGGTGGCCTCTCTATTTATAGAAATTCCAGGCTTATCCATCTTATCTCTAAGATATGATAAGAAATCTACTTTGACAAATCATATTCCATACCTTAACTTTTATCTGTACATGTAAACTTATCTTTTAAGATAAGATAAACCTTATCATTTCACATGGGTTCCACAGTTTTAGACTTTTTACAAATAAAATACACAAAATATGTATGACTTCACTCCTTGTCCTTATTACCAATATAATATTTCTAATTCCTAATCATGTAGACCTTACTTCTTTACTTACCCTAACTTTCACATTTTAACATTATCGAACCACTTACGACAAATATTTAATTTTAACCAAAACATTTCTATTGTACTTTTGAATATTACCATACTATACATTATTGGCGGTGTCGTACCGGTCAGCATCACCGTTATCTTTTATCAGACTACTAGTACTAATTATACTTAACAACATCCTATTCCTAATACATACATTAATGAAATAGAAATTACAGAGGAAAAGTTTAGTGTCGACATCTTCCCCCTTCCTAGCTTCTACCCCCGTCCTCAGAGTAGACAATTCTGGTACATGGAAAATCTTTAGCTTGTCATTGGTTGACCCATTTTATAATGGGAGTGCCATTCAATTCCTCCAGTCAGTATGTACCATTTTAATGCACAGACTGCTATTTTTATAGGGCCCCATCCATTTTGGAAAAAAATTTTTGTCTTCTTTTTTTGTATCTGGAATCATATACTAGACCCAAGTCATTCACATGAAATGGAGACCAATGGATCTTTTGATCAAAGTATTCCTTTTGCTTCATTTTCTTCTTATATCTTATATCCTTCGCTATTTCCCTCATTTCCTCTAACAAATGAAGATGTACCAACATTTCTTTTACTGAATCACTTTCATCCATCCTTTTATTTTTCATAACTCTCATAGTGGGAATATCAAACTCAATAGGAAGAATTGGATCAATGTCATAAGCCAACTGAAATGAGGAGTATCATGTTACTGAGTTTGATGCTACCCTTTATGCCCGCAATGCTGCATGAATCCTTTTATCCCACTTATGTAGCTGTAAGGCTACATCTTTTGCTAGAATTTAATACAACACAAAATTTATTCGTTCCACCTGTCCATTTGTGTTTGGCTTGTATGTTGTTGCCTTCCTGTGCTTAATAAAAAACTTGTTGACTAGGGCTTCTACCACCTCATTAATGAATTAGCTTCCTTGATCTGTTACAATTTCTTATGGGCAACCAAATCTGGTGACAATGTGCGTTCATATATGAACCTTGCCACTTCATCTATGAAATTTGTTTTCAATGGCCTACCTTCAACCCACTTGGTTAAATGATCTGTGGCAGCTTAAATATACTTATTTTGGCGTGGGGTAGTTGGAAGTGGACCTAAAATATTTATTCCCCACTTTTCAAAGGGACTAAGTGGAAGAATAGGGCATAATGGAGCTGATGAAGTCTTACGGTTACTATGTGTTTGACAGATATCACATGTCTTACAATAATTATAACAATCTCTAAAAAGATAGGGCCACTGATAACCTGCATCTAAGATCCTTCTTACTGTAAGTTGTCTAGAGAAGTGTCCTCCACATGTACCATTGTGGAATTCTTCTATCAGCTCCTTCCCTTGATCATGTCTAACTGCTCTCTTGTATTGTCCATCAGATCATATTCAAAATAATACTCCATACAGAATAGAATATGGACGACTGGTTTGAGTAATCTTCCTCTTAGTCTTTGCATTGGCACCATCAAGAAACTTGAATTCATTCAGATAATTCTAAATATCTATGTATTCACTAGGGATTGTGTCAAGGGATAACAATGTTGCATCTGAGAAATCATCATCATCATAAGATAAACATAACCCATCATAGGCTCGAGAGAGTGCATCTACATTGACATGCTTCTTTCCTGGCCTATCTATAATATCAATTTCAAATTCTTGAAGTAAAATTATCCATCTTACTATCCTTCCTGATGGGTTATACTTATTTACAATATATTTTAGAGCCTGATGATATCTTACAACTATAAATTTCTACCCTGGCAAATAATTTCTAAACTTCTTTACAACAAAAATGACATCTAGAGCCTCTTTTTCAGTTACAGTATAATTTACTTCAGCATTTCTCATTTGTCTGCTCCCAAAGTAAACTGGATTATCATTCTCATTTTCATCCTTTTGGCTCAGAGTAATTTCTAGTGCTACATATAAGACATCATTATACACAATGAATGTCTTGCTCTAATTTAGATTCTTTAAAACAGGTGAAGACACCAAGGCTTCCTTCAGTTGTTTAAAAGTTTTATGCGAATTATTTCCTTGTTCATAAGTAACATCTTTCTTCAAGAATTGGGTTAGTGGCTATGCAATCTTTGAGAAATTATTGATGAACCTTCTATAGTAACCCACATGGCTTAAAAATGATCTCAACTTACTTCTATTCATAGGAAATGGTAACTCTTTGATTTTTGAAACTTTATCAGGATCAGTAATAATATCATCTCAGATACAACATGCCCTAACAAAACACCTTTAGAACATCCAAAGACGCACTTTTTAGGGTTTAGTGAGGCTTGTGCTTCATCTAACCTTTGAAATGTTGTCTCAATTTGGTGCAGGTGGTCCATCTTCCTCCCATAGATGTAAAAATCATCTAGAAATACTCTGATGAAGTTCCCAATGTAGGGTTCAAACACCCTATTCATCAAATGTTGGAACATTTCCGGAGCATTACACAACCCAAAAGACATAAATATATAAGAAAATGTTCCCCAAGAAGTGGTGAATGTGGTCTTCAGCTGATCTTTCTCCACTATACAAACTTGGTTGTATCCACTATATCCATCAACAAAACTATAGCACTCTTGACCAG
The DNA here is from genome assembly GCA_019776745.2 of Taxus chinensis. Classification (NCBI taxonomy): domain Eukaryota; kingdom Viridiplantae; phylum Streptophyta; class Pinopsida; order Cupressales; family Taxaceae; genus Taxus; species Taxus chinensis. The sequence continues at coordinate 553,072,109 of CM034155.1, forward strand.
CTACTTCATCCAATATCTGATCTGAGAATGGAAGAGGGTAATGATTCTTCTTTGTTGCCTTATTAAGCTTCCTATAATCAACACAAATGCGTAGCTTCCCATTCTTTTTATTGAGATCACAATGAGAGAAACCCATTCTGAATTCTCCACAGCAAACATGAATCCTTCATCAAGCAACTTATATATTTCTTCTTTTACAGTCTTGAAAAAAATTAGGATTCATTCTATATGGCATTTGCTTTATGGGCTTAGCACCATCTACCAACTCAATAGAATGTTCTACCCAACTTACTCGACGGAGTTCCTTGTAATCAAAAGTGAATAGATGTATGTACCTTCAAAAGAGCTAGAGGTAAGATTCCTTCTCACTCTCCATCACATCATCACCAATCTTTATTTGTTGGAGATGATCATCAATTTCTTCTTCAAATAATTTTATGGGTTTGTGAGTCGGTGTGACTGGAAGGATATCCATGACCGAAACATCAACCTCACTTTCTTCATATTCTGTTTCTACTTCATTGGTACTATAATAATCAGAGGATGTCCAATCATCCGTTTCATCACTTGAATCCACAGGTTCTGTCTTATGATGTCGAGAAATCACGTTTATCTTCATCCTCTCTCTACCACGTCCAAGTGTCATGAGGCCTTTATTCCAGTAGTTTCTTGCATGAAATCTATTTAGCTATGGTCTTCACAACAACATTGGGTATGCAACAGTACCATTTTTCATCACCTAAAATTCTACCACACATACAACACCCATAACAGATATTGCCACATTTGATACAACACCTTCTGGTTTAATTTTTCTCTTATTTAATGACCTTAACATAAGTGTTGAGGGGTGATCAATTTTTAAACCCAACATATTCATTATAGACTCAGTCATTACATTAACTGCACCACCTCCATCAAATAAGACATAATGAATTGAAATATCATTACATAATACCTCAGCTTGTGGGGCGTAGGGATCCACCTCTGCCTCCAAAACAGGGACCTCAACCTCCTTCCTTCATCGAGCATTGAGTCCACTTTGCAGCTCCCGCCTCTTCTCAGAAGACATAACCAAGAGTTGACCATATGTAGTATTTATAGGCCTTTTGGATAGATCTTCTAAGATGGAGTATAGTCTTTGTCCCTGTGAAATCAGAAAATCCTACACACCCAACTTTCTTCTCTTATGGTTCTTACTATTTTCACCTTTCATCTTCTTAGGATCATTTTCATCTTAGTTATCTTTTTCTTTCTTTCTTTTTGTTACAAACATATCTACTTCATTATTTATGCTCTTATCTACTACATCAAAAGAATTTATAGGTGTTTTTCCTTTATTATTATCTCTTGTATCGGATGTAAAAGCTCTATCTGGAAAATTATACTTATAATGACCCTTTTATGACAACCATAACATACAACTTCAGAAATATTTATTTTTGGACCTCTATCTCCTCCCTGAGAACTAAATTATTTTCCTTGAAGAAGATCAATAGTTAACTAGCCCATCTTCCTAAGCAGATCTTCATACTCAGTAGATGTACTAGGAGAAATATTTGTGCTCACCGAGAGTGGTTATGGATTCTAGACCAAAGGTGCTGGTGTAGGCTCTACTTTAGCAACAATTTCTTTGGGCTCCTCTTCCATGTTTTCTACTTGCCTTCTTGCAATCTCCTTTGCTTGTTCAATGGTAGCTAGGCAGTCATACTTCACTCGTTGTCTGATCTTTGGCTTCATCCCAAGAATGAAGTACATACAGAGGATATTATCCATGTCATTCATTAACCCATTCGTTAATCCTTCCTTACGGATTTGGGCATCGAACTTCCTCCTTATCTCTAGAACACGAGCATGATAATCTCTTATCTTCTCCTTCTCTCCTTGGGATAGTTTTGTGATATCAATCATGAAATCTGTATATTTCTGTTCACCAAATTCTTCAAGAAAACTTTTAGTTAATAAATCCCATGAGTTTTTCACATTATCACCTAGAGTTTCAAACCACTAAGGGTTGAACCATCCAAAAAGGTAAAAAAAAAATTCAGTCCATTGTTTCTTTCTTATAAGGCCATTACAAATACAAAATCATTTAAACTCTTGAATGAAAGAGGAAGCATCTTCATTAGATTGCGCTGAAAAAACAGGAATCTTCCCCATTTTCAAAAGTAACCATAGTGAAATACCAACCCACAAATACAATCAACAAGACTTATGTGCACAAATAATTAGAATCACTATAATAGAAACTATAAATGACCAAGGTAAACTATGGTAAAACTTGACTTACTGCGGTAAAAACTGACTTTACTATAGTAAACACTATTCACAGTAAAAAGTGAAGTTACTATGATAAATATTATTCACAGTAAAATGTGACTTTACTGCAGTAAATACTATTCATGGCAAAAAGTGACTTTACCATGGTAACTACTATGCACAGTAAAAACAAGGTTACCCTCTGTTCGTCGTCAAATAAGAATTTTATAAAGAGCAACAGTCAGGGGACAAGAAGTCCCTCCTCTTTAATGGGAGAGGTTCCCTTATTCAGAAACAAACTTATTTACAAATATACAGAATATAATTTTCTGATTAAACTTGGATATTACGAAAGTATCTTCCCATAAGGATCATCAGTTACAAAAGGACTGAGGAATGAGGAATGCAAGAATAAGCAGAAAGGCAACATGCAGAATTATAGATAGCAGAGTAATTCTTTATGTATGCGAAGTTGTAGCGAATTGAAAACAAGATCGTTTGCATTGGATAAACCAGATGGAGATTTACCAGACACAAAGTTCTGTAAATAACATCTGCCAGAACACAAAGTTTCTTAACGTAACACAGATTTATTAATCAAGGACACAAAGTTCCTTCTTGGTTGTACAAGATCACCATGTACTTGTAATAGTTGAAGAGTATGCAATCAGCGAGACTAACAAACTAGTAACAAATGATCTTCACAAACATTAAACGAAAGCTCGGAGATAACGGAGATTAGATGGACGAGAGAATGGAAAGCCCTTTTGTATTGATTTCTTTGTAATCTATTTACACTTTCAGAAAATATACCAAGTTCCTCCTCCTCCTCAGAATGGCGTAAAGAAGGCCATTATATAGATTACAAATCAGTTACTCTTCGTAACCGCTTCTTTTAACCAAGAATAATTAAGGACTGCCAACCGCAATACCTCAACCTTCTTACAAAGAAAACGGAAAAAGAAAGGGAAGAAGAGAAAAGGATAAGGGGAAGAAGACAGGTGGCCGGTTACTGGGAGGGACCCACTGACTTCAAAATCCGCTGCTTGAATTTCTTCAACGCCTCAGCTATGTCTCTGCCACGAGGCACTGACGTGTTGGCCGCAGACTGAGTCTAAAATCCAAGACACTTCTCCATCTCTTTATCAAACTCGACATGAGTATGACAATCTTTATTTGCTTCTTCGATGGCAGATTGAAGAGAGAAAATATCCTTCATTTTCTCCTTGGAGATTGAACTTTCCTTGAATAAGTTGTCTTTAACAAAAGCTCTGAATTGAGCTTTGATTTCTTGCAAGGAAAGGGGCAGTACCAGAAGTTTCATCTTGAAGATGACAGTGTATGTATTTGAAAGTAGAGACCACCAGTGTCTTGAAAGCTTCGCCCTTCTGTCAGCTATTCTTCAGCTCTCCCAAAGCCTCCTCCAGGACTTTGATCTTCCACTCCACGCTGTAAATCCAGCATTTTGATAGATTATCCTTTGCATCATCAAAAACCTTATTCACTAGTAAAAATGTTCTCATCTGCCTGTCCCATAAGGCGGAGGTCTACTATGCAACTACTCCAGAGTTTGAGCTCTTTATCTATGATATTGATAGTAGAGGACAGCTTTTGTTGCAAATTGTTCACCTTTTCCGTGGAGTTTAAAAGCTTCATCGATGAAGTTCAACCCTGCAACAAGCATATCATCCACCAGGGCTTCAATAGCTCTGCCATAGATAGAATACTTGTGCATGTATTTGATACTTTGTACTTCATCTTGGCTCAAAATTACAGGTGGTGGAAGAGTGGTCAATGGAGTAGGGTCCAAGAACTTTGTCCTTAGACAAAAGAGACTTGATGAAACCTGTGAGAATTTGGGCCTGTTCTTCCAACTGTTCAATAGTTTGTTGCCCTTTCTCTACCCTCCCAATGACTCTTGTGACTGTTTCCTGGAGGTTGTAAATCTCACCTTCAGGAGTAGACTCCCCCATTGGGATTCTTGAAAGCTCCAAGTCAGATGCCAGCAAGTCTGATTCTGATTTGTCCACTGTAGGCTTAGCAATCTCCAAGAATTGCTGACCTTGAGCATCAGACACTATTCTGGAAGTAGTTCTGGCTTTCTTGGCACGAGAAGGAGTGGTGCCCAACAAGGCTGCAACAGCATCAAAATTTGGCCCTGAGCTCTGAGAGGAAGATTTTCTCTTTCTTTTGTCAACCAGAGGTTGAACCCACGCAAAAGAGGAAGAGGAATCAGCAGGAGGGGCAAGAGGGACCAAGAGACATAGAGCTCATGACGCTCAAGGTCTGTGCAGCTGTGGTCTCAGGTTGAGAGGTGAGTGGGGCGCTGGACACAATTGCTGCAGAAGAATCAATAGCACTTGGAAGTTCAGTGCTCTGGAATTCTTTGTCTTTATCAGTTGGGTCTTCAGGAGCATTTGCAGGGGTTGGCATTTCACTTTCTTCACTTTCACTGAGAACAATGATGTTCTCTGGTCCCATAGGCAACTCTACCTGCTTTCTTTGAGGGTCACTTTCCACAGGCTCCTTCTTAACCTCCTTGAACTTCTTCTGGTACACTTGAGTGGATGAAGAAGGAGTGGAAGCTGCAGGTCCTTGTATTGATGAGGCAGGAGGGGTCTTCACTGGTGTTTCTGACCTTGGAATAGATGCTTCTCTTCTTGGTGTTGAAACATCCTTAGAAGAGGATTCTCCTGAATGCCTCCTGAATTCTCGAACCATCCTGTCAAACCAGACCTTAGTCCTGACTAAGACTGGAGCAAGAATCTCAGCCAGATCATCCCTCTCTTTCCTGTTCCAATCCAGGTCCTCCAAAGGAGTGTGCTTAATCACATTGTCATACTCATACGAGTATAGATCAGAATTGTCATCCTGGAGACCTTCAGGAACTTGGTACAGACCGAGTTCTTGGATCAATTGCAGGGAGAACCTGCCACAATGCCTTCTCCTGGCTTCAAAATCATCTGCACAGTCAGCCCAGTAGTCTTCTGTATCTGCCCTATGATGGTAGATTATCTTGATGTTCTGTTCAATAAACTTCTTCAAGTCAAAGCAGGTTCTTGGCTTGAAGAAATGAACTGTGATAGGGACCAGGGCTCTCTCTATGTTCTGAGCATCCAGAGCTGTTTTGCAAGTGTAGTTTCCCAGAGAGATGGGAAAGTGCAAGCCAGAAATCTTCTTATCTCTGCAAGTTCTGTGCAACTTGTCTATTTGCCTGCATATTTCTATCAAGGCCATTTTATCATTGCAGAACATGGGAAGCCGCAGAGGAGTGCTCTCATAGCCAGCAAGCCTGATATAAGAAAATTTCCTGAATTGGATGAAATAAGCACCATATTGCGATATCAGGTTCATGGCTTCATCTGAAAACCTTCTAGCAGTATCACCTTCAAGCAGTCTGACCACGTACATGGTGAAAGCATCATTGACCCTTCTGAAATTACGATTGCTGGTCTCCAGGGTGAACTGCGGGCAGTAAGCATATACTGGATCATCTTTGTGAGCGTCTATGTAAGAAAAGCCAAACCATTGCCATGACGCTGCCAGGGTATACATCAGGTACGAAGTCATGTAGAACTTCTTCGTTTGCTGCACATTGGACAGCTGCTCCGTCAAATTCATGCTTATGATTTCAGCCCAATTGATATTTTGCGTTCCTTCGCACACCATGCTGATGAGCGGGCACATCCAGAAGTGAAATTCGTTGGTAGAGGGCAAACCCATAACCCGAGCCAGCAAGATTATGAATTCTGACAATTCTTCATTGAAATCTACTCGGAAAAGAGTTTTGGTCAGACGAGAAGCTCCCTTCCTAGGGTTCTTCAGCCAGGACTTCGCCACTCGTGCCTTATATTTGTCACTGTCTTGGTCGAACAGAGTCTGTGCTTGATCTCGGGAAACGACTATGGCATTATCCATCTCTGGAATCCTCAGAGCAGTGCTAATGGCGGTAGCATCCAATTTGGCGATGAGTTCCCCATGTATATTAGTCAATTCGATTGAAACGGGGTCGAAGTGAGCTCCGCATGAAAGCACGGTGTCAGCACACTGTACTGAGATTGGGAAACCTCCAGCAAAAGCCAAACCACTATCGTGAATCATCTGCGCCATTGGTGTAGGGTTTGCGTCCGCCATTCTTGCCCAAAAATCACTGAAATCAAGATGACGAGCTTCGCTGTCGCCAATATTACGAACGGCAGACTCAAGTGGAGAAATTTGCTCCTGTCCCTGAAATTTGATCTTCATATTGATAGTAGCTAGGAGGACAGAGCTGCAAACCAGACTCGGAAAGGAATTACAGAGGGACGGGAACACGCGCAGGTTTGCAAATTGCAAGGGTTCGAGCAAAAGATAGCATGGAAGTAGTGCGAAAAATGCAAAGGGGGAAATGCTCGTTATATAGCCGTTTAGGAGAGAGAAAGCCATGAATGCGCATTTAATACATAACCACCAATTTGAATAAGCCTGATATTCGGGTAGAGCGGGAAAAATAAGCACGAATGACACTTGGTACGCTTGGGACATGTGAGACGCGAATGCGCGAAACACGCAGCTCGGCCGATTCGGGCGAAACAGGGAGAAGACGCACAAATGCATTTTGGTACATTTGGGACGAAAATGGGACATTTGGGCGAAGGACGCGATTCGCCGAAATGGAACAAGAGCGCTCATTTGAACTTTGGTACAGGAAAGTTCACGGAGTGTCAGCCGGTTCGGGCCTTTTTGGTTTGGGACATTTGGAACAAGAAAGTGGAACAAGAGGCTCATTTGAACTTGGGACATTTGGGACAAAAAGTTCTGGAGTACGCGGCTCGGCCGGTTCGGGCGAAAATGGAACAACTTGCACTTTTTGATTTGGGACATTTGGGACAAGAAAGTGCGAAGTACGCGGTTTGGGTGTTTCGGCCGAAATTGGAACATCTCGCACAATAAGTTTTGGGACACTTGGGACAAAAAGTTCCGGCGGGCCCGAAAATGGAACAACTTCGGGGATTTCGGCCGATCGGGGAACAGAATGCACTTTCCTACTTGGGACAGGCGGGACAAAAATGTCCGACAGGCCCGGAATACATACAAAATGACCCAAAACACAGATTTTCTCAATTTTCACGACTTAGGCACTTTAGAGAAAAACATTCATAACTCAAAATTTTGAAATTTTACTCTTATCAGAGCAGGGAATTTTGAGTGGACAACAGCTGGCTCCTTCTGGGGATGACTTGGCATAAATTCAAGGAATGAGGCAAGGCAAGAACCTAGACAAATTCGGGGAAAGCAGACCAGTGCCTTATCCATTGGGCAACGGAGTCAAAAAGAACACCAATACAGAGGGCAACACACCAAAACAACAAAAGGAAAACACACCAAAAGAAGAGAAGCAAAAACACTGTACAGAATATACAAGGGACTCCCTAATCACCTAGGACTTGAACAACTTGAGATACTGCCCACTATAAGGAAGTGGGAGAGAAGAACCATCCATGTAATCAAGATAAAAGGAATTCTCACCAGCAAAGTGTCTGATCTTGAAAGGTCCGAGCCACAGGGAATCAAATTTTCCATGGCTGCCACGAGGTTCATGTCTTTTGTCCCATAACAGCACGATGTCTCCAACTTGGAAATCTCTGAACCTAGCTTTCTTGTCAAACAGGACCTTTACCTTCTGCTGGTGAACAGATATCCTATCAGCAACCACCAATCTGTCTTCATTCAGCTTGTGCAGGTACATAATTCTCTTGTCCAGGGCATCTCTGAAACTAGTATCCTCGATGGCCTTCATTAGATGCAAGGCCGGCAGTTCCACTGTCACTGGCAATTGAGCTTCTACTCCATATACCACTTGAAAAGGAGAAATTCCAATAGCTCTCTTTGGTGTAATCCTGTCTGCCCAAAGAGCATCATAGAGCTTCTTGTGCCAGTTTCGCTGAGACTCATTGACTAACTTCCTTATGATAGTCACCAGATTTTTGTTAGTAGATTCTGCCTGCCCATTTCCCTGAGGGTAGTAATCTGAAGAGTGAGCCAAAGAAATACCATACCCATAGCAGAAGTCCATTATCTCAGCTGAAGAGAAATTCGAGGCATTATCTGTTACAATCTTGTTAGGTACACCATACCTTACCAAGATGTTCTCTTTCATGAAGCTGCATACCACTTCAGAAGTAGTGCTCTTGACCGGAATAGCTTCCACCCATTTGGTGAAGTAGTCAGTGGCAGTTAGTACATGAGTGTGACCAGCACTAGAAGCAGGATTAAGTGTACCAATGAAGTCCAAACCCCACTGTTGAAATGGCTCCTCAATCACAACTGGCTTGAGAGGCAAAGAAGCCAATTTAGGTCTTCCCACAAAAGTCTGGCAGGCCTCACATTTATCCACCCACTTGGATGCATCTCTGAACAAGGAAGGCCAGTAGTATCCTCCACGGAGTATCTTATGAGCTGTAACCGTTGATGAATAGTGCCCTCCACATGCCTGATCATGAAAAGCTGAGAGAAACTTTCTCTGCTGTTCTTTGTCCACACACTTCAAAAATCTCCCATCCAAGCCACGCTTGAACAAAGCATTTTCCCATAATACATATTGTGCTGACCTCAATTTAACAGTCCTCTTTTCTTTGGCAGTTAAATGAGAGGGGCATTCCCCATAGGTGAGAAAATGAGCGATGTCAGCATACCATTCGTCAACTGAACTAAGGAACAGAACGGTAGGAAGGTCAACCTTTTCTCCAATAATTCATGCTTAGCTCCTTCAGCAATGAGCTCACAAAGACCTTTTCCACGAACCAGCTTGGTCGGCTTAATGTCAATGTCATACTCTTGGACCTTAGCAACCCAATTCCCTCTCTTGGATCCAAATTCTTGTTGTGTGAGAATTGACTTAACAGTGGTATCTGGAACCAGCACTATGGAATGGGAGTTGAGGATGTAAAAGCGAAATTGCTTGACTACTTTAACCACCGCAAAAGCATGTTTCTCCATCATAGTATATTTCAACTCATGATCTTTCAGAATATAGCTCATGAATGCGATTGGTAGCTCATGCTCATTAGAGTCTTCTTGAGTTAACACGGCAGCCAAGGTATTATCTGTAGCATAGCAATAGATGATGAAATCTCTATTGAAATCAGGACAGGCTAAAACAGGAGTTTTAGCGATAGCTCTCTTGATACCTTCAAAGGATTCCTTTCCTTCAGAAGACCAACCAAATGTTTGCTTTCCTTTCATCATCTGAGAAATATTCAAAGTTAATTCTGCAAAATCAGGGATGAATCTTCTCAAGAAATTGATCTTACCGAAGAAGGAGTGCACGCCCTTTTTACTGGTTGGGAGAGGAATTTGCTGGATGGCTTGAACTCGTTCAGGATCAATCTTAATCCCATCCTTGGAAACGATGTGCCCTAATAACTTTCCCTCAGTGACACAAAAGACATATTTTTTAGGGTTCAGAGAGATTCCATGCTCTCTGCATCTCAGCAGAACTGTCTCCAGGTGATCAAAATGATCCGCTCTTGTCTTGGAAAACACTGTCAGGTCATCAAGGTAGATGACAATACACTTCCCTTTTAAGCTTCCAAAAGCCAGATCCATAGCTCTCTGGAAAGTGGCACCAGCGTTAATAAGCCCAAAAGGCATTCTCTTGTAAGCGAAGGTGCCCCAAGGAGTAGTGAAAGCTGTTTTATGTTGATCTACAGTATCAACCTCTACCTGATTATATCCAGAAAATCCATCAAGCATAGATAACATTTCAGAGCCTGTTACTGCTTGCAATACTTGATCCATCATGGGCAAAGGATAATTATCTTTCAGAGAAGCCTGATTCAGGTTCCTGAAATCAACACAGATGCGGATCTCACCATTTTTCTTCCTGACAGGCACAATATTTGCAATCCATGTTGAATGGTGAATGGGAAAAATAATTTTAGCCTTCAACAACTTCTGTATCTCCTGAAAGATGGTGTCAGCCACTTTGGGGTTGTATTGTCTCTGTTTCTGCTTGAAAGGCTTAATTCCAGGCTTAAGAGGAATAGAGTGCTGCATATCTTTTGGCTTGAAAGCTTTCAAATCTTCATAAGAATAAGCGAGAACATCCTTATACCTTTTCAAAAGATCAATTGCTTTTCTCCTCTCATCCGCTGTGCAACATTTCCCAATATTCACTAGCTTAGGGTCAGTAGGACTCCCAATATCAATCTTATCATACTCAGCTGATTGCTGAGGCCCAGAAGAAGCTCTAGATTTCACATACCTGTCATGCTTATCAAATAGTTCCTCCAAACTTACCAACCCTTTAGGAATCTTGTTTCCTTTGAGATTGATGCATCCATCTTGATCTGTTTCTTCTCCTTGGGTGACAGCTTTGTCAAAGGGCACACTTTCACGAGGTAGGTTGTCACTTCCCTCAAAATACAGCTGTTCGAAATTACCCTTGAGTTCCAGGAAGGAAAGCAAATGTTGATCATCATTGAAAACCTGCCAGTTATTGGCATTATCAGGTACACTAGGCCGATGGACCATCTCAATGGTGAACTTATCCTGAGAGAAATCAGGATGAGGAATCAGTAGCGACCCTGAGACTGCTAGCGAATCAGCCCTGCTGTTCTTTTCCCTAGGTACTGCTTCAATAGAGAAAGCATCAAGGAACTCAATAGAATCCCAAACCTGATTCCGGTAATGCCTTAACCTTCCATTTTTTACTTGAAAAAGGTTTCTGACCTACTTTACAATCAATTCTGCATCACCACGAGCCAGAAGATTCTTTATACCTTGTTCTTTGGCCACCTGCAATCCGAGAATGAGAGCTTCGTATTCTGCTGTATTATTAGTATTCTCGAACTGCAACTTAAATGAAAAGGGGTGTAGGCATCCTTCAGGTGACACTAGCAAGACACCAGCTCCAGAACCAGCTGAGGAACAACTTCCATCAAATTCTAAAATCCAAATACCATTAGGATCTTTAGGTGACATCCTGGGAAGTTGGATTTCATCAGGGGACATAATCATGTAGTTGCCATGACCCATATCCTCATAGAGTATTTGTGCTCTAGGATCATCCATTTTCTACACAATATACTCAGACTGCTTTTCAGGCAACAACTTCTTCATTTGTCCATTGACAGGCACGAGTGCATGCGACCAGTCCATCTGGATTTCCCCACCCACATCTTTACAGAAGTTCCTACTTAGCAACATCCCGTATGAAGGAGGGATATCTGCTACTAGGATGGTAGCCAACACTTTCTTTTCAGGCAAGGCAGCAAAGGCCACTTGCGCATCTTTAATTCTCCCGACCAGGGGCACTTCTTTACTTTCCATGGAGTAACAGGATCCATAAGTGCGAGTGAGGGTCAGGCCTAAAGCATGAGCTACTTTAGCAGGCATTACGTTATCTGAAGCTCCAGAGTCTATGACACAATTACTGAGCTTATGGCCAGCTATTAGTAGTGTTACATAAAATGGTTTAATTTTGTCACCAGGCGAGGTGACAGCAGCTACCAGACTGGGCTGTGGTGCAGAAGGAGGAGTAGGTAGAAGGCCTTTAGAAGTGGTCTTAGAGTTGGAATTGACAAAGTGGATCATTTTGGCAAAGGCTTTGGGATGGGTTTGATAGTACTCAGCTTCTGAGATTTGGACCTTGGTCTTTTTCAGGTGATCAACAATATCAAAGGATCCAGAAGTGGACGGGCCATCATCATTTGAAATTCTAGGCTTATCAACTTTAGGAGAAAAAGAAGAAACAACTTTGGTAGCAGGATTGATAGGACTCACCTTTGGTGCAGAAGAAGTAGGGATAGGAAATCCTCTTTTTGCAATAACAGGGATAGTTGCCGACTGCTCCTTAGATTTCTTTATGGGCTGTGTCACCTTCTCCTTCTGCTTTGTCTGTTCTCGAGTCATGACAGCAAATGATTCGCTGTTCATGTCTGCTACCACTTCATCATAATCTTCTCCATCATCAATGCCCTCAGTGGTAAAGAAATTCACTCGAGATCCCTCAAGTTCTTCTGCCTCATCATCAAATTCTTCCACAAACTCCTCACAAGCTTCATTATCCTCATCATCATCCGGCTCTTCAACTTCATAGGTTGCATTCACAGGAACCCTAACAGGAGGTCCTTCAAGTGCTAGTCTTGTTTGAGAAGCAGGCAAACGATTCCTGGGCTGGAAATTTCTTCTTGGAACATCTGCATAAGGGGCATGCTGAGCCAATTGTTTCTTTATAGCAATAAGATCATTTGCAAGTTTCTGAACCAATGGGTCAGTGTTAGGTCCAGGGGTGGAAGAGGAAGAAGCAGCAGACTTAGATTTGGGAGGGTCTCTTCTCAACTTCCCTGACATGATCAAGTCATCTTCGACACTAACAGCCAGTTCTTGATCTAGAGCTAACGTCGCGAGATTAGCCCTTCTTAGTGCATAACTAACTTTAGGTGATTGGGCATTTAGAAAGAAACATTTTTGAATCCGATCAACAGGTCGGGTGTTTGTTGGAATTTTATTTATCAACCTGTTGAACCGAGCCACAAACTCTCTCATGGGTTCTTGCGAATCTTTCTTTATCTGAGAAATTTGGGCAAGCAAAGCATGCACATCTTCTGCCGGCTTGAAACGATTCTCGAACTGGGTTCTCATTGTGTCCCAGTCGGTTATAGCACCAGCCGGAAGGTGAAAGAACCAATCAGCAGCATTGTCTTGTAACGTCTCAATGAACAGCCTTACGGAGACGTCTTCATGTTCAACTCCCAAAACTCCACATGCAACTATGAAGGCTGCAATATGTTCATCAGGATGTACTTTGCCATCACCTTTGAATTTTGGGGAAGTTCTTCCGGTTACCTCTGGGTAACTCATGTAAAGGCTGAGTAAGGGCCAGGGGCCCGACACGTTGACCCCATGGCAATGGTGCCGCCATTCTTGGAAAAACGGCTTGGAGAGGAACTTTAACACCAGCGAGGATCAAAGCTCGTAGATTGGGACTAGCAGGCTCTGAAGGAATACCACCCGTAGGACTTCTATCTTGAACAGGTGGAGTGCTCGTTGAACGAGTTCTTCTATTTCTTGTTGAAGGGAAAGGAAAACCCTGCTGCTCCAAAAGCTGAAACTGAGAGTCTTCAATACCAAGGGTCCTTCTCCCTCTAGTAAAACGCGGAGTCACCAGATCAAAAGATGATCAAAAAATTACAGAACTGGAATGTGATTTTCCCCAGCGGAGTCGCCAAAAACTGTTGGTCGTCAAATAGGACTTTTAAGAAGAGCAACAGTCAGGGGACAAGAAGTCCCTCCTCTTTAATGGGAGAGGTTCCCTTATTCAGAAACGAACTTATTTACAAATATACAAAACATGATTTTATGGTTGAACTTGGATATTACGAAAGTGTTTTCCACAAGGATCATCAGTTACAAAAGGACTGAGGAAAGGGAATACGAGGATGAGCAGAAGAGCAACATGCAGAATTATAGATAGCAGAATAATCCTTTATGTATACGAAGTTGCAGTGAATTTAAAACAAGATCGTTTGCACAAGATGAGATTACCAGACACAAAGTTCTGTAAATAACCTTCTTCAGATTCATTAATCAAGGACACAAAGTTCCTTCTTGGTTATACAAGATCACTATACTCGCAATATTTGAAAATATGCAATCAGTGAGACTAACGAACTAGAAACAAATGATCTTCACGAAATTAAAAGAAAACACAGAGATAACAGAGATTAGATAGACAATGAATGGAAAGCCCTTTTGTATTGATTTCTTTCTGATCTATTTACACTTTCAGAAAATATGCCAAGTTCTTCCTCCCTTTGGAATGGCGTGGAAAGGCCATTATATAGCTTACAAATCAGTTATTCTTTGTAACCGTTTCTTTAACCGAGAATAGTTAAGGACCGCCAATCGTAATACCTTAACTTCTTACAAAGAAAACGGAAAAAGAAAGGGAAGAAGAGAAAAGAACAAGGAGAAGAAGACAGGTGGCCAGTCACTGAGAGGGACCCACTGACTTCAGAATCCGCTGCCTGAACTTCTTTAACGCCTCAGCTATGTCTCTGCCACGAGGGACTGACGTGTTGGTCGTAGACTGAGTCCAAAATCCAAGACACTTCTCCATCTCATTATCAAACTCGACATGAGTATGATAATCTTTGTTTGCTTCTTCAATGGCAGATTGAAGAGAGCAAATCTCCTTCATTTTCTCCTTGGAGATGGAACTTTCCTTGAATAGGTTATCTTTGACAAAAGCTCTGAATTGAGCTTTGATTTCTTGCAAGGAAAGGGAAGTACCAGAAGTCTCATCCTGAAGATGACAGTGTATATCTTTGAAAGCAGAGACCACCAGTGTCTTGAAAGCTTCACCCTTCTGCCAACTGTTCTTCAGTTCTCCCAAAGCCTCCTCCAGAACTCTGATCTTCCACTCCACACTGTAGACCCAGGACTTCGACAGATTATCCTTTGCATCATCAAAGACTTTACTCGCCACCAGAACGTTCTCATCTGCTTGTCCCATGAGTCGGAGGTCTACTATGCAACTGCTCCAGAGTTTGAGCTCTTTATCCATGATAGTGATAGTGGAGGAGAGCTTCAGTTGTACATTGCTCACCTTTTCGTGGAGTTTGAAAGCTTCATCGATGAAGTTTAATCCAGCAACAAGCATGTCATCCACCATGGCTTCCATAGCTCTGCCATAGACAGAATACTTGTGCATATCTTTGATGCTCTGCACTTCATCTTGGCTTAGAATTACAGGAGGTGGGAGAGTAGTCAATGGGGTAGGGTCCAAAACTTTGTCCTTAGACAAAAGAGACTTGATGAAACCTGTGAGAACTTGGGCCTGTTCTTCCAACTGTTCAATAGTTTGTTGCCCTTTCTCTACCCTTCCAATGACTCTTGTGACTGTTTCCTGAAGGTTGTGAATTTCACCTTCAGGAGTAGACTCCCCCATTGGGATTCTTGAAAGCTCCAAGTCAGATGCCAGCAAGTCTGATTCTGATTTGTCTACTGTAGGCTTGGCAATCTCCAGGAATTGCTGACCTTGAGCATCTGACACTATTCTGGAAGTAGTTTTGGCTTTCTTGGCACGAGAAGGAGTGGTGCCCAACAAGGCTGCAACAGCATCAAAATTTGGTCCCGAGCTCCGAGAGGAAAGTTTTCTCTTTCTATTGTCAACCAGAGGTTGCACCCACGCAAAAGAGGAAGAGGAATCAGCAGGAGGGGCAAGATGACTGAGAGACATAGAGCTCATGACGCTCAAGGTCTGTGCAGCTGTGGTCTCAGGTTGAGAGGTGAGTGGGGCACTTGGGGCAATTGCGACAGAAGAGTCAACATCACCTGAAAGCTCAGTGCTCTGGATTTCTTTGTCTTTATCAGCTGGATCCTCAGGAGCATTTGCAAGAGTTGGTACTTCGCTTTCTTCACTTTCACTGAGAACAATGATGTTCTCTGGTCCCATAGGCAACTCTGCCTGCTTTCTTTGAGGATCACTTTCCACAGGCTCCTTCTTAACTTCCTTGAGCTTCTTCTGGTACACTTGAGTGGATGGAGAAGGAGTAGAAGCTGCAGGTCCTTGTATTGATGAAGCAGGAGGGGTCTTCACTGGTGTTTCTGACCTTGGAATAGATGCTTCTCTTCTTGGTGTCGAAGCATCCTTAGAAGAGGATTCTCCTGAATGCCTCCTGAATTCTCGAACCATCCTGTCAAACCAGACCTTAGTCCTGACTAAGACTGGAGCAAGAATCTCAGCCAGATCATCCCTCTCTTTCCTGTTCCAATCCAGGTCCTCCAAAGGAGTGTGCTTAATCACATTTTCATACTCATACGAGTATAGATCAGAATTGTCATCCTGGAGACCTTCAGGAACTTGGTACATACCGAGTTCTTGGATCAATTGCAGGGAGAACCTGCCACAATGCCTTCTCCTGGCTTCAAAATCATCTGCACAGTCAGCCCAGTAGTCTTCTGCATCTGCCCTATGATGGTAGATTATCTTGATGTTCTGTTCAATAAACTTCTTCAGGTCAAAGCAGGTCCTTGGCTTGAAGAAGTGAACGGTGATAGGAACAAGGGCTCTCTCTATGTTCTGTGCGTCCAGGGCTGTTTTGCAAGTGTAGTTTCCCAGAGAGATGGGAAAGTGCAAGCCAGAAATCTTCTTATCTCTGCAAGTTCTGTGCAACTTGTCTAGTTGCCTGCATATTTCAATCAAGGCCATCTTATCATTGCAGAACATAGGAAGCCGCAGAGGGGTGCTCTCATAGCCAGCAAGCCTGATATAAGAAAATTTCCTGAATTGGATGAAATAAGCACCATATTGCGATATCAGGTTCATGGCTTCATCTGAAAACCTTCTAGCAGTATCACCTTCAAGCAGTCTGACCACGTACATGGTGAAAGCATCATTGACCCTTCTGAAATTATGGTTGCTGGTCTCCAGGGTGAACTGCGGGCAGTAAGCATATACTGGATCATCTTTGTGTGCATCTATATAAGAAAAACCGAACCACTACCTTGATGCTGCCAGAGTATACATCAGATACGAAGTCATGTAGAACTTCTTCGTTTGCTGCACATTGGACAGCTGCTCCGTCAAATTCATGCTTATGATTTCAGCCCAATTGATGTTTTGCATTCCTTCGCACACCATGCTGATGAGCGGGCACATCCAGAAGTGAAATTCGTTGGTAGAGGGCAAACCCATAACCCGAGCCAGCAAGATTATGAAGTCTGACAATTCTTCATTGAAATCTGCTCGGAAGAGGGTTTTGGTCAGACGAGAAGCTCCCTTCCTAGGGTTTTTCAGCCAGGACTTCGCCACTCGTGCCTTATATTTGTCACTGTCTTGGTCGAACAGGGCCTGTGCTTGATCCCGGGAAACGACTATGGCATTATCCATCTCTGGAATCCTCAGAGCAGTGCTAATGGCGGCGGCATCCAATTTGGCGATGAGTTCCCCATGTATATTAGTCAATTCGCTCGAAACGGGGTCGAAGTGAGCTCCGCATGAAAGCACGGTATCAGCACACTGTACTGAGATTGGGAAACCTCCAGCAAAAGCCAAACCACTATCGTGAATCATCTGCGCCATTGGCGTAGGGTTTGCATCCGCCATTCTTGCCCAAAAATCACTGAAATCAAGATGACGAGCTTCGCTGTCCCCAATATTGCGAACGGCAGACTCAAGTGGAGAAATTTGCTCCTGTCCCTGAAATTTGATCTTCATATTGATAGTAGCTAGGAGGACAGAGCCGCAAACCAGACTCTGGAAAGGAATTACAGAGGGAGGGGAACACGCGCAGGTTTGCAAATTGCAAGGGTTCGAGCAAAAGATAGCATGGAAGTAGTGTGAAAAATGCAAAGGGGGAATGCTCGTTATATAGCCGTTTAGGAGAGAGAAAAGCCATGAATGCGCATTTAATACATAACCACCAATTTGAATAAGCATGATATTCGGGTAGAGCGGGAAAAATAAGCATGAATGACACTTGGTACGCTTGGGACATGTGAGACGCGAATGCGCGAAACACGTGGCTCGGCCGATTCGGGCGAAACAGGGAGAAGACGCACAAATGCATTTTGGGACATTTGGTTTCGACGAAGAAAGTGCGAAGGACGCGGTTCGGGTGTTTCGGCCGAAAATGGAACAAGAGGCCCATTTGAACTTGGGACATTTGGGACAAAAAGTTCCGGAGTACGCAACTCGGCCGGTTCGGGCGAAAATGGAACAACTTGCACTTTTTGATTTGGGACATTTGGAACAAGAAAGTGCGAAGTACGCGGTTCGGGTGTTTCGGCCGAAATTGGAACATCTCGCACAATAAGTTTTGGGACACTTGGGACAAAAAGTTCCGGCGGGCCCGAAAATGGAACAACTTCGGGGATTTCGGCCGATCGGGGAACAGAATGCACTTTCGTACTTGGGACAGGCGGGACAAAAATGTCCGACAGGCCCGAAATACATACAAAATGACCCAAAACACAGATTTTCTCAATTTTCACGGCTTAGGCACTTTAGAGAAAACACTCATAACTCAAAATTTTGAAATTTTACTTTTATCAGAGCAGGGAATTTTGAGTGGACAACACTTAGTTTGGTGGATATAATCTGGAAACACAACAAACATAACACAAGAATACCATAGACTATGATAAGAAGGAATGATGATAAATTTGAAATATAAGTGTAAATTATAATATCAACATGAAATTGTTACAATCTCACCCATGAGGTACTTCAAGTGTTACTGACTTCACTTGCCTTCCAACCATAACTATGGGAGAAACTTCACAATTACACCTCTTAATGGCTTCTTTAACACACCTTCAAAATGATGGCTTCATTTACACACTTACTTATAAAATATTTCTCACTAATTCCTTCTATGCTAAATGAGGGGGGTGGCCTCTCTATTTATAGAACTTCTAGGCTTATCCATCTTATCTCTAAGATAAGATAAGAAATCTACTCTGACAAATCATATTCCATACCTTAACTCTTATCTATACATGTAAGCTTATCTTTTAAGATAAGATAAACCTTATCATTTCACATGGGTTCCACATTTTTAGACTTTTTACAATTAAAATACACAAAATATTTATAACCTCACTCCTTTTCCTTATTACCAATATAATATTTCTAATTCCTAATCATGTAGACCTTACTTCTCTACTTACCCAGACTTTGACATTTTAACATTACGGGATCACTTACGACAAATATTTACTTTTTACCACAACATTCCTATTGTACTTTTGACTATTACCGTACTATAAATTATTGGCGGCGTCATACTTGCAATGCCATTATCTTCTATCGGATGCTACTACTAATTATACTTAACAACATCCATAAATTAATGAAATAGAAATTAAGGAGGAAAATTTTAGTGTTGACAGATCACAGGATCGCCACCCAGGTAGGACGGCGGTCTTGTCACTTAAGACAAAAAATCTAAGACAAAAGGGGGGCAGGGGCAGAACAAAGCATGTGGAGGCCAGGTGAGGCATGCAGGATACAAACGTATACTTGGCGAGATTTTCTGGATCCCGAAAACCTTGCGAGGAGACCTGTATCATCACTGGGGTATGTGTAACATCTTTCCGGCAGTGCAGTACCCTACAATTTTGGGTACGTACATATTGCCCCCTCAGAGAAGCATTTTAACCATGAAGAGGCATAAAACAGTGGATCCGAGTATGGCGGTCCCAAAATGGGGAGTTAGGAATTTTATCTGACATGCTCGTATGTCAGAAAGTCACCATCCAAAATCCTATTATCTGTAAAATGAAAAAAGGGGACTCAAGTGTAGATAGATAAAATAAATTGAGAAATAAAACTAAATTGATACAAAATGAGGACTTACCATCTGCGCAGGGTTTAGAACTTACCTTCGTCGATGCTCCAACCATGCGAAAGACATTCAAAATTAATTTTAGAAAGCTATATATATATAATGAACTCATTTCACTATTCATTTGTGCAGATTGATTTGATAGTTTTTGAGCTCTAGGACCCACGGTGACGGTTTTTGATGAGAGTATAGTCAAAACGTTCATGGTGAGATAGTGATCATGCCTCCAAGAGTGGAACATCGACTCGTGAAGTCTCAAGTTAGTTTTTCTCAATTTATTGTTTTTGAACCTAAAATGTAGAAATGATAAAATCTTTTTCTTGGGGGGTTATTTTTGAAAATGTAAGTTTTAAATGAGTCTCTAGGGGGGTGCCCTGTCGACACTAAAATTTTCCTCCATAATTTCTATTTCATTAATGTATGTATTAGGAATAGGATGTTGTTAAGTATAATTAGTAGTAGCATCTGATAGAAGATAACGGTGCCGTCAGTACGGTGCCGCCAATAATGTGGAGTACGGTAACAGTCAAAGTACAATAGGAATGTTGTAAAAAGTAAATATTTGTCGTAAGTGGTCCGGTAATGTTAAAATGTCAAAGTTTGGGTAATTAGAGAAGTAGGGTCTACATGATTAGGAATTAGAAATATTATATTGGTAATAAGGACAAGGAGTGAGGTCATAAATATTTTGTGTATTTTATTTTTAAAAAGTCTAAAAATGTGGAACCCATGTAAAATGATAAGGTTTATCTTATTTTAAAAGATAAGCTTACATGTACAGATAAGAGTTAAGGTATGGATTTCTTATCCTATCTTAGAGATAAGATGGATAATCCTGGAAGTTCTATAAATAGAGAGGCCACCCCCCTCATTTAGCATAGAAAGAAGTAGTGAGAAATATTTTAGGAAGTGTGCGAAGGAAGCCATCAGTTTAAAGGTGTGTTGAAGAAGTCATTAAAACTTAAAAGGTGTAATTGTAAATTTTCTCCCATAGTCTTGGTGAAAGGAAAGTGAAGTCAATAACACTTGAAGTACCTCATGGGTGAGATTGTAACAGTTTCATGTTAATATTATAATTTATTTTGATATTTCAGATTTGTCATCATTCTATCTTATCATAGTCGATGGTATTCTTGTGTTATGTTGTTGTTTTGTTTCCATATTACATCCACCAAACTAAAGGCTGTGCATTAGTAAATAATCATAGCACGAGGAGTTCCCGGTGAAGAATTATCATAGTGCCGGATTGGTGATGACATTTTGGTTCCGTTGCCGGGACCATTCCTCGTTGGTGGATTTTCTGGAGAGATATTCCCACTTAGTCAAAAATCAATTAGAGGGTAACCTTGTTTCTACTGTGCATAGTAGTTACCATGCTAAAGTCATTTTTTCCATGAATAGTAGTTACCATGGTAAAGTCATTTTTGCTGGAATAGTATTTACCGCAATAACTTCACTTTTTACCGTGAATAGTAATTACCGCAGTAACTTCACTTTTTACCGTGAATAGTGTTTACCACAGTAAAGTCAGTTTTTACCACAGTAAGTCAAGTTTACCATAGTTTACCGTGGTCATTTCTATTTTACCGTAGAAAGGTGTAAAGTCACTTTCTAGTATAGTGATTCCAATTATTTGTACACATAAGTCTTGTTGATTGTACTTGTGAGTTGGTATTTCACGGTGGTTACTGTTGAAAATGGGAAAGATTCCTGTTTTTTCAGCTCAATCTAATGAAGATGCTTGTTCTTTAATTCAAGAGTTTAAGCGATCTTGTATTTGTAATGGCCTTATAAGAAGGGAACAATGGACTGAATTTTTTCCTACCTTTTTGGATGGTTCAGCACTTAGGTGGTTTGAAACACTAGGTGATAATGTGAAAAATTCATGGGATTTATTAACTGAAAGTTTTCTTGAAGAATTTGGTGAACAACAGAAATATGTAGATCTCATGATCGAGATCACAAAGCTATCCCAAGGAGAGAAGGAGAAGATAAGGGATTATCATGCTCGTGTTCTAGAGCTAAGGAGGAAGCTCAATACCTAGATCTGGAAGGAAGGACTAGCAGATGGGTTGATGAATGGCGTGGATAATCTCCTCTGTAAGCACTTCATTCTTGGGATGAAGCCAAAGATCAAACAACGAGTGAAGTATGACCGCCCAGCTACCATTGAACAAGCAAAGGAGATTGCAAGAAGGCAAGAAGAAAGCATGGAAGAGGAGCCCAAAGAAATTGTTGCTAAAGTAGAGCCTACACCAACACCTTTGGTCTAGAATCCACAACCACTCCCGGTGAGCACAAATATTTCTCCTATTACATCTACTGAGTATGAAGATCTGCTCAAAAATATGGGTCGGTTAACTATTAATCTTCTTCAAGGAAAGGAATTTAGTTCTCAGGGAGGAGATAAAGGTCCAAAAAGAAATATTTCTGAAGTTGTTTGTTATGGTTGTTATAAAAAGGGTCATTATAAGTATAATTGTCCAGATATAGCTTCTACATCTGGTAAAGGAGATAATGATAAAGGAAAAGCACCTGTGAATTCTTTTGATGTAGTAGATAAGAGCAGAAATAATGAAGTAGATGTGTTTGTAACAAAAAGAAAGAAAGAAAAAGATAATCAAGATGGAAATGATCCTAAAAAGATGAAAGAAGAAACTAGTAAGAAACATAGGAGAAGAAAGTTGGGTGTGCAAGATTTTCTGATTTCACAGGGGCAAGGACCATACTCCATCTTGGAAGATCTGTCCAAAAGGCCTGCAAATATTACATATGGTCAACTCTTGGCTATGTCTTCTGAGAAGAGACGGGAGTTGCGAGGTGGACTCAATGCTCAAAGAAGGAAGGAGGTTGAGGTCCCTGTTTTGGAGGTAGAGGCAGATCCCTATGCTCCACAAGCTGAGGTATTATGTAATGGTATTTCAATTCATGATGTCTTAGTTGATGGAGGTGCTGTAGTTAATGTAATGACCGAGTCTGTAATGAATATGTTGGGTTTAAAAATTGATCGCCCTTCAACACTTATGTTAAGTTCATTAAATAAAGGAAAAACTAAACTAGAAGGTGTAGTTTCAAATGTGGCAATATCTGTTATGGGTGTTGTATGTGTGGTAGACTTTCAGGTGATGAAAAATGGTACTGTTGCATACCCAATGCTGTTGGGAAGACCATGGCTAAGGAGAGTTCATGCAAGAAACTACTGGAATGAAGGTTTCATGACACTTGGACATGGTAGAGAGAGGGTGAAGATAAACGTGATCCCTCGACATCATAAGGCAGAACCTGTGGATTCAAGTGATGAAACTGATGATTGGACATCCTCTGATTACTCTAGTACCAGTGAAGTGGACACTAAAGATGAAGAAAGTGAGGTTGATGTTTCAGTCATGGATATCCTTCCAGTCACACCAACTCATGACCCCATAAAATTATCTGAAGAAGAAGTTGATGATCATCTCCAACAAATAAAGATTGGTGATGCTGTGATGGAGAGTGAGAAGGAATCCTACCTCCAGCTCTTTCGAAGGTACATACACCTATTCACTTTTGATTGCAAGGAACTCCGTCAAGTAAGTTGGGTAGAACATTGTATTGAGCTGGTAGATGGTGCTAAGCCCATAAAGCAAATGCCATATAGAATGAATACTAATTTTTCCAAGACTATAAAGAAGAAATAGATAAGTTGCTTGATGCAAGATTCATATTTGCTGTGGAGAATTCAGAATGGGTTTCTCCCATTGTGATCTCAATAAAAAAGAATGGGAAGCTACACATTTGTGTTGATTACAGGAAGCTCAATAAGGTAACAAAGAAGGATCATTACCCTCTTCCATTTTCAGATCAGATCTTGGACGAAGTAGCTGGCCAGGAGTGCTATAGTTTTGCTGATGGATATAACGGCTACAACCAAGTTCGTATGGCAGAGAAAGATCAGCTGAAGACCACGTTCACCACTCCTTGGGGAACGTTTGCTTATAGAGTTATGCCTTTTGGGTTGTGTAATGCTCCAGCAACATTCCAGTGTTTGATGAATAGGGTATTCAAACCCTACATTGGGACCTTCATCAGAGTATTTCTGGATGATTTTTACATCTATGGGAGCAAGTTGGACCACCTGCACCAGATGGAGACGGCATTTCAAAGGTTAGATGAAGCACAAGCCTCACTAAACCCTACAAAGTGTGTCTTTGGATGTTCTAAAGGCGTTTTGTTAGGGCATGTTGTATCCAGAGATGGTATTGGTACTGATCCTGATAAAGTTTCAAAAATCAAAGATTTACCATTTCCTATGAATAGAAGTAAGTTGAGATCATTTTTAGGCCATGTGGGTTACTATAGAAGGTTCATCAAGAATTTCTCAAAGATTGCACAGCCACTAACCTAGTTCTTGAAGAAGGATATTACTTATGAACCAAGAAATAAGGTGCATGAAGCTTTTAGACAACTAAAGGAAGCCCTGGTGTCTTCACCTGTTTTGAAGAATCCAGATTGGAGCAAGCCATTCATTGTGTACACTGATGCCTTAGATGCAGCACTAGGAAGTACTTTGAGCCAAAAGGATGAAAATGGGAATGAACATCCAATTTACTTTGGGAGCAGACAAATGAGCAGTGCTGAGGTAAATTATATTTTAACTGAAAAAAAGGCTCTGGCTATCATTTTTGTTGTAAAGAAGTTTAGAAATTACTTGCTAGGGAAAAAATTTCTAGTTGTAACAGATCATCAGGCTCTAAAATATATTGTAAATAAGCCTAACCCATCAAGGAGGATAGCAAGATGGATAATTTTACTACAAGAATTTGAATTTGATATTATAGATAGGCCAGGAAAGAAGCATGTCAATGCAGATGCACTCTCTCGAGCTTATGATGGTTTAGGATCATCTTGTGATGATGATGATTTCCCCGATGCAGCATTGTTATCCCTTGACACAATCCCTAGTGAATACATAGATATTTGGAATTATCTGAATGAATTCAATTTTCCTGATGGTGCCAATGCAAAGACTAAGAGAAAGATTACTCAAGCCAGTCGTCCATATTCTATTCTGCATGGAATATTATTTCGAATAGGACCTGATGGACAATACAAGAGAGCAGTTGGACGTGATCAAGGGAAGGAACTGCTAGAATAATTCCACAATGGTACATGTGGAGGGAACTTCTCTGGAAAACTTACAGCAAGAAGGATCTTGGATACAGGTTATCACTTGCCCACTCTTTTTAAAGATTGTTGTAATTATTGTAAGACATGTGATATTTGTCAAACACATGGTAACCGTAAGACTTCATCAGCTCCATTATGCCCTATTCTTCCACTTGGTCCCTTTGAAAAGTGGGGAATAGACATTATAGGTCCACTTCCAACTACCTCATGCCAAAATAAGTATATTGTAGTTGCCACAGATTATTTAACCAAGTAGGTTGAAGCTAGGCCATTGAAAACAACTTCCATGGATGAGGTGGCAAGGTTCATATATGAACACATTGTCACCAGATTTGGTTGTCCATTAGAAATTGTAACAGATCATTAATGAGGTGGTAGAATCCCTAGTCAATAAGTTTTATATTAAGCATAGGAAGGCCACAACATATAAGCCAAGCACAAATGGACAGGTGGAACGAACAAATTTTGTGTTATGTCAAATTCTAGAAAAAGATGCAGCCTTGCAGGTACATAAGTGGGATAAAAGGATTCATGCAGCATTGTGGGCATATAGGGCAACATCAAAGTCAGCAACAGGATACTTCCCATTTCAGTTGGCCTATGGCATTGGTCCAGTTATTCCTATTGAGTTTGATATTCCCACTATGAGAGTTATGAAAAATGAAAGGATGGATGAAAGTGATTCAGTAAAAGAAAGGTTGGTACATCTTCATTTGCTAGAAGAAATGAGGGAAATAACAAAGGATACAAGACATAAAAAGAAAATGAAGCAGAAGGGATACTTTGATCAAAAGATCCGGTGGTCTCCATTTCATGTGAATGACTTGGTTCTAGTATATGATTCTAGATATAAAAAAAGAAGACAGAGAAAATTTCTTCCAAAATGGATGGGGCCCTGCAAAATAGCAGCTATGCATGAAAATGGTACGTACTGACTGGAGGAATTGGATGGCACTCCCATTACGAAATGGGTCAACCATGACAAGTTGAAGATTTTCCAAGCACCAGAAGAGTCTACTCTGAGGACGGAGTAGAATCTAGGAAGGGGGAAGATGTCGACACTAAAATTTTCCTCCATAATTTCTATTTCATTAATGTATGTATTAGGAATAGGATGTTGTTAAGTATAATTGGTAGTAGCATATGATAGAAGATAACGGTGCCGTCAGTACGGTGCCGCCAATAATGTGGAGTACGGTAATAGTCAAAGTACAATAGGAATGTTGTAAAAAGTAAATATTTGTCGTAAGTGGTCCGGTAATGTTAAAATGTCGAAGTTTGGGTAATTAGAGAAGTAGGGTCTACATTATTAGGAATTAGAAATATTATATTGGTAATAAGGGACAGGAGTGAGGTCATAAATATTTTGTGTATTTTATTTGTAAAAAAGTCTAAAAATGTGGAACCCATGTAAAATGATAAGGTTTATCTTATTTTAAAAGATAAGCTTACATGTACAGATAAGAGTTAAGGTATGGATTTCTTATCCTATCTTAGAGATAAGATGGATACGCTTGGAAGTTCTATAAATAGAGATGCCACCCCCCTCATTTAGCATAGAAAGAAGTAGTGAGAAATATTATAGGAAGTGTGCAAAGGAAGCCATCAGTTTAAAGGTGTGTTGAAGACGCCATTAAGAGGTTGTAATTGTAAAGTTCTCCCATAGTCTTGTGAAAGGCAAGTGAAGTCAATAACACTTGAAGTACCTTCATGGGTGAGATTGTAACAGTTTCATGTTAATATTAATAATTTATTTGATATTGGTCAGATTTGTCATCATTCTGTCTTATCATAGTCGATGGTATTCTTGTGTTATGTTGTTGTTTTGTTTCTAGATTACATTCACCAAACTAAAGGCTGTTCATTAGTAAATAATCATAGCACGAGGAGTTCCCGGTGAAGAATTATCATAGTGCCGGATTGGTGATGACAACCCATAGGGTAGGTTTTTATTTTAGTTGAAATGGTGTATTTTGCTTGTTTTTAGGCATTTTTAGGGCTTCCAAGCCGTTCACCGCTTCGGGATAGGACCACCGCCCTGTATAGGGTGGCAGTCATGGGACCGCTGCCCTAGAAGGCGGCGATTATGGAACCGCCACTCTGCACAGGGTGGCGGTTCACAACAGAATGCAAAAAAAAGATGTTTATTTACTTGTTTTCACATTTTTAGCATTTTTACATGTTCTTGTTAGCTTTTCTAATCAGATTTTGTTACTTAATCTTTTTCTATGTTTTTGGGTTGATGCAGAAGGAGGAGTACATTATATGGAGCCAAGATAGGGAGTGTGATTGGCTCCCAGTAGTGTTAGAGGCACTCACTTAGGTAGAGTGAGATACGTCTCAGAGGGTTGGCATTTGGAGGATTGCACAGGTCCCCTCATGTTGCACCCGCTTGTCACTTATTATGTGACTTATTTTCATAGTTGGATGTGGATAGAACACTTTCTGATTTCTAGGAGCTAGGGGTGAGTGGACCATTACCTTGGAGGATGTTATACCGCATATTGGGGGGTCCTGATTCGTAGGAGGTGGTTTTCTCCTCTCAAGAGAGTAGTGTCTAGATCTCAGGTGGTTCAGGGGGCCACTTATATGGGGTGATGTCATTGTTCCATGGGGTCAAAGAAGGTGGTGAGGGTCCACTTCCATTGTTGAGGTCACGACAGTCCTGTGCTCTGCAAGGCGAATCATGGGAATCCTTACTTCAAGATTGATTGGGGACAAGGGAGGCGACACTCTGTCTTATATTGTTGGGCTCCATTATGAAAATAGAGCACTAGCTAGGGCTCTTTGACCACTACAGACAATGGAGGCTACTCCTTATCAGGCCATGCAGCAGAGTTATGGGGAGAGGAGACTGTTACATTGATTGCTTACTACACTACCAGTCAGATGGTATGATAGGATGGGAGGAAGTTAGGCAGATCCACCCCTTTGATAGAGTACACAGTAGTTCAGCCTCCCATACATCGACATGCTTCATCTAGCAGGGCCAGTGTATAGGATCTGTGTGATGCTCGGGGAGGTCCCTAGAGGCCAGGGTTGGACTATAGTCACTCCTGAGGTCCATCATAGCTAGGGAGGGTTGTTCCTGCTGAGGGGGGTAGCCAAGTACTCCTCAGGCACCGTTACTTTGGATTACCATCGGTCCTTCCCATAGTAGAGATGGAGCCTATCGACATGGATCCGAGTTCTGAGGAGTTCCGGGGAGCGACAGCGGCGAGGAGACACGGGAGAAGGACCGAGCTAGTGGGCCAGGGTGAGCGAGGATGACAACAATCTGAGTGTATGACACTCTGGATACCTGGGCCGGAGGGTGGAGCGAGGCCAGAAGAGGTGACTTTGATTTAGAGGAGTTCCTTATCAGATTTAGGGGAGATGGTGAGTCAGTGGCAGGCCGTGCCATTCTCTAAAGTGGAGAGAGCGGATGAAACAGAGGACAAGTCAGAGTGGCAGGTAAGAAGTGGGATAAAAGGATTCATGCGCATTGTGGGCATTAGGGCACACAGCAAGTCACTCACAGGTACTTCCCATTTCAAGTTTGCCTATTGCATTGGTCCAGTTATTCCTATTGAGTTTGATATTTCCCACTATAGGTTACGAAAAATGAAAGGATGGATGAAAGTGATTCATAACAGAAAGGTTTCCGTCTTCATTTGCTAGAAGACATGAGGAAATAACAAAGGATACAAGACATAAAAAGAACATGAAGCAGAAGGATAACTTGATCAAAGATCCGGTGGTCTCCATTTCATGGAATGACGTGGTTCTAGTATATTGATTCTAGATCTTATAAAAACGAAGACAGAGAATGAAAATTTCTTTCCAAAAACAAGGGATGGGTGGGCCCTGCAAAACTAGCAGCTATGCATGAAAATGGTACGTACTGACTGGAGGGAATTGGATGGCACTCCCATTACGAAATGGGTCAAACCATGACAAAGTTGAAGATTTTTCCCAGCACCAGAAGAGTCTACTCTGAGGACGGAGCTAGAATCTAGGAAGGGGGAAGATGTCGACACTAAAATATTCCTCCATAATTTCTATTTCATTAATGTATGTATTAGGAATAGGATGTTGTTAAGTATAATGGTAGTAGCATATGATAGAAGATAACGGGTTGCCGTCAGTACGGATTGCCGCCAATAATGTGGAGTACGGTAATAGTCAAGTCAATAGGAATGTTGTTAAAAAGTAAATATCTTGTCGTAAGTGTCCGGTAATGGTTAAAATGTCGAAGTTTGGGTAATCTAGAGAAGTAGGGTCTACATTATAGGAATTAGAAATATTATATTGGTAATAAGGACAAGGAGTGAGGTCATAAATATTTTGTGTATTTTATTTGTAAAAGTCTAAAATGTGGAACCCCATGTAAACTGATAAGGTTTATCTTATTTTAAAGATAAGCTTACATGTAAGATATAGAGTTTAAGGTAGGATTTCTTATCCTATCTTAGAGATAAGATGGATAAGCTTGGAAGTTCTATAAATAGAGATGCCACCCCCCTCATTTAGCATAGAAAGAAGTAGTGAGAAATATTATAGGAAGTGTGCAAAGGAAGCCATCAGTTTAAAGTGTGTTGAAGAAGCCATTAAGAGGTGTAATTGTAAAGTTTCTCCCCTAGTCTTGGTGAAAGGCACGTGAAGTCAATAACACTTGAAGTACCTCATGGGTGCGATTGTAACAGTTTTCAATGTTAATATTATAATTTATTTTGATATTTCAGATTGTCATCATTCTGTCTATCATAGTCGATGGTATTCTTGTGTTACTGTGTTGTTTTTGTTTTTCATAGATTACATTCACCCAAACTAAAGGCTGTTCATTAGTAAATAATCATAGCACGAGGAGGTTCCCGGTGAAGAATTATCATAGTGCCGGATTGGTGATGACAACCCATAGGGTAGGTTTTTTATTTAGTTGAACTGGTGTATTTTGCTTGTTTTTAGGCATTTTTAGGCTTCAAGCGTCTCACCGCTCGGGATAGGACCACCGCCCTGTATAGGGTGGCAGTCATGGGACCGAGCCCTAGAGCGGCGGGGCGATGATTATGGAACCGCCACTCTGCACAGGGTGGCGGTTCACAACAGAATGCAAAAAAAAGATGTTTATTACTTGTTTTTTCACATTTTTAGCATTTTACATGTTCTTGTTAGCTTTTCCTACTCAGATTTTTGTACTAATCTTTTTCTATGTTTTTGGGTTGATGCAGAAGGAGGTAGAGTACATATATGGAGCCAAGATAGGGAGTGTGATTGGCTCCCAGTAGTGTTAGAGGCACTCACTTAGGTAGAGTGAGATACTCTTCAGAGGGTTGGCATTTGGAGGATTGCACAGGTCCCTCATGTTGCACCCGCTTGTCACTTATTATGTGACTTATTTTCATATTGGGATGTGGATCAGAACACTTTCTGATTTCTAGGAGCTAGGGGTGAGTGGACCATTACCTTGGAGGATGTTTACCGCATATTGGGGGTCCTGATTCTTAGGAGGTGGTTTTCTCTCAAGAGAGTAGTGTCTAGATCTCAGGTGGTTCAGTGGGCCACTTATATGGGGGATGTCATTGTTTCCATGGGGGTTAAAGAAGGGGGTGAGGGTCCACTCCATTGTTGAGTCAGACATTCCTGTGCTCCGCAAGGCTATCATGGGAATCCTTGCTTCGAGATTTATTGGGGGACAAGGGGAGGGGACACTCTCTTATATTGTTGGGCTCCCCATTATTGCATAGATTGAGGGCCATGGCCACATTTACTCTTGGGGGGAAAACATCCTCAAGACCCACCTACCAAGATTTATATAGGGTGGTTCCGACTATAGGGATAGTCCATTAAGCCACCCCTACTCTTGTCATGAGTTAGGCTGTTATGAGCACATCACTCCGTATGGGAGAGGTGTAACAGCCAGTGGATCCTGGGGGCCATCAGGGTAGTGAGGTGGATAAGGATGACCATTCTTAGAGTGCCTCACTAGCCAGTGGCCTCTTTGACCACTGTAGACATGGAGGGCTACTCCTTATCAGGCCATGGTTAGGGTTATGGGAAGAGAAGACTGATACATTGATTTCTTGCAACACTACCAGTCAGCTAGTAAATAGGATGGGGAAGTTAGAGATCCACCCCTTCGACAGAGTACCATAGTAGTTCGGCCTCCCATACATCGACATGCTTCCTCCAGTAGGGGCTAGTGTATAGATCTGTTTGTGAGGCTCGGGGAGGTCCTAGAGGCCGGGGGTTGGACTATTAGTCACTCCTGGTGTTCCCATCATAGTTAGGAGGGTGGTTCATGCTTGAGGGGTAGCAAGGGCTCCTTAGGAACCTTTTACTTCAGATTACCGAGCTCGGTCCTTCCCATAGCAGAGATGAGCCTATCGACGTGGACTCAGAGTCTGAGGAGTTCACTGGGGGAGAGACAGAGGAGGAGACAGAGGAGATGGAGATAGAGGAGACAGAGACCAGATCTGATGGGATAGGTGAGGAGGATGACAACAATTCTTAGTGGCATGACACTCAGGATATCCTGCTGGCTGAGAGGGCAGAGCAGAGGGCAGAAAAGGTGACTCTGATTTTAGAGGAGTTTCCTTCTTAGGATTTAGGGGAGATGGTGTGAGTCAGTGGGTAGGTCCTTCACATTGCTCTAGATGTGGGAGAGGGGATGAATGTCAGCGGCAGCATTAGTGGCAGGGCGTGGATCCCAGAGATCCTACCTAGAGGCCTGGAGATCCGAGTGAGTTACCACTCCTTTTCTCGACTTTACTTTAGTTAGATCCGAGGAGTTCACTGGGGAGAGAGACAGAGGAGGAGACAGAGGAAGATGGAGATAGAGGAGACGGAGACCAGAGCTGGTGGGACAAGTGAGGAGGATGACAACAATTCTGAGTGGCATGACACTCAGGATATCCTGCTGGCCAAGAGGGCGGAGCAAGAGGGGCAGAAAAGGTGACTCTGATTTTAGAGGAGTTTCCTTCTTAGGATTTAGGGGAGATGGTGAGTCAGTGGTAGGGCCGTCACATTGCTCTAGATGTGGGAGAGGGGATGAATGTCAGCGGCAGCATTAGTGGCAGGCGTGGATCCTAGAGATCCTACCTAGAGGCCTAGAGATCCGAGTGAGTTTAATACTCCTTTCTCCGACTTTACTTTAGTTAGAATAGTTTTAGTTTTTATTTCCTTTTGTTGTTTTTGTTTTATCTTTGGTTTTATTCTAGACAACTTTCTAACTTGCGCGTTTCTCTTTCTTACTTATAACAACTGCTGAGGGGATGGTGAGACTTGATTCACCGGGTGTGTGCTGACACTCTGTTGCTCCCTTCTGATGGTACCTAGGCTAATCTCACTGAGGACATTGGGGAGACCTCAGCAGCTGGTCGAAACATAGATGTCTTTGCCCCCTATCTGGAAGGTGGCAAAGATTATTACCTCCCTTCGCACCGAAGCTGGCTAGATATAGGACTGCTGAGTGCTTGATGAGGAGGAGGATTCACTCTCATAGTGAGACCACAGCTGTTGGTAATGATCATGAGTCCTCCATCCATTTACGAGCATCATCGCCGCAGGAGTCCTAGGCATGGTCATACACCCTCTGAGGGATCTCGCAGAGGCTAAGAGATCATAGTGTCTTCTTGTAGCGACCTTTGGTCGAATATATGTACAATTGTTTTGTATTTATGGGCTCATTGAGCATTTTGACCATGCCTAAGTGCATGATGGCATTATATACGAAACACCATTTATATATATATATATATCTCCTTTTGGATCTAGACTCTTGGTGCCTAGAATTTTGTGACTCGTTTCCATATGTATACCAGATGTTTTCAGAGTATTTTTTTTTTCATGCTTTTCAGAATGTATGCAATGGATGACAAATGATAGTAAACAAAATGTTTTACTTTGTATGCTTTTATAATGCTGATATGCGATGATGAACACATTGTAGTATTGAAATTTTGGCCTCTTTGGGAAATGTCTGTGATTTCTTCTTATGTTGGCAAAATGTGATGAATGTATAGTGATAAAGAGCTGAACTTGCCCCACTCCCAACTCCACGCAACTAGTAAGATGCAAGGGCTCAACACCAAGAGTTGGGGAGGGCATAAACTGTATGAGTTTGACTGAATGGAATGATGAGAGATAGACGAACTAGTGACAGAAACCAAACTTAGACCTACACACTTACCCTACTCAGAACTACCACTAAGCTTAAAAGGCCACTTACTTTCGAGTTTATCTAGACTTAGATCTATAAATGGCAACCTGGTTGACAAAATCTGGTTTTGAGGATTTGATCTCTTTGGAATTTGGACATTTTTTTTCACTTAATATAATTTGATTTGTATTTCTAACATACCAAGATTTGTTAATTTGTGTGAATGGACCCCCCACATCCTGCCTCACGCCACTAGTAAGAAGCATGGGTTTGTCACCAAAGGCAGGGTATAGGTGAGTAAGGGAACTTCTTTCCTTTCCCAAACTCACACCACTAGTAAGAGGTGCGGGCTTATCACCGAAGGTTGGTCGGGAAAAGAAGTGTGTAAAATAAAAATATTTTGTTTGCTTGGCATTTTTTATTTTATTTGATTTTGACACTTCTGATCTGTGACTTTGGGATATCCTTTCTTTCAAAGAGACTTAAGAGGGGTAGATGTGACACCAAGAAGCTTCTAGAACAGATCGTAGGTAAGGAAAACTTCACCTATTGGAAAGAAAGAGCAAAACCAAGTATGCAGGCCTTGGTATGGTTTTTTTCAATACTTGTCTATCAAAATTGATGAGAAGATTTGAAATTACTTGATGATGTTTGAAGGAGATGTGATTTGAATGCTTTTGCCAATATTTTCATAAATTTGTAAAATATTTCTTAAGAGTGAGTTCCTTGACTACAATTTTTACGAAATGAGTGGACAAAATGAAACAGCTAAATGACTAATGCAATGTAGGTAGCTATAATGTACAAGTGGTGATTCTGATGTCTCATGCGTAAAACTGTTTAAGATGCAAGGAATTGATGGTTTCATTGAATTCCTCACCTTCTAGTGTGCACAAAAGACATGCACCATTTCCTTAGCCTTTCATGACTCAGTATGGGCTCAACCACTTGGGCCAGAACTTCCTTCCTTCACTGGTTTTCTTATCAATCCGGTTGTCTAGTCTTAGAACTAGATCTCCCTCATATATTTCTCGCTCATAGACGTTTTTGTTTATACTGTCGGCACATTTGGTCAGCATAGGCTCTGTGCTATTGTTCAGCATTTAGCCTGGCTTCATCAAGGCTTTCTAGTTGAGAGAGGCGTGCCTCCCTGTAGGCTTCTTCATCCAAAATCCCTTGTAATGAGATTCGGAGACTGGGTATTTCAACCTCAAGTGGGAGAACTGCTTCCGCCCCGAATACCAACAATGAGAAAGGGGTTGCTCCTGTTGGTGTTCTTATTGAGGTTCGGTGGGCCCACAAGGCTAGGTATAGTTTTAGATGCCAATATCGCTTGTTTTCTTTAACCATTTTGAGGAGAATAGATTTTAATGTCTTGTTTGTTGCTTCGGCTTACCCATTGGCTTGAGGGTAGTAAAGAGAGGCCGTGTGATGGTTTATTTTGAATTTACTGCATAACTCACGAACCTCATCATTTTTAAAGGATGTGCCATTATCTGAGATAATGATTTGTGGGACACCACTTCTACAAATGATTTGGTTCAAAATGAATTTGGAAATTACCAAACCTGGTACTCGTGGTGAGAGGCATGGCCTCCACCCATTTGGTAAAATATTCTATGGCTGTAATTATAAAATTATGGCCATCGGTTGATGAGGGAGAGAATTTACCTATCAAGTCTAAACCCCACGTGGAGAAGGGCCACGGGGGTTGTTATTGGTTACAGGGATTGTGCTGGCATGTGAATTTCGTGAGAGAATTCTTGGCATTTGTGGCACTTACGCTTAAACTCTAATGCGTCGTGTTCGAGAGTGGGCCAAAAATAGCCCATCCGATGTATTTTGCGAGCAGTGGCATGACCATCGAAGTGGCCTCCACATATCCCACTATGGGATTCATAAAGAATCTTCTTGGATTCTTCCGTGTCGACGCATCTTAGAAGCATGTCGTCGAAGGATTTACGATAGAGTACTTGTTCTAAAACAACATATTTAGCAGTGATAATGCGTAACCGCCTTCTTTGTTGCGATGTGGCACTTTTTGGGTATGTGTGGTCCATGATAAAATTGATGATATCAGTGTACCAGGGACATGTAGAGATGGGGGCCTGATTTCGAAAAAGTATATACACTCATCAGGAAAGTCCAAATTTACCAGATTGCCTCCATCTAGTGGATTGTCAGCTAACTAGTCTGCAATGATTTGTCCCTTAACAGATTTTTGGTTTACAAATGTTAACTCAAATTCTCCCATTAAGGTTATGAAACGCCCAACCATTTTTTATAAAGACCCTTGCGTGAGGAACATTCGTAAATGATCTGTCTTTACAATGACCCTTGTTTCTTGGTTCAACATGTAATGTCTTGAATGTTTTGTTGCAAAGACTATGGCCAAGGCATTCTCTCTCTGCTTGTGTATAAAGTGTTTCATAATCAAGCAACATTCGGCTAATGAAATAGACCACACGTTCTCACTTATCATTTTCTTCTTGAGCCAGCATGTAGGCTAGCAAGACATCAGTGGCTCGTGAGTATAGTATTAAAGGGCGGTCTGGTTTGGGAGGCATTAACATGGGTGGAGATAACAAGAAGCATTTAATTGATTTGAAGGCCTTGTTGCATTCTTCAGTCTAATTAATGTTATAATTTTTCTTTAATAAATTGTTGATTGGATGAATAGTAAAACTTAAATCCGGGATGAACGTTTGGATTGCACCAAGTTTCCCGAGAAATGAACTGATTCCAGATTCTTCCGATGGTGGAATCATTTCGAGGACAACCCAAATTTTAGCTGGCTTGACATCAATCCCTCGTGAAGATATAATGTAGCCCAGAAGCTTGCCTCCTGTCACACCAA
The DNA here is from genome assembly GCA_019776745.2 of Taxus chinensis. Taxonomy (NCBI): domain Eukaryota; kingdom Viridiplantae; phylum Streptophyta; class Pinopsida; order Cupressales; family Taxaceae; genus Taxus; species Taxus chinensis. The sequence goes on from CM034155.1 coordinate 553,107,867, forward strand.
ACACGCACTTCTCTGGGTTCAATGTGACACCATATTCAATTAATCGTGAGAGGATGATAGGGAGCACTTCTGGATGAACACAATGCTTCTTTGCCTTGGTAAATAAGTCATCCACGTAGGATTCCACAATTTTATGGATGAGATCATGGAATATGTAAGTCATTTCCCGCTGATACATAGCGTCGGCGTTCTTAAGACCAAATTACATGACATTGTAGCAATAAGTTCCCCAAGGAGTTATGAATGTAGTTTTGGCTTGATCCTGTTCAGATATTTTAATCTGATTATACCCTGAGAACCCATCCATGAGGGACAACAATTCAAATCCATTTGTTGCATCAACAATAACGTCAATGGATGGTAATGGGAAATCATCCTTGGGACAAGCTTTGTTAATATCCTGAAAATCTATGCAAATGCGTATCTTCCCATTCTTTTTTAGAACAGGGATGATATTAGATACCCATTGTGAATAGCCAATGGGTTTGATGAATCCCACTTGGAGAAGTTTTATTACTTCCTCTTTTACCATGAGAGCCACTTTTTGCTTCATTTGGTCTTGACTTTTGTTTAATTGGTTTTGCATCTGGTTTAGTGACAAGGTTATGTACCACGATGTGTGGTGCAATGCCCGTCATTTATTTATAGTTAAATGCCAAATCCTTTTTATGGTTTTTTAGGATTTGGGTGTGTATTTCTATATCCTCCAGAGTTAAAGTGGATCCCAACTTCAAAAATTTTGATTCTTCCTCCGTTCCGATGTTTATGTCAATGGTTTATTCTATTAAAGAAGCATTACCTTCTTCAAATTCAAGTGGGGCTGGAGGTAGTTCCAAGCTTTCTCTATCTTCTATCTTGTAGATATCGAGATCCTTTTGTTGAGGAGACTCTACCATGGGATTTCCAAAATAGGAAGAAGAATGTGGTATTAGGGAAAGATCTACTATGCAGTGAGCAAGGTGTAGCTCCGCATAGGCGTTTAGATATTCGAGAGTGATTCTATCATCATCAAAGTGATCCATGATAGGAAAATTATTCTTAGCCTCCCCATGAATCAGGAGTGGGTTTGTTGGTATTTTACGCACTAATGGTTCAGTACGAAGTGATACTGTGAAATTTGTATCTTCCAACTCACTGTTTGGAGTGAAACGGGAAGCTGAGGTTGCTATTGAATCTATGAGAAGGTTCTGCTCTCGTGGGATTGCTTCAATTGATATGAAGTTAAACCCCTTGCTTAGATCTAATACTTCTATTTTATAGAGTTGTAAATGTTTAGCCCTAGTTTCATATACCTCAGAGACTTGGTTTACAACTAGTTGTACGAGTCTCCTAGTACTCTAATGTTATCAACACACATTCTTTTGGCTAGAATGAGGTGAAGGAGGAGAGATTTATACTCAACTCTATTGTTTGTACATTACAAAGCGAAGTTTAATTTAAAGGCAAAAGGTAAGATCTTTCCCTCGGGTGAAGTAAAGATTACTCCTGCCCCAGCTGCAAAGCGACATCTGGCTTCTCCATCGAAGTGGAGAGTCCAATATTTGCTTGGAAAAATGGATGTTGAGATATTTGTGGTATTTATTTCTTCCTTGCTTCGATTACTTCTACCATGCAAACTTCATCTGATGGAAGAGAAGCAATTCCTAGGGTGTATCCCATACCCATAGAATCAAATGGTAGGAGAATAGGTAAATATTTCTCTAGCAACTGGACAATTTTTGCGGGTAGTACCTAATGACACTGTTTCTATGATGTTGGTATCATTTTTGAGTGTTGGCATGCCCTTGACCAGATTTGTAATTTCCAATTCCATGGTGGGTATCAACTTCTCTTTTGATTTTGAATCAATTGGTTTGCTAAGTTGATTTGTTGGGAGTTCAAACTCGGAATGAACGCCTGGTCTCTTCTTCAAATCAGCAAGGTTTATATCAAAGGGTTTTGGGTCACCTTGTGCCACAAATATTTTTCCTAAGTGTAGAAATCTTATTTCTTGGAATAACCGGAAGGGATTACCTTCATGTAGTGTATCCATGGCTGACCAAGGATCAAATTATAGTTGGTTTCCTGATCTATAATATAAAATTCGGTGAGGACCGTCTTGGGTCCTAAAGTGACTGGTAAAACTATGGTTCCAATTGAAGTGGCCTTTCGGCTATCATAACCTCTTAACGTATTTCGTGTTGTGGAATAGTTTGTCTCTCCATATCCTAACTTTTGAAGAAAATCAAAGGGGACTATGTTAACTGCTGCCCCATCGTCAATCATTGCGCGTTTAACATAATTATTGTAAACCCATACTTGTAAATGTAAAGTTGGGTTGCCTCTTCGTGTAATTTCAGCGTCTGTTGGCATTTTACTTATATCAAATATAAACTTAGTATCCCTATTTGGCTGCCATGGAGGGTAGACATCAAAATCTACATGATTTACTTGCGTTTCTGGGGGAGGAGTGATATTGATTAAATGACCAAGGCCCAATGCTTCTAAGAGGGAAGCACTATGGGTGGGAGATTTCTTTAACAAGTCCAAAAAGGAGATGTGAGAGAAAGTTTTTATTAAATCAATAATTAAATCATAGGTGCCTATGGGTTTTACCGATGTTTGTTGAATGTTGTCTAGTTCCAATGGATAACTTGGAGTTGGTTGAGAATAATAATCCCGTGTTCTTGTTATGGTTTCTACAGGTAGCTCGGTGTCTAACTCCACTAGACCAACTATCTTGGTTAAAGGACGAGTTCCTATTTGGGGTGCAACTGGTGGATTTAATGAAGTTGAAGCTTCATGATCATTGTTTCCTGTTATAACACTCTTGTTTGTTCCACTTGAATCTAGCCTGTTATTCTTAGAATGGTTTGGGAGTGGATCATTAAAGATCTTGAGGGGTGCATTTTGAGGGGAAACTGCCCCTGTATAAGTGTTTGGTGTGGGTACTACAGAATTTGCTAAAAACGTATCTATAAAGAGTTATTTTTGATCTTCTAGAAAATGATGCATGAATTTATTGTAGTCACGACAAGTCCTAGTATCGTGGCCTTGAATCTTGTGGAAACCACAATACAAATTGGGATTATAATTTCGAGGCTGTTGATTTGAAACCTGTTGTGGCCCAAAATTATGATAAGGTTGTTGGTTGTTAGAGTTAAAATTTTGAGGTTGTTGCCTTTGGTTTTGAATCTGATATCCAGTTGGGTTTCGATTTGGACCTTGTGTTTGAATTTTTCGTCATTGTTTTGTTGTTGTGGTCATGGTGGACGATTAAAATCCACTATGTTGATTGTTGGAGTAAAATTGTTATTTCACTGATTATTAACACGTGGCGAAATGTTTACAATGTTTGCTCTTTTAACTTGGTCAGTTACTCCATCTGTTGTAACTCCGTGGTTCTTGTTAAGAATCTTAGGTCCTTGATTAGCATTCCCGGTATTAGGATAGGCCGTGGTGTTTTGATTAGGAGTGGTTAATTTCCCATTTGTTCCATATGTCTTACGACCACTATCTATCACTGCTTGGTCGATTCGGAGAGCACTCTCAAGTACTTCATCGTAAGTTCTTAGTGGGAACTTCTGGACTTCTCCCTTTATCTCTCTATTGAGAGAATGAAGGAATAAATGAAGGAATAAATTACATAGTTCCATTTGATCCATGTTTGGAGCACTTGCTGATGAGTAGAGAACCGTACGCCATCTTTGAATAAAATGAGCAGTGGATTCATTATGTTCTTGTTTAATATGCAAGAATTCCCTGATTCTTGTTTTTAATAATTTTTTCATATCAAAAGCTTTGATGAACTCTAACATGAGTTGTTTAAATGAGTGTATCGAGGCTTCAGGTATTCTATAATACTAATCAAGGGCAATACCCTCTAAGGTTTTAGGGAATATCTTAGCAACAACCCCATCCCAAGGGATTAATTCCCGTATGGCTGTGGGATAGGCCTTAATGTGTGCATTTGGATCCCCTTCCCCTTTATATTTGGGTAAATCAGGAAGAGGTCTTGGAAGCATAACACTTTGTATGGTGAAGTCTAGGGGCTCTTTTAAATATTCTGAATAAGTCCCTACCGCATAGGCCTCGACCATTGACGGTGCTTGCTGGGGGGTGGGGGTGGCATGGTTTGTTGATATGGCATAGCATATGTATTTGCAGGGACGTAAGGGAATCCCTGTGATTGAAGGAACATCCCAGGAGAATAGAACATGTCCCCTTGTGGTGACTTTGAATAAATGTTTAAGTAAGGAGGAGCATTGTTCTGGTATGGGTTGTTTGGTGCCAAGCCGGGAGGTGTCATGTTTTCAACTAGAGCGGCATTTGAAAATGCGGTCCTAGTTGGTGTTTGCTATGGATAATTATACGGATGTTGAGGAGGAATGCCTAAAGTGCCTGTTCCTGTAAGGAGGTCAACTTGGCTGGGGTGATGCGGAGGGTTGGGGATTCTTGTTTGCCCAAAATATGAATTTTGGTTTGCTTGAGCAAGCTCCAGCCCTCTAACCTTCTCAACTAAAGCTGAAATGACCTCTATTGGCAAAGACACAATGTTTTTCCTTAATGGCGTTTGTTGTATACCTTGAGGTTGTAAAGGGGTATGATACCCTGCTATGAATTGATCATTACCCTGCCAAACTTCACCAAGGGCATTTCCCATAGGTGGAGGAATGGGGGTGTTTTCTTGGAGTAGGGTATCGGATTGTATTTGTAAATTCCCTACACGTGGATACATGTTTTTGAAGTGTTTGTTCACTTCTAGCGTAGTGTGCTAAGTACTCCTCATCCAAAATGGGAGTGGATCTGACTGTCTACTGATCTGTGGTCTAAACAAGACCTGAGGAAATGAAGTGGATTCTCTAGTAAACGTCATATTGTTAGAGCCTGAGGGATCTAGTTGTTGTGTTTGTGTAAGCTGATCCAATTCCTCAATTCGGAATGAAGAACTAGAACTAGTTCTGTGAGGGGGAGTTTGAGATGACAAGTAATTACTTGAATAGTTATCAGCCCATGTAGAAAGTGAGGGTGATGGTTGTCTATTTGTTTGACTATAGTTTGCTTTGAGACCTGAGAGAGGTCTGCCATATGCGTCGTATCTCGACATATTCGGGGGGTATATGAATACCCGCAGAATAATGGGAAAGAGCGAAGGTGGATGAAAGAAATGAAAATAAAAGAGGAAAAATTGTTTGTTTCACGTCGGGTTCACCAATTTTGTACAATGGAAAAGTGACATGTGAGCATGGGAATCTACAAGTAACTCTTCCTCGTACCCGACCTCCCGAGGTCGTGCCGAGATGGTCGGTGAATGTGGAATATGTGTGGATACCGAAAAACTAGTTGGGCAATCTTATATCCTCAACACACGATAGTGGAATCTATGAATCTAAGGCGTAGAAGGCCCTCCTAACTTGAATTGGTGTAATAGATCGTTAGGATATAATAGCTGTTCGGAGGCTCCAATCAATGTCGAGCTCTGTCGAGATCATGTTTATTGGTTGTTGGATACGTGGGAAGTGACCTGTAGGTGCTTCGTGTATATTTCCAGACAAGGTCATGAAAATGGTGATGGGAGGTGTAGTGGATTCTCCAGGGTTTTATGGATGATTCTCTGGTCTAGTCCCGAAATTCTTAGCTTGATTGGCTGCTATGTTTAATAAGGAGAATTGTGTAATAATATCTGGTGGAAGTGGTGAGGACCTAAATACTAGTGTTCGTAAACCAGCATCAATGTCTGATTGATTAGTAGGCCCGTTGGGTTGTGGGACCTGTGGATCACAACCGTAAGTTCATGGTTGTGGCTGACCTCCTATGGTCATATGAAGATTTAATCTCTCCTTCTGACTATCCAATAATCATATGCCTTTTCAGCCTCTATGTTTAGAACTAGAAGTTGTGTAATTTTCTCAGAATACCTTACAGGTGTTCTGGCAATTTGAATGCGTAAGCTAGTATCTATGTCAATGAGGAGTTTCCCACATTAGGTTGTGGAACTAAAGGATCACAACCAAATACTTGTTCTCTTTTGAGTCCTTGTACAGTCATATGGATATCTTATTAAGGAAGTCTATAGTTAGGATGATTTGACCAAAATGTGTATGCCTTGTCGTCTTCAATATTTAACTCTCTCAGTTGTTCACTAATTGCTCGTAGGTTTTCCGTTGGTTGAAAGACCTGTATCCTAAGGTCTTGATCTATATCAGCTAGTGTTGTGGAGAGATTTGGTTGAGGCACTATTGGTTCAAATATATATTCTCTAGGCTCTCTAGGTCTCGTGATTGTCATACAAAATGATTCAACTTTTAACTAAAACTAATAAACTAATTATGAAAGATGTATCTACACTATACATGTATTCTTTCATTTTTGTATTTTCGATGAAATATTTTAACGAAATTAAAAGAGAAGCTATTCTAATATATTTAGAAAATGGACAACTAATCTAGCAACAAAATTAAAAAAACAAAGTAGCCTGGTGTAGCTATTTGCCTGTGCAGTTGTGAATTTATCCTAAATATCTAAGCAACTAATTGTTTTAACTTTGAAATACTCTCGATCTTACCTCAGAAGTGAGGAATGAATCATAATTTCTAAAAAACTATCAATCCCCACAGCTTCCCTGGTGATATCGAGAGTGAGCTTTGACTTAAATGAAATAATTTACTACTCTATTTGATACGTTGTAACTAGAAATTTGATAGCTCAAACCTGGAGTTTACAGAACAGTGGTAAATCTAGTTACGTGTGACTTCATCCCCTCAGTGTGATCTCCTCATTCCTTCGTGTTCTCTTGAATCCAGAAAAGTGTGTATATGATAGCATCAGCAGAATAAGGCACTCGAACAATGACAACTTTGTATATAGACCGAATACAATGCAAGTAAGAGAGAGATAGTGCAAGTGAACAGAGCTTGACTATATAATTCCTAGCGGGATTTATTGCAGGAATACAACACAAATGCACTGAGAGTTCTAGAAACTATCTTTTGTGACTAAACAAAACCTGCAACTCTAAATGGATTCCAATCTAAGAATGAAACTACCTTACTCTAAACTGACTTGCATGGAACAACAATGAAGCAAGATTGAAAAAAGAAGATCAAATGACCTCTAAACAGCAAAGGAAGACCAACAATGGATGCAAAACATGAAACTATTGGAATTTAAGCAAGAAACTCAAAAGACCAAATGATTAAACAGAGAAGGAGAGGGGCCCTTTGTTTGAAAACAAGCTAGCTATTTATAGCAAATGCATTCACTAGAAGGTAACTTGGAATGGAACTCTTTTACCATTAAACAAAGTGAAAACACTATTCATAGGGCAGACAAAACATAAATGCAAAGTAAAGTAGCTAAAAAATGCGGATAGAAATTGAAAATTTACGTTTGACGCGATTGTCAGAACTTTCTGGAAAACACGTACATGACCGCCACCCAGGCAGGGTGGAGGTCTCGTCACTTAAGACCAAAATGCAAGAAAAAAGGGGGGCAGGGGGCAAAACAAAGCATGCGGAGGCCAGGTGAGGCATGTGGGATACAAACGTATACTTGGCGAGATTTTCTAGATCCCAAATACCTTGCGAGGAGTCCTGTATCATCATTGGGGTATGTGTAACATCTTTCCAGCAGTGCAATACCCTACAATTTTGGGTACGTACAGTAACATAAATGATAAGCGATGCATGTTAATATATCACACATTCTCACTAATTCACTCAATATATTTGATGTGCCTAATAACTTTGTAATATCTCTATGGCTTGGGTTTATCCATCTTGTTTTTGTATAAACATCAATTATACCCTAACTTGGATATTTTTTAATCTATCTCTCCTCTCCCACTTAGTTCTACCTCTTATTACTTGGTCTAGACCTTTAATTTGTCCCCATCCCATCAATATAAATTTTATCCTACACATACTTCCTACTTTATTATCATATATCAAAACCTTTTATCATTTCATATTTCTCGTGCATAAATGTTCATCAACTTATTCATAAATAAGACAATTGAACTATAAAAGTAATTATCCATCAATATATACAAATGTGATCTCATATATACATCATAAATTATAATATGTATTTGCATGAATGGTAATAAGATAAGATTTATTTATCATGTCCTTGATTTCTCAAATTTGATAGAGATAGAAGATATGTTCTCTTCCCAAGTAAAGTATAAGGTCTTGTTTTACCTCTATGTCACTAGTATTTCATGTGGGGATAATTCGTCAACACAGTCTCTGAAGCCTACACGGGATAAATTTAGACCTAAGGTATTGAGAGTAAATGCTTCTAAATTTCTTGTGTTTTTCAAAATAGGATAATATATTTTAATTGGATGATTTTTCCTCTATCCCTAATTATTTTAATAATATAACCCACATCCCCTCTTACCTAACCTTTATTTTACTATTCCCAAGACTAGATGCCAATGAAAATATATTTTTCAACTCGTGAAGTCCTCTAATAGATGCAATAAGAAATATTCCCTACCAAAAGAGAATGTTTCCCCAAGTGTGGAAGAAAAAAGTGGCAAGCACCCATATCTTAGAGGGGGTTAAAATGTGATAAATGGATTATGTCATCCTGATGTAGTAGTAATTGTTTATGTGTTTATATGATAGGGTAACTTACACAAGTTCCACATGATAAAAGATAAATAGCTCATCATATTCAACTTTCACTCCCTCTTCTCTACAAGTTCAAATCTACTTGGGGAGGAGAAGAAAATCAAATATGAGGTTGAGGATTTCTTAACCACTATCTTATTTCCAAAACATGCAACTAGTACTCTAGATTGTTGATTAGATTCACCCTTTTGTTCATATGCATAAGATCTTGAATAATATACATATGTATTAAAATATAATCATATATCTCTCAATAGTATATATAGCTTCTTGGTTTAGGCAGTAGAAATATGACTACCTTACTGGCATATTTCTACTAAATATGTATTGTAAATTCTTTTCATTCTCGTGGGTGAGGGACCTAATAGATCTCCTTTTATTAACTATAAAATAATATCATATACCTCTAAAAATGAACCATTAATCACTAAAGAATATCCTCCCTCAACTATAAGGCATTCAATGCTTTGATTTGATTTTTCCTTACTCATATCATATAGGTATCCTGTTAGTGATGTGTATCCAAATCAAGCCCACACAACCTATCCCTCTTCCCTAGAACCTCAAACTCCAACTTTGACATGTAATCTATATTAGAAAATAACATTTAATGAATCAGTAATTAGTGCATTTAATATAAATAAATTCCTTAAAATATTAACGAGAACACACATAAACTTGGTCATCTCTCATCTTCTTTTTCTACTCCCTTATATTACAAATCCCCATAATATCAAAAGTTATTAATAACATGTATAGGATGGGACCACCCCCTGAATAAAAATAGGAGCAACAACCACCTCCATGAGACCCCTACTTAAGGTCGTAATTGTTTACAACTCAAAAAGTCATTTTACCTTTAATGTAAACTATATTAGTGTCTTTTCAATACTAGTATAAAATTTTATATGGTTTTCTTTACAAAATAACATTTAATTTTGTAGGTAGAGGGCTTTGTCAAAGGAAGCTATGGGCCTAAGTAATACATAAATGGAAGGTGATAGGGTATTAAGATATTCTTATTGGACCATGAGGCTTCTCTTTTGGCATAAATATATTAAAGAGGTTAGTGTTAATGTATTTGAGTAAGAACTTGTTTTTTTTGGTACTATCCCATCTAGAATCTTCTACCCTTACATTCATCCTTTGCCTTTGATCAAATCCAACATGAATCAAGCTCGACCCTCTATTTTATTACAAATTTAAATCCACCAACCTCCTTTAAAACTAACTAGAAAGGATTATATCAAACCTTTGTAACTAAAAGAATCAAAATCAACTCTTGCTAACTTGAAATCAATCGAGCCTGCTACAACAAAGTGATGCAAAATTTTGGAGCCAACAAATATATATATTGATGAAAAGGATCTTATATTATATTAATTCAATATGATAAAATATGAATTTCAACAAAAAAGCGGGCGGTTTGAGAGCACGCCCCAAAACCACAAATAAAGCTAGGCCAAGCCTAGAGCAATGAGAATCAAACTAGGCCGATCCTAAGAGAGTACAAAAAGATAGGCATCGCCTAAAAACAAACAAAAAACACAATCAAGAAACAAAAAAAAACATACACGATGCGGGAGGATCTTGATCATCCGACCACCTAAAACTAGGAAAGTCCTAGCCAACATCTGGAAGCTCCCAACCAGCAGCAATTTCTTCCTTTGGGTCTGCTTCCCCACGAGTAAGAATGACAAGGCTAAGGTGAGGGAAGTTTTCTGATGGTGGTGGAGGTGGTGATGGGTTCCATGCATCCTGGTGTGAAGCAACAGAAAGAGGAGATCCCCACCCATGTTGGCAAGGTGATGATCCCCAACCCTGCTAACAAGCTGACGACTTCGGCAGAGAACCCTAGCCATGATGACAAGCTAGAAAGTAACTGCACTGATGTAACGGCCCTAGGGAGCGGCGAGCACGACTGAAAGCATGACGTTGAGATTAGATGCACCGACCACCACAAGCTGAAGGCGAGGAACTCCTGGTGGTAGATGAAGGCATTCTAGAAACATTACATGGGGCTCCCCCCCAGTGGTACAACAGGGTCTAGAGGTGATCTACCTCTAGCGCCACCTTGTTGGCCTAAACTTGAATCTACATAATCACGTAGGAGATCACCATAGATTTATTATAAACTGAGAAAGATTGATCAACTGCAGAATTAGAAAAGAAAAAAGCATTTCTTTCTTCCCATTTCTAAAATAGAACCCCCCTGAAAAACATGCCAAATCTGGGTGAACATAGCCAGAAGTTTGGGATTATATCCTAAAAGGGTATGCTTCCAAGTGAAGAGGTGAGGCCCTGAGGGAAAGAAAAAATAATGGATCTAGTTCCAGGAAATTTGAGCTTTGGGAAAGAACCAAAAGATATGCAAGATTGTTTCCAGCTGCCCACAAAATGGCATTTGGGGGCAAGGATCCCAATTTGAACAAGACGAGCCCCGATAGGAAGACCTTGGTATAGAATACACCAAAGGAAATGAGCAATCTCGGGCTCCACACATATAGTCCAAACAGGTTCAAATCACCTACCCTAGGTAGACAGAGTGTAATGAATTCCCCAACATGTATTAATTTTTCCCACAATGCGAAAATGGGGTGAGAGCCAATAATAGCCTTTTCTAGCTATGTAATTACAGAATGGAGTATCAGCATACCACTTCCAGTCCGTCCACCATGACAAGTGATAGTGTTTAAAATTTAGTGAGTGATAACAATGTGCAATGTTTAGGAGGCAGTGTCAACTAAAAATCAACAATAAAAACTCTTGTAGATGATATATGTTGTTTCTTGTCCAAGCATAGAGATTAGTCTATGATAATGGTTTATAAATATGGCATAAAACCACATGAATGATTATGTTTTTTGATTATAAAATTTAACTACTACATTGCATTGACATGGTATGTCAAGTCCCCTCTATATGTACCTACCTCTAAAGGTTCTTGCAATATGCACAAGTGAGTTCACCTCAAATTTTTGGGTGTTATAACTACCCAAAAAATAAAAGGGATACAATTTTAAATATAATCTATTGACAATGGGAACATTGATCGAAAAGGACTTGTTTCCTGAGATATCTCCAAAATACATTTCAACAATGATATATGGAACACATCACATTTCTCCTTCAAATTACTGGAAAAAATGCTACATGGTTTATATATAATCTCATAAGAAATAAGAGTAGTGCATGTTGGCCACCAAATCTATAACAAGGTTGAAAGGGGTGAATGCAACAAGATTTGTTGTTGTAGTGAGGTGTTTCTTCACCTAGAATGGTGTATTTGAGATCAAAAATGGGAGGTTGGTTGAACTAACACTCTTTATGATCTATGAGACCTAGGGGATAAACCCTAGAGAAACTTAGATGATATCAAATAATATGATGTCAAAGAAGCATATTTTAAAGCTCAGGGTAATGTCAAGGGATTTTTGTATTTTATAACATCAACAAAAGTTTTGACAAGTGGTCAATGAAGATAATGAATATTACCCAACAATCTAGGTAAAATTTCAAATATTGATACATGAAGTGCTTAATTAAGGTGATTATAATTCTTAAGAACAAAAACAATGCATTATTTAGCCAAAATAGAATGACCATTCATACAAAAGGTTGCCATTTTGTTGGGAGTGTTTTCTTTACTTGATTTTTTCTCCAATTGGAATTTTGTAGTATTTGTTGAATCCATTTCCTAATGAATATACTTTATGTCATGAAAAAAATTCAACAATTTCATTTGTAAATGTTTTCAAAAATAGACCCTTCACACATGCACAGTTCCATTATCTATAGTATTTGTGAATCATATTTTCTGTAATCTTTTCGAGGTGGGATATTACTAGGCTTACTCAAACTTATTTTCATATGCAGTAGATAAATCTAGCTTAGATCATTTATCCAACTCAGCTTTGATTTTTACTTTCACATCAAAATTAAATCTAAAAGTATTCTTTCTAATGGGTCATACACATTATTTTAGCTTAAAGATTTTCCTTTTCAAAGATGGATCCACACCCTTGATTTCGCTAAATTTAGGAGGAAACAAATCTTCACTATCTCATAGCAATTGCACAATATTTGATATTTCTTATTTGGTCTAGTAGTCTCTTAGAGATGCCATATTATGTTCTCCCAAGGTAAACATGTCCTCCATCCTTTTTTTCACTAGCTAATCATATACTTTGTTCTTCCCCTTTCCCTACGCCTCTTATAATTTGTGTAACCTACCACTTTATTTTATGTTGAGATTTCACAACTAAATGTATATTGTATCTCCCACAATCTCCTTGTTTTGGAGGGGATCTATTCCATCTAGTTTAAGCATATCTTTAAGCTCCATGTCTTCTTCACTTTTTGAGCTTGCATCATCATTATTATTATTGTTTGATATGTTATAGGGTTTCAATGGGGAATTTTCATTGGCACATGCTTGTAGTTTATGATATATTTTGTGCACCAATTCTCTTGTATTTTGGTTGGTCATTGGGTTCTAATCACCCACTTTTCAAGTCTATTTCTCTTTAAGATAAGAACACCTTGAATTTTTATAGATTTTTGTGCATTGGTGGATAGTTTTCCTCATAAGAAAATTTTGTATGATGTCTCTTTTCAGGTGGGACCATCGGCATGTTTTCCTTCTTGTCTTTTGATACATGTAACAAGATTTAGGAAAAAGAGTGAGTGTTTTTTAGAATATGTGAACCCTCCTTCTAACTTTAATATATTGTTATATCCATATATCCATGGAAGCATGCATATGAATTTTTTAGGATTTCCCGTTACTAAACAAAGGTCATGACTTTTCCAATCTATGAGATAGTGCATACATTTTGTGCAACATTCCAATTACTTCTTCCCATTCTAGATGCTTTGTTCTATGAGTAGTCCACCAATTTCTACAATACACTTTATAGAAGATTTCAACATAATCAGTCTTAATTCTATGTATGGTACGTGTTCTTGGAATTTAAACAAATATATTTCTAGATTCCTAATGCCAAAATGTTGTGGAATTTATCGGTCTAAGGAATGAACCATTAGCATAACACAAACTTCATGTTTCTTTAGCATCTAGTTACTCACATCAACATCTGAATACTCATTGATCTAAGTGACCATTCCGCATGAATGTTGAGTTTCCTCATTTGGTTATGTGTAGTCCTGGTGCATCTATGCAAAATCATATATCATCCCTATTTTTGACTTGGTAGTTTCCATGATACTATATGTAGAGTCTTCATCTTTCAAGGGGTTCATGTATTCCTCATATACAAGAATCTCCATCGTCTTGTGTAGAGATTGCATAATCCTTTTATCTCCCATTAATTTTAACTTGCCAAACATTTATACTTGGTTGTTGTCCCTTGGGTCTAAAGCCAACCTCGAACAACCTCTATAGCTCATGTACATATTGTGAAATGGGTTCCTCGAGGATGGTGTAAGGCCTCTACGCACTAAACTATTCATAGGGATGGTTTATATCCTTGACCTTTTAATCTTTAAGGCACATCATTTACAATTAAATTGGAGCCATCAAGATACCACCCCAGAGAAATCATTATATATGAAAATAGTTACATATTCTCGTTAGAGAAGAATAAAATATGGCATCCCTTTAACATACTTTGAAACTCATGTAATTGCTAATAGACATCATTTGTATAGTTATATAATATGCATGTTTTAATTAGAGTTGTCTATATATAATAAACCCAAAATCAAATTATATTTTAGAAAAAAAGATGAATCACATTTATAATATAGTAAATTAAAACGATACTAACTAATATGATTTTTTTAGATTGGAAAAAATTAGAGGTTTTGAAAGGGACCTCAAACCTTTTACAACACACTATTTACTGTTGTGAGTTGTCTATTATTTTATTCCGCCGTTCAATTGAAATGGTACAAGATAGATGTATGCCAAAGCTTTGAAAATACGCAAGTTTTTTCAATTGACCACAATTTTCTTCCTCGGTTCTAACACGAACTCCAAAACCCGCTCAGGAGTGGGAAGAACTTTGTTAACGCTCTCCCTCTCCATACATTTTTTAACCCACGGATGGAGCAGTGGATATCGAGTCTCAAACGGCAGCTTAAAATTCCCAATAGTTTCATATGTGAGGAACCAGGACGCAAAAGGTATGAAGGCAATATCCAGGAACCCAAATTCCTCTCCACCGACATAAGGCCCTCCCTTCGATATCTGATTCAGCGCCCTTTCTAAATGTTCTAGATTCTCCAACATGTCACGCTTCGCCTCTTCCTGGGCCTCCCCTTTGGATTTTGTTATACGAGATCCGTTGTCGTAGATCTGCAAACCAGTTGGGCGATTGAGTTCACAAAAATCTCTCAAACAAGAAAAAGCATTGGACTATTGTCCTTCAGGGTTATATTACTTCTTACCTTCTTGTTTACGAAGTCGGCCCAGAATCGGGCAAGCGCACGGTCATATGGGTAAGAGGGCAGAAATCGCTTGGAAGCTGACCACGCCTCGTCGATGTATTGAAGAGTTATAAGAGACTCGCAGATAGGGTTGCCGTTGTGAATAAGTACAGGTATTTTCTTGTGCGCTGGATTCATTCGCATCAGCAGATTGCTCTTGTTGATCAAAATATTTTCTTCTTAGTACTCATATTTGACCCCTTTTTCTTCTAGTCCAATCTGAACGCGCATACCGAAGGGACTCGGCCAAAAGCTCAGCACTTTCACTTCCCCCATCTGAAATCGATCTTTTAAAAAATAAATCGAAGAGAAAACAATTACAGATTATAGATGTATTACTGAATTTTACTTATTTGAGTATGGGAAGGAATGCAGGGAATGTATATAACAAAATAGAGTCAGCAAGTGTGGACCATTCACTAGTTTTCAAAAAACGTCGAGACACATTGACCTATGCAACCACCACCATCACTGTCTCATAATGTCGGAGGCCCTTACGTAAGATGACTGACCAGTAGGGTAAGGAAAAATGTGGAGCATGGTGCGCGAATACCTATTACCTTAGCTGCAAGTTGTTTTAAATGTTACAATAGGCTCCTTTTAAAATATGATCGCCATGGTTGAAAAATACAATTTAAAGTCACTATGTATATTTAAAATCTAACACACATATGTAAGGATTTTGTGTTTTTTTGAAAAGAAAATAACTAGCAATCCCTTAAGTTGATGTAATGGGGACGTTGATAGTGAAATCGATTGTGAAATATTTGAAGTTTATTTATTATTTGCACTAAAGTGCATGGTGTATATATATATATATATATTTGAATTGTTGATTTAGGATGAGGATTTGAAGAAATGAATATTGTAAAATATTGAAGGTTACGTGAAGAGCCCATGTTTATTTGTAGGAGTGTAGGCAATTGTTATAATTGTAGTATTTGTAAGACACAACATTAAAGCCAGGTTCAATTATAGTTATGGATGTAGTTATAGTAATAATAGTCTTTGTTTTTCCTTTTTCAGATATGAATGCAGGCACACTTTTTCATTTTAATGTATCTTTTCATAAGAGAACGTTTGTGCTATGCACAATTCACTGAGGGATAATATCGTAGAGGTTGTTGTGAAAGTAATCCCTTGTCTATCTTTGTTTCCTATGTTGATTGTATCTTTCCCCAGTGTCAATCCTTGAGATTTGTCAATTATTTTCTTCATGCCATTTTGAGGGGAAGTTGTTTGCGATTATCATGAGAAACATAGCAGATTGATACATGATAGAGAATTATGGACATCCCATGATGGGTTAATGTATTTGCTAAAGTTGATGATAAAAAATGATGATTGTAATGGTGGTTTTGACCCAGTGACATAGAAAAATGAATGTACAATTCCAATTGTACCATAAAAGAGTCAAACTTTAACCCAAGATTGCCAGATAGCATAACCTTTTGGTTGATACAAAGAAGGATTATTTTTTTGGTAATTAGTCATCATCAACGTGCCTTGTTCCATGGCGTCTATTGTTCTCTTCATTTACACGTGCATTAATGGGCACATTTAAAGATTGTAATATTTGTTCGCATTATCTAATACTTATTACATTGTAGGCAGACCAAAACAAAACTAATTAGTTATGCGGACCTGTCTAGGTAGTTATGCAGACGGTCTTTGCAGTTACTCAAGTAGTCTCCCAACCGATTACCCTAAAGATCACGCATGTTTGCAGTCAATAATAAAACTAAGGTTTTGACTTCGATATACTAAATTTAACTGTGGCGCATTGGTGGGTGGCAGGAGATGTTTGGAGGAGGTCAGAGGTTCGATTTTACTCCCCACCATCACAAACGTGCGTGATGGATAGGGCCAGCCGTTCTAATGTGGCAGTGACAACAATCTTTTCTTCTGCATCAGTTTTCTTGTGCATCGATAGTTAGTAAGCAGCCAGCATGGATCAACATTTACACACTTTTTTGGCGAATGAACATATGATAGGACTGTGACAAAGCTTGAGCACAAGGCATAAAAGCATGAGCCGCGTCTGGAGCAAGAAATTAAAGGAGACAGTTCGAATCTACGTGAAGTTGTGGTGTGATGGGACCAACAAACATTTGTGGGAGGAGGCTGCAGGCTAGCACAGAGTTTTGCAAACATTTGCTTCTCTATACAGTGAGCATGGAACCAGCTAACGGATCCTATAATGATGTGGACACTCCCCGCGAGGTTGAATGTTGTACTTGTAAACCGACGGTCAAGATGTCTCCCACTGGTGCCCTCATAGACATTGCCTATTCGTTTAGAAGGAAGCAAAACTCAACCATCTTTCACGCACCTGCAAAAATCTGTCAAAACTTTCTTTTTAGGATGAAGGCGCATGAGGAACTTCTTCTTTTGCAAGTGCTAAGTTCTAAAAGAAAGCAGTTATGCCCTTGTTTGTTATAGACTCTTGAGGAAGAAACATGTGCATGGAAGATCTGACACCCAACTTGGCATTTATCTGCTATTGTGGATGGAGAAACATTGCCAGACTTGTGCGTGTAGGAGATTAGGAGATGTGTGGAGATTGTTTTAATCAATTGGAACTAAATGAGCCTCGTAGCTATATCTACTAACTAAATAGCAACATACTAGAGGCTGGAGAATACATGGAGGATGGAGGGTAATTGGCATCCTCTCGTTAGTCACCTACAACAGGGTCACATCATTGCTATGGTGACAATTTTGTTAGTGTTTGTTTTTTTGGTGCATATTGTGTTTTGTTGGCGTGTGTTTTTCAATAAAATGCAAAACTTTTTCCAGTTTGGTACATCCTAAATGAAAAACATTTTGAGGAGCAATTGCACTAGTAAATTAGTGTTTTATTGTTGTGTAAAGGGTTTTTGGAAATCTAAGAAACCAACAAAGTGTACAGTTGAGACCTCCGGTCACCTCTACGTTCTTGGTAAACCTACAGTCAGAAAACCATAGGGGTTCGTGGTAATCCAAGGAAACCGGAAACCATTGAAGGTGTTCATAGAGAGACATACTCATGTCACTTCTAGGTTTATGGTAATCCTGCAAGGAAAAACCAAGGTGTCACCAAGACCATGAAGCCACAAAAATGGCATGCCACCTCAAAAAGTGAACAGGCTACACAGAGAGTGTAAAAACTTGTTATAGTGTTTGAAAGAAAGGGGTTCCACTATATAGAAATATGATGTTTTATATATAATGTAATAAGAGGGGGGAATGTTGGCATTATCTAATATGTATTACATTATAGGAAGACCAAAACAAAATTGATTAGTTATGTGGACCTGTCTAGGTAGTTATGCAGATGGTCTATGTAGTTACTCAACCACTCTCCCTGTTTGTATTTATATGCATCTTCGATATGAATAATATTCATTCACATTCTTTGCATTCTCTCTATTTTGTCAACATTTTCATATTGTATAAGCCAACTAAAGTATTTGTTGCAAACAAGTGGGTAGAGGAATGAAATGTTTTTTTGGAAGACATAAAGAAACTTTTGTTCTGAACATTAGAATTTCTTAGTCCTTAATATTTACATCTACATTACATATATTGAGAAAAAGGTTCCCAAACTTGATTTGTACAGGATTCTATCCTTGCTGGCTAAAAATTATGTGGAGGCTCATTGATATAGAGAAGCATCACTAATGTGTTGAACCACAAGAAGTTCTTGTATACATGGGTATGTCATTGACTCAAGTCACCAACGAGAATGATGGAGAAACCATCAAATTCTTCATTCTTCTTTTTGGGGAAGCCCTCCCTCATGTACTGATCAATAAGGGACATTAAATTTGGTCCTATGAAGCATGTTTCATCAATTCAATAGTAACTTATGTGTTGCAATGACTATTGGAAAAATAATATTACTTTCCCCACAAGTGGCTTCAATAGGTATACACAAACATGCATGAATGGTGGACCGAAAAAAGGTGAACAGAAAAACACTTTTTGAAGTGAGTAATAATAGTGGAGAGGATGTTTGAATTGAAGTTGAGGACAATGCTATTTGTATTCTCTTAATGAGGAATGACTTCCCTATACATGTATTTCCTTGAATAATCATATTTCAAAGGAGAATGTTTATCTTGGCGATTAAAGTGGTGAAGAATAATGTTGAGGGAAATTTGATGCAATATTGAAAAGGGAAACATGAGTGCAAGCTAGAAGGATTTATTTGAGGGAAAATAGGGCTTTCTTGATATAGGGATATAAAAGTAGAGGTAGATTATTGTAAGGAACTTGGGACAACAATAGTGGTCTATTTGTGGTGGATGTTAAAATCTCGATGCCGTAATAGGTGTACATTTAGTAGAGATCCACTTTCAAGTTTGAGTTGGGATAAATCCTGTTATTTATCAAGTAGTAACGGGTCTTCATTAAGTTCTTCATCACAGGAAGTATCTTCTCTAGAGATATGACCACTTTTAATGCGGGTGTGTTCAACATGCCAATGTTGGTAGGAGGTCCTTATACTCTTCCAATTTTCAATAATATCAAGAGGGAGGCTTCTTGGGTTGATGTTTATATTGTGAAATGGTTTGTACAATAGAAGTTCCATTATGAAAAAAAAATTGTACACAGGGGAATCACTTACAAGAATTTCAGAGTAGTTGGGGTAGACATGAACAAAAGATAAAGTTGTTCTTTTTTACATTTGTTTTTCGGTCCATGTTTGACATACAACCATGATTTAGAAACTTCAATGAGGGGGATTAACTACAGTGAAGACAATTGCACCATGTATGCCTCAATTATTATTGAATTTGTAATAGAAATATTTGCATGTAAGGAGATATGACAAAAAATCTTCTTCCCTACATAAAGAGAAACAAATTTTTGTCTACAAATTACAATTTTTGGACTTTATAACATATGACAAGCCTCTTGTGAACTATTTATGCTCAATAATCCCATTTTTTAAAAGCTTTTGGAAAGCAATGTAAGATTGTTATTATGGATGTACATTTTCTTGAGATCTTGTAAGCATGTGGTGATAGATCTAGGAGTGTTTCTTTGATTTAGATGCATATTTTGTAATATATTTTAGAAGTTCATGCCAGGATATAAATAGTTGGTAATCAACATATTTTTTTTGAAATAGGGTCAAATGGGGGTTTTAGGAGGTCCCACAACTTGTTACAAAAATCCCACACGGTAATATACAAAAGTCGATATTACATTGATGATACCCTTAGAATTTCCAAAAATACCAAAAGAATGAATAAAATATAGAAAAAATAAGTACATAGAAAAAGTAAAGATGATCATAAGATATTTTCCAGCTCGTTAATAGTATACTTAGCTTTGACCAAGCCACTTTTTTGGGCGAATAGTTCATCCAAGGCGAGAAAATCAGTAATATCTTTTTTGATGGCAGCCCTGGTATTGTCAGTGTAATTTTCCCAATTCTTCAAGACACTAAAGACCCTCTGTAGTTTAGCAAGGATGGAGGTAATTAAATCAACCTGACTATCCTCAATCGGTTGATTTTCTTCAACACCAATTTCTTTATTAGCACCAGAATTTTCCCCAACCTGAGTGTCCTCACCTTTTTGCTGATTTTCATCCACATTATCATGCTGAATTGTATCAATTTCAAACATCTAAACATCCACATTTTCAAGATGGAAATCCCCAACCTGTACCAACTAATCTTCTTACATGGTGAAAATAAAATTATTAGGAGAGTCTGGATATAACACAGCTAATCCCAGCAGAGCTTCAGAGAGGAGTTTCTCCGATCTGGCTACTAGGAAATTGTCAAGAACAAGAGTCGAGGGTGTGTTGCTAACATGGGAATCGAGATAGGGTTGACCAGAGGAGCGAGGAGTGGATAAGGTACCCGTAGGGGAACCAAAACCTTCAAAATAAGAACCAAACATGGCAACATCCGAGTCAGAATCAGAGATAACTTGCAAACAATGTCTATTGCTAGTAGATGGGCATGAAGCGAGGGAAGGAAGAGGGGAGGTGGTGGGAGTGCAGTGATGTCTTCCTGTCTTGGGAGGAGAGTGGATAAGCTCAGTAGGGGAGGTGCCATACTGAAATAGGAGATACAAATGGCATTGATGCAGAATAGGGTCTTCACCTTCCCTGGCTAAATTTATCAAGGTTTCTAAGGACTCAAAAAAGAAAGAAAACATGTTAATTTTCTTACCCCAATAGAGATGAGAAATTATGAAGAAATAAGGTTCATAGAATAATCTGTAACGGTCGTCAATGGTGAATTAGTGCATTATGACATCGACCACTCTGTTCCAAGGAGACTCCCTCACATATCTCAATAGGTGATTTGTTCGATTCTCTTCTGGTTGAATGAAATCCTGCAACTCCACATTCAATGAGTGTTTGAAATAAACAGCCCCCGAAGCTGAAAAACCAGTAACAAAGGAAATGGCATTGGTCAAGACTGTGAATTAGGTATTTCCAATTTGAACTTTACCCCTTGACCAAGTCGTCAAGACCCACTACGAAATAGTGGCCAAGTAGCCCAAAATCCTCTCCAGGAAAGTAGTGATGCCATTTTCCTTCAAAATATCCCAAACTTCTTCATCTTCACTATAATCGGCGTAAGAAAATGGTTCGATACACTTGATTTTCCCACCCATGGTACTTAACTAGTTAATACATGTAGAAAATTATAACGAGCACTGAATTTACAGGCCACCTTTGCTTTTTTGAGGTGATTTCATCATGAGTACACGTATAATTGATATGATGATGATATGAAAATGCACACCTTACTATAAGATCTGCTCAAGTGATATTATGTTTACTGCACCTGCCAAAGCCTTTTAAGTGTCTCATCATCATAATGGGGAAATTATGACAACCACCCCCAAAATTAAAGGCTTCCTCCCTACTGATTTTGCTGACACAAAAAATAGTAACAAAAAGCCACAACATGCTAATTAATAGAAGAACAATCATTATGAATAATTTGTAGAAGATCATTCAGGAAATTACCAATCCAATAATACTAATTTTCCAGAAGGACTCCCATATTTGCAAGTTGGTCTACCACTTTATTGCCTTCTCTGTAAACGTGTTGAGACTTGACTTCCTGAAAGTGGTTTTGAAGGATGCGGATGTCAACTATTATATTCTTGATAGTTCACTGCCACAAATCTTCCGAGTTTAGGATCTTTATGATGTTGAGAGAATCACTCTCAATTATTAGACATCCACTCCTAATTTTAAGAGTTACTTCAAGGCCTTTAATAATAGCCAACACCTCAGCCCTATGGTTAGTACCCTCATTAAATTTAGTTGCAGTAGTAGTAAGATGGGCACCAATGTTATTACAAAGAATAACACCCCCACCAGATTTACTGGGATTCCCTTCAGAGGCACCATCAATGTTTAGCTTGATCTAACTAGGAGGGGGAGGAGACCATAAGACCTCAACATACGGTATAACCGATGGTTTAGCTCTAAGTTGTATAGCAAGTTGTTGACACCAAATTTTGTTGCCACAAAATTGAAATTTTTGTTGATATTTCTTCCAAGGGTAGCTATTAATATTGTCTTGGAAGAGAAGAGTGATGTTTTTGGCAACCTGTGTGGGATCCATTCTTTGTTCTTTGAAAATTCTCATGTTTCCTTCCTTTCAGATACCCTAGAGGCTATGAGGGAGGATAAGATTCCAAGCAAGAGAGATGATCTGGTGTGAGAAGGGAGAACACCATTGTTGGAAAGTATCCTAAAGAGATTCAGGAAAGATCTAGACAATACCAAAATGTTTTATAAGCCAACTCCATATGGAATGAGAAAAAGAACAATGTAGTAGTAAGTGGGTGGAGGACTACAAAGCATTTTAACATAGAACACAACAAGAAGGTAGTGAAAATCCCCTTCTTTTAATATTTTCACTAGATAAGAAGGCATTTCTAAAAGAGAGCCAGGAAAAAAACAATTTTAGGGATAACCTCCTTAGGCCAGATGCTGCTGAGAGGGGGGCCTGAGCTATAGGAGGTTGAGAATCATAAGCCACTTTAACTATGAAGGATCTAGAAGGAGAGAGAGGCCAGATACGTTTGTCCGCAGGAGAGGAAAAAGGAATGTATTGTGAAGAGAGGAAGTCTCTCAGACATTTCAAGCATTGACTCTAGATAAATCACTAATGCCCTGCCAGTCAAGAATATGCTGAGAAGGGATAGATTTGGATCTAAGCTAGTATTCATTAACTTTCTTCCCATTGTGATTGATAAGGGTTATTTTTATTATACCCATGAAGGATCCTGGCAGAGAGGTTTATCTCCAATCCACCAATCCGACCAGAATTCTATCTAGTTTCCATTGCCCAAATGCCATTTAGTGCCTACACATAGAAGAGACAGAGTGTGTTCAATGAAAATTTGCGAAAGCCATGGACATGGGGTAAGAATCTCTAAAGAAACCCCAAAGGATTTTAACAAACTAGTCAATGGATGATCAGATAAGAGATAAACAAGAAACAAGGATTCATCACTTTAAATACATTATTCTTGAAAGAAACAAGAAAATCTAGCATATTTAGTAATCCTCTATTCTTAAAAGCTTTAAAATGAACCTAGGTAGATTCTAAGCAATCAGTTTTGTGATTATGAGAATGAGAGCTCACCATTAATGGCTTCAAGGCCAATGGTTATTCCCATTTACTCAATGCTTGTGTGTGTAGAGCAATGACAAAGCAATAACTCAATAAAACAAATGAAATAAACTCTAAACCCTAAGCAAAATGTTATACTTTATGTTAGGAAGAAGGAGAATTCTTAGAAATGGTCTAGGGGTAGTGGGTTATTTATAGTTTTCCAATTTTAGAAATGGGAGACTTTTGGTGCATGTGGGACAAAAGGAAAAGCCAAAACGAAATTTAGAGAGTCAAAAGAATATTTGACTAGGTTTAAAAGAGTTTAATCATGGTTTAGGGTTCATTAAACTAGGTTAGACTAATAATCCTATTTAGAGAAGAATTCAGGTTTCAAGAGGGTTTTGAGAGGTCTAATGAATCCAATGAAATGGATTGATAGACTAGGAAGTTAGTAAAAGTGGCATAGAAGAGGGTGAGAAGACAATTTAAAGCTAATAATGGACTATATTAACCACATTAATTGGTTCATAGGAGAAATACAACTAAAATAATGTCGTAAACGATGAGTTGGAGGAGGCCCTATTGACGAGGTATCGTCAATTTGCAAGAAGGAGAATAACTAGCGAAATATTAGGAATAATAGTACTTTGATCAAACTATAGTTGGCTGCATTTTCCCCTCTTTGGGGTATCAAGTGTTGATGGGGTGATGGAGGAACTCAATCGATGATCGAAAAGAGAACATAAGAAAGAAAATGTGAAGAGAAGATGAGAAAACAACAAGAAAAGGGGATATTGAACTATCCACAAACCAGTGCTTATAGAAACAACTTATAATCATCATTTTGTTTAGAATCCTCATCATCAGTCCTTATTAAAATGTGAGTTTACAATGAAAGCGCAAAATGACAAGAAAATCCAAGATACAAACATTCTTCCCTTGCTAAAACAACAACTCCATACAACATACAAACATGTAATGCAATATGAAAAGTAAAAAAACTCACCTAAGAAGGAAATAAGTACAATCACACACATTCAAACCAACAACGTTCAAAATGGTTGCACAAATATTTTGTTATCGAATTGAAATCCCAAAGGCTCTAGTAAATGATAAGGGTTTAAAATTATGCCCCAAGATATTGGTATATGTAAGGGAAATGTTGGAGGACACTTAGGTCCAATGAAAAAGTAGTGTGCACAACGCAACAATACCAGTCAACTCGTGCCCTAGAGTATTGATGAAGTAAGAAGCGTTGCTTTTGTACATGGGTTGGAGATTCAGATGATCCGCGAGTCGTTTTAAAACATGTGGAAATGCCAACAAGATATGAAATGAATGCCATGTGAAAGACAAAAATTTCGGTTGTAAATGAGTTTATTACCAATTTTAGTCCATTTTCAATGTTTTCATGATGTTTTTGGGTTTTTGGATAATTTTATAATTTTTTAACTTTTTTGATCAGTCAGAAGAATTTAAGAGATAAAATATCTCCTAAAATTATGTGAAAATGCCTTGAGGCGAAGAAAACAGGTATCATGTGGCAGTAAAATACCCCAGCAAGGAGAAAAACAAGCCAAAAATAATTATTTAATAAAATTAATAATCGTGACAGGTAGATTAGAAGAGAAAACAAAAGAGAAATGATATAAAATAGCACTTGGAATACTTGTAAATCATTCTAGGGTGAAGAAGTGATTGCTAGGTGACAATGAGTGCTCCAATGTGCAAAAATAAGAAAAAACAATTATTTAAATATAAAAAAATTCATTTTCCTGAGTAGAAGAAGTGTTAGAGTGACCGCAATGCAGAAAACATGCCCTAGGGGCATTACAGTGGCCTAATATACCCATCTGGGGCGGGTAAATCAATCACGACAAGTTCATTTGTAGCAAAGCTCTTGCAATTTTTACCATGAGTGAGTGTGAGAGTCGTGGAGTGAGATGGTGGGGCTACCGAGCAGGAGGAGATGAGTATATCATATTCGAGGGAATTCAAGAGTACCTTCGAGACCCAGTGGATGGTCCTTACATGAGTGCCCCATCCTTCCTTTTTCATTTGCGCATTTAATGTCATTTTTAGGTCACTTTTATTCTAGATTAGGGGATTTTTGACATATGCGTGCATGTGCATGCATCAAATTGATAGGTACGCATAGGTTCATGCATCAAAAAATAGGTATGCATACACGTATTTGTCAAAAAATGGGTATGTTCATGCATATCCATTGAAGGGAGGGCATGATCATCGGGTGGAAAAACACATGGATGCGCACACAAGCACATCGAAGGGTAGGTGTATGTGTCCTTAGTGAATAGGATAGATAGATAGGAAATGGGGGGCGTATGCATTAGAATGGGGGCATAGGTGCCAAAGTGGAGGCGTACATGTGACGAGTGTGTATATGTTGAGATAGGTGCACATGCATCGAAGTAAGCGTACATGCGCTAGGGGAAAGAGGACAATTCATCCTCGCAAACAACTAGCTAAGGATAAATGAAAATAGACTAGATTCTTGTAGAAGAAAGTGAAAAATTAGTTTGTTAGACAAACAAAAGAATAATTTGACTAGAAACCTAGATAGAAGTAGATAGAAATGTAACCCTAACGCATGTATCTTTTGTTGCAGTGGATACTGCCTATCCTTCTAACCTGTAAGAGATATGACCGGATGGCAGCGATAGAGGTGAAGTTAACCGAGGATGACCGGAGGATACTAGACATTCTGTCACAGGATTAGCCTACGTGGCTGACATGCCACAACTTAGCTTGGATCATGGCCTACTAACAACCCTAGCCGAGCGATAACAGAGTGAGAGTTAGTACTTCTGGCTTCCTACTAGTGAGATCATGATCACATTGGAGGATGTATGGCATATCATGCGGGTACCTATCTAGGGTGATCTGATCTGGTATATGAGTCACCAACCAGACATTTATTAGTGTATCATCAAGTTATTTGGCGTCCCAGCTATACTGCGCTACGGGATGAGAGTCAAATTATTGCAGTGTGTAGAGGATCCCAAGTTGGATCAGATTGTATTCTATTTGATGGAGTTTATCAGTGGAGTTTTACTCCGTGACAAAACTAGAGCTTCATTTCCTCTTAACCTCATTGGAGTGATACCTGGCTTGATAGATAGTGTGACCTAGTACTCAGGCCAGTGTATACTAGTGCACTTATATTGGGATCTTCATCTGATTACATATTACCGTCAGAAAATGGTAGGACTAGCCAGGTTACTATAGATATGGGCATGGGATCACATTGCCATTGGTTGCCCTATAGGTGTTTTGAGAGATCGAGCTCTAGAGGAGCCTTCTAGTATGGGTTGGGTTCTGATTGGAGATGACATGCGGCCACACATGGGAGATGCGTATCATTACCGCCACGAGTTAGATGATATATAACATGTTGTAATGGTATGGAGGCCATACAAACATTTTTAGTGGCCTTAGGATGGCCTAGAGGTCATTACTACGATAGTTGAGCACTTCATGCTGGGGAGCCGCAACTATATGTGGGACATTTACAGGGTAGATTGGTGTCAGAGACAGTTTGGCATCACCCAAGATATACCTGGGACAGATATGTGGTATGTCCAAAGGGCCAGGGAGTACTTCAACATGGGGCCACATATTTCCAGGGGCCAAGCATTGGCCATCTTCTGATAGGTGGTGCCCTCCATGTGGGTGCCCTTGAGATAGGTCTGAGATCCAAGTTGTACCCCTTAGTATGCCCCATGGTACCACAGAGTGATTCCTTGTCGATTGATGATTCCTAGAGCTGCATATGAGGCAGGAGTGAGGTTACCCCCATTGGGGCCTCCTAGTGGTGATGAGGGTGGAGGGGGTGTTGGTGACAGTGGGGATGGCAGAGGTGATGATGACGATGATGATCCTTTTGACAACCACCATCATGATGGGGGTGGGGGGCATGGTCCTTCACTACAATAGCCATAGGGATAGGGGCCCAGACTCAGACAAAGATAGGCACCCTGAGCACCAAAGATAGAGTTACCTCCAGTAGGCATTCCAATAGGGATATATTCCCCTTTACAATAGGTATTTCCACTAGCAGCATCTGCCACCTCATGCTCTAGGAGGTGGTGGCAATGATGGATAGCTAGTTGCACTATAACAGTAGCTACATGGGGTGATAGCCATTCAGTTATAGGTGGCAGGTGAGAGAGACCAGACCCGGGCACAAGTAAAGGCCTTGATAATAGAGAGGGATCAAGCCATAGTATAGGTATAGACCTTGACAGCTGAGAGAGATCATGCCAGAGCACAGGCCACCTCAGAGTGGGGATGGTGCATTGGGGAAGCACCATATCATTCAGTTAGCAACACAAGGGGATCAGATATTGAGAGTTTTACATCAGTCACAGACTCAGGTACAAAGTGTCACTACACAGTGGGATCAGGCCCACCTATAGGCATAAGGTTTTACTATTTAGAGAGACCAGGTGAGAGCTTAAGTCCATACCATTACTACAGACAGGGATCGGGAGGCCGCCACTATGCGAGACATGCCCATGCCGATAGGGGAAAATTGACAGGTGAGCAGGATGTCGACTGTACAAGTAGCTAGTGCCTTAAGGGGACACATAGATGATCCAAGATTTTATGAGAGCTAGTGGTGAGGCCTTGTATTACAAGATATCCTATTATTGAGCAGTTCTAGCAGAGCAGCGAGTGGCTCCCTTTGATCATTTAGACGTAATTAGGATAGGCTCTAGATTTCAGAGGTCGAGTTGATTAGTCAGGTTCAGTACAACAGCTAGCTAGACAGCAGGGTGGCACTCCTGGAGCTGGCCCATCATAACCACTATAGTTTCGTCCCCCAAGACATAGACCAGGAAACCCCAAAGAGGGAAAGAGTTGTGGTTGATCTTCCCCTCTTTGTACAAGATTTATGTATGTATTCAGGCCTCTTATGAAGGCTGATTTTGATCGATGTATGTATTCGATGTATCATTATTGTGATTATGCCTCTTGATGAAGGATCAGTTTTGATTCACGCCCTTTAGATGGAAGATTGTATTGATGATGTATATCCCTTTTTGAGACAGACATTTATACATATTTTATATGGACATTTGATGGTTTATACTTGTCATGTTTTGATATGCCCTTATGACGATGATTCATGTTTCACAGATGTATGAGTGTATCATGATGTATGATTTTCTCATTTCCCATGTATATGTTAGATAGATATGGTGTATCTCATGTTTTGTACTGATGATATATCGTAGATAATATCATATATATTTGATTTATGAAAATTTATAATTTATATTCTAGCACTTGGGATGATACTAGATGATATTGGTGAGGGGGGGATAGATTAGTGATTATGCGTAACCCCTCTTGTCCCCATTGATGATACGATATGTGATGATTAGCTTAGCATACATGCATGATGTAAAAATTATCATTTTTGTATATATGATTTATTTGATTATGTTATATGTGATGAATGGTAGATGATAGATGTGATAACAATGGATGTGCAATAAATAAACACACAAGAAAAATTTAACAAAACCAAACAAGCATATACATACAAAACAACACAACAATATGTAACTAATAATGAACTCATGCAAAATTTAACAACAAATTAAATTGACATTCAATCTAAGTAAAATGAATCCTAAAAGATGCACATAGCAAATGATAAAAAAGACAACAATTTTTTACAAGTGAACTCAATGCAATACACAATTAAATCAAACAAGATGTAATCTAAGGTAAGCAACTAGACCATTCCTGTAAATCACACAACACAAAAAGACACCCACAATCAAAACTATACAAACCAACAACTAAAAGCAATTAACCACTTTTGTGGGATAACATTGATATATTTTCTAATGTGTTTGGATTATCTTTTAAAGAAAACTTCTCAAGGCTATTGTTTGGATTGTTTCCGAGGTTTTCCTAAGACCATGTTACAAAGTTGGTGTAGCTTTGTCTCTATAAGGGAGATTTTTTTCAATGTTTAGGTTTTTTGTGCATCATTTTCTAAATGTTTTTGTATTTTATAAGGTCATGTTTTGAAAGCAAATGTACAAAGACAAAGAACCGTGGATGCCCCCAGCATGATTTGGGAATATACAAAGGGAAGAATGCCACGTGCATATGTACGAGAAAGTGGAACATGAAGGTGCCCCTAGTATTAGATGAAAATATTCAAAAGCACATACTTTATGCAGATATGAGAGAAAATAAGCCAGATCACAGCCCGACAAAGATGGATTCGGTAGGGTTCATAGACCTAGCAAAGGAAGTTATTTCTAGAAAGTGGTGAGGGTTACCCATCTTGATGCAATAGTGACATGTGACCAATGAATCCTCCTTGAGTGTCGAAAACCATTTTTCACCCAAAGACTTGCCCATTGCTCCATAATTACGTGGTTTTCACATGTGGATGATCTATGTTTTTTTACTATTTTCTCAAATTTTTCATGTTTTGCTTGTTTATTCTTTATTTTTCTACTTTTTAGTTCTTATTTGATATTCGCACCATACTTAAGCATAGAAGTGATTGAGATGCATGGCATTCATAGGTTCTGAAAGCTCCTAACCATCTGAATATGCCAATTTATAAACTCCTGACCCATACTTAGCAATCACCACATAAGGCCCTAGTCAGTTAGCTTCAAACTTACCTTTCTTTTCTATGTCTTTGACGGTATTCTTTTGATTTTCTTTCAGCACTAGATCACCTACATAAAATTCACGATGAATGATCCGTTTGTTATATCCTCTTGATACTCTGTTTTGATAGACCTTGAGGTGATTAAGCACTCTTATACGTTTTTCATCCAACAACTCTAGTTCTGTTAGCCGAGCTACTCTATAGTATTCATCTTTATCAAGATAATCCCAGAGAGATATTCTCACGGAGGGAATATCCACTTCTAAGGGTATGATGGCTTCAATTCCATAAACTAGGGAATATGGGGTCACACTAGTAGGAGTGCAGATGGAGGTTCGATAGGCCCAGAGGGCGGGATGTATCTGTAAGTGCCAATTAGGCCCAGTCTTACTTACCATTTTCTCCATGATTCGTACAAGGGTTTTATTGGTAGCTTTGTCTTTCCCATTACCTTGGGGGTAAAAGGGGGTAGACCACTTGAGTTGAATATGTAAGCGTTGACACAATGTCTTAACTATTTTTTTTTAAGGATTTACCATTATCAGTGATAATGGAGGAAGGGATACCATAACGAAAGATGAGACGGTTCATGATGAATTTTGAAATTTGTGCACCAATGACATAAGTAAGAGGGACAACCTCTACTCATTTAGTAAAATATTCAGTGGCAATGATAATGTGGGTGTGGCCAATTTTAAGAAGAAGGATGGAACTTCCCTATGAGATCTAGGCCCCATTTGGAAAAAACCAAGGTGTCGAAATAGGATGCAAAGTGTGTGCTAGTGCATGTATCAAGTTCCCATACTTTTGGCATAGCTCGTATTTCTTGACAAAATTACAATAGTCTGCTTTCATGGTGGGCCAATAATAACCTACCCTTAAGATATTTTTAGCCAGGACCATACCACTAGTGTGTGCTCCACAATTTTCATTGTGTACTTCCTTAATAGCGTGGATCAAGTCAGTAACATCCAAACAACGAAGAAGATTCCTGTCGTAGCCATGATGATAAAGGGTGCCTCCTAGTAGGGTATAATGGGCTATACAGTGGATAAGTGATTTCTTCTTAGAATGGGTTATGTCTTGGGGAAATGTGCCATCTTGTAGGTATCTAAATATAGGTTTCATACTAAGGGGAGGATGGACCAACAATCTCACATGCCAAACAAGATTTTGGCATGTCATATGCGGGTATTTGTAAATGCTCTACAAAGAAAGGTATTTTTCTCTCCTGAGGTGGAATGCGTAAGAGAGATCCAATTATAGCCATACCATCTATTGATCTATTATGTAGCCTTGGTCTTTTCTCAAAGAAAATTTGTGTAAAATACTCCTTCAAGGTTTCAACCAACTTCTTGTAAAGAACAAGATTATCATCTTTGACCTTATACTCATCATTAACTTGTTTAATGATAAGTTGGGAGTCCCCAATGACTCATAGTTGTCTAATATTCCAAGTGATAGCCAACTTGAGACCAGCAATGAGTGCCTCATACTCTGTAATGTTATTAGTGCAAGGGAATCCCAAACAGAATACTCTCAAAATAACCTCACCTGTGGGAGTGATGAGCACTACACCTGCCCCTGATCCATGAAAGGAGAATGATCCATCAAAATGGACTTGCCATTCTACAGGATCTTCAACATACATCATGGATGCATATACAAGGACCATACACAAAGGTTCCATTCCTGGTAGAGGAGCTTATGCCAACTGATCATCCAATACTTGTCCTTTCAACGATTTCTAATTTACAAACTCAATGTTAAATTCACTTAGGAGAATGATCCAATTATTCATTCATCCTATAAGAGTGGGCTTGGATAGAAGGTATTTGAGAGGATAAACTTTGGATATTATCTTGGTTTTTTTGTAAAGGAGATAATGACGAAGTTTTTGAAAGGTGAAGATGACTTCCAAACAATACTTTTCGATATGCGGGTAATCAGTTCGTAGGAAATCAAGGTGTAACTAAGATAATAAACTGCCATTTCTTTATGGCCTAGGTCATATTGGGAAAGTAGTTCACCAATATAAAATTGGGTAGCTAAGATTTATAAGAGGATAGGTTTTCATGGGGTAGGCGGCATGAGTACAAGCGGGTTGACAAGGTAATGTTTAAGTATTGCAAATTCCTTTTGAGAGTCTGGTCCCCAGTTCAATGCAACATCCTTCTTAAGGATATGCGTGAATGGGTGGCACTTATCCACAAGATGTGAAATAAAACGGTGGATTGCCTAAATTTTTCCTTGTAAACTTCTCAGTTTTAAAAGATTTGTAGGTGGAGGAATTTTTGTGATAGCTGTAACCTTTGCAAGATCCACCTCTATGCCTCTCTTTGAAATAATGAAACCTAGGAATTTTCCAATCAAAATTCCAAAGACACACTTCGTGGTGTTCAAGCATACCATGTAATCTCGGAGACATTGGAAAATATGTCTCAGTACTTTAGGGTGATCTCCTCTACTTTTTAACTTCGCCAAGATATCATCGACGTAATCCTCCATGATGTCATTCATCATGTCATGGAAGATGATGATCATTACACGTTGATACGTATCCCTAACATTCTATAGTCCGAAAGGAATGACCTTGTAACAAAATGTTCCCCAAGGGGTGATTAATTTTGTTTTATGTTGATCCTCCTTTGCAATCCTGATTTGGTTATAAACTAAAAAACCATCCATTAAGGACAACATTTCATAACCAGCGGTGGAATCACCGATCATGTCAATAATAGGCAAGGGGAAGTCATCTTTGGGACATGCCTTATTGATGTTATGAAAGTCGATGTAGATCCTTATGCTAATAGGTTTCTTCTTAACAAGGACTATGTTAGATATCTAATCTTAATAGTCAATGGGCTTAATATAATTAGTAGTTAATAACCTTTCAAGTTCTTTTTTGACAAGAAGTACAATTTTAGGGTGCATCTTTCTCAATTTATGCTTGATGGGTTTTGCGTCTGGTTGCATAAAGAGGTTGTGAATGACCAATTCTGGGTCCAAACCAGGCATATCAATGTATGACCACGTAAATATATCTCCATATTTTCTTAACATCTCTACAAAAACCTTCTGCTCTTGAGATGAGAGCGAAGCTCCTAACTTTATCATTATAGGTTCCTCTTCCGAGAAAATGTTGACACTGATGGTTCCTTCCATTAACATATTAGAGGTATCTTCCATCCGCGTAGGATCAGGGGGAAGAGTAAGGTAAACCTCCATAGGTAGCTCATCCTTATCCTTGCTTGGATAGATCATTTTTTCTTTAGGTTCTTAGTTCTGTTTGTCTACGAGTACTTCAAAGAGTTTGTTGCTATGAGACTTGCGTTTATTCCTTGCACAAGGTTTCTCTAAAGTGTCCTTATGCTTTCTTCCAACCTTCTTACTCAATTGTCCACACATCTCTGTTTCTCCTCCAAAGTATTCGCAAGTGTCTAGTTAGATTGCAAAGCCTTTCTTGTGATTCCCATCAGGAATATAATCCTTGAGTCCCATGAATTATGTAAATGCCTCATCATTCTCAAAGAAATTGATTGGAATGTGAAATTGTTGATCCCAATCTACACTTTTGGGATATACAAGGTTTACCTGGTAATTGGTTTAAGGCTTGGATCCAGATAAGGTAAGGATAGCCGAATCAGGGAATAGGTTAGTGGAGGAAAGATATTCGTAGAGGATACATTGGGAATCTATATTTCTATCTGAATGAGATGAGTTGTCCTCACGTTCGAAATAGATGGAATCAATTTCAAAGGGTGCATCATCATGAGGTCTTATTCCAAGACCAAGCTTGTTTGATTATAAGCGACAGATAGGAATGTGTTCTAATCACCCTTGTGCATTGATACCACATCCAAACCAATTTTAACCCATAACGTACATCATATGGTGGCCTTTGACATATAGTGGGGCCTGATGGCATGAAGCCCTGGTACCTTCAGGTACTCTTCCGGTGGTATCTTCTACCATCTTTTCCTCAAGTAAGAAACCACTAGGAATGAACTTTTCCAATGGTTTATGACATTGATTGTGGGTGTTTTTGAACTAAAAATAGGGTTTACCATGTGTCGTAGGTGACACTGATAAATCTGATAGTAATAAAGCTTGTTTAAGAGTGAACGGCTCACCTGGGCCATATTTTTTTGACGTTTCTTCACATGATCCGAAAGAGTTGACCAATGAGGGAAAGTTTTGATTATAAGGGGTGAGTGAATATGGATCTACACATCCCTTGATAGCCTTTATTTTAAAAGGAAAAATAATGTCTGCAGAAGGACATTCATAAGTTGCATGAGAAAAACTGTGCAAGGCTCTGCAATGTGTAAATGGTTCTAGATCACCCAGAATGTTGATTATCTGTACTTTACGACACATTTTGATACATTGATAGAAAGTTGAAGAAATGGCCTGCATGGCATGGATCCATGGGCGTCCTAAGAGCATGTTGTATGGTAGATCCAAGTCAAGGACATGGAATGTTTTATCATGAAAATTTGCCCATACTTCCATTGGATATACTATAGTTCCTACTAACTCTCGCTCCTCATTATCATAGGCCATGATTGTAATAGTTTTGGAACCTAAATCCATTTCTGAGTGGCCTAGTTGTTTAACCAACTTTAAAGTACAAAATTTTTAAACTAGATTAGCCATTCACAAGTACTATCTTGATCTTGTGACAGGTAACAACTACTTCTATATATAAAGGTATGTTGTGTTTTTGGTTGTTACGCGTGATTACAACATGATCAAAAGTGATATGATCGTTGGAGTCAAGGTGTGTAGGATCTACATCGGTAGAGACTCCTGAAATCTGCAGTGTTTTATACAATATGTTTTTATGTGCAGTAGAGATTTTGACCTAAGATCTAAGATTGATATCCTAGTGGGCTTCATCTCTAACTATTCTATTAGATTATACTGACCTTTATGAGGGATAGGTAGGGGATCTATTATGATCAAACAATTGCATCGAATCCTGACTACACAAATCTTTTCTAAGATCCTAATAGTATTGACTTGTTCATCAGATGAATGAATACATCCTATGTGGGAATCGAAGGGGATATCATTGGTGGGATGAACATAGGTAGAAGTCCTATAGTCATTGGAGCTTTTTCTATTATCTGGCTTCCTTTTCTTTCTATCTGCATGGTTAGGAAAGGGCTCTTTGAAGATACCCATTTTCTCATTTGGACCTTGTCCTAAGTCAAGGGGAGAATCTATGATGATTTTTCCTTCTTCAATGAGGTCTTATATGTAATGACGTAGTCTCAAGCACCTATATGCCTTGTTCCGTTTAACACGATGGAAGTCACGGTACTCATTCTCTTTGAACCAATCAGGTTTTGAAGCATCTTTTAGGTATGTTACAATTGCGGTCAGGTATTCTACCATGTTTATGTTATCTAATTGTTTTAGTATGGCAGATGGGGATTCTGTTAATGGCGTGAATGCATGTTTGGTGGGTGCCTTAGGATGAGGTCCTTGTGAGAGCTTTAAAAGTGGACTAGTCCACATGGTTTGGACTCTTTTGGATTCTGTAATGCCATCTCTAATGTAATGTTTTTTGTTCTTGAAGAAATTCATTTTATCTAAGAATTTTTCTTCCTGTTTGTCTTTGACAACCAGTTTAAGTGTTCTCTTTGTGATGAGGTCCTTTTCAATTTGAATGCCCTTCTCTATAAATTCTTCGAAGCTAGAGGCACAGTACATTTGTAAATGGAAGGCTATCTCTGGGTTTAAGTTAAGCGCAAATATGCTTACTTGTTATTTTTCAGGAAAGATGCAAGTGAAACGAATTTCCAACCCTCGCCATCATTATAAAAAGCTAGCGAATGCCTTGTTAGGCTTCTATTCCACTACAAGGGCCTATAACACATTGGATTCACAAAATAATTTTGACATATTTTTTCTACTCAAAAACTATCTCCCTTTACAATGAGCCTAGCACTCCAATTTATAGAAATCTGATAGGAGAGGGAGAGAGAAAAAAGTAAATCTCAAAATAAATCATTCAACCACTTGCAAGAGGTAGTAAATAAAGTTAAATAATGGTATGTTTCTTGCAAAAGGGATCCCATACTGTCCCATAACTTGCAGCAATGAAATATGTCAGCCCATGCTTCATTGAATGTATCCTAACCACCACTGGAATTGTTGTTCTAAAATCGGACACTTTTTCGGAAACATCACCATCAAAATTTCTTTAATTTTTGCACTTCTTAATGGTTGTGTGACTGGATCGAATCCACAATTCCAATGGTACCAATTTTGTAAAATTTCATTTAGAAATACAAAAGTTGTGGCCTTCTGAGTGTGGGCAGCTATTTTGAGTTTGCCAAGGATTTCTTGCCTTTTACGGGACTGAATATTTAAATTTTGGAACTGGATGAATTTCCTTCCTTTCCTCCCACCCACCCTCACCAAAATTAATATTTCAGGTCTCCATGATGTAGAGGATGTCGAGACCTTTCCAACGATATAAAATTTGTTGAATTTCGAGCACTAGGTCAAAAATTATGCCCATTTGAAAATTTACATTAATTCGCACAAGAGATGGCGAAAATGAAAATTTACAAAAACAACCCCAAGCCTCCAAGCCAAAAATTGAAAAAATTGCAAAAAATCCGCGAAGCCCCTATACCCGAAATTGGCAGAAATTGTAAAAAATCCCCCGAGGCCCGTAACTTTCAAAATATGAAGAGTTAGAAGGACTTATTTATATTTTCGGAAAGGGGAAGAAATTTCCTATCTGATGAAGATGCTTTTGGGAAACCTTAATTAATTAAAATATATAAAGGACTACATTGAAGCACAAAAAGGGGGAAAAAGGGTGTTAGTTGAAAAAAATTAAGCATGAGCTTATTTTGGGCAACAGTTACATGCACACTAGGGGAGTGTGTCATGCACGATGATTCGGGTCCCTTCGGACCCTCTGCCATCATCACAGCATCTATCACCGCATCAATAGCTACCTCCACCAAAACCACATCACAGAATCATATCTCCCAACCACTACTTCGCCTCTCCTTAGGGTCATCCTTTAGATCCATCCTCTTCTAGTCCACGATGGAGCCCTACTTTGAGTGGAAAAGGAACTGCTAGCTATTCATGGTTGGCCTCTCCTCCACCTGAAATTTAGACTATGGCTAGCTCTCTTCACATAGGATGGGGGTTTATTTTTCCCTTGCAGATGCAGATTCCAAACCATGATTATTGGCAGATGGATCCTCCTTCAGCAGATGCATCTTGTGTAGTGTACGTCCCTCATCGAGATGATCTGTCCCCTCCTCCCAAAGCAGGGACTTGTTCTTAGATCTCTATTTTTATGTAATTCTTGCACTCTCTATTTTACCATTAGGAAATTTTCTATTGTCTACATGGTTGCTATTGACATTTTTTGTGTTCCCTTCTAAAAAGGTCGACTTGAAACTGTTAAAAGTTTCTCAGATTGGTCGAGTTACGAGTTTGGCTATGTTTGGGACAGACATCTCGGAGAAAGATGCAGTTTTAATTGTTTGGTTTTGGAAGGTTGGAAGTCATTTGGGATCAAAACTACAACTTGGGTATAGTAAAAGAATGCCATGCCTCATAGATGTAGCCACTCCATTTGAAACCCTCGTCAGAACTATGCAATAGCTGTAAACAATCATTGCAAGTCCCTGAGGAAGGCAGGAAAGGTAGTATGTACTAGACATGATGTTCTTAAGCTGTAAATAGGTGACAGTTTTGAAGGACAATTTACAGTTGTACAAGCAGTTTGCATTTTCAATAAGCGACAATAAGGTACACTTTTTTTATGTATTTCTATGATTAAGTGAATTATTTAAGTGTTTTGAGTTGTATAGGTTCATTCATTATCCTTACAAATGAAAAAAAGTACAGAAAGGAAGTACATACATCTCTATACACGAAAATATTTTCATTTATTCATGAGGAATAATTATAAATATTTTTCTCACACAAGCAGTGAGAAATAACTGAAGGAAAAACAATGCATATATTTATGAAGTTGAAAATGTAAGGATGTAAAGTAAACCCGTTATTTCCTCAAGGAGGTGTTCTTTTCTTTCTGAATTGTTACACCATATGTCTTCTGCAAACTACACCATATACCTAAAAAAGAGAAGGAAATGGTTGTCAATTTTGAGCTCGGGGTTTTATTTTAACTCCTTGTATTTCCAGTTTCGGAAATACATGCATTCAAAAGGTGCAAATATGGTATTCATGGGAAATTTACAAGTGCATCACAAACAAATGAGATTGTAGAAGAATCAGAATATAAAGGCCGAGGTTAAATGGAATGATTTATTACAGCTTAAACAGATAGTCAAAGGAATCTCAGAAAAATTTGACAGGGATTCGCCATGTAAAATGGAATTTTAAAAATTTTCAGCATACATACTAAAGTTGTAATGAAGCTCAAATACAGAATTACAGGCAGAAAATAAAGGGTTTGGATCTAAAAGACAACTACTTCTGACTTTTAAATGACAAGAGCTTTCAAGTACAAAAACTATTTTCAAGAATTAGTTTTCAGCATCAGATACAACCCTTTCAAATCTATTTCAGTGTTCAAAAATTCAACGTTTGAGTTAGAAAAGGACAAGGGTTTTACAATTTTAATAATCTCAAAAGCACAGTGCAAAGCAGATCAAAATTTTAAAGAGCCATATATCTTACAAAAGGAGATCTGTAAATCTTTGCTAGAACAAATCTCATTCATTAATAATGCCTCTGAGATTTGTACAACTGAAGACTTCGAGCTCAAAGAAACAAAGTCCATTTTATACAATCACAATACATTATGAAATGAAAAATTTAATGCTCAGCTAGTAAATTTTGGTCATTCTCATATCATGCATATGAATGAAGATGCAAATAGGGTAATCTTAGTTATTACTTATGACTTAGAAGATTATAACACGTGAAAAAGATGAGTCAGAGCTCATAAAATACCCAAAATAGAGCTTTGAAATCAAATAATGGTGACATATAGTCAAGAATGAATGCACATTTTCTAAATCTCCAAACAAATAATCACGATTACAGTGGTGGAACAAAGAAGTTATAGAGGGCCTGAAGAAATATTCATGACATACTTTCTTGTTTGTTGCATGCACAAAATCTCAAGACCGCAAGGAACTCACCGTGTACAGAATGGTATTGCCGAAAACCTCATTTTAAGTAAAAGTAGAAACAAACACAATAACCACACAAGATTTTTTGAGCTCATTTTATCAATGGCCAAGCGTGAAAATACAAGAAAACAAGGAAATGCAATTATAGTGCATGATGAAAACCAATACTTCAACTTTTACAGATTTTTTCTATACAGAGTTGAAGAAATTCTCAAAGTCACAGATCTACAGATACCCAGAACTTGAAATATGCAGATCTATAAGTCATGATGCAGATTGGGATGAAGAATACACTCACCTTTATCATTGGCAGTTTCGATTAAAGTGACCATGAATACCCATAAATCAAGAAATCACATGCTCAAAGAATAATGGAGTAGGCTCAGAACACATTACAAGATCGAGGGTACCGTCGAAACCCATATAGAAATAATGACCATTATTTTGTGACAGGAGCCATAAA
This sequence comes from Taxus chinensis, assembly GCA_019776745.2. Taxonomy (NCBI): domain Eukaryota; kingdom Viridiplantae; phylum Streptophyta; class Pinopsida; order Cupressales; family Taxaceae; genus Taxus; species Taxus chinensis. Next base: position 553,147,807 of record CM034155.1, read on the forward strand.
AAAATTCCCACCTCAAAAGAAAGAAGATACAGATCCATTTCAGCAAAAAGGATTTCTCTTTATTTTTACTAAATACCCATGAGGGGAAATGGACTTTCCAATCATAGAAGTCAAGTTAAGCTGAGAGTCAATCATGCAAAACATGAACACCCCCATTGGGAAACATACAGATCTGAAGAAATGATGACCCTCCTTCGAGATTGTAGAGCTTACAAGCTCAGAAAACCCATTACAGTGTCAACATTGTTCGATGAAACATAAAAACCAGAAAATCACTCATAGCATGATCACAGCAAGAGAAATAATGAACAGAGGATTAGAGATACAAGGAGCTCCACATTCACTTTCCATGACTGGGTAAGTGCAGGAAGTTGATGGACAAATATAGGGTCATCCGTGGACATCATATTGCAAATAACAACATAATATCAACTTGTAGGGATTATTCTCAATACATACACTCAAAATTATACAAAATTATATCAATATGAATCGTAGCATCCAGGATCTAGTTTCTAAAATAATAATTTTTGTAAAAAATGGACAAGATTAGCTATATTAAACACTCAAAATTCAATGACTTGGTTTTTTTTTAAAAACGCCGATAAGATTATAGTCTGTTTTCCCACAATTTGGATGACCAAAAATTGATATATATTTTTTTCCTTTGGTGAGAAGTTATATGCCACTATCTATCTTGGGATGGATTTTATTTTGTATTTTTTTGAGTAATATTTTATTTTTTATGATTTTTTCCGTGAAAGTGGTATGAAAACATAAAGAAAATAGAGCACTTTTCGTTTTCCCACCATAACTTCATCAAAAAATATTGAAATCAAATAAATTATTTTTTGAACATGTATATAATTTCACTACGGTTGGGATGGTATAACTTTTATCACATTCTGATAAGTGAAACAAATTTTGCAGTCTTAAACGTAGACATAAACATTCACAGGAAAAAGTGTCTTAAAGACCTACTCTTAGTAAAAAATTATAAAATGATATTTATCCTCTTCTATTCACTTTAAAATCAGTATTTCTACAAAGCTAATAGTCTCCCCTACACAATGGTACTATTTTCATGGCATATTTTTTACTTTTCGGCATGGTTCAAGTCCACGGAAGACTAAATTTGATGTTTTGTTGTTTTTAATGTAAAATTCAAGATTTGATGTTCACTTAATTGTCCCCCAACTTGGTGCACTTACCCGACTGTAGAGAATCCCCTTAGAATGAGCTCGAAAGATTCAACATAAATATCAATGGCAGTAGATCAAAATTTTTGTATAGCTTGTTTAGCTCGAATAGAGCTCCAAAATGATAACGATTAGGGTTCGAAGTGTATTTCACCCCCCTCTAACTCAGGTTTTGAGTAAACCTAACCCAACCAAGTTAAAAATGCATGCACGTTTCAGAAGCACAAAGAAACCCTAACCGAGGTTGTAGTGAAATCAACAGTGTAGGTTCATCAAGGACAGAGATCGATGGCCCGATATCATCACCGATTATCAAAGAAAACTCAACCCAGGTTAAAAAATACGACTAAAAAAACATGCCAAGGATCAATTCAACATTGGAGGGGGCCAGCCCATAAGTTCCAAATTATCATTTTCATTGACTGAATAAGTATATACTATAAACCATGATGAAAATTGAAATAATGATCACCCAAAAGGTGTGTCTTTTAACTATAATCATCAGGTCCATTCAAATACAAAAAGATGCTAACAAGGAAATGATAATCAGAAGGTGGCAGAGACTATAGCATGTTATGTGTGTATTCAAAGGTGACCAAGTATATTGTGATGGATTTTTACAAGTACCTCATGTATATCTAAAACCATGGTAATGTGCTAAGCCCACAAGAGTGGCCAAAATCAGTTGAAGACAAGTGTATGAATTACAGGTGGTCCCCACATGGGAGTTAATTACAAAAAAAGGTATTTATTTGCAGATGATATATTTAATGGGTGTCAAAAGGGATCATGTTATCATGTTAGAAGACCAAGGAATGTCAACATCAGAGCCTAAGCTTGGAGGTGGTCCCCATTAAGTGAATTTTTGGATGAATTATTGTGTAAGGTATTGCAAATAATGTAATTGATTTTGCTCTATACATAGGAGTACTTTTTTTGCATGCCTTCACAAAAGGACATAATAAACAAGAAGACAAATTCACATGCACAAGGAAGGAGACTTGCTCATCAAGCAAGCTTATTTTTAATAAATTTTTTATCCTTGTTTTTCTTAAAAATAGAGTAGTTGACTGCAGTTCAGTGATTGTAACCAATGGCTACTAATGCCTCTTTGTATTTGCATGTTCTATTTTTATTCCTTTATTTATTAATAGATGAAGGATAAAAATAGGATGCATGGGCGAGTACAATTTTAGCCTATTTTTAGGAAGGGTGGGAAATAATTTTTCTATATATTGTGTGCTTTGGCAAAGCACAAAGGAGAGTTATTTTTCTTTGGAGAGTTAGTTTTCTCTGGGAGGAATTTTAGATATAGAGTGTTGAAGCCATTTCTGCCAGTTTTTCCCTTTGAATGTGAAGTATTTTCTACCTTTCCAATTATTTACAGTCTTGTGTATGTTCTATTAATTCTTGTGAATGTTAACTTCCCTGATTAATCATCTTACCCTATTACAAATTTAGTAATTTTTGTATGATATTAATGTGCATGTTTAACTTAACAATATTGTTGTGATACTTTCCCTCAATACATCAAAGTGTTTGCCCTTAATATTCTATAGAAAATTGTTGGTTTGTGCATAAAAAATTCTTCCCATATCAGTTGTGCATGTACTCAGTCAAAGACCTCATCCAAATTTGGTGCATCACGTCATTTTTAAATTCCTTTTACATTCATCTTTTACCCTTAACCCCATAAGATCAATTTAGGATACATCAATAAGGAACTAGCCTTGATATCGGAAACTCACCTCAAAAAAGGTATACCCACAGAACTGAGGTGTTTCCATTGTATCTACGAAAGAGAGATATTTTTTTCATGCCTAGAACATCTGCAGCCATCTCTCTACACGGCGCACTTTCAAGAGATAATAGTTGTTTTTTTGGACCGTGAGTTCTCTCGTTGCCTCTGTAAATGCAACTGTCTTATATTTTATTAATATAATGGGCAGTTCCAATAGTAAAGAATAAATTACTTATATATGGATGGGTAAGACGGTATCTTTAAGGTTTAAATGACTTACTTATTTCTAAATTCCAACATAGGTAGAAACAGAACCCTGTCATTTTTTTATATTCTAACTTTGATAGATTGGCATAGTTTTCTAATTTTTAATATTCCACTATTTGTGTATCACTTTACCATCTCATTTTCACAAATTATTCAGAAATTTTCAATTTACAATTAAAGGGGAGAATTTTTTTAAATGTGGAAAATTCAATAGCTTCCAAGTTTGAAACCAACAGCTACTTGCCTATTGTAGCAATTTTTATCCCCTTTTACAATTCTTAGGTTGAGGAATTACAGAAAAATAGGTGATATGCCAATGATTACTGATTATTGATCTGTCTTAAATGTTCATATAAGTGATAGGTAAATTTAATATGAGACATGTTTTTTGGTGCTAATGTTTTCTAATCTACAACAAGATATTTTTACCAAAAAAACTATCAAAATGTAATGTGTAATGTCTAGGTCTGACATATTTTATATATTGTTAATTTAAAGATGATGTACTTACTCTAGGTTAAGGAAAATATTTTTTTTCCAAGCTATTTACCTTTATTAATTTTTTCCATTAAAATTTTCCTTTAAGGTAAACAAAACACACCTACCCACAAATAAAAGATTTTATTTTTAAATTAAAAAATATCTTCCCATCACATAACTCAAATGTTTTATATTTTCCAAATGCTTACATCCCACACATAGACCTCGGTCCCCATCTTGTTTTCCAAAATTGATATCAATGTGAGAAGATGGACCGGTCAAATATGGCACATTGTTTATCAAATACAATCATGGAACTCACTAAAATCTCATTATTTTCAAGAATTTAGGGAAAATAATTTGCATGTAGTTTTAGGGTTTGTTATCCCTATCATCACTGATTGTAATTATGGGTGCAATTTATATATCATGCTTTTATGAGAAAGGAACCAATGACTGTGCATGATTTCATGATTGTGAGTAGATATGTGATCTAGAGTACCATTATTTGTTTAAATTAAAGTAAACACATGTAAATTTAAAGCTTACTGTTGTATATATCTCCCCCCGGGTAGATATAGACAAGGAGAAGAATATGGAAATCAAAGAAATTCAAAGCCTGATGTTTACTACGCCAAGGCACAGGTTAAGGGCACACAACAAAGGATGTCAACACGTAAATGGATGCGCCAAGGCGCAGGTTAAGGGCACACAACAAAGAGTGTCGACACGTAAATGGATGCGCCAAGGCGCAGGTTAAGGGCGCATAACAAAGAGTGTCGACACGTAAATGGATGCGCCAAAACGCAGGTTAAGGGCGCACAACAAAGAGTGTCGACACGAAAAAGGATGCGCCAAGGTGTAGGCAAAAGAGTGTCAACATGTAAATGGATGCGCCAACGCGCAGGTTAAGGGCCGCACAATAAAGAGTGTCGACACGTAAATGGATGCGCCAAGGCGCAAGTTAAGGGTGCACAACAAAGAGTGTCGACATGTAAATGGATGCGCCAAGGCACAGGTTAAGGACGCATAGCAAAGGATGTTGACATGTAATTTTAAGTGCCTATGGCGCATCTTCGGGAGGTGCAACATTTTGAGCGCTGACAGGAAGCAAACCCTGGCGCAGATATTCAGATGGCCATAACTTTTCACAGGGAGCTCGGATTCATGCAAGGTTGGACTTTTCCGAAAGCTTACGAGGTCCTCTATCCAACTACGACTGGATATCCTTAATTGGGTGGGAAAAATTTCTTAAAAATTCAAAATACAGTTCACCACTTTTTGGGTTTCCTAGGGTTCTCACCTATAATGAGATGAATTAAATACAACCTAGAGGTGGTTGGGGTAGATTTGGATTTCCTCTCTCTTCCCTATCTCATTCTTCCTATAAATTGTAAGGAGAGGATTCTTTTTAGGGTTTGAAATTCTTGTTTTGCCCCTTCCTTCTTCTCTTTGGCAGGTGAATTTGTGGAGTTTAAACTTCCCATCTAAAACTATAATGTAACTTTGCCTCTTGGCATTTTATAGTGTACATTGTATCAATCTTTGGAGAAAATAATGCATGTCTGTGGATGATTCTCAACCCTCTCTGTGTTCATTTGCATCCTCCTGATCTTTCACTGAAAATATGGTTATCTGTGCATGATCTTGCATTACATTTTAATGGTTTGTGTTTATTGGCAAGATAGATGTTCTTCATTCCTCGGTGCATCACCTTTGTAGTTTAGATTTTATTTCATGCATCTTCTTACCCTGTCTCCTTGGAAATTTAGTTTAGGTTTTGAGTAAACCCTCTGAATTTTTACGTGTGCATCTGAACGGAGGAATAGGAACCGGCCTTCATTCGGAGAGCTTTTCCGATTTCGCAAGGTCCCACACTTGGGAAAAGCTCCATGTTATGCAATCACACTGAGTGTCTCAACCCATCGAGTTGTAAACATTCATGGGTGCTGTGATTCACCATCAATAGTTTTGGCATGCCCGCTGGGACCAAGAGGTCATTCCACAAGATTTGAAGCAATTTTCAAGAAATTTGGACTTAGAAATTGCAGGTTTTATAGTTTCATATTTTTTCACCTTCCAGGCTAAACTTTGAATTTAATTTTCAAGGGCTTAACTAGCTCAAAACAAGTCAAAATTTCACCAGTTGATAGATCGGGGGATAATATTCAAAAGGGTATTCTTATATTTTTGAGATTTTGACTTTCAAAATTTCATGGTTTTTAGTATTTCAGGTTTTCCTAGTTGCCTTGCATGACCTGAGTTTCACCCGTACCTTTCAGGAATTAGTAGTTGTACAACAGGACCCGATAACCGAATGAAAGAACTATATATTTCAGATCCTTCAAAGTTTTAAATTCTATTTTTAATATTGTCAGATTTGGTGTGTAACTTGGTAGATCTAGCATTTTTAGGCTCGTTCTCTAACACATCTGGCGACTCCGAAGGGATAGAACTCAGCAGTGTAGCAGAAAACGTTGCCCAAGCATATGAGAAGAATTCGAACCAGGTCTGATACTTGAGAAGAGGGGTTATTTGTCCACTTACAACTATCACCAGGCAGAGGAAAGAGAGGAAGAGGACCATGAAGATCACCATCTCCACCTAACCGGACTTTTTCTACATCTCCACCTAGTAGACCTTTTCTCGCATCAACTAGAGGTCTTAGGCTAATCATAATGGCACATCTACCACTGAATCCATTTGTCAATTCACTGGCAGCAACCCACTTGCCCTTAATGCATAGAATCCAGCTCTAATCGCAGCATTGAAGAACATTCCATTTTTCACTGGAGAAAATCATACCACTCCTGGTGATCATGTCAAAGACATTGCTAACGTTTGTGCAATCCATGAGATAAATGAAATGGATGTTGCTGTCAAATTGCTGGCATCTTCATTCAAAGGGAAGGCATTGCAATGGTTTAGGAGCCTTGTAGATGGTTCTATCCAAAATTGGAATCAGTTATGCATAGTTCTCCACGAGCAATTTGGAGAAAAGGGAGACAATTTGTCTCTTCTAGAACAATTGACAACTATCAAGAGAGCTCCCAACGAGCAGCTGACTGACTTCAACTTCAGATTTCAAAGGTCTTGGGATAGGATTCCAGTGGCTGTTAGGCCAACAGCTGAAGGTGCTTTTCTATATTATCTTAAAGCTTTAAATTCTGATATTTCTATGTTAATTCAATCTATGGGAGGCATAACCTTTCCTGCTGCTTATAACATTTCCATTAGGGCCGAAAACTATCTTATTCAAGCTGGTAAGCTGGCTCCTAGGCCTCCCATGCCCTTGTATCCAAACTTAGAAAATCTAAGCACTAGTTAGGCACCCATTGTGGCTCCTATTCCCACTCCTAGCAATCAAAGTTCAAATGAAACTTCTACTTCATCCTCTAGTGCTTCAAATGAACTCCAAGAGGTCATGAAACAATTGCAAAATTTGGGAAATGAGCTGGTTACACTCAAGAGGCAGTAGGCCCAAGGCTTTAGATCTTTTTATCAGCCTCAAGCTCAACCTAATAGGCAACCATACCAGCCTAATAGGCCACCCAATCCAACTACAAATCAAAAACCAAGTAAGGCCTCCCACCAATAGACCATTTCAGCCCTATAACCCTAATGTTGCATCTACTTCTAAAGCATTAGTGACAGTGCAAAACAATATAGCTCAAGAGTATGATTGGTGTTTCCCATGTAATGAACCTCACAACCAATCTATGTGCTTCAGTGGTGCTTTGAACCAAGCCTTGATGGTGACAAATACTAGCGTAGAGGGTGAAAGTGAGTCAAGAAACAAATCAGAAAAAAGGGATATCTCAGCAAAACACAGCTCCAAATGATACTGCTCTTGTGAATTGGCAAGCTGAGGATTTTGTGGCATGAAATCAAACAATTTCTCAGAGTATAGCAGCTAATAAAAGATCAAAGAAGAGGAATATTGGTGAAGGGAAATCATTGGGTCCAAGTGATCTACAACCTTCCATCACTCCCTAGAAGGTGTTGGTAAGAAATAATACAGTTCCAAACATGCAAGGAAAACCCAAACCACCTTCTAAACCAAACTCAAATGCCAACTGTTGCTGCACATAGCGCAAGAAAGGAATGTGTAGGCTAAAGGACAGCAAAGATATCTTTCATCCCCATTTAGCATCAATGATCAAATGAAAAAGACAAATGTGAATATATCAATGTGGGAATATTTATCCCATCCCAGGCCAAATAGATCTTCTACAAGCCTACCATGAAGAATGGGTCAACTTCGAACCAGCAGGTCCATATGCAAGAGAATGCCCTCACAAATGTTGCCTCAGCCTGTAGGGAATCATGGAGGACAATAAGGTAAAGTTTTGAAACCCCCTCCATTATATGTTTCATTAATCATTTGGGATAAACTAGTACACAATTGCATGATTGATTCTGGGGCAAGTAGTTCTATTCATGCCCAAGAAAATAGCTAATCAGCTGGGCCTTCCAATATGAAGTCATTATTCAAAGGGGTGGTAGTGCAATTGGATGGGATAGAAATGGCAACGGTGGGAGTGATTAAGGGTTTGAATCTTACCTTGCATGCATGCCCCAACATTACTATTTTGCAAGATGTGTCAGTGATAGGATTTTTCCACCACTCTTTTCCCTATGCTTATCAAGGGATTTCACAGCTAAAATTGGAGGCTACTTATCTGCTAACTGGTCACACATGTTGTTTAGAACAAGATTATGGTACTAAGGTCACAATAAGATCTGAACCAATTGAAAACTTTCTTATTGAGCCTCATACTCCAAGCCAAATCAATGCCAACTGTTCAACATTTGATCAAGAAGATTATCCAGGCACCGATGAAGCTGACACAAAATTTGGAAGAAACCCATATTTGACTCTTGATGAATGGGCAAGCAAGGGTACATGCTTTTGATCCCTACGAAGAAGTAGAAGAATCTGAGCTAGGAGTCTATTGCATACAGGAAGAAAACCGAGTCTATTCCCTAGCATCACCAAACCAGACCATAAGGATGACAATGAGGTATGGCAGTTATTTTTTGATGGATCAAGGAGTAGGAAAGGTGCTGGAGGTGGTGCAATGTTGGTTTTCACCTCAAGGCATCAAATATTATTCATCTTTTCGTTTCCATTTTTCCTATTCAAACAACATGGCTAAATACGAAGTATTGATTCATGGACTTCATTGGGCTAGGAAACAAGGCATAAAGAACTTGAAGGTGTTCAGGGATAAGCGAGCTAATCGTCAACCAAGTCAGGGGGGACAACATGCTACAAAGAATGGACCTACTGAAGAACTACAAGAATAGGGTATGGGGACCTCGTTGAGGATTTCAAAGCTTTCAACATCATGTCCATACCCCAGGGAAGGAAAAATGAATTCACAGATAGGCTTACAGCAAGTTGGAGCAACGTTTGATGTGGTTGAAAACATCAGAAGGGAAAAAAACACAACCACATATGCATGTGATTGTGAGACCAGCAAGTTCCATGAATAATAACACAAGCTGGCAGGTGTTTGAGAACTATCACCAGATCGTCAATTTCTTACAAGAAGAGGTTGACTTCTCAAGCTAGGAATCAAGATAGATTAGAGCAGCAGTATGGGAATCAAGAAGTGCAACTGCGGACAAATAAGATTCCAAGGGTTTAGTAACATTGTAGTCTATCTTCAACCCTAACGACCAGTTCCGTAATGAAAAGGCTAACATACAGGTCAAGAGAGAAGATTCAAAGCCAATTCCAGTTGGGGAAGGAAAAACACTTCCAATTAGTAAAGTGACCACTGAGCAGGGAAAAATTAGATTTCACACAGCTTTGCCCAAGAATTTCTAGATGTCTTTGCTTGGAGCTATGAATTAGATTTCACACAGCTTTTGCCAAGAATTTCTAGATGTCTTTGCTTGGAGCTATGAATACCATAGTTGTGTGTGGACTTCCGAGACCTCAACAGGGCATCTCTCAAAGACACATTACCCACTTCCTTCAATGGAACAAATATTACAAGCAGTATCCAGTTCGGAGAGATTTCTCTCTCCTAGATGGTCTACTCAGGGTATAATCAGGTAATGGTGAAAGAAGATGACCAGTTCAAGATGGATTTCACCACCAAATGGGGCACCTATGCCTACAAGAAGATTCCATTTGGACTATCAAATGCTGGAGCCACTTTCCAAAGGGCAATGGATATGGCGTTCAAGGGATTGATCAATAAAATAGTTCTGATATATCTTGACAACATCACTATATTCTCCAAAAATGCAACAGATCACCTCTTTCATCTGAGACAGGTATTTCAGAGGTGTAGAAGATTTGGGGTATCTTTGAATCCCAAAAAATGCATATTCTTGGCTCACGAAGGAAAACTTCTAGGCCATATTGTTTCAAAGGAGGGATTGACGATTGACCCAGAAAGAGTTGAAGCAATTCGAGCGTTGCCATTGCCAAGTCATAAGAAGGCTCTTCAAAGCTTCTTAGGAAGGGTCAATTTTGTCCGCAGATTTGTGCCAAATTTCGCCGCTCTCGTGAAGCCAATAACGCTGATGTTGAATAAGAGCATGGTATTTAAGTGGAAATCTGAAGGCAAGGCAAGTTTTGAGGCAATAAAAGAAGCTATATCTCAAGCTCCCACTCTCATCAATCCAGACTTCTCCAAGGACTTCACACTATATGCCTTCGGTGGTGGAGACACAATTTCTGCAATCTTGGTACAACAAAACAAAGAGGGATTAGAACAACCAGTTGCTTTCTTCAGTCAAGGCTTGGAAGAATACGAAAGAAGGTACTCTTTCATTGAAAAGCGTGTCCTTGCAGTGATCAGGAGCTTAAATAAATTCAAGCACCTAGTCTCAAACAACAAGATCCAATTGTTGGTCTCTTATGCGGGAGTCAAGGACTTCCTTCTAAACAAGGATCTAAATGAGAAACATGCAGGATGGATCACTCGTGTCATGGAATATGACATCGAGATTAAGGTCACTAAGCTGGTCCATGGAAAGGGATTATGTGAACAACTAGCTTTGAGTCGGAAAGTTGAAGCATGTGATGAAAAAGAGACTGTCTTGGTACTCTAGGATGGTCAAGAACAAGAAAATGATGACGTTTCCACTCCTTGTTGGACTCAGAATATGATACACTTCCTACAAATAGGCCTATGCCCTCCAGAATTGAGCAAAGAAAAAAGGAGATACTTCAGATTACAAGCCATTCCATATGTGCTTGTTGATGGTGTTTTGTTTAAAAAGACATCAATGGAGTTCTATTGAGGTGCATTGGGATTAGGTCAAATTGAGAGGGTGTTACGATATTTTCATGATGGAGATTTTGGAGGAAATTTTTCCCCATGAGTAACAGCTCTCAAGAAAATGAAGGTAGGTTATTATTGGCCCACAGTGTTCAATGAATGCTATACATGGATAAGAAAGTGCAAGAAATTTGCACTCTTCACGGGAAAAGAAAGACTAACAGCGCTTCCATTGTACCCAATTTTTGGTTGACCAACCATTTATGCAATGGGGATTGGACTTCATTGGGGTCATAAATCCAAACTCAAACCAAGGCCACAAGTGGATTCTCACAGCAACGGACTATTTCACCAAGTGGACCGAAGTAGTAGCGCTTAAAGAAGCAACTGAGTCTAACATACTAGACTTTTATGAAGCAATAATGACCAGGTTCGGGTGTGCCGGGCCACTATCATATTAGACAATGCATTGGAATTCATAGGTTCTAATATTACAGAATGGGGCTGTCAAGAATGAAATCTATTTGAGCACCTCTTCAAATTATTACCCGCAGGGTTATGGACAGGCAGGGAGTAGAGTCCACGAACAAGAATTTTCTAAGAATCATCAAAAGGACTCTGGATGAAAACCAAAGGACATGGCATACTAAGCTAAAATAAACGTTATTGGCTGACAGGATAATGCCAAAGAGATCTACTACTAATTCTCCCTATAAGTTGGTCTATGGGAAAGAGGCAGTATTTCCTATATCATTAGAATTGCCAGCATTGGAACTCATGAGGCAGTTGGAGTTATCTGAGTTTGAACCAATGGAGGCCAGGTATGCAGAGTTGATGGAATTAAAAGAAATAAGAGAACATGTAGTTCAGATGCTTGAGAAGGATCAGGCCTTATTAAAAAAGATGGTTTGATAAGAAGGCAAGAGCAAGGACCTTCCACGAAGGGGGACCCTAGTTCTGAAATGGGATGCAGATCGGGCAAACCCAGGAAGGAATTCCAAGTTTAATGCCATTTGGAGTGGCCCCCTACATGGTCACAGGATGTAAAAGTAGTAATGCCTTCCAATTGTCTACATTGGATGGAGAAGAGAACTCCCGATTCCGGTTAACGGAATCTATCCTAAACATTTCTACTAAAAGAAAAAGGTTTACCCTTGTAAATATTAGTCTAGATTTCAAAATTCCTCTAAGTGTGTATGCACATTATCTTGTTTGTAGTTAGGTTTCAATTTACCTAAGTGCTTCGGCATAGGTTCTTTTTGCTCTCGGGTTGAATTTCTACAGTTCAGCATGCTCTTGGAGAATGAGTTGTCGAAGTATCAGGAGTCAGGATCAGATATCAGGTTGGTTTCAGGTTATTGCTTATGACTCCATGCCCAATGGATTACTAAAAGGCCACTGATCTTCTACCTAACAGGTAGGTGATCCTGTTGAGTTGCCAAAATAGTTGTAAATATCTTCCCCCTAGGTAGATATAGACAAGCAGAAGAAAATAAAAATAAGAGAAAATTCAAAGGCCCGATATTTATTGTGTCACCAACAACCCAGGTTAAGGGTGCAGGTAAGAAGGATGTTGACATGGTAAAAGTTGATTCACCATGGCACGGGTAAAAGGCACATGACAGAAGAGTGTCGACACGAAAATGGATGCACCCAAGGTGCGTAGGTAAAAGGCGCACGACAGAAGGGTGTCGACACGAAAATGGATGCGCCAAAACGCAGGTTAAGGGCGCACAAAAAAGAGTGTCGACACGAAAAAGGATGCGTCAAGGCATAGGAAAAAGAGTGTTGACACGAAAATGGATGCGCCACATGGCGCAGGTAAAAGGTGCACGACAGAAGAGTGTCGACACGTAAACAGATGCGCCAAGGCGCAAGTTAAGGTCGCACAACAAAGAGTTTCGACACATAAATGGATGCGCCAAGGCACAGGTTATGGTTGCACAACAAAGGATGTTGACATGTAATTTTAAGTGCCTATGGCGCACCTTCAGGTGGTTGCAACATTCTGAGTGCTGAATAGGAAGCAGGACCATGAGCGCAGATATTTAGAGGGCCATAACTTTTCACAGGGAGCTCAGATTCATGTAAGGTTGGAACTTTTTAGAAAGCTTACAAGGTCCTCTATCCAACTACGACTAGATATATTTAATTGGGTGGGAGAATTTTCTTAAAATGCAAAATACAGTTCACCACTTTTTGGGTTTGCTAGTGTTCTCACCCACCACCATAATGAGATGAATTAAATGCAACCTGGAGGCGGTTGGGGTAGATTTGGAATTCCTCTCTCTCTCTTCACTCTCTCATTCTTCCTATAAATTGTAAGGAGGGTCTTCTTTCTAAAGGTTGGACATTCTTGTTTTTCTCCTCCCTTCTTCTCTTTGGCAGGTGAATTTATGGAGTTCAACACTTCCCATCTAAAACTGTAATGCAACTTTACCTCTTGGCATTTTGTAGTGTATTGTATCAATATTTGGAGCAAATATTACATGTATGTGGATGATTCTCAACCCTCCCTGTGTTCATTTGCATCCTCCTGATCTTTCACTGCAAATTTGGTTATCTATGCATGATCTTGCATTACATTTTAATGGTTTTGTGTTTATTGGCAAGATAGATGTTTCTTCATTCCTCGGTGCATCACCTTTGTAGTTTAGGTTTTATTTTATGCATCTTCTTACCCTGTCTCCTTGGAAAGTTAGTTTAGGTTATGAGTAAACCCTCTACATTTTTATGTGTGCATCTGAATAGAGGAATAGGAATCGACCTTCATCCAAAGAGATTTTCCGATTTCGCAAGGTCCCACACTTGGGAAAAAGCTCCATGTTATGCAATCACACTAAGAGTCTCAAACCCATCAAGTTGCAAACATTCATGGGGTACTGTGATTCGCCATCAACACTTATAAATTAAAATAAACACTAGCCAATAACAAAAGTAACATCAAGTCACATCAATAAATTAAACGAATAAAATGGTGACACATAAACAATCCATAACATGTAATTTTATTCTCGAGTAATGGGGTAGTGTTAATTTTATTCTCAAGTAATGGGGAGGTTGAGGTGTTGTTGGGAATAGCCAAATCTTTGGATGAATAGTTGGATATGGATCCTACAACTGTTGCAAGAACAAGAATGGTCTCAACCAGGATGTGTGTAAACATGACTGAAGGAAAAAAATGTATCCTCTGTTATCCACTTTTCCTCTGCTCAAAAGGAGGTGGAACAAGAACTGGAATATGAATATTCCCTTGTCTTCTTTGGGAAATGTAAGGTTGTAGGGCATGGAGCAAATAATTGTAAGGGCCTAAAAGGAATGATAACAAGATCGTACCAAACCAAGAACACAAATGCTAATCAAACACCATGATCAATAAGATGAAAGCAATTCGCTAGAATAACTTTACTTAAAACCTTTGGAAACAAATGAGTGGAAATATCATATATTAATATGGAACTCAATGCAATACATTGAGAATGGGCCTTACTTAAATAGGCAAGGAATAACAATCTAATAGCCAGTCAAGGTCATAGATCAAGCCATAAATCAAGGAAATAACTAGTCATCAAAGAACTAGTCAAGACCATAGATTTAGGAGAGAACTAGACATCAAGGATCTAGTCAATACCATAGATCAAGGAAAGAACTATTCAATACCATAGATCAAGGAAAGAACTATACCTAACAACTAGATAATATCTCCTAATATCTAAATAAGATAAAATAAATATCCACACACATAAGTGGGTGAGGATAAATACAATAAAGGTAAATAAAGTACCTAGGTGAACATGAGCTAAGGTAAATACCTACTCTAACACCCCCCCTCAAGTGAAGCTAGGGGCCAAAATAGAAGTGGCATGTCCACAGTATGAGTCTCGGCAACTAGGCTTGATGAGGTACTCATGTCCAATAACTAGGAAAAAAGGGACACCGCAAGGTACCCAAAACCAGTAACAACAAAGTAAAGAGAGTAAAAACCCGCTACAAAGCATCCTAAGAAGCTCAACTCAAAAACTTGTATAATGCTAAAGAAGTTTGGTGTGCACTGTGGTCTAAATCCACTGCTCGATCAGAAAACTCAAAAACAACTAACACTAGGCTTCACCAGAATGGGCCTTGCTTAAATAGGCAAGGAATAACAATCTAAGAACTAGTCAAGGTCATAGATCAAGCCATAAATCAAGGAAATAACTAGTCATCAAAGAACTAGTCAAGACCATAGATTTAGGAGAGAACTAGACATCAAGGATCTAGTCAATACCATAGATAAAGGAAAGAACTAGTCAATATCATAGATAAAGGAAATAACTATACCTAACAACTAAATACACACACACACAAGTGGGTGAGAATAAACACAATAAAGGTAAATAAAGTACCTAGGTAAACATGAGTTAAGGTAAATACCTACTCTAACACCCCCCCTCAAGTGAAGCTAGGAGCCAAAACAGAAGTCGCATGTCCACAATATGAGTCCCGATAACTAGGCTTAATGAGGTACTCATGTACAATAACTGGGGAAAAAGAGACACCGGAAGGGAGTGATTTTGAATGTGTAAAAAAAACACCAAACATAATTCGATCAACCGCTGCAAATAGGTGTGCCATGATCTAAGAACAATAACCAAAGCAACAAGGCAAGGACACAAACTCTAGATTGTCACAATCCAAGAAAAGCCAAGGTAACAAGGCAACGACATGAAAACCCGAAGAAGCAGGATTAACACCACACCCTCCCATACTGCTGAATGGGTGGAGTGAAGCTACAAATCTATATGAGTTGCCAAAAATCAACTACTCAAACACTGACAAAAGGACACTGGATTTCACCAGAATAGATCCCCCACAAGAGATATTGTATACATGCCAAAAGTGTCGAAAATATAGATACAAAAACTCTCAACAAACAAGAGAGATACACTACACCTGCTTAAAAAAATGCTCAAAACAAGAAGCATCACAATGCATAAGGTATAGAAAGTGGAGAAATAGGCCTAATGGTGGAGGAGCCACGCCTGTAGAGTCCTCTCAATGAATTCCTATGTCACCACCATGAGTGATCAGATATCCACCCCAAATCAACATGGATGGATGAAGAAGATGTCAGCATATGACTTGGTGCAAAATGCACAATGGGTGCATGTACAAGAACATTAGAATGTGTGTCAAGTTGATCATGTCTGACAGATGAAATCTTAGGTTTCTCAATCCTGAGTGAAGGTGCAGAATTCATGTGTTGCTCAGGATCCTTAGAAGAGTCGAGCGAACAAAAAAAGGAGCTCTGTCAATGTGTGATCCTAATGAAGTATCTACTCGAAAACCAATGTCATGACGAGAATTCCACTTAACATGTGGAATAGAGGAAAAAATACCTTGTGATGTTTGCCAATGACTCTGCCAGCGAGACCCATAGAACGAAGCATGCGAGATCTAAATGAAGTGGTATACTTCTGAAAAAAGCCATGCAGCTGAGCAGAAGTAGGATACACAATAAGTGGTACTGTAATAGGCATAGATGTGGAAGAACATGCAGTAATAAGCCTCACAGGATTAGAAACATTAAGAGTAGAAACAGGCTCAAAGACTGGCAGATCAATGTCGGTGGGTACAAGTGCAAACAACTGTAAGTGGACTAGGATCATGGATATGACTATCCATAATTATTATTGTGATGTTGTAGGATAGCAAGTTTCTGTTGCACGGAGTGTATTTTTGTATCCTTATCATGAATGAGTGATTGTAGAAGAGAATTTTGCTTCTTGAGCAATTTATTTTCTTCCACAAATTTTAAATTATCATCTTGAAGTCCACACACTTCAGGGAAAAGCATCTCATTCTTAGAATCCATGATAGATACAAGAATGCAACTCTCAAAATTTTAGGACGTCGAGCTCAACCGAAATTGCATCCACAATTGATTACAACACTCCTCCATATTTTGGCACTTCATAATTATAGTGCAATTCTCAAAATAAATATTTCCAATGGAAAGATCACAAAAAACTAAGCAACTTGAGCAAAAAACGACAGTGAAAACCAAGTTACCGATCAAAAGATACAAACTTTTCAATATTATGCTCTACTAATTTATTTTAGTTTCCACTAAAACAAAATAAAATGCTCTTGCCTTCACCACACAAAAAATTGAAAGGGGGTTGGAGGTAAGCACTTACTAGTAGGAATCAAAAGCTTAAGCCCTCACATGACCATAATATTTTTGTACTGTGAAGATAGTGACCTTTGTTTGCCAAAAATAGAAACCTGCAGATTTAACTGAAATAGAAAAAACATACACAACATCCGTGGACCCCTGCCAAAAAAGGAAAGATCTGAAAACCTTCCTACGCGCAAACTGAAAGAGATACGCTGCAAATGAAAATTGCCTTCTGTAGATCTTGACAAATCCAAAAGACCCAAAAAAGAATCCCACAATTTTTCCTTCACGCCACAAATCCCGAGACATATCGGTGTGCTTCTCTGCAACCAATACAAAAAAACCTAGAAAAATGACTTCCTCCAAAAATGGTTGAGCTTAGAGTCAATCTTAGGGTTTTTCCTACCTTCTGGATCCAATGGAAGCCTCCGTTTTGCATAAAAACACATACAACAACAAAATACAACCAAATCCCATATATATGAATATACAATGAATTTATTTACAAAACAAAACTTACAGACGGATGCCAACAGCAATCTCCAACTCTGATACCATAAAAGGAATGATAACAAGATCATACCCAGCCAAGAACACAGATGCTAATCAAACAACACGATCAATAAGATGAAAGAAATTCGCTAGAATAACTTTACATAAAACCTTTGCAAAAAAATGAGTGGAAATATCATATATTATTATGGAACTCAATCCAATACATTGAGAATGGGTCTTGCTTAAATAGGTAAGGAATAACAATCTAAGAAACAATCAAGGTCATAGATCAAGCCATAAATCAAGGAAATAACCAGTCAAGACCATAGATTTAGGAGAGAACTAGACATCAATGATCTAGTCAATACCATAGATCAAGGAAAGAACTATACCTAACAACTAGATAATATCTCCTAATATCTAAATAAGATAAAAGAAATATCCACACACATAAGTGGGTGAGGATAAATACAGTAAAGGTAAATAAAGTACTTAGGTGAACATGAGCTAAGGTAAATACCTAATCTAACAGGGCCCCTATCATGAATGGATTCTGAAATCCCCTATTTTTTATTCTAGTGTGACAGTTGTGGATTTTCTTAACTTACGCCTTTTTTTGGAGCCATTGAATCCCTACTCCTCTTCTATCAGCACTGTTGATGAGGTGTCCCTTGCAAATGCCCAAATTTGCATGCATCCACTTCTGTTGGCCAAGGGGTAGCTAGAAAAGGCACTTGTCTCACCACCTGTGGCTTCTACCATGAACCAAGCGTCAGATGATCCCAAAGGAAGTGCGGAGGATAATGAAGGAAATAGGGAGGGAGAAAATGATGAAGACCCCAGTGAAGGATAATATGAAGAGGATTCCTACGAAGAAGAGCATAAGGAGGATTCATCATCTGAAATAGAGGATCCGTATCCTACTGAAATCTGGGTTGAGGTTGTCCCTATTTCAGAAAAAATATCAAAGATGGCTATGAAAGATTTTTTAGCAACATCCCTAGTTTTTTTGAAATATCAGACTGCTCGGTTGTTGAAACATATGAAGAGGAAGGATGGAGATTTTTTCAAGAAAAAATAGGGCTTTGTAAGGCCAAAGAAGCACTCAAAATGAAATCATCCTTATGCTAGTTGTGGCTAAAATCCGATCCCCTATGGGTAAGTTTGAGGTGGTTTTAAGGAATACCACCGTGAATGTAAAAATGAAGGCACCACTTAAGGTGCTTAACCCCCAATTTTATTCAGACTCGCTTAAGGTGCTTGACTTCTTGGAGGGAGAGAATTATAGAAATTATATCAAATCGATATTTGGATGAGGAATTTTCGATGATTCTAATGATGGGTTCAACACAATGTAGTCGAGATGGGAAAAAGGTAAGCATTCAATCCCATAGTGTGACATAATCACAAGGAGCAATGCCGAAAGTGGGTGGATCTAGCCACCCATCTGATTCTCGTCTGTAGCTAATCCTTTTCTGAATCTTTTTTCCCATCTGGGTGTTTTTGAATATTTTGTTGGTGTGTGCGGGATTTGGGTTAACTTTGACCTAATATTGTGTTGACATTGTGTTGTCTTCCCACTACTGTTGGGTTTCATGTTGACTATGTTTCTTGTTAGTCTTGTTTCAGTCTCTTGTTTCAGTCTCTTTTGTATTTGGGTATGATCTTAGCCAAAAAAACCATTACCCTTACTAAAAAATCTTTGTATTCAAAATTACTTAATGTAAATCCCTTAAAAAATATATTTTCCACATAATTTGAAGGCACAAAAGAAAATCTATATATTTAAAAAAAAAATCTACTAAAGGGTGTTTTTTATTTAAATTTTAAGATTGTTAATTGACTTTGGCAACCCCTTACATTAGGGTTCATGATAACTAGTTGGTTTCCCCTAATCCCTTTCGAAAAACACGTAACACCTACAACAATATCTAAACACATTGATCTTGATATAAATATATTTTCAATGACATAAATCAAAATACAAAGCATATTATTTATGGGACCTATTTAAACAAACAAGTACCTACTATGAGAATCTAATTGACATCATCTTTATGAGCTTGGAGATCTAGTGTTTGATTTCGAAAATAATATATATAGTCTATGCAAGATATTCTCATTTATTTATTTTTTATTTGAAAATAATAATAAACTAGTACAATTGTATTCAATTCATCTAGTTGAAAATATGTTGACAAACATTGTAGTCACTACAAAATAAAGGGTATGATATCCACATTTTTTTCATATTTTCTTTGTGGATATTTTAGTATAAATTGTGAATCCAATTTTGTGGATTCCACCCACAATAATTTTGTGGAAACATATACTCTAACAAAATTTGTGTAAAAACAACAAAAAATAATTTTGAGAATTCTATAATTTTTAATTTGTAAATTTTTTCACAATTAAAACATTGTCATTTGTCCACAATGGAAATTATTGTGATAATTTTCACAATTTTGAGAATGTTGACAATCCACAATCTTAAAATTGTGACATATACTACTATACTAATAATTTTGTAAGTGGTTCTACAATATTATATTTGTAAATATTTCAACAAAATTATTGTTTTTGATAGACTAAATAGCCATACTTTATGATCATTATTTTATGGTGTTAAAATTGTTTACAATACAAATAATATATTTTGTCAAAAAAAAACTATGTTTTAAGTGTACATTCATTTAAAAAATATATGTGATTTTTTTAAATTTAATTTGAAAAAATTTAAAATTTAAAATTTAATAATAATTATATTTATAATATATATTTTTAGATATAATATTATTCTTATTAGTTTTATATTTTAAGTAAACATGATTTTGGGATGCTAATTCACCTAAACATGGTGGATTTTATAACTAATTCACCTAAACATGATTAAGGAATGACGAACCAGAACACAAATTACAGCCAATGCCCAAAAAATTTCAATCATTCAAAAAATTTCAATCATCATAATAATAAAAAAACAAAAATAAAATAAAAATTAAATTAAATCTTGTCTTGTAAAGTTCGGGGAGAGAGCTGGAGAAGAAATTTTAAAGCTAAACCAGCCCGATTCCCAATAACACTTTGATAGAAAGAATAAATCTAAAAAGAGGGGAAAAACATGGCAAATGTAGCAAAGGAGGGACAAGAACTCACTAGTTTTGAGTCAATTTCGAGAAAATTGAACCTCTTGACCAAAATTTGTAAATGAAAGCATCAAAATTTAGTCATACCGAACATAAAATCCAAATCGTATGAAAACTTTAAAGAAAGTATTACTCGGAATGTGGCTGCAAATTTAAATAAATAATTAGAAAAACCTTGAAAGCAAGAAATCTGGGTCCTCTGAATATTTCTCGATATCAGTAGGTCTGCGTGACTGTATTGGGTGGAGTAGCAGTCCCAAATTAGGAGGGGATCAAGGGATGCATTCACAGTGTCTTTCATCACCATTTTAAGATAGAGAATCTTGTTTTGAGATTGGTAACAAAATGGACAACTCTACTTTTCTTGTACATCAACACATCTCTGCTTTCTCACAACATGTATTATTTTTTAATGGTAAGAACTCTCCATCCAAAATGGGTAGCTGAGATGTTATTCTTAGTTCTCACAATA
This sequence comes from Taxus chinensis, assembly GCA_019776745.2. Taxonomy (NCBI): domain Eukaryota; kingdom Viridiplantae; phylum Streptophyta; class Pinopsida; order Cupressales; family Taxaceae; genus Taxus; species Taxus chinensis. The sequence continues at coordinate 553,169,011 of CM034155.1, forward strand.
TTTTTGCCTTATCACAACATCTATTAAGTTTTTACGGCTCGACCAACACTTCTTCCTCCTTACAACATCTACCAATTTTTTCCGGTTCCACTTTTCACATACATCAACACACCTCTATCTTCTCACAAGATTTAACATTTATTTATGACAAGAACCCTCCATCCAATAAAAACATGCCTATCAACAATTTGATGGGTACTTAAAATGTTATGCTTAGTTTGAAGAGGGGGAATTTATAATCTCAACTTTTTTATTTAATAATTGTACATATTTCATATTTTGACCTTAAAAAGTTTAAAACCGTGTTATTACAGTCCTCTAATATTCAGATTTAAAAATGACCCTATCATTTTTATACAAATTTATGAACAATTTATATTAATATAGACAAGATATGTTAAAATTGGTTAAAATAAACTTCATCTTTATTACGCCGAAAGGCGTGTTCTATGTGGGAAAGCCCGACCCCTTCTAACAGTGACGAAGATGCCAACAGCCACAATGAAATGGTTGATGATGTACATGTTCTTTTCAGCCTTACTAGTGGCGATGCGCTAGAAGGAATGTCAGGTTTCTACAAGGATAAGGCTCCTATCAGGTTTCTGAAAATCAAGAAGCAAGCATATCATTACCACCATACGCAAAGGAGGGAGATCCATTCCCGAAGTCAGAAATGAAGGACATGTTACATAGTCTCGTGTGGAGGTGGAGACACCTCTTCCGTCATCGAGAACAAGGGAGAATGGAGAAAATCATTGTTATATAATGTAATCAATGACCTGCAGCAGTCGAATCCCTGTTAAGTCAGATCCAAGAGGTAGAACTAGATAGGACTGCGTGTGTGCTCGCCCCTTTTTTGACAATGCATTCGCAACTTCTTCTCTCTCATTCATGGTCACTTAATTTATTTCTTTCCAACTTTGTGTAGAATACCAAATTAAATTACTTAGCTGCTCAAACATGGTTGTGCAAGTACATAATCATGGGAAAGGGAAGGGAAAGGGAAGGCGAAGCCCTACATTGGACTTCATACCCGAAGATTGTAGAAGATATAGAGCAAGGCATGGCATATTTGCATACAATGGGAGTGCCACATGGAAACCTGAATCATCCAACGTAGTCATCAGTTGTGATTTTGAGGCGCGCATAACCGATTATGGCATTTCTCTGTTAGGCGGCCACCACCATTACCGGCGTATCCATTCCCTTGGATATTTAGCAGGTTAGTCGTCAATTTCTTTTAAAAACAATTTATTTAGATGGATTTTATTTGATACAATTTTAATCCATTTATTTGACCGTAGTTTAGTGAATTTTGTTATTAATTTAAGTTATTGTTGTTTGGTAAATTTATTCGTCAATTTATGTTGTTGTTTGGTAAATTTCCTTACGGGGCACTCGAATCCTGATGTTTATTGTTTTGAGTAGAAATTTTAACTTGATTATTAGTAGAAAACATTATGTTGTGAATTATTTAGATTTGAAAGATATTGTTTTACGACGTCCAAGTTCAAGTTTTTTAATGATATTAATTGCAGTGTATAAAATTATAAATTGGTGGTAGTGCTGGGTTGGTTAGTGATTAGTGATTCAATATTGTGAATATACACATCGCACCAACATTATCATCCACGTCGACCAGTGTTGGATTTTGATGATCAATGTTACATGTCACAATCATTTTATTTCACGATCTTGAAAATTTTTATGGATGTCTTTTGGTGTTCAAAAATTCATATGCACGTCAAATTTTTGATTGTAATAACTATTACAAAATATATTAATTGTGTTAAATTTAATAGGGATGTTCTTCGTAATATGATATGGACTAATCAATTTCATAGTTTTTCATTTATTCTATTTTCTCACTAGAAATTAATGTTGCATCAATTAATCTGAATATTTATAAACATAATTAAAATTTATGAGAATATTAAAAGATTATTTCAAATTACAATATTTTATTTTTTATTGAAAAAAGTGGTATAAATGACTCTCAAAATCACATGTGCGAACTCGCAATTATGTAGAAAACGAGTTCTAGCTTCCAACTTGTAGACTTCACGTTCAATCTTCAAATTTCACCTTTCTTGCAAAATTCCAAATCCAAGGCATTACTCCTCTATCCAATATTTATTTATAAGCAATCAAAAAAATGAAAAAAACCAATTACAAATTCAAATCAGTAAAATAAAGATAGATAAGAAAACAAATAAAGCTAAAAAAATAAATTAAACAAAAGTAAATAAAACACAAAATTAATAGATATTTTTATTTTATCAATGAGATAGGAAGATGTTCATATTTCATTAACAAGATATTCAATTAATTATATTTGTTATCTTATTTATATTGCAAAGTTTCAATTTTTCGTTTATGTTATTTTTGTCATGAATCTCACAAATTTATAATGTGAATTGTCTATGCAATATATAATTTATTATCATTCTTAATTGTGTGTGTGTGTGTGTGTGTGTGTGTGTGTGTGTGTGTACAATATATGACGGTCAAATTTTAAATATACATGTCATTTTGACACTTAAATTAAATATTCACTTGTCAATCATGGGGTTCACATTTCAAAAGTAGTTGTATTTTGACATCTAAAATGACTAAAACCATCTAAATGCCTTGCATAATCTAACACTAACGCCGGCTATACCGTTGTTTTGGATCTCCCACTAACTTCACATACAAATCATATCTTGTCTACTAGAAGTCAACGTGGCCAATTGTGATATAAAGAAAATCAGTGCAATGGAGTGCCCACTACCTACGCGACTGGGGATCTGATTTGTGAATGTGAAATATCCACCCACTTTAGTCAGATAGTGTAGTGGACATATCTGATTATACATTTTCACACAAAGAGGAAGGGGAAGGGGAAGGGAAAGGGGAAAGATGGGCAGTGGTAACAGTGAAGTGAGTTTGTGGAGGGTGAGGCATGGAATGGAAGAAAATATATCTAGGCCTGCTGCCTTCCCTTGTTCTGCTCTTGGGTTACCATATGTTTTTATGATACAAAGTCATCAACACCCTTCTACTCACAACAACAGGTTTCAACAGTGTTGGATGACGTCTTTCGACCAAAATCGTGATAAAGGTGAGTGTGACCTCACATACCCAAACCTAATCTAATTTATTTGTTTTAAGTTCAAGTTGACAGTTGTTGATAATGAATGACACAACCCAAATAAAAAGAACATTATCACAGTGCAAACAAAGCAAAACATGATAATGGCGTCAACATTGGTGGGCACAGTCTCAATCTTATCCTCCATAGGATTGGCTGTAGTTATGCACAACACATACAGTGTCGTCAAAAGACAGGAGCCTTTAGAAGACTCCATATTCTTGGGTGGTCATCACAATGAAGTGTTAGTGGTCGTTAAATATGTGACGCCCTTATTAGAGACACGTTAGTTGTGACTTTATTAAAGTTTCACTAAATATACTGGCAACCACCTCCTAAATAATTTACGAAGGCTATTTAATATTCAATGTTAATTTGAGGGAAAATACAAACAACACTTTTGAGTGATTTTCATATAACATATTTAATACGATGATCATGAAATTTTTTATGGATGTCCTTTTGCGTTGAAAAATTCATATGCACGTCAAATTTGTTATTGTAAGAACTATTTCGAAATATATAAATTGTGTTAAATTTAATAGGGATGTTCTTTGTAGTATTATATGGACTAATCAATTTCATATTTTTTCACATATTCTATTTTCCCCCTAAAAATTGATGTTGCAGCAATTAATTTGAATATTTATAAACATGATTAAAAGTTATGAGAATATTAAAAGATTATTTCAAATTACAATTTTACATTTTTTATTTAAAAAAGTGGTAGAAATGACTCAAAATCACATGTGCGAACTCGCAATTATGTAGAAAACGAGTTCTAGCTTCCAACTTGTAGACTTCACGTTCAATCTTCAAAGTTCACCTTTCTTGCAAAATTCCAAATCCAAGGCATTACTCCACTATCCAATATTTATTTATAAGGAATCAAACAAATAAAAAAAACCAATTACAAATTCAAATCAATAAAATAAAGATAGATAAGAAAACAAATAAAGCTTAAAAAAAAAATTAAACAAAAGTAAATAAAACACAAAATTAATAGATATTTTTATTTTATCAATGAGATAGGAAGATGTTCATATTTCATTAACAAGATATTCAATTAATTATATTTTTTTATCTTATTTATATTGCAAAGTTTCAATTTTTCGTTTATGTTATTTTTGTCATGAATCTCACAAATTTATAATGTGCATTGTCTATGTAATATATAATTTTATTATAATTCTTAATTGTGTGTGTGTGTGTGTGTGTGTGTGTGCGTGTGTGTGCGTGTGTGTGTGTGTGTGTGTGTGTACATATGATGGTCAAATTTTAAATATACATGTCATTTTGACACTTAAATTAAATATTCACCTATCAATCATGGGGTTCACATTTCAAAAGTTGTTATATTTTGACATCTAAAATGACTAAAACCGTCTAAATGCCTTGCATAATCTAACACTGACGCTGGCTATACCTTTGTTTTGGATCTCCCACTAACCTCACGTAAAAAATCATATCTTGTCTACTCGAAGTCGATGTGGCCAATTGTGATATAAAGCAAATCAGTGCAATGGAGTGCCCACTACCTACGCGACTGGGGATCTAATTTGTGAATTTGAAATATGCACCCACTTTAGTCAGATAGTGCAGTGCACATATCTGATTATAGATTTTCACACAAAGAGGAAAGGGAAGAGGAAGGGGAAGGGGAAAGATGGGCAGTGGTGACAATGAAGTGAGTTTGTGGAGGGTGAGGCATGGAATGGAAGAAAATATATCTGGGCCTGCTACCTTCCCTTGTTCTGCTCTTGGGTTTTCATATGTTTTTATGATACAAAGTCATCAACATCCCTCTACTCACAACAACAGGTTTCAACAATGTTGGACGATATCTTTCAACCAAAATTGTGATAAAGGTGAGTGTGACCTCACATACCCAAACCTAATCTAATTTATTTGTTTTAAGTTCGAGTTGACAGTTGTTGATGATGAATGACACGACCCAAATAACAAGAACATTCTCGCAGTGCAAAAAAAGTGAAACATGATAATGGCATCGACATTGGTGGGCACAGTCTCAATCTTATCCTCCACAGGATTGGCTGCAGTTATGCGCAACACATACAGCATCGTCAAAAGACAGGAGCCTTTAGAAGACTCCATATTCTTGGGTGGTCATCACAATGAAGTGTTAGTGGTCGTCAAATATGTGACGCCCTTATTAGAGACACGTTAGTTGAGACTTTATTAAAGTGTCACTTAATATACTGGCAACCACCTCCTAAATAATTTACAAAGGCTATTTAATATTCAATGTTAATTTGAAGGAAAATACAACCAACACTTTTGAGTGATTTTCATATAACATATTTAATATGACGATCTTGAATTTTTTTATGGATGTCCTTTTGCGTTCAAAAATTCATATGTGCATCAAATTTGTTATTGTAAGAACTATTACGAAATATATAAATTGTGTTAAATTTAATAGGGATTTTCGTTGGAGTATTATATGGACTAATCAATTTCATAGTTTTTCACATATTCTATTTTCCCCCTAAAAATTAATGTTGCAGCAATTAATTTGAATATTTATAAACATAATTAAAATTTATGATAATATTAAAAGATTATTTCAAATTACGATTTTAAATTTTTTATTGAAAAAACTGGTAGAAATGACTCTCTCAAAATCACATGTGCGAACTCACAATTATGTAGAAAATGAGTTCTAGCTTCCAACTTGTAGACTTCACGGTCAATATTCAAATTTCACCTTTCTTGCAAAATTCCAAATCCAAGGCATTACTCCACTATCCAATATTTATTTATAAGCAATCAAACAAATAAAAAAAACCAATTACAAATTCAAATCAATAAAATAAAGATAGATAAGAAAACAAATAAAGCTAAAATAAATAAATTAAAGAAAAGTAAATAAAAAACAAAATTAATAGATATTTTTATTTTATCAATGAGATAGGAAGATGTTCATGTTTCATTAACAAGATATTCAATTATTTATATTTGTTATCTTATTTATATTCCAAAGTTTCTATTTTCAGTTATGTTATTTTTGTCATGAATCTCACAAATTCATAATGTGCATTGTCTGTGTAATATATAATTTATTATCATTCTTAATTATATATATGTATATGTATGTGTGTGTGTGTGTGTGTGTGTGGTGTGTGTGTGTGTGTGTGTGTGTGTGTGTGTGTGTGTGTGTGTGTCTATATATATATATGTATGTATGTATGTATGTATGTATGTATGTATGTATGTATGTATGTATGTATGTATGTATGTATACATATGACGGTCAAATTTTAAATATACATGTCATTTTGACACTTAAATTAAATATTCACCTGTTAATCATGGGGTTCACATTTCAAAAGTGGTTGTATTTTGACATCTAAAATGACTAAAACTGTTTAAATGCCTTGCATAATCTAACACTAACGCCGACTATACCTTGTTTTGGATCTTCTACTAACTTCACATATACATATACATATACACATACATACATACATACATACAATACATACATACATACATACATACATACATACATACATACATACATACATACATACACACACACACACACACACATATATATATATATATCTATATATATATATGTATGTATGTGTGTGTGTGTATGTATGTATGTATGTATGTATGTATGTATGTATGTATGTATGTATGTATGTATGTATGTATGTATGTATGTATGTATATGTCTATGTGTGTGTGTGTGTGTGTGTGTGTGTGTGTACATATGACGGTCAAATTTTAAATATACATGTCATTTTGACACCTAAATTAAATATTCACCTGTCAATCATGGGGTTCACATTTCAAAAGTGGTTGTATTTTGACATCTAAAATGGCTAAAACTGTTTAAATGCCTTGCATAATCTAACAATGACGCTAGCTATACCTTTGTTGTGGATCTCCCACTAACTTCACGTACATATCATATCTTGTCTACTCGAAGTCGACATGGCCAATTGTGATATAAAGTGAATCAGTGGAATGGAGTGCCCACTACCTATGCGACTGGGAATCTGATTTGTGAATGTGAAATATGCACCCAATTTAATCAGATAGTGCAGCGCAGATACCTGATTATAATTTTCACAAAAAGAGGAAGGGGAAGGGGAAGGGGAAGGGGAAAGATGGGCAGCGATGATAGTGAAGTGAGTTTGTGGAGGGTGAGGCATGGAATGGAAGAAAATATATTTAGGCATGTTGCCTTCCCTTGTTCTGCTCTTGGGTTACCATATGTTTTTATGGTACAAAGTCATCAACACCCCTCTACTCACAACAACAAGTTTCAACAGCATTGGATGACGTCTTTCGACCAAAATTGTGATAAAGGTGAGTGTGACCTCACATACCCAAACCTAATCTAATTTATTTGTTTTAAGTTCAAGTTTATAGTTGTTGATAATGAATGACACGACCCAGATAAGAAGGAAATTTGCTTTGTGAAACATGATAATGGCGTCGACATTGGTGTGCACAATCTCAATCTTATACTCCACATGTTTGGCTGCATTTATGCGTAGCACATACAATGTCGTCAAATAACAGGAGCCTTCAGAACACTCCACATTCTTGGGTGGTCATCACAATGAAGTGTTAGTGACCGTCAAATATGTAACACCCTTATTAGAGACACGTTAGTTGTGACCTTATTAAAGTGTCGCTAAATCTATTAGTAACCTCCTCCTATATAATTTAGGAAGGATATTTAATATTCAATGTTAATTTGACAGAAAATACAACCAACACTTTTGATTGATTTTCATATAACATATTTAATACATGTGGCTTGGAGCATTATATTCTATTTTAATTATTATGAAATACTTAAAGGACATAAACTTAACTTGATTGTTTATTTAATTGTTCCCTTAAAATTAATGGTTAGATAATTTTTTCCCCTTTGTTAAAAATTTACCCCCACCATAGTCATTCTTATATAGTACCTCTCTTTCATATACAATGTTTGTTGTTTCATATGATCTTCAAGGATGTGATGTTCTTTCTGTTAAAACTTAAAACCTCTGGAGCTGACACCAAAGCCTTCACCTGATTTGAATACTTAAAATAAACATATTAACTCAAAAAGATTGACCTATCAAATAATTTATGTAATAATATAAATAAAGGTTGTTATCAAATTATAGTGTGATCTTTGAATATACCAAAATATATATTTATCAAATAAAGGCCATTGATAACACTTTGTATGTATATATGCAAAACAAAAATCTTGGATTTAAATATAATTTAATTAAGTGAGAAGAAGAGGTTGTTATGATAAGAAGTGTTTTTTGTATATTAGATAGATTAAATCACATTTCCATCAATCTTATTCATTTTCATCGATTTTTTTACAAAATATTGTTGTTGCCATGCGAAGAAAGATCTCGTCATGACCTGTTTCTCATTTGTCTCTAAACCAGCAATTGGCTTCCGCTACCATTCTTCACCACTTCTTCTCTCCGTTAACAAGAAAGTCATGTTTTCCGCAAATTTGTGGATTGTCGCATGTCTTGTAGATGGTGCTACTGGTTGTATCACCGCCATTGTTTACAAAAAAATTGTCTGGACTTCTTGGTTTTCCTTTATTTTTCATCGTCAAATTAGATTGATATAAAGGGGCCCAATGAGATTCCAAAAACCCTTTGCACGTTCCATATTCACCAATTTCTAGAGGTGACCGATAGAAATTACCACTTAAAATGGCTTGGGAATTTTCAATCCACAAATCTCAAGGGCTTACTTTGAGGAGATCTACTATTGACATTTGGGGGCATGGAAAGACATCGGCTCACCTTCACAACTATATCAATGGTTCCCTCCTCTACCCTTCGGATTTCACCCCCTTTCTCGTTTCAGTCGCTATGCAAGAATGTCCTCAGCCCCTCTTCTGCAACCACGCATACAAGAGGAATCTCGTCTTCGTTCCTTACCCTTAACACTCCCCTCTTAATCCCTTATGACCTTTAACTTTAAAACTACCTCACTTCTTCTACAATCCAAATCTTTTCTAGTACTCCAGTTTCCACTACTTTGTTCTATTTTTCATTTTCCAACTTGAAATATCATCATTTTTTGTTGGCTTTTTCAATTTCCTTTTGCACTCAACAATATTTCACTTTTTACTCCAATTTACGCTACTTCGTTATGGTTTTCATTTTCCAACTTGAAATATCATATTGTTTTGTCATCTATTTCAATTTCCTTTTCTACTCGATAGTATTTCACTTTCGGCGTTAACATCGCACACCTCACATGCGATTATTAGTTTTATACATGTAGAAATATGTGACTTTCTAATATTTTAGGAAATTTGAACACTACAACCTTGAGCTTTGAATATACATACCTATGCCATGCATACTTACGACTACAACAAATATAGAAAGCACATAAATTGCTAATATCAAATTATTGTACTAGTAATTTCAATCGACGACAGTTTTCTTCATGATTTGTAAGGCAAACTCCAAAACCCGCTCAGGGGGAGGACTAGCTTTCTTTACGCTCTCCCTTTCCATACATTTCCCAATCCACACATGGAGCAGCGGAAATCGAGTCTCCAAGGGCAACTTAAAATTTCCAATACTTTCATAAATGTGCAACCACGGCACGAAAGAAATGAAGGCAATATCCAGGAACCCAAACTCCTCTCCATGGAAATAATGCCCTCCTTTTGACATCTGCGTCAGCGCCCCTTCTAAAAATTCTAGATCCTCCAACATATCACACTTGGCCGCCTCCTGATCCTCACCTTCAAATCTTATTATACGAGATCCTACCTCGTAGATCTACAAACCAGAAAGCATCATGAGTTGGGCAACTGAATCCCCAAAAATCCTCTAAAACAAGAAAAAGGAAATGTTGAGCATTTGACTACTTAATTTCTTGTCTAAGAAGTCAGACCAGAACCGGGCAAGCTCACGGTCATATGGGTCGGAGGGCAGAAATTGCATGGATGTTGGCCACGCCTGGTCACTGTATTGAAGAATTATAAGAGACTCACAGATGGGGTTTCCATTGTGAATGAGTACAGGTATCATCTTGTGCACTGGATTCATTCGCAACAGAAGTTCACTCTTGTTGATGGCAATATTTTCTTCTTGGTATTCGTATTTGATGCCTTTCTCTTCCAATCCGATCTGAACGCGCATCCTGAAGGCACTCACCCGCATTTTTAACATTTTCACTACCTCCATCTTAAATCGCAGTATAAAATAAATAGAAATCCAAACCGCCCCCAATTATAGATGTAATGGTAAAAGGGAAAATAGGGGATATATATATATATATATATATATATAACAGAGGAGAGTCGGCAAGAGCTTATGATGTCATATCCCTCTTTGCGTAAGCTAAGCACAACGCCATATGTAGTGCCCCACACAAATTTTAAAATAAAATAATAAATTATTTAGTGTTACATGTGATCATATTTTGAGATGTCGTGTTGGAGTGTGGCAGGGGTTTACCGGACATGGTGGTTCTTCCCTTGTCACGCATCCTCGTAGCCTTTGTCAGTATTTGTCTTCCTTGCATTTGACCGGTGATTTTTGAAAGATTTGTCTCTTCCAATCTCCGCTACGAGTTTCTTTTTTACAACTCTCTCCTAGCTGCCACCATGGGAAGAAGCACCAGACCTGTTTTACGCACCACCAGGCATTGAGGGAGGTCGTGATTCTAAGTTTGGACGCAAGGATTTCTGTTTTGCGCAAACAAAAAAGAATGGCGGGCGTGGGTTTCCTCAGGTCTCCAACCTGATGTGTTTGCATGTACCAGCACACTCCTACAGCCTATGCCAGCATCCGCCCAGCCTGCGTAAAAAACGAGCCCCCAAACATGCGTGGACAGCTGTCAAAACATAAAAGAAAGAAGGATTATGTCAGATGTTGTAGTTGCAAATTCTTTGGTGGACACTGTTACAATGTTTGCCCAAATGAAAGAACGAGACATATTCACATGGAGTATGATTACGACAATGTGTGGAAGATGTGGGGTTTCCTCAGGAGACAGTCACACTGTTTCTTCCATGTCATTGTTTTGTTCATTGGAGATGTCGTTCTTTTCAGATCCATGAAATTCAAATCTGGAATCTATTGGTTTCAACCATATTATGACATTTTTGATTCCATTATATTTATCCCCTGCAGTGCAGTGTGTCATCTGGTATATACCCCACACCCATTTGTGCTAGAGATGAAGTTGGGTTGGGTTGCTTCTTATACTGTTGTTACACTTCATTGCATTCCAAAGCCAGTCGTAGAAATTATGATAAAGAAACACCTTTTCCAACATAATCTCAGCCATGGACAAATAAGATTTTTGGAACAGGGTATGAATAATAGAATTTGGTTTTTTGTAAGATTTTGTACTTGCAAGTGTCATAGTTGATATGTGTGAAAAATGTGGAAGTGTGTCATAGTTGGTATGTATGAAAAATGTGGAAGTGTATTCAAGGCATGTGAATTGTTTGAAAAAATGCCTCAGATATTTCATTTCATGGAATGTAATGGTTTCAGGGTATTCATAGATGAGCTTGTTGTAAAAGCCTTTAAAACTTTGAAGGAAATGTATTTGGCAGTTGTAAAGCAACACTTAACAACATTTTTCCAACACCCTCTCAGCTGTGCCAAAATAAGTGTTTTAAATTGGGTATGGACATCCTTCAAAGAATTATGGAAAAGGGTTTTTCAACATTTTATACAGTTGGAGAAAAGCATACACACAGGGTAGGAGAAATATTGGACAAAATGCCTCAAAGAAATGCGGTCTCATGGAGTGCCATGATTTGTTGAAAAGGTGTGTGAACTGTTTGATAGAATGCCTCAAAGAAATGTTGTCTCATGGAATGCCATGATTTCAGGATATGCACATAATGGATCTGTTCAAAAGGCTTTAGAAACTTTCAAGCAACTACACTCACAGCTGTAGAGCCTCCTGTCCATTGCCAACATTCTCTCAGCCAGTGTGCAAGAAAGGAGCCTTGTGCAGGCCCTAGAAAATTGTTAGAACATAATGGGAAAATTATTCTCTTAGAAAAACTTCAAGTGATCGGGAATTTTGTGTGACGTTGTGGAGGTTAGATCGAGGCTTGTGAACCGGTTGACGAAGTGCCCAAGCGAGATGCTGAACCGAAGCCTGCGGGTTTGACCTACTCCATTCCTTCCAGGCATGGTTCATCTTCCCTTACCTCTCATAATTCTCGTGTTTTAGTTCTCTTTTGAAACTTAATAGAATTGTTAAAATATTAGGATTTTAATACAGTTAATTGTTTATTTCAACTCCTTGCAAAAACAATGAAGTGTCGTGTCGTGTCGAAACTCACGAAGTCAAAATAACCCGTTTGCATTAAAACATGAACTTCCACCATCATTCTAAGGCGATGTAGAAAACTTCCTACCCAACTGGATCACGACAACATTGTTTTATCGACCAGACAAAATTGAATTTCTAGGAATAACGCTGATCATCTCCCAGTTTAAATAGTTAATTTTTGCATTTTTCGGAGACTCATTAAGTACCCTTCGTAACTCTGAAAATGAGATGTAAAGCTTCATTCGTGTACCTTGTTGTGTGAGGGGTCACCTTGACCTCTGGATTGACCTCGAATGAACATATGTGATCTTTTTGATGCTCTTATAAGAGCCATGTTACACTGGTTTACAACAGTAGAAAGCTGTCAAATCTAGAAAGTTGGCTTTCATTTTGAACCGCCATTTGAAACCTGGATAGAGAAATTAATTCCCGTCTTCACAAACCTCTAGTGTTTTTAGTAGACAATTGCATGGAGCTTTCAGTTTAGGGAAAAACACTTTTCTGAATAGTTTGAAAATGGCATTTTGTAGGCCTCCGGTCGCAGTTTGACGAGGTCAAACTAGACCAATTTCGACTTGTCGCCATTTGAAAATCATTTTCTAGTTCTCAGTCCCGTCGACTCTGATGAATTCTCCTTATATAGGGGAACTTGTAGGAAGTGTCTCGTTGCGTGCTCATCCATCGAATGTCAGTGTTGGATGTGGTTTTATGAGCCCTCGAGCTAACTTTTGTTCAATTTGCACTGGGCCAACTACGACCAGTGGCCCCGAAAAACTAGCCGCCAAACACAAACCGTTCACTTTTTCCCAATTCCGTCAATTGCTATGAACTCTTGGTATATCTGGGGACACGTAGAAATTTAATCGTGGTGTGCATTCTCATCGGAAGACAACTTTTGGAAGCAGTTTCTTAGCCTCTGAGCCCGTTTTGAGCGTTTTTGTAGCTAGTAAAAAAAGGTAAAAATAGAAAGTTGTGGGACCCTCGTCGGGTTGTCAAACCACCATGGAAACTTTTGAAACATGTAAATAACTGTTTAAAAATCTATAGTGTAACTTGTTGTGTGAAATAGAACTTTTGACAAAATGGTGTTTTCTCCTCTCTTCCTTCTCTTTCTCTCTCTTGGGTTACAAAATGAAGTGAATGAAATGTAATGAAAACATGTCTCTAAACCTTTAATTCCGATTGTAAATTGTAATTGTTATCATATGTAAATGGGAAACTGAAAAAAAGATAATTATGTTAGATTAGGGTGGATGCCATGCCAACGATTTATGCACTGATATCATGCTCACGTGGTTTTGCAGGATGAAAGAATGACGACGAAAGGGCGGTGTGTAATTCATTTATTTATCTTTGTAATTATATAGTTCATTGTTAAATGAATAAATGTATAAATGTTTGTCTCATGTTACAAACTGTTATATTTGATAATTTGTTGATATGTATGAGATGCTAGTTTTAGGGACATCTAGGAAATGTGCATTTAATCATAGGTTTCAATTTGATTCATAGTACACCTGGTAAAAAGGTTTGATATTTATTTAGGTAAATGAATTTGAAGTAATATCTTTTTGTAGTGCATTATTATAATGTTTAACTCAACATAATATAAACTAACTTTTATAATAATGTGAGCACTAATAATAATTCCTAAACATTCCCCCCCTTAGTGCGAACATGGTAGAAAAAACATCCACACACTCCTCTGCAGTATGCTCACCCCTGTGGCATGTCCAACTCTGTGACTCATGACCTTGATCCAAAGAAAGGCTCTCTCCTTCCATGGTTTTAAATAGGCTTACCACAAACCTTGAAGTGACAGGAACCTCATCAACTGTCGACCTCGTGTGGTTTTCTGGATCCTCCCACAAACCCTTTCAAGATCCATGAACTGACTTACTCTGGTGCTACTGTTCTCCACTATGCTTATACATCAGGGAATAATGTAGGAAACACAACATGCATATCACAAAACTGCACAATAGAAGATATACTGAAAAAATTTCACATTACTTCCTATAAGAATCGTAATGTTCTTAATTGTAGTCTCTGTCTTTGATCGCTGCCACTCGATCTCGACCAGCATAGAAAACTGCCACTGGAAGCTTTCTTTGACTAAGTCGTTTTGGGTACAAAATGGGAATGGAACATTGGTATGTATTCCCCCCCACAATGTGAAATTCCACACATATAGATACTGAGAAGAAAACTGCATCGAAGAACATACTCCTGAATGGATCTTGCTAGTTAGGTCTTGCTGCACATGGTCACTGATGCTAGTGAACGTATTCTCCTAGCTGACCATCTTCCAACGAAGTACGGCAGTCAGAGGACCAAGTCAGTCAGAGGATCACTGACAGTCATCTGTGCTCCAACACAACTTTCTTTCCAACATCCATCAAATACCAAACAAAACAGGAACTTTGAAAAAGAATCACACCAAGCTGAAACTGGAACACTGCAATACTCAAAAATAAGTACTCACACTACACACCTGTGCCACCAAATCATTCTGTGTAGCCCCGTCGTTGGTGACTGACGAGAGGTCGTTGTCTGACCTCCAGCCTCCGATGCCTCCTTCCTCCATTAGTTTGCTACTTAGTTAGCAAATTTATCTTTGAGGCTCATATTACAATTCTCTTGGGTGTCGGTTTCAACCGACAATGCACCCCCTCACTATGGACGTCGCGTACAAGCGAAAGTGCGTCCAGACAAAAGTGACACAATTTTTTTATTTTTTTATTTTGAAATATTTTCTAAAAATAAAAAATTGGTCTAGCAGCAAAAAGCATATAATCAATGCAAAGATCTTTAAAAAACATACATTTTCAAAAAAAACATCACCTCAATCTGAGTTACGAGGTGAAAGATATAACACTTTTTAAGTTCTAAGTCCAACTTCTTTCCGGACCCTTTCCAAAAATGGCAAAAGAAATTTTTATCCTTGCGATTTTTTTCAATATGTCCAAAAATGGCAAAAAAAAATGAAAATGCCCAAAACAACGATAAATTCGATCACAGTTACCAAAATGGCGACGCAATACGCAGGTCGCAGGACTCCACAAAGAAAACACAACCAACTTAGCAAAGCGCTGCCTCCACAAAGAAAACACCAATTTGTTTATTCCCACGTACAGGCCGTCCTATCTCGAAAAAACATTTATTTGCATAAGATCTGTAAACCAGATTAGAGCAGCTCAATGCAAAACTCAAAGAGGCACCACCCAAATTTCTTCTGCTGCGAGGAGATCATTTGATAAACAATAATATATTCTACAACATAAAATAATGTGAATGATAGCCGTGGGCATGCAAAGAAACGCCCAGATCTGTCAGAATCGTTGGAGGTAGAAACCACGATCCACTATTATCTATGCAGGATGACACATCTAGGTCTGCAATAAACTACCTATAAACTATTACTGCAAAAACTAATAAAATGAATCTCTCATAATACAGCTGACCATAAACAAGAAACAATCAGCCCCTCACAAACTCAAGGAGCCATCGCTCTGATACCAAATCTTAGAGCATCAACAGATTAACACAGGAAATAAAATAAATTGATATTGTATTCAACATTTCTGAATTACATACACATGCTATTAAATAGCCATATACTTAGGAAAACTGACTTCCTATAAAATAGGTAAGTCAACAAACCATTTACCCGTTTACAACTTTACGGGTACAACAAAACACTATAATAATATATTGTTAAAACAATATATTATAACAATTGTAATATTAACTCAACATAATTATAAACTAACTTTTATAATAATGTGAGCACTAATAATAATTCCTAACAATTCATGCTGACCAAAGAAGTTGACATAAACAATGTTGACAATATAGTTGTGACGTAATCATGGATTAGTCATCTGACATGTGACAGTCACTCTCCAACCACTGTGAGCCTTGTGTACGGTAGATGAATGTATATGCTTCGCCGACCAAATACATCGGAAGCATCAATGTCTATATCAGTTGTCAAAAATGGAAGAGGCTTCCGACCGTAATTACTCTTCTTGCAATTACAAGATAACCCAAGCTAAAGTACATGTCAATTTCATAAAGAACGATGATAATATGAGTTCCCAAAAAATATTTTAAAAATCCCTAAAATGTTTTAGAATAGTCATTATTTATTAGTTAACACCAATTATATTATCAATTCATCTTATTCAGTAATTAGTTATTACCATGGCTTTGCATCCATTATACTGGCCCAACAAGATTGGGAATCGAGCCTTGTCTAGTACATGGCGAAGGAATTGGTAGTTCTTATGGCCTTAGATGACCAGGGTGCAAGTTCCGTCCAACGCACTTTCCTCACCATGGACAACTAAGCGTGGATCGAATCTTGCGTGCTCGTCCCAGATTTCACCTTAGAATCTATCGATATGTCCATGCCAAACTGTCAAGATGATGAAATTCCAAACTGTGACATAGAAGACGAAGAAAACCTTTCTTTTTCTTCAGAGATGGATTCAATTTTTCTCGTGCGGGATCTCAACAAAAGGAACTTAGAGCTGGAGGATGGTTCCCTAATGAATATTATGACATCGATATTGGCACAGACGAACGATTGTCTATTATATGAAATCCGGAGCTGCTCGGCAGCCGTTCTTCTTGTCCATTAGTTGACATGTTCAATTTTAAAGATTGAAATTCGGCATTGGAAGAGAAGAATGTTGAAGGCCTCACAACAATTTTGGTCATCTGACATGTGATAGGCTATCTCCAACCACTGCGCGCCACACGTACGACTGATAAATGTTAGTGCTTCGGTAACCAAATAAATTGTAGTTGTTCATGTCTCTGTCAGTTGTCAGAGGGGGAGGAGGCTTCCACTCATGGAAATTCCTTTTAGGATAATAACTCAAGCTTAATAAAAACATGAAAAACGTATCGTGAATTAAAATATTCAAAATACAATATACAAACACTATTTATGTTATTATATAAATATATAGAAATATAATTTATTATATATATGTTGAATAACTACAGAATTTAAAAAAAAATGTAGAACATCATTAATAAAAACACTATAATATATATATATATATATATAAAATAAATAAATATTTATTAAAAACCTATAAAACAAACCAGTAGTAATAATAGTATACATATAGAATAAATGAATTAAAAAATATATTAGAAAACATGATATATTAAATAAAAAATGGTCTATGGCATGTTTGGCAGCAACCATATATATTTGGCTTTGAGAGAAACAATTTCATTGCAAAAAAATCCAAATCCATAAAAAACCGTTCAAAGCATTCTTTCATTAAATCTCTTGAGTAATTTATGGCTCAACCGCACAACTTTGGAGGATCTTCCGAGAAATTGTCATTTCCTTACGAAAATGCGACAACGGCAGCATCAAAGAGACTGGAAAATGCAATGTGGAGAAGATGACGACAGTTTAATCTGGGTTTGTCAGACGACGTACTAGGAGACGGAAAATGTGAGCCCATGTCATT
The DNA here is from genome assembly GCA_019776745.2 of Taxus chinensis. Classification (NCBI taxonomy): domain Eukaryota; kingdom Viridiplantae; phylum Streptophyta; class Pinopsida; order Cupressales; family Taxaceae; genus Taxus; species Taxus chinensis. Next base: position 553,186,972 of record CM034155.1, read on the forward strand.
GCCTCATCGAGCAGGTATGACAACGTGAGCGAAAATAGTTGAAAGTCTCTAGCCACTATGTGCCACGTGTACGGAAAATGACAATTCATACATCGTCGACAAAAAAATCATAGACGTTGATGTCTTATCAGTTGTGAGAGGGGGAGGAGGCTTCCCCCAGTGAATAGGCCTTTCGGCGTAATTATATTCGATTTAATAAAAATATTAATGTATGTTGTTGGTTTTCAAACTATGTTGTGATAGTCCACCATGTGCACTTGTGCTCAAAACTTTCTATATTCATATATCACTCTTGATTCTTAATGTCTTTGTAATACAATATAGTCGGGTTATGGTTAAATGTGGGGGGGGGGGGGGGAGAGGGGGGAACGTTGTCCTATCATCCTGTCATCCCCAAGACATCTGGTTTTCAAGGGGTACACGTCCCCGCATAACATTGATTTAAATAAATATTTTTCCATGTATGCATTTAAAGTGCTCTTTCGACAAGTTGGGGAGCATATTTTCATGGAATGATAGCATGTGTGGAGGTCTTGGGGGTTTGTTGATATTCCATCATTTACAGGCAGTTCAAAGTAGCACATATGGTGACCCAACTAAGGAATTACAACTTCAACAAACTAAACATTGTTATCCTCTCTGGCGTAATTTGCAACTCATACCCAATTGCTAGTATATATAGAAATAAGAGGCACATATAATTATTTCAACCTTTTATTATTAGGCAATTATAAATTTATTCTATATTTATTGTTTCCAATTTTTTTTATCAAATTTATATGCCATTACCTTTATGTCATTTCACATCAATCCTAAATAAATTATTTTTCCCTTGCAAATGATAATTCTGAAAAATAAAAACTATAATTTTAAATAGCGATGTTAACAGCGAAACATAAATATTGGTAAGTGGCAAAGGAAATTGAAATAGAGAACAAAACACCTTATTTGGATCGAAGATAACAATGAGGAAGCATGAATTTTTGGTTGACACTGAGAAATAGTGTAATGTTGCAATTGATTTGTAAGCATCCTATCAACAATCAACATGGTCAGTTTCTCTTGAAAAGAACTTGATGTTCATCTTGCTTAATGCAAAATATTTTGAATTCATTCCCAAAGTGCAACCGTCCTGACCGGATCAAATGAAAAAACCAGCTTAAAGGGATGTGTTTGTGGATTTAACGCCACTACCACCGTAACTGTCACATTCGCTATAGGCCTCACTGCTCTAACTCGAACATCTTCGTTTTTGTTTATCTTTGAAAAATATGTGCATCTTCCAGTTTGAGGTAGTTTTGGGATATTCAGAAATCGAATGGATAGAGTCCACCATTAGAAAAGACTTGGATGAGACAATGCTTAGGTTATTTTCTTTATTTCTCGCTCCTCATTCTCTTGAGCACACGAACTTGTAGCCGAGGAAAATGTGACTGAGGGAAATGGTTAAATCCCCTCACAATTTGGGATGCCTCATCTGCTCGTTTAGATCAAACTGAGTTATTGTCATAAAGTCTATGTGTTGTGCATTTGTGAATCAGCCCATCTTTTTTTATAACAAAACCTACACCTGTTTTATTTTTCAAATGCTATTCCCTAATACAATATATGCAACTGGAGCGACACGTGTTAGCCTCTAACGATGTAAGTATGGAGAGATTTTTTACAAGATAGTATTATTGCCATCCAGTGGACACTCTCAGGGCCACGTGCAAGCATGAATACGACTCTTTAGAGGGACATCGAATAACTGGGTAATAACTGAATCATAAAAAATAGGAATGTTGATTGCGCACATTTTCATTCTTGTGTTTTAATGCCACACGTAAGGTTCTTGTTTGTTTGTACAATGTCAGGCAATTCATCTTGACTGTCACAAATATTTTCGGTTTCTCTCAATGTAAATTTGTTTCAGCATAATAAAGGTTGGCAATTCTGATGCTTATTTTCTTGGCCGTAACAAAGGAATATTAAATATTTTTTCTCAATGAAATAAAAATTTCCAATTCCGCCACTTATTGTAAAGAAACAAACCTCGATATAAATTGACATTTTCAATCTTCTTTTGAATATCTCTACATTGCCAGCTATATAATTTGATGAACATATTGACAAATACAAATTCTCATACAAACATTTTTAACAATTTATTTTGCGTATATTTAAAAATACAAATACACATACAAACTATAAAATTATATATTTTTCATATATTTACACACATTATCATGCCTTTGTTTTAATGCCACGTGTAAGATTCGTGTTTATCCGTACATCGTCAACCAAATCATCTCCATCAGCGCAAAATTTCTTGGTTTCACCCAGCAGTAACACCTATTGGCGTAATAACAGTTGGCGATTCCGCCACTTATTTTCTTAGATGTAGCAAAGGAATAGTAAATATTATTTTCTTGGCATAATAACGGTTGGTGATTCCACCTCTTATTTTCTCAGATGCAGCAAAGGAATATTAAATATTATTTTCTCGACATAATAACAGTTCACGATTCCACCGCTTATTGTAAAGAAACAAACCTCCATATAAATCAGCATTTTTAATGTTCTTTTGAGTACTTGTAGATCACTAGCTGTATAATTTGATGAACATATTGACAAATACAAATTCTCATACAATTTTTTTAACATTCTATTTTCCGTATAATTAGAAATACAAATACTCATACAACTATATATTTTGCATATATTTAATGATATTTTATAATACGATATAATAAATATTAATATGATATATGATATACTAATACTAATATTATATAATATATTTATGATATATTATTAATGATATTTTATAATTTGATATAATAAATATTAATATGATATATTATATACTAATACTAATACTATATAATTTCAAAACATAAAATTGGTCATATTGATATCTTATAAACTATGAAATTATGAAAACTATTAAAAATAATAATATATAATATTTACATATTATAACATATCTTGAAAGTTACGTAAATAATTCTAAAAAAACTATTATCTTGCAAAATATCTAAAATAGTCACAAAGTTATTATATTTAGTTTTCTGTATATAAATAATATGTTACCAGAAAATGGGAAGTGACATGTCTTATATGGCATTTCAAACCTATCATTTCCTTGCACTTTAGTTGAGATCCGGAGATGTTGACAGTGCTGACCCAATCTACGTGTAAATTTCACCAAATTTAACCCCTGGTTGAAACACTCACTTCTCCCACTCTGCACCGCTTGTAGTACACCCATTGGCTGACACGTGTGAGGCTGTGATATGACTGTACTTCGTCAACCGATTGATCTCGGTCGTCGTTATCCCCCGTCAGAGTCAGGGGAGTCGGGTTTTCTCATAGAGAACACGCCTTTTGGCGTAACGAGAAGGGAATTCTATAGTGTATTTTGTTTTCTTACATCGGAATCTCCAAATAGTGATTAAACCATTAATCGTTTGACCAATAAAAATGCGTATATTTTACATTGGGTTAGCTTCTTTTGTTTAGGAGTATCAATCGTATGCATGTGAAAGTGGAAAGGGAAGTTTTGGATGAATCTAATGTGGTGTGGAGTAGAAAAGGTGGAGTAGAAAAGGAGTGGAGTGGAGTTGCAAAGGATGAAGTGGAGTTGTCTGGTTGAATGTATATGAAATGTGCATGTAATCAAGTGATTAGACAATGCAGAATATGTAGCCAATCGACAATGAGACAAAATGGAGGATCCCTAGAGTAGAAAAGAAAAAAAATGATCTATACATTGCCACCGACATGTTAGAGAAATGCGAGAAATGAATTCCCTCAGCAAACATGATCTCTAAATGTAAGTGATGGAGTATGTAGGCAATCGTATCTTGAATAAACCAAAGATGAAGAGTTGGGTATTAAGAGGGAAAGAGAGAAAAATAAATATTCAGTGTGCAGTGAAGGAAGATTGTATTTTAAAAATGAAGTCAAGTTGTTTATAATTGTATTTAGGGTTTTAAAAACCATAGCCACAAAGATGTAGTCAATGAATTTATCTAAATGGGCGAAGTTGCACACTTTGATGGAACTGTAGTGATATGTAAACCTCTAATCTTTGGATAATTTCAAGACCAAATATTAAAATATTGTTCTTCTTTCAATTTTGAAAATGGCAAATTGTTGAAGTTAGTGAAAATATCTTTGTGCTTAGAATTATTTGCACGAAAGGGGAAAAAAAAATAACAACAAGAAAACCGGGTTTTTATCCTGGAAATCCACAATTTGAGGGAAAACCAGTTAGAAATGTCAATTTCTCTTTCTTCGCACTTATATGTATTGGCCAATTAAAAAAAATACAAATTACAATAAGATGATGGAAAGTAAACACTGTAAACGATTCCCCTCTGTACTTGTTTTCTCTTTTCTTGCACTCCTTTCTTCTATAACTCAACTCCAGCACTTAAATATTCTTTCTTACTTCTTTCTTTCTTTCTTCTATAACTCAACTCCAGCACTTAAATATTCTTTCTTACTTCTCCCATGAATAGAATGATCAACTCCCACTTGCTCTCTTTCTTAAATACTTACTTCTCATGTCCTCCCATGCAATGTAGAATGGGAAGAGGCATCCAAGGAAGTGACATGATCGAGATGTTTGAATTCTGCGATCGTTCATGGAGTTATTTTTATTTATCCGTGATAAGTGACATAACCGTGGGAATCTTCATACTAGGGGTTACACAACTACCACAACGGTTTACCCAACCACCATTTTTGTGTAAGGGGTGGTTATGCAACCATAGAGGAAGTTACACAACTGCCTCTCTGCATAGAGGGGCAGTTCGGGTAACTTTACATACTGCTTTGAATTTTTCTAGCTTTTCCTCCAACATGATTCTTCTTCTTTCAATGTATTGTGGTATTCGCTTAGAAGAGTATTTTTTTTGTTTATGAAGCTAGTTCGTTATACCTTCTTTCTTAATTTCTTCAGATTTGCTTGCAATTTTCTGACTTAGCTTCTACTTGTGGAGTTTGATGCTACCAAAAACCTTAACTTTCTAGAGTTTAAGTTGTTTTTTGATTTCCTTAAGTTTTTTAGAGAACATATACATTTCAGTGCCATGTATATTAATATCCCACTAGCTCTTAATTAGTGGATTTAATTGTTTATTTTCGAGCCAAGCCATCTCAAATCTAAAAGGTGGATTTTTAGATTTGAGTTTTGTGTTAGCACAGAGAAGCAGAGGGCTATGATCAGATGCCACTTTAGCTAAAGCACTAAGATAGAATTTTAGGTAGAGTAAGATCCAATCCATAGATCCCATCGCCCTTTCAAGCCTACTTTGAATATGATTCCTACCAATTCTGCGGTTAGACCAAGTGAAGGAAGCCCTGTGTAAGGTCCATATCAAAGAGCTCCTATCATTGTAAGAATTTAGCTAGTGCTTCCATGCTGGCTGGGGTAACAAGGGCACCACCCTATTTTTCAAAGGGGAAGAGAATATTGTTGAGATCTCCCATGATTATAAATGGAATATTATCGCAACTCCTTTTGAAACTTGAGATGTCTTACAAGAGTTGGTATCATTGTGACTCAAAATTTGGAGCATAAATGTTAATGTCGATCCAGTCAGCATCACATTAGACTTCTTGGAAGAGTATGCCGAAGAAATTTGTATGTTTCATAATGCATTCACCTTTTAGTACTTTGGGATTCCAGGGAGTGCACAAACTCCTGAAGTTACTAGACAAATTTTAGGCAACAAGGGAGGCATTTGGCCAGAGCTTGGAAAGGTTATCTTCATTTTTAGTTTAGTTTCCAGTAGCATAATTAAATATCAGGAGAATGATTTTATCTTATATCCTTGAGGACCCTCTTCTTTTGTAAAGAGTAGAGATCTCTGATATTCCAAGAGATAATTTTCATCTTTTGGATTTGGGCTTGCTCCCCACCACAATGGGAATAGTACTTTGAGTCCCTTGCACCAAATTTAGAGCTGATTCTTGTTGTAGTTTGACGTTCCCAGGGGGTTCTCCCCACGGGTTTTCTCAATTTCTATATCAGGTTTCTTACTGCTACTTCTGGTCCTCCTGAGTTTATTGTTATCATCAGAGGTAGGAGGAGAGGGGGAAAGTTGTGAATCAGTGGGGAAAAGAGTAGGAGGGAAAGGGGATGAAGAATCGATAGGGACATAGGAAGGGGGTGGCAGGAAGGAAGAGGTGAGGAGTCCAAAAACAATGGGGGAAGGCAAAGAATATGAAGGGAAAGAAGTGAAAGAAGATAACATAGGGATAACCATAGAAGAGGGAGGAAGCAGGGAATCTTGAGAGATTAGAGTGGGAATCACATCAGAAGACGAAGGAAGAGGGGAATCCGGGGGAGCATCCAAGGGAGACACTACTTTGGGAGAAAGGATCTCTGGAGCTATAGAATCTTTAATGGGTTCCTTAAGAATAATTTTTCCCTCTTTGAGAAGATCAAAGGGGTTAGAGGTAGGTATCACTGCAGCTGCTTCTGGGACCCCTTTTGGAAAATATTTCCCTTTCTTCTTAGGGGTAACTTCTAGGTTGTTTGATTTGGATTGGGGATTAGAGGGACAATCATAAGCCCTATATCCAATGCTCTTACATATGGAGAAAACTTGTGGAACATATTCAAATTCAATGGGTTGAGTCCAAACTCCAAAATCAGAGAGAAGATCAATCGATTTTGGTAGTATTGACATAGAAATGAGCATGTATAAATCTAATTTTTGGCTTTAGTAGCTTGAGTAATGGATATGAGAGAGCCCATGGAAAGAGTGATACCTTCAATAACTACAAGATCCTAGAACTCCAGGGGAAGGCCTGGTAGTCGCACCTAGATTGGAGTATGCGTCATGGTTTCAGTTAGCAGATTAAAACCCAAGATTCCATTTTCGTATGTAGAAGCCTCATCTGCCAAAGAACCACGGACCACCAAGTAGAGCCAGTGTGAACTCTTATATGAAGCTAAAAGAAAAGAGTATAAATCCATTTGGTATGGCGGTAATCTCTAGATCACCACAAGGGGTCCATTTCACGCGCACACCCATTTTTTAATGTCTTCCAGAGGGGGTCTGGGCCCCATCAGTTTCCCACCAGAGACAAATCTCTAGAAGCAGCAGCCACAACAGTGATGTGTGAGGGGATTTGTAGAGAAAGATTCCCTTCAATAAGGACAAGTGACAACTTCTCCGAATGAGGAGTAGAGGTGAACCATGCCACCACTTTTTTCCGTGCCTCATTAGGACATTGAGGTGAGAGTCCCCTATATTTAGCAGTGTAGGATGAAAAATCCGGGACCAGAGGGGTCCGACATCTGAGCAGACACCAAAGGTCATAGAAATTTCAAATTTCAATGGGCAGGAAACCAGAGCTAAGTGTGCCTTATTTTATCCTCTTAGTTGGTAATCAACATTAGCTCTCTAAATAGAAATCATATATGGGTTTTGAATGATCAAGTGTTCATCATTACACAAGGGAAGGTAATTTTTACCATCATTTTCAAAAAACAGTGAAGAATGAGATCTTGTAATTCCCAAGGGGCATTGTAACAACATTGTAGAGAGTTCACTTTTCTCCTCAAACATGTGTATTTAGTACATATATTGTACCTTTGAACACGTTTTACAATCTCTTCATATTCCTTTTGAGGATTACTTTCAAATATGTCAAGGTTTGTTAATATGCAACTTAGAAGCCCCTCGATTTTACCTGAATAAACTCACACAAATTTAGCAAAAGCTATGTATACATAATTCTAGTCAAAATATTCCCCCAAAAAATATTTGAAGCATACATTGAAATTTGAAAAGGAAAAAATTCTCAGGTCATATCTTTTATCAAACTCTATCCAATACACCACCACACAACTTGACACAAAAATCACAAATGTTCAACAAGTTAAGAAACTCTAACACCCTTTCTACATTTTGTTGGCATGTGAGCAACAGGGAAAATTTTCTTTGCCTCTATATAACTCAACTTAAGAAACTCCAAGTTCTAAAATCCAATCCCCAATTCTACACCCATTTTCCTCCTTTTATGCTTTGCTCCTTCAAAATCAACCTCATCTTAGACTACCCCTTTGCCATTAACATGCACAATTCTCTTGCAATTACTAGCAATATAATAAATTGAAACACTACAAATTAAGATACATATTTCTCCTTAATTGTTTTAGATTGAATGAAAAGGAGGTTTTGAAAGGGACCTCAAACCTTTACAACACACTTTATTATTGTGATTTTCTATTACTTTATTCAGCGAATCAAGTAGTGAAATGAAACGATACAAAGTAGATGTATGCCAAGCTTTGAAAATACGCAATAAATTTTTTTACTCAACCACAATTTTCTTCCTTAGTTCTAAAACTAACTCCAAAACCCGCTCAGGAGTGGGAAGAAATTTGTTAACGCTCTCCCTCTCGATACATGTTTTAACCCACGCATGGAGTAGCGGATATCGAGTCTGGAATTGCAGCTTAAAATTCCCAATAGTTTCAAAAGTGAGGAACCATGAGGACACAAAAGGTATGAAGGTAATATCCAGGAACCCAAACTCCTCTCCGCCAAAATAAGGCCCTCCCTTTGACATCTGCTTCAGCGCCCCTTCTAAATAATCCAAACTCTCCATGAAGTCGTGCTTAGCATCTTCCACAGCCTCCCCCTTTGGATCTCCTTATACGATATCCTGCATCGTAGATCTACAAACCAGTAGGGCTATTGGGTTCATAAAAATCTCTCAAATAAGAAAAGGCATTGGACTGTTGTCCTTCAGGGTTATATTACTTCTTACCTTCTTGTCTACGAAGTCAGCCCAGAATCGGGAAAGCGAATGGTCATATGGGTTGGAGGGTAGAAATTGGTTGGAAGCTGGCCACGCCTCGTCGATGTATTGAAGAATTGTAAGAGACTCATAGATGGGTTTGCCGTTGTGAATAAGTACAGGTATTTTCTTGTACACTAGATTCATTCGCAACAGCAGGTCACTCTTGTTGATGGAAAGATTTTCTTCTTGGTATTCGATTTTACCTCTTGGCCACTGTGATTCACTGTATTGAATTTTGGAGCAATAATATATGTCTATGGATGATTCTCGACCTTCTCATGTGTTTATTGTTGCTTTTTTGATCTCTCATTGTAGTTTGGTCATCTGTGCATGGCATTTGTATTGCATTTCTATGGTCTGTGTTAACTTGCAAAATGAGTGTTCAACTTCCCTTTGGTCCATCACCTTGTTATCTTAGGTTTATTTTCTTGTATCTTCTTAACCTTGTCTCCTTGTTAATATAGAGTAGGTTTTAGAATAGATCCTCTGCAACTTATTTATATGTACCTAAACAGAGGAATAGAAACCGACCTTCATCCAGAGAGCTCTCTCAATTTCAAAGTCCCAAAATTTGAGAGATGCTCCCATGTTGTGGAATCACACTGAGAGTATCAACTCATCTAGTTGCAGGAACTCAGGGGTTTTGTGATTCTACATCAACAATTTCCCAAAATTTGAAGCATACCCTATGTTAAAGGGGTTATTCATGTCTGAGAGGGACCTTCATTCTTTTATTTTATGACTAATGACATTGGTTTCTAATTCACATTCCTGTGGAATCTTAGCACCTAATTCTAATACTCTTGCAAGTATTTGATCTTTGTTGTAATAAAGGAGCTCGTCAAACTGACCTAGGTCTAATTGATGTTGTTCTTAAGAAGAATCAGATTCTTCTCCAATATGATCAATCAATGGCTCTGTGTCCTTTACCTATGAAAATAGAGGTGCTAAGTCTTTGGCACTAAATGGGAAGGACTAAAAAGGTTTTTCTCCTAAGTCATAATCGTTTGGTTTGGACGCCATCTTTGTGATTCTACGCATCACTAGTCAAAGTTATACGAGGTTCCATCTAAATGTGATTCGAATTTTACGTGAAACCTAGGCATATGTTTATGTAATTCAGTCGATGGGATGTATAAATAACATAGTGTGTTATAGAAGTAAATTCTATGCATTTGTTTTTATGATTCAAAGAACACTCATATGAACACTCAAATGCAATGATCACTTGAATTGTCGTTCTACCAATTTTATACCCTAACTATGATTATGGTAAAGGGTCTAAAGAAGATAGTGACAATATTGTATCAATATGTAGGTCAAGTTAGAATTCTAATAAGGCCTAAATATTAAAGTGGTACTGACATAATCTCTTGATGAGGTATACTAAAACTAGTTCGAATGTTGATGATATCTAAGTTTAATGAAAAATGGAAGTTGCGAGTATGTATAACATAACAACATTATCCTGATACATTAACTGAGTAAACAAGGTGTTAGTATCAAGATGAAATTATTTCGGTATATATAAGGCAATATCAACACTCTCAAAAAGACTTAGATGATTTCATACTGAAACTAAGTATGAGTATAGCAATAAGTTTTACTTACATGAGTAGCATAACCACACAATAAAGGGACTTATATCAAGTTCTCAAGAAATCGAAAACATGACGTAAGTACATAAATTTTGTGACTAGAATGTGAGTAAAAAACTATCAACCTAAGAAGAGATAAATGATGAACAAAAATCGAAGTAGTGAAGACGATCTTGAAATCAAGATCAAAGAACTATCAAAGAAATGAAAATGTACTTGCGCACTTTAGACGTTTAACAAACCAGTTGCAAACATCGATGGGTGTAAATGGACAAAAAAAGTAGCAAATACTGTATTTGATAAGACTCCCACAGTATACTACCTTCTCACACCATAAAATAGGTGGCAAGAATGCAAGGGTATAGATCAAAAGGTGAAAATAAACTAGTCATCACTTGGGCAGAGTTTCACCTTGTTCGAATGTGAGAATGAAACCAAGCTAAGTGAGATGTTGTTTAATTCTATGATGAAAGACACTTAGCTCTAACTTCCATGGGATCTTTTCCTTTTTCGAGAAACAAGGTTTAGACTCCAAGTGAGTTGTCACTTTGTGATCATTTGACACAATAATAAACTAGCAAAGTCGGCTCTAAGATAGAATGGATTCCCTAATAAGATCTCTCAACTAGGTGTAACAAGTTGTCTAAATCTGAGCTCGATTTACCCAAAAATTCGCAATGACTAATTTGGGAGTATTTTGGCTTTACTTTACCCCCTTCAAATACGATGAACAACTAGTGTGTTCATGCATATTCTCACTTGGGTCGCAATACGAACAACTTTGAATCTAACTTACAATGTAAAATCTAGTCAAGTGGGTAAGCGGAGTGATTCTTGTTTCATCCACGAGGTTACTCAGTGGTGGATTACTTTAGGGTTACTAGAACCACCCCCATTGTTATAGATTAACGCATATATACCAAAGGCGTTACGTTCGAGTTGAGCGGATAGGGACGTACCCTTTCCCGAAACCTATAATACAATGTGAAGTGAAATGGTGTTTTTTTATCTTTCTTAACTTAATGTGGTTTTAAGTAGCACATTGTTTGGTAACCTGCATGAAAACACGTTTATTAGAAGTTTTTGTTTTGTCTCGAATTCTTTCTTTCACAAGCGTTTATGCCCTATACCCACAGAGTTAGTAATTTTCCATCAAATAATGATATCAATAGAGAGAGTTTACACGTTTTTTTTAATTCCTAAGATCACCAAAAGGTGCAAAGGAAGAGCATACACAACGTGAAAACTCCACTAAATTTTTTTTTTATGGAAATTAATTTTAAACGTGCTTGCAAAGGATAGAATTTTGTTTTAACCAATGTTTTAAAGCATAATCTAATTAAGAATCATACAATAAGTGTCTTCGAATGTGAAAAAAGGTTCTTAGAAGTGTTTTTTGATCTCTAAGATCACCTATAAGGTGCGAGGAAAGAGCATACACACTACAAAAACCTTACTCTAACTAGGAAACTCAAATAATTAAAGCTATGTTAGTTAAGTAACCTAATGGCAACCTGCAATCACTTGTTAACCCCTAAAAATATCAAAAAAATCCAAAGAAATTATCTTATATCTTGGAGGAGAAAAATCAAATTTTAGCATAAAAACATGCGTGTCCAGAATGATGCCTACACGTCCTAGCCAATGGATATGTGGCCCAACTAATGTGGACGCGTGGAAAATTTTTTTGACAGTGGGGTTCAACACCTATGCGAGCCTGTCAGATAGGGATGCTAGGGTTTCGACAGAGACGCCTGTAAGAAAAAAATAGAAATCAACACAATATGTCAATATACACCAACACATCCAGAGAGACAAGAATGCCTGACAGTCAACGGAGATGCCAATGGTTTGATAGGTACGCTTGCGAGTGAAAATGAAAAATTTACATAGTAGGCCCAAACACACCAACGCGTTCAAAGGCATGGATATGCTTGACAGTCAACAGAGACGCTGATGGTTCAAGGGTTACAATGCCCTTTGTAAAAGAATTTTCTATGAAAAATATGACAGAAAAGGTGTCTGACCAACTCGATGCCTACGCTAGGGTTTTGACGGAGACGTTCCCCTCTAGAACACCTATGCGTACCCCCTGAAAAACATGCAAAAGTCACGAAAATGAAATTTTCAATAGTCAAACAGGTTAAACATTAGTCAAATAATCCTATTTCCAATTAAAACCCACAAAATACATATGAACAAGGATGATTCAACTCACTTAAAAAATGAAATCAAGTAAATAATAAGTTGTTTCTCCTAGGAAACATGAAAGTGGACTTAAAAATATTGAAAAAGGCTCGTAGAGGACAATGGTGAGTGTCCCGCTGGACGTGCCAAATGTTTTTCAATGAAAAGTTGCAAAATCCATGGACATGGGATAAGAATCTCAAAAGAAACCCCAAAGGATTTTAAAAAACTAGTCAATGCACCATCAGATAAGAGATAAACAAGGATTAATCACTTTGCATACATTAATCTTGAAAGAAACAAGAAAATTTAGCATATTTAGTAATCATCTACTCTTGAAAGCTTTAAAATGAACCTAGGTAGATTCTAAGAAATCAGTTATGTGATTATGAGAATGGGAGCTCACCATTAATGGCTTCAAGGCCAATGGTTCTTCCCATTTACTCAATTCTTGTGTGTGTAGTGTAATGACAAAGCAATATCTTAATAAAACAAATAAAATAAGCTTTAAACCCTAAGAAAAATGTTATAGTTTATGTTAAGAAGAAGGAGAGTTCTTAGAAAAGGTCTAGGGGTAGTGGGTTATTTATAGTTTTCCAATTTTAGAAATGGGAGACTTTTGGTGCATGTTGTAACGCCTACAAAACCACACACACAAATGACATGAGAAACTTTGGGTAGTTTATTTTTTGAAGTTTAAACGACACCACAAGAGATCACAATGGGGAACAACTACTCACGATAGGCTACGCAAAACATTGACTACCTAGACACGAGGGAACATATGACACCCTTCACAAACAAGACACAACATCATGGTCCAGCCACATAACATACTTGTGAATTCGGGGCATCCCACGGTGTAAAATTTTTAAGGTTCAGAACCTCTTGCACAAGGATTCGCGTTTAACACACCTAAGAGAAGATTACAAGCACCTTGGCAAAATTTCGAGGAATAAGGTCAAATTGAATTCATATTTAAGATCTCATTAGTAATTAACCGGGATTTTATTGAGGCTTAATAATTTATTTAGAATGGTTAAAATTTTAATTTAGGCTTTCCTTGACAAGTTTGACAAAAGTATATAATTTATGTTTCAAACAGTTGAGATAAGTTGAATGGTTTATTAATCAATTTCTTCCTACTTATTATAACTTTATTAGCTTCCAAAATCTAATAATTGATTTCACGTTAAGATTTTTTAAGGACTCACCACAATAAGGATAAAGTTTATTAGTTTAGCTTGGGGGTAGCAAGGTATATGTTTTTTACAAAAGATAGTTTCCTCTTTGATCACTTAAGGACTCAAATGTTATCAATATGTATGTATGTATGTATGTATTATATATATGTATGTATGTATATATGTATATATATAGATATACATACATACATATATATATATATATATATGTATGTATGTATGTAATGTATGTAATGTATGTAATCTCTATATGTGTATATAAATGTATACACACACACACACACACACACACACATATATATTAACGTTTTAAAATGATTACCCATCCATTTTATTATGCTTAGAATTGTATTATTACCATGTCCTAGAAGGGTTTACAACACAAAATTTGATCTTAAGAGAAAATTTTACGATTATTTTCTTTTGTGAAAACTACACATGGTTACATAAATTCTTTCAAACACGATGTACAAACCAAAGGAATAAAACAATTTCTATGGAATTATAACTAGGGGGAAAAAAGGTAACAAGATTTATCAAGAAAACGCTATACTATTCTTAAAATTCTTATAATACATTAAAAACACTCATAACAATACGGTGATCAATTTTATATTTTCCACGATAGTAAAAACAAGTCAAGGTTTCAGTAGTTATGACAACATTACTCCACAAAACATAATACTAATGCACTGATCCTCTTCTAAAATTCCCATAGAACGCATTCCATAGTTTTACAACATAAAAATCATTCGTACAAAATAAATTCATTACAAGGATTTGATGCACATTTCTACAAGTATTTCCCTCATCTACTATTAAATTCCATCTACAACATATCATTAACCCGAGTCAGTTCACGAGAACTGGGCAAGATAAGACTACATATAGTAACAATAAGATACTATCTAACTATATCATGAAAGGAAACATTCTATTTCAAGAAAGGAAGACGAGTCTCTATGCACTAATTGACTTCTTAAGAAAAAAAAAGTAAATTTTCTACCATGTTGCTAAGAAGGAAGCCATATGTTTCAAATAAGACTAGTGCCTTTATTCAACAAAAGTGTAACAACCGATCAAGAAGGTCAAAGACTATAAGAGTTAGCAATAACATGTCAGAGGTGTAAGGGATTTTTTCTCTTTGTAATCATGTGGATTATATGATTGAAAATATGCTTACTTAAATTTGAAGGACAAAAATAAAATCTTCACCATACTATCTTAGTAAGAGGTCATAAGTTGCAGATAGAACCAATATCCCGAAAGTAAAAAAACTTTTACTCCTAACCAAGGAGGAAACGTGTGGCCTTAGGATTTAGAAAAAAAGAACAAGAGTATTGAAATCTCAACTATGTAATCATGCGTATTATATGGTTGAAGTATAATACACCACTAACAATCTGAAATTATCAAGAGACACCACAAGCACATGCTACAATACTAGATTTATATAATGATAAAAGTTGGACAATCTGTCTCGGAGTAACCACGGGATTCAAAGGTTAAACATGAAAAATTTGAGTGTATTTAAATTTCAATCATGTAATCATATAGATTATACGATTGAAATCTAATACACGACCACCACTCAACATTATTTTCAAAGGAAAGGAAAATAAATACTATTTTTGGCCATTAAATCGAAGAAAAATCCACGATCATTCAGGAATATGCCATTTCCTTTTATAGGATAGTAACAATAAGTGTGTGTAAAAGAGATTTCCATTAAAAAAGTTAGCATTCTAAACATCTATCCAAGTTTTATAACACTAAGGATTTGCACACCTCCTCAATAAGTCTATAGTTTTGGTTTAATTAAATGTAATTATCACTTTCTCAACACAAGATCTTTTAAAGTAACCCTCGATAATATAATCAAAACCATTCTTACATAGGCATTGACATATATTACTAAACATTGTTATCATAACAACACTTCCCATCATAAATCAACTAGGTATCAATGTATATTTAATTTCCCCAAATTTCATTAACTTTTCATATCAATTTCCATCATAAACCATCAAGGTATTTATATGTAGATAATCTAACCAATTTCAAATAACAACATTACCATTATAAAAGAGAAAAAAAGGAGATAGAATGAAATGAATATGCCACCAAAAGCCTTCCCGAAAGGGAACTAAACCAAATTAGTTCTAGTAATAACTGAGTACTAGAATTACACAGTTGTATCTTCTAATTTGCTGATCCGAAACTAGTTACGGTTCTAGCTTGATAAGGACGGTCAAGGTATTTCATAAGGAAGGTTTTAAAAGTCTAGGAATAATTTGAATGACCTAGGAGAATTTTAAACAAGCAAGATCCGAATACGTTGTACTCAAACTTCTACATTCTAAAAATTAATAATACCAAAAATTCATCCTGACTTATCCCAAGTATGAATCACTTAAAGCCTACAACCCTTCTTTCCCAGGGATCATATGTTTTCAGAGGGGTTTAAGAGTAATTCATCTGAAGTAAACAAATAGACGCAATTGGAATCCTCCCTAAACCTGTTTAATAAAAGATAACTTTTATATATATACTCATAAATAAAAATTAAAACCAAACTAGCCTTGACTCCAACTAAACAAGTTTATTAAGGAATAACTGAGAAGGGGGTGGGGTTGTAAACCTTTGATGACTAAAAAAAATCACATACCCAGAAGAGTCATTATATGATAAAGTAACTACTAGAGTAGCCAAATATAGAAGTCACAAAAATTGGAACAACTCACTTACCGAGGAAGAGAATAAAATCTAAAATAATAATCTTTTTTGAAAAGTAAGAGGTTTATAGTTACAGCATGCTTACTTTCACCAAAAAATTTACTAACTATAAACAACTTGATAACCTTGTTACTTAATCAAATAAATGTAGATAGTAATTGTAGAAGGTCATTCACTCAAGTATGAAAATGTAATAGTGAGAATAAGAGGGGCAAATATATGCTTTACAATATTAACACTGAAAAACTATTATAGCTATAACAAGAAGATTTCAAGGGAAAAGGAGAGATTTCCCAGCAAGGCGTCCAAACCCACAAAAATAAAACACCAAAGACAAATAAATTTTAGGAAAGAGAAGGTTCAATTTTATAATATATTATTAGATCTTAGAAATTATAGTAAAAGGATATTTTTATCTTGCCTGGTATCCAACTTCAAAAAGACACACAAACACCTCATAGAACTGTAGCAACAAAAATTTGGTTGAATCTTTTTCCACATACATGTTGGCGCTAAATCTCTACTCACACTCATGTTGGCACATGCAGGGAGCTCCAAAACCATGAGTTGGATCTTCCTGAAAGGAATGTTGTCTTAAGGACTGCAATGATTGCAATATATACACCAAATGGGTTTAATGAAAAATCCCAGGAAACTTCAACCTACGTGAAGACAGGAGGAAAGTCATACTCTGCAATCTTGTAAACATCCTTCCAGCCCACATCAAAATGGGATGCCAAAGTAGGATAGGATATCCATTGAAGCACAATGGAACTCATACCTTTGTCAGATGCAGTCGAAGGTGCCTCAAGGGCCATGTATACAAAACATGGGGAATACCCGAGGCATGAAAACTATTGACAAAATGCCTCAAAGAGATGCGGTCTTAAGTTATTTCTATGATTGCAGGATATGCACAAAAAGGGATCTTTTAAATCAATCCTTCTTCACCCTAAGCAACCAACAGGTGTCCAGTCTTCTCATTTCACCTTTTCTAGTATGTACAAAGCCAATGAAAAATAGGAGCTTTGAAACAGGAATGGACATCCACCCGAGCATACATGAGAAAATATTTTTCCAATGTTCCAGTTATAAGCACCTAGGGAGGAATGAATGTAAAATGAGGCAGAAACGACAAGGAAAGAGAAGAAATAAAAAAAACAAGTAATACACAACAAGTGGCCATTGTTTAAGCTATCGTTTGCAGATATACCATAATAGTCAGAGAAATTTTGGTGAAACAATAAATAAGGGAATGACAGGTGGCCATCAATTCCACCCACCTCCAGTCCACAATGAACCAAAAGACAAGCAATAGGAGTCCCACATCTCCTTCACGCCTAGCCTGATACATTAATGCTCACAAGTGGGAGGAAAAGTCAGTGGGAAAAATATCAAATTAATCCTTAATTAAACAATTAAAGCAAGCATGCATGTAGGCCTGGTCGGCCAAGGGGGGAAAACTAGAGGTTGAAGTTTCGAAAGCAAACATTAGACAATGACCAACCATGGCGCCACAATAGGGTATCCTCTTCTTTTGGATGAAATGAGGCTCGATCTATGGGAGTGATCAAGAATACAAAAAAATAGCTTAAAGATAATTAATAATAATATTGATAAAAATCGATAATAAAATAATAATAAAAATAATTGTCGATCGACAATTAAAATAAAAATAATTATAATATTATTATTATTTTTACAGCTAAAAACAAATAATTATTAACCATATTAGTAATGATCGACAGTCAAGTTTGACAAATAATAATAATAACCAATGGTCAACAATTTATAATAATAATAATTATATAGATATTTCTTTTAAAAGGACATACTCTATCAGCCTAACAAAAAATGGATATTCTATAAGAGCTATAACACCAAAATGTCATTCAAGCCACCTCTTTGGATTCGAGAATATGATTTGCCTTTAATAGGATAATCGTAAAGGACACTACGGAGGCCCACAACTAGAAGCATCGACCATGACATGATAAGGCAAGATGGAGAGAAAGGATGTTAATTTCTCTTTCCAACAAGGTCGAAGTCAAATAATGATCAATGAGAGAACACACAACGTTCAATTATTAACAACAAGGTCAACGAAGCAAGAACTAGAGTAAATGATGAACGAGGCATTACACATGTGGGATAAAAGGATAAGCCAAAAGGTACTTTAGAGAGTCAAAATAAGATTTGAGAAGAATTAGGGATTCAAGAGGGTTTTGAGAGGTCTAATCAATCCAATGGAATAGATTGATAGACTAGGAAGTTAGTAAAATTGGCATAGAAGAGGGTGAGAAGACGGTTTAGCTAATAATGGACTATATTAACCCTATTAATTGATTCAAAGGACAAATATGAATAAAATAATGTCGTAAATGATGAGTTGGAGGAGGCCCTATTGACGAGGTATCGTCAATTTGTGAGAAGGAGAATATTTAGTGCAACATTAGGAATACTAGTGCTTTGATCAAACTAAAGGATTCTACACAGAGAACTAACCACCGAGTTCTAAATGGCAGAACCATGAGGAGGGGAGGAACAAAGGAAGTTAGCAGACTGTGAAAAATATTTGGATCATAAGATTTGAACCCAGTTAGCAAAATTAGCAGTAGCCTCTTCCCATCCAATCTTAGTAAGCAACGCTTCATTCATGTCAGCAATGTGTCTAAAGCCCAAACCTCCCAATTTGTTTAGACTACAAACATAATTCCAAGAAACTAAGTGAATCCTCTTCCTATCCTCTAAGCCTGACCATATGTATCTTTTTTGTATTTTCTCAATAACATTAACAATAGAATAGGGCATTTTGAGTAGTGACAAGAAATATATAGGAAGACTTTGAAGCGTAGCTTTCATCAATTGGAGCTTTCCAACTTGACTAAGAACAGCTCATTTCCATGCTATAAGATTCTTATGGTATATTTCCATGATAGGGTTCCATGGACTTTTTTATTTTCTTTCCCTTGAAAAGAGGAATGCCAAGATAGGAGGAAGGCAAATCCACAATGCTGCAACCAAAGATATCTGTTATCCTTCTTTGATTTTTTGGTGGAGTGTTTATGAAGGTTATGCTACTTTTGGTAAAATTAATGAATTGTTAAGAGGCAATTTGATAACATTCCAGGATTTCTTTTAGAGCTCTAGCTTCAACTATAGATGCAACATTTAATAGAAGAGTGTCATCCACAAATTGACTATGAGTAGTAGCAGGGGAGCGAGTAGTGATTTTGATGCCTGAAATAGTAGCCGCTTGTTTGGCTGCCTCTAAGGCTTTGTTGAGAGTGTCATCCATTAAGAAAAAGAGGAAGGGTGACAAGAGGTCCCCTTGTCTTATTCCTCTATTATTTTTGAAGAAGTCATTTGGGATCCCATTTAAGAGGATGGAGAAACAAGGAGTAGAGATACATGAGAAGATCCAACTGCACTATTTGCTGTCAAACCTAAAGCAATGTAACACACAAGAAAGAAAAATCAAGCTGACTCTATTGACAGCTTTTTACATGTCTAATTTAAGAATCAAACTATTTGAATTTACATGTTGAGCTTAATGAATGGCTTCATGGATTGTAATTATACCTCCTTGAATAAGCTGTCCACTAATGAAACAATTCTGTTGTTTAGAGATGAGACAACTTACTAATAGTTTTAATCTAGTAGCCAACATCTTGGTTTGTGGATTACCTCCATAGAGAAGTGTTTCGTTAAATTCTCATTCATTTCGTTAGAGACCACTTTTGGTATGTGTTGCAGCATCTTGTTCATGGTATTTTCATTTGGCAGAGCCTCTTCCTGCAGGAGGTTAGAATCAAAGGAAACTAGCTCATTAGAAAAATCTAATTCATTAGATACGTGATTACCTTCAAAAGTCATCATCTCTCTGATTTTATCTCTACTTTTGTGTTTGGAAGCTGTGATATGGAAGAATTTTGTGTTTCCATCTCCCTATTCGAGCAATAGGGTTCTTGATCTTTTCCTCCAATAGGATTCCTCTTCTTTCAATGTATTGTGGTAGTAGTCACTTAGAAGAGTAATTTCCTGTTTATGAAGTTGGTTCATTCTACCTTCTTTCTTAATTTCTTTAGATATGCTTGCAATTTTGTGAGTCAGCTTCTGCTTATGGAGCTTGATGCTACCAAAAACCTTAACTTTCCTGAGTTTAAGTTATTTTTTGATTTCCTTAAGTTTGCTGGAGAACTTATACATTTTAGTGCCATATAGATTAATATCCCACCAACTCTTAATTAGAAAATCTAACTGGTTATTTTCAAGCCAAGCCATCTCAAATCTAATAGGCATGTTTTTGGATTTGAGTTTTGTGTTGGCATAGAGAAGTAGAGGGTTGTGATCAGATACCACTTTAGCTAAAGCACTAAAATAGAAGTCTGGGTAGAGTAAGATCCAATCCATAGATCCCATCACCCATTCAAGCCTACTTTGAATATGATTCCTACCAATTTTGCGGTTAGACAAGGTGAAGGAAGCCCCATGCAAGTCCATATCAAAGAGCTCCTCTCGTCGTGAGAATTTAGCTAGTGCTTCCATGTTGGATGGGCTAGTAGGAGCAACACCCTGTTTTTTAGAGGGGAAGAGAGCACTGTTGAGATCTCCCATGATTATTAATGGAAGATTGCCACAGCTCCTTTTGAAACTTGAGATGTCTTGCTAGATTTTTTCTCATTTTGACTCCAAATTTGGAGCATAAATGTTAATGTTGATGCAGTAAGCATTAGATTTAACTTCTTGGAAGACTATGTCGAAGAAATTTGAATGTTTCATAAGGCAGTTACCTTTTAGTACTTTGGGATTCCAGAGAGCGCACAAACCCTCGGAGTTACTAGACAAATTTTAGGCCACAAGAAAGGAATTTGGCCAGATATTAAAAAGGTTTTCTTCATTTTTTAGTTTAGTTTCATGTAGCATAATTATCTCAGGAGAATGATTTAATCTAATATCCTTGGGGACCCTCTTCTTTTGTAAAGAGTTGAGACCTATGATATTCCAAGAAATAATTTTCATCTTTTGGATTTGGGCTTGCTCCCCACCACCATGGGGATGGTACTTTGAGTCCCTTGCACCACATTTAGTTGATTCTTGTTGTAGCTTGACATTCCCAAGGGTTCTCCTGCGGGTTTTCTCAATGCATATATCAGGTTTCTTACTGCTACTTCTGGTCGTCCCAATTTTATTGTTATCATCAGAGGTAGGAGGAGAGGGGGAAAGTTGTGAATCAATGGGAAAAAGAGTATGTGGGAAAGGGGAGGAAGAATCGATAGGGACAGAGGAAGGCGGTGGCAAGGAGGAAGAGGTGAGGAGTCCCACATTAGTGGGGGAAGGTGGAGAATCCAAAGGGAAATAAGTGAAAGAAGATAACATAGGGATAACCACAGAAGAGGGAGGAAGCAGGGAAGCCTGAGAGATTAGATTGGGAATCGCATCAGAAGGTGAATGAAGAGAGGAATCCTGGGGAGTATCCAAGGGAGACACTATAGGGGGAGAAAGGATCTGTGGAGCTAGAGAATCTTCAATGGGTTCCTTGAGAATAATTTTGCCCTCTTCAAGAAGAGAAAAGGGGTTAGAGGTAGGTATCACTAGGGCTGCTTCTGGGACCGCTTTTGGAGCATATTTCCCTTTCTTCTTAGGGGTAACTTCAAGGTTGTTTGATTTGGTTTGGGGCTTAGAGGGACAAGCAGAAGCCCTTTGTCCAATGCTCTTGCATATGAAGCACGCTTGTGGAAGGCCTAGTAGTCGCACCCAGATTGGAGTGTGCGTCATGGTTTCGATTAGTGGATTAAAACCACGAGTCCATTTTCATATGTAGAAGCCCCGTCTGCCAAAGAACCACAGGCCACCAAGTAGAGCCTGTGTGAAGTCTTCTTTGAAACTGAAAGAAAAGAGTATAAATCCATTTGGCATGGTAGAAATCTCCTGAGCACCACAAGGGGTCCATTTCATGTGTGCCCATTTTTTAATGTCTTCTAGAGGGGGTCTGGGGCCCATCAGTTTTCCCACCAGAGACAAATCTCTAGAAGCAACAACCATAAAAGTGATGTGTGAGGGGATTTGTAGAGAAAGATTCCCTTCAAGAAGGACAGGTGACAACTTCTCGGAATGGGGAGCAAAGGTGGACCCTACCACAACTTTTTTCCATGCCTCGTTA
This sequence comes from Taxus chinensis, assembly GCA_019776745.2. Lineage (NCBI taxonomy): Eukaryota > Viridiplantae > Streptophyta > Pinopsida > Cupressales > Taxaceae > Taxus > Taxus chinensis. The sequence continues at coordinate 553,209,672 of CM034155.1, forward strand.
GGAGGCTGAGATGACAGTCTGCTATAATTAGCAGTGCGGGATGCCAGATCTGGACCAGAGGGGTCTGGCATCCGAGCAGACACCAGAGCTCACAGAAATTTCAAACTTCAACGGATGAGAAACCAAAGTTAAGCGTGCCTTATTTTATACTCTTAGTTGGTAATCAACATAGCTCTCTAAATAGAAATCATATATGGGTGGTGATTGTTTAAGTGTTCATCATTACACAAGGGAAGGTAAATTTTACCGTCATTTTCAAGAAACGTTGAAGAATGAGATTGTAATTCCCAAGGGGCATTGCAACAACATTTTAGAAAGTAATTCCCAAGGGGCATTGCAACAACATTTTAGAGAGTTCACTTTTCTCCTCAAACATGTGTATTTAGTACATTTATTGTGCCTTTGAACACGGTTTACAATCTCTTCATATTCCTTTTTAGGATTACTTTCAAATATGGCAAGGTTTGCTAATATGTAACTTAGAAGCCCCTTAAAAAGCGAAAAATTCTCAGGGCATATCTTTTATCAAACTCTATCCAATACACCACCACACAACTTGAAACAAAAATCAGCAATGTTCAACAAGTCAAGAACCTCCAACACCCTTTCTACATTTCCTTGGCATGTGAGCAAGAGGGAAAAATTTCTTTGCCTTTATAAAACGCAAGTTAAGAAACTCCAAGTTCTAAAATCCAATCCCCTATTCTACACCCATTTTCCTCCTTTTATGCTTTGCTCCCTCAAAATCAACCTCATCCTAGACTACCCCTTCGGCATTAACATTCAAAAATCTCGTACGATTACTAGTAATATAGTAAATTGAAACACTACAAATTAAGATACATATAACACCTTAGTTTTTCTAAATTAAACAAAAAGGAGGTTTTGAAAGGGACCTCGAACCTTTACAACACACTTTATTATTGTGAGTTTCTATTTTTTTTTTCAGCCAATCAAGTAGTGAAATGAAACGATACAAAGTAGATGTATGCCAAGCTTTGAGAATACGCAATAATATTTTTTACTCAACCACAACTTACTTCCTTAGTTCTAAGACAAACTCCAAAACCCGCTCGGGAGTGGGAAGAAATTTGTTAACGCTCTCCCTCTCCATACATTTTTTAACCCACGCATGGAGCAGCGGATATCGAGTCTCCAACGGCAGCTTAAAATTCCCAATAGTTTCATAGGTGAGGAACTAGGACGCAAAAGGTATGAAGGAAATATCCAGGAACCCAAACTCCTCTCCACCGAAATAAGGCCCTCCCTTCGACAGCTGCTTCAGCGTCCCTTCTGAATAATCCAGATTCTCCATGAATTCACGCTTAGCATCTTCCACAGCCTCCCCTTTCAATCTCCTTATACGAGATCCTGCGTCGTTGATCTGTAAACCAGTAGGGCAATTGGGTTCATAAAAATCTCTCAAACAAGAAAAAGCATTGGACTGCTGTCCTTCATGGTTATATTACTTCTTACCTTCTTGTCTACGAAGCTGGCCCAGAATCGGGCAAGCACACGGTCATATGGGTCGGAGGGCAGAAATTGCTTGGAACCTGGCCAGGCCTCGTCGATGTATTGAAGAATTATAAGAGACTCGCAGATGGGATTCCCGTTGTGAATAAGAACAGGTATTTTCTTGTACATTGGATTCATTCGCAACAGCAGGTCACTCTTGTTCACCCTAACATTTTCTTCTTGGTATTCGTATTTGACACCTTTCTCTTCCAATCCAATCTGAACGCGCAAACCGAAGGGACTCGGCCAAAATCTCAGCACTTTCACTTCCTCCATCTGAAATCGAGCAAACAGTTACACAGTATAGATGTATTACTGATTGTTACTTATTTGAGAATGGTAAGGAGTGCAGGGAATGTATATAACAAAATAGAGTCGGCAAGTGTGGACCATTCACTAGTTTTTTCAAAGAAATATCGAGACGCATTCACTAGTTTTAGTGCCTCATAATGTCGTAGGCCCTTATGTAAGTTAACTGACCAGTAAGTAGAGTAAGAAAAGATGTGGGACATGGTCCGCGAATATTGAGTATAGCTGTATCATGCATGCAAGTTGATTTAGACGTTACAATAGGCTCCTTTTAAAATATGACCGCCATTGTTGACCAGAAAATGTATCTTTAAAATTTAAGACATACCTATATCAGCAGGGGTTAAATTTGACGGTCACCTTTACTCGTCAAGAAAATTTTTTGTGACAGTTTCTTAATTAATATCACCTTGCATATGACGTTTAATGTTCATTATTGACTTTCATAATTTTCATATACATATCTAAATATTTATGTTCATATAATAAAATTGTTCAAAATAGAGATATTGTTGACATAAATGAAATCCTCTTTTATTTTTTAGTATATCTTTATATATCTAAGATACACTAACTTGTCTTAATATTTTAGATGCATTAATTAGTATAACCCATAATCATTTCAAGCCTAAAAATAAAACACAAAACTATATATTTTATAATTATTTCCAGATAATCTAGTTAAAAATACATATATATGTTGTTTTTTTTATAAAACTACCAAAGTTGATAAGAAATACTTAAGTGCATTTTGGGTACAAGGTCTCAAAAATAAGGGCTTGACTATATTTCTCGTTGGAAAAAGGTTTAATATATCGTGAAATGGAAGAATGTTGTTTAATGGTTAAAAGAGAAACCATGAAAATGAAGGAAGAAACCTCACTTAAGAAGAGAGAAGCGGGTGCTTCGTGGTATCTATACTTCTTTGTTGTATTTAATTACTATACTTTCACACATGAAAAATTAATTCATTTCTTTAGCCCATTATATATATATATATATATATATATATATATATATATATATATATATATATATATATATAGCTACTATTTTATACTCTGATCTAAAGGTTTAAGAAGTTTTTTATTTGTTTCTAGATGATATGGTTAATTGGATCGGCGAAGATCTATTCCACAAATGAAAAAATGAATGCGGCCTTGCACAAGATGTTTTGATGAAGATTTTGAGTTGAAACACAATAATAACTTGGGGAAACTCATTAAAATTAAATGTTCTTGTGGTTAACTATATAGATATCAAACCTTATATCCAAACTCTTATAATTAGTGATGGGAGGTGCACATATACTTTAAATAACAAATTTTATTCACAAGAAAACACATCTTTAATTTAAAGGAGTTGTTTTATTTCTAAGAAGTCAACGAATTATAATTAATTCGAAATGAATTCAATACCCCTAATCTGGACATTGAGATATGAAATTTCCTACCTTTGGAGTTGTTTCCTTGAATCACCATGTTCTTCAATCTTATACAGTCATGCTGCTCAATGAAACTGCAACCTTAAAACCTACACACTATAATTTTACTTGAATGATCTATGAGAAATCTGCATCAAAGTTTGAATGCTTCAAATTTGCAAATGCTCACTAGAAATACATACCTTTACTTATTATATGTTTCTAATTTTATTTTCTTCCAAATTTTCAAGACCTTCAGTTTTCTTTATTTGTTGAAGCATGAATGAGTGAACTTCATCGCTTAAATTTGTATGTGAACCACAATGAGAAGTACAAGTATATAGATCAAATCCTTCACCATTTACAAGAAGCCAATTTGGGCACACATGACTCTTCCCTGAGAAGAAAATATGAAAAAAAGTACGCTTTGTCTTACTTTTGGTATTCAACAACTGGTGGTCTTCTAAAAACATGCAGAAAAATAGTTTGCAAATGAGAGCTACAAAGCCATGGTGTTGGCCAATACCTGTTTCCACATCGAAAGAGCAAATTAACCAATGCAATCAAGTTATAGTAAAAACATATCACAAGCAATTTCATGTGATCAGTAGATATTTCACTGGAAAAAATCAACAAGCACAAAAATGCAAACTTCTCTCTAAGACATACACAAACATTACCCTTAAGAGGGAAAAATAATCCAATTTTAATTCAAGTACAAAAAACATGCCTCTTCTCTCTCCCATAAACAAAAATTGCCTTCAAGAGGATGAACTGGTCCAATTTTAATTCAACAACCGCAAAAAAATGTGTCTACCTCTCTGTCCCCTTCTCTATATTTGAGGTTGAAACAAGTCATACCTACTATCTCACACTAAAAATCACACCTATTGTCTCACACTGTGACGACGCGAGAACAACGACGTGCACGACGACGACGACGACGACGCGCGACAACCATGCAACCCGAAAATGCAACAATTTTTTTTTGAAGGGTGTGCCCGTATACAGGCTCAAAACTACAAGTCACGATAATGCTTCAAGGTCAGAGATATTTGAATTTATCTCATTCGACGTTTCATAGAGATAATTAGGGTCATCTTATGAGTTAATTAGTCTAATGTCTGGTAATATCGTAATAACAATGCTTCCAATGTTAACCTTAGGGTATGATATAATTTATTATGAAATGAATACCCTAACCACTCAATTTTTATTTTTATTTTATTATCCAGTTATATTACGTATATCGCGATTTAATACATTATAATATATATATATGTATAATAATTATACATTAAGATGTTTACTTGGCCCTAATTTGCTTTATTACAATGCATGACTTTATGTATTTAGATATACATAACACTATGTTTACATTTAGTATAATATTATATGGAAATTATGCTATGTGTCATACTATTATACTTATGTAGTATATAATACTTAAGCAAACCTACGTAGTTATCCGTGTAGGATAAACAAATAAAAGAAAAAGGAAAACCAAAAGACAAGAGTCTTTGTCAAGTCTAGCTTTTCAACTATGTTTAAATTTTATGGTTGGGGCAGTGGGTGGCTCACCAACACCTGACAAACACATTTACTTCTTCCTCCTTATGCGTGCAAGCCACACAAAAACCACTGAGCCGCCTGTTTGATTTACTCTATAATTACTACACCCAGATTTTGAAAAATGTAATCCTCACACAACCAGCCTATTGCTTTGGGTGCTGTCCTGGCCCCATCGGTTCATTACGGTGGTTGAAGATTGAGTTACGGCGAGTGGAACAGGCGACGAAGATGACGAGCAAGGAAAAGCGTGTTACCACCACTATCTTCGGGTATTGCAAGGCACATGGTTTTAGTCACGGCCTACCACAGCAGTCGGCCAGGTGACAACAACAAACAAGTCCCCCTTTTCTTTTCTGAGCGCTAAAACAAGCAGGTTGTCAACTATGTTGTTATCTGATCAGAATCGGATGCAGCTTCAAATCGATTGAGGACAGAGAAAAAGGTAAAAAGTGACCTGAACCAGTATTTTACCACGGTTTTTACTTTCTGAAAACGTGCTCAGTCACGGTGTAGGCGAGAATCTTACAGAGGTGGATTCGTTTCATATCAGAATATTCATGAAGCCCAATTTGTTTTGCATTTGTATGAGCATTTCAGAGTGTATGTTTTTATAGTCTTACAACACGATGAATAACAGAGAAGTCCTTTTGATTGATACAATGTAAGGGATATTACAATTAGCGGGCCATTCCCAATTACTCATGAAGAATGATCCTAGCGTAGAAATATTTATATTGTATTGGCTGGTGGTACAAGTTAGGTGTCGTTAAAAGAGAGAAACATAATGTACTCAACTCTATGCCTTCAAATATCAACAAAGCATATCCCAGGAGAAGGATTCGCACCAAAATCCTGTTGATCCGGTTCCATTTTCATTGGGTGCTGCAAGGTGAGCTCTAGGTGAAATCCATGGCCGTGTGAAAGCGACAGCCCTCTGGGCGTTTCCAACGAGCAGGTTACCAACTATGTTGTTATCTGTTCAGTATCTGCCCTCAAGATATTTTTCTATCAAATCGAATGAAGGACAGAGAAAGAGTTTCCTGGGGACCCGATGAACTTTTTTACATTGCTTCTCTAGTGCGATCCAACCTGTTTTAATGTACAGACTGTGGGGGAAAAAAAAGAAAAGAAGGATCTCATAGAGGTGGGTCTGTATCAGATCAGAATATTCAAGGAAAACCAGCTTGCATTGCCTCTTTAGAAACCAAAAACAAAAGAAACAGTTTATACGCAGATTATATTTATTAATTTCATTGATATTATTTATTGATTATGGCTTATGATAGTATACTTTATTAATATGAAGGGAAAGTTAATATTATGCTGCTTTTTTTTTGTGAAATCCTATAATAGTAATCTGTTGGTTTTCATATTACTTAAACATGGATAATACTTAAAATATTAGATTCCTTATTTATGAAATGTGGTAATGTACTTATTAAGCATAGAACTTGCATTAGAATTTCTTTCTACACACTTCAATAAACATAGCATGTGTTTTCAAAAGATTTAATTTCATTTCCCTTTTACAATTTACAAATGGGTTTACAAGAAATTCTTAAATGAAGAAGAACATGATAGAGTTAGGGTATAATTTACTTTATTGGCATAATGGGACCTAGTTAAAACCTAATTCCTTCCATCAACAATACCACAAGAGGTAAAACACTAATATTCTCACTTTTCAATACATTTCCTTTTTAAGCAACAAAATGAAATCTAACATGTATATATTTTTTTTGTAATTTTTACCTAACATTCCACAAAAGAGTCCTACAATATTTCCATTAAATTCTAGAATAAGAATTACTAACATTTCAATACAACTTTCCTTCAAAACTTGTTACAACATTTTCCACTTAATGTGGGATCTTTTTACAATAATGAAAGCTAAAATACAAGGCAATAATACATTTTTCCTCCACTCAAGGTGGGTAATTACATGGTGGTTTTACATTTTCAACAACAAGGTTCCAATGCTCCAAATATCAACAAGGTGGCTCCTCCATAGTGCTTGATTCACAACAAAATAAGGGGAGAGGCAACGCTCTCCTCCCAACCAAGATACCCAATGGAGAAGAGAAGCCATCCTATCCATTGGCCCCCGAGCCCCAACCACATCACAATGGGAGAGAATCCAACTCATGGCAACTACAAGCTTCCACATAACTAAACATAATATTTCACATGCATTTCATAATCCTTCAAAACAAGAAGATCAACAATCACAACAAGAGGGAAAACAATCACAACAACAAGTCACAAGGCTTACCAAGAAAGCCACAAGAGTAAGACATATGGGGAAGCCACTTATGCCTCCCAATGGGAATGGGTGCCACCTAAAAGCCTCCAATGCAAACACAATACCCTTAACAACTCGTATGCCTCCCTCAAGTACCCCTTATCCCTCCATTCACTCTTATGCCTCCCTCAACTCTTATGGCTCCCTCAAAGTAAAACAAGAATAAATGCAAGCATTTCTCTTACAAGGTGGACACCCAACCCAAGCTCCCTCCTCAAGCACATGATCTCTTATGCCTCCCTCAATTAAGCTCCCCATAGTCTCCTCTCACTCCTAACTTAGGCATTCTACCCATTCCCAACAAGCATTTCAAACAACAATATTCAACACAACATAAAAATACATTCATATGACAAAAGAAACATAATGCAACAAAGGGGAAGCTCCTACCTTTCCATGGTAGAGCTTGCTCCAAAAATGAAGTCTCAAATCCCTCCAAGGATCAAGCAAGCATCCACATGCTCCACCAAAGTTCTCACAAGTATCCACAACCTCAAAAATTCACAAGCTCCTTCCAAATCCTCTCCTCTCCAAAATACAAAAAGACTAAAACATGAAAACTTCGAACTCCCAAAACAAACAACAGGCTCAAATAAATAGAGAAAAGAGAGGGAGGGATGATGTGGCTCCAAGTAGGATGCCACCTCCTTTTCCCTGCACTCCACATCATTTTGTCAGTCATCAAATTCCAATGCACCATTAATAAGTGGTTGAAAGAAAGGCAAGCAACTTGCACACTCCAACTAAGCCCACTCCCTCAAAGGACAAAATTAAATTTGAAAGAAAGTGCAATTAATATTTTTACCCTTTTATCCCCCCAAAACACCTAAAAGGCCCTAAATTTGGCCTTCCAACCCATAGGTAGGGTTGGCATGGGGTTTTAAGAGGTGTGGGACAAGTTTGACTTGTCCCACAAGCTTTGAAATTTGGCCTCCAAGGCCAAATTCGAGTTTCCCATGTGGGGTAGAGTGTGCTACACTCAAACTCAACACACAACAATCCACACAAAATCCCAAGTAAATCAAATCCTAATAAATGAACTCTCTTAGGTCACATCTTTTAATTAGTTTAGGAAAATTTTCAATTTATCTTAATTAAGCCACTACAACCCATGGCTAACAAGCGGTAACACCAATCCAAAGAATAAGAATAATAAGACAAGTAAAACTTCACTTACTAAGAGCAACACATACAACATAATAAGAAGGAAAAAAATTGAAACAAAACAACACATGATCCCTAGGTCACAATTTTCCCTTTTCCAGATAATTCTAACACACACAAATACTTGTTGCCATGGTGACCCTAGCTGGATTCTTCTCAAATTCCGATGTGGTTGGTCTCCACTCCCCAATTTTGTTGTGAATATAATATACCTGCAGAACAGAAAATACCTCCTTCGGCCCGTTGGCCGCATTAAAACATTCATGCCAAATATACAATATAATCTAAAATAATCAACACCTGATTCACTATCATCTATGCAAGTACGATATCACTTAACACTTTCTAGCACATTCTTATTCCACATTTCATTTATATCAAAACGATCATCACATTAGTCAAATTATCAAGTTCTACTCAATATGATTAAATATATCCCATGTCAGAATTAAGATAAATATCCCTGTCAAAAGTATACAAATATCATCATCAAATGTCCACCAGTAAACCATATGCATCATATAAAGATCAAATCAATAACAGTCCCATGTCAATGATATCTACTAGCATGCTAAAACAAGAGATCATAATAATCCATAGTGAAGTAGTCAGTCTCAAAAACAACAAAACAAACGAAGTCAAAGCGAAGTGGGCACTACATCCCCCTCCCCTTAGACTCGACTTCCTTCTGGAAGTCACTGGAAAAGGTGTGGAAACTTTCCTCGTAGCAAAGTAGCATCCTCCCAAGTAGCTGTAGTCTCATCATACTTGTCCCATTGGACCCGAACCTGATCAATCTCTCTTCCGCGAAGGCCCAGGGTCCTGCGATCTAAAATGCGCACCGGGATCCACCATCACCTGCCCCTTATCCTACACCTGCAATGTAGTCCAATCTAACACATGAGAAGGATCAGAAAATATATCTCCTAAGCACAGAAATGTGAAACACATCATGGATGCACGATAAGCTAGGTGGCAATGCTAGACGATAGGCCAAGGGACTGTCGACACTAAAATTTTCCTCCATAATTTCTATTGTATTAGGAATAGAATGTTGTTAAGTGTAATTAGTAGTAGCGTCCGATAGAAGATAACGGCGCTGCCAGTACGACGCCGCAAATAATGTGGAGTACGGTAACAGTCAAAGTACAATAGGAATGTTGTAAAAAGTAAATATTTGTCGTAAGTGGTCCGGTAATGTTAAAATGTCAAAGTTTGGGTAATTAGAGAAGTAGGGTCTACATGATTAGGAATTAGAATATTATATTAGTAATAAGGACAAGGAGTGAGGTCATAAATATTTTGTGTATTTTATTTGTAAAAATTCTAAAAATGTGGAACCCATGTAAAATGATAAGGTTTATCTTATCTTAAGAGATAAGCTTACATGTACAGATAAGAGTTAAGGTATGGAATATGATTCGTCAGAGTGGATTTCTTATCCTATCTTAGAGATAAGATGGATAAGCCTGTAAGTTCTATAAATAGAGAGGCTACCCCCCTCATTTAGCATAGAAAGAAGTAGTGAGAAATATTGTAGGAAGTGTACGAAGGAAGCCATCAGTTAAAGGTGTGTTGAAGAAGCCATCAAGAGGCGTAATTGTAAAGTTTCTCCCATAGTCTTGTTGAAGTACCTCATGGGTGAGATTGTAACAATTTCATGTTAATATTATTATTTCCTTTGATATTTCTGATTTGTCATCATTCTGTCTTATCATAGTCGATGGTATTCTTGTGTTATGTTGTTGTTCTGTTTCCAGATTACATCCACCAAACTAAAGGCTGTGCATTAGTAAATAATCATAGCACGAGGAGTTCCCGGTGAAGAATTATCATAGTGCCGGATTGGTGATGACATTTTGGTTCCGTTGCCGGGACCATTCCTCGTTGGTGGATTTTCTGGAGAGATATTCCCAATTAGTCAAAAATCAATTAGAGGGTAACCTTGTTTTTACTGTGCATAGTAGTTACCATGGTAAACTCATTTTACCGTGAATAGTAGTTACCATGACAAAGTCATTTTTGCTGGAATAGTATTTATCACAGTAAAGTCACTTTTTACCGTGAATAATATTTACCGCAGTAACTTCACTTTTTACCGTGAATAGTATTTACCGCAGTAATTTCACTTTTTACCGTGAATAGTGTTTACCACAGTAAAGTCAGTTTTTACCGCAGTAAGTCAAGTTTTACCATAGTTACCATGGTCATTTCTATTTTACTGTAGAAAGGTGTAAAGTCACTTTCTAGTATAGTGATTCCAATTATTTGTGCACATAAGTCTTGTTGATTGTACTTGTGAGTTGGTATTTCACGGTGGTTACTTTTGAAAATGGGAAAGATTCCTGTTTTTTCAGCTCAATCTAATGAAGATGCTTCTTCTTTCATTCAAGAGTTTAAGCGATCTTGTATTTGTAACGGCCTTATAAGAAGGGAACAATGGACTGAATTTTTTCCTACCTTTTTGGATGGTTCAGCACTTAGGTGGTTTGAAACACTAGGTGATAATGTGAAAAATTCATGGGATTTATTAACTGAAAGTTTTCTTGAAGAATTTGGTGAACAACAGAGATATGCAGATCTCATGATCGATATCACAAAGCTAACCCAAGGAGAGAAGGAGAAGATAAGGGATTATCATGCTCGTGTTCTAGAGCTAAGGAGGAAGCTCGATGCCCAGATCCGGAAGGAAGGATTAGCGGATGGGTTGATGAATGGCGTGGATAATCTCCTATGTAAGCACTTCATTCTTGGGATGAAGCCAGAGATCAGACAACGAGTGAAGTATGACCGCCCAGCTACCATTGAACAAGCAAAGGAGATTGCAAGAAGGCAAGAAGAAAGCATGGAAGAGGAGCCCAAAGAAATTGTTGCTAAAGTAGAGCCTACACCAGCACCTTTGGTCCAGAATCCACAACCACTCCTGGTGAGCACAAATATTTCTCCTAGTACATCTACTGAGTATGAAGATCTGCTCAAAAAGATGGGTCAGTTAACTATTAATCTTCTTCAAGGAAAGGAATTTAGTTCTCAGGGAGGAGATAGAGGTCCAAAAAGAAATATTTCTGAAGTAGTTTGTTATGGTTGTTATAAAAAGGGTCATTATAAGTATAATTGTCCAGATAGAGCTTCTACATCTGGTACAAAAGATAATGATAAAGGAAAAGCACCTGTGAATTCTTTTGATGTAGTAGATAAGAGCAGAAATAATGAAGTAGATGTGTTTGTAACAAAAAGAAAGAAAGAAAAAGATAATCAAGATGGAACTGATCCTAAGAAGATGAAAGGAGAAACTAGTAAGAAACATAGGAGAAGAAAGTTGGGTGTGCAGGATTTTCTGATTTCACAGGGGCAAGGACCATACTCCATCTTGGAAGATCTGTCCAAAAGGCCTGCAAATATTACATATGGTCAACTCTTGGCTATGTCTTCTGAGAAGAGGCGGGAGTTGCGAGGTGGACTCAATGCTCGAAGAAAGAAGGAGGTTGAGGTCCCTGTTTTGGAGGCAGAGGCAGATCCCTATGCTCCACAAGCTGAGGTATTATGTAATGGTATTTCAATTCATGATGTCTTAGTTGATGGAGGTGCTGCAGTTAATGTAATGACCGAGTCGGTAATGAATATGTTGGGTTTAAAAATTGATCGCCCTTCAACACTTATGTTAAGGTCAGTAAATAAGGGAAAAACTAAACCAGAAGGTGTAGTTTCAAATGTGGCAATATCTGTTATGGGTGTTGTATGTGTGGTAGACTTTCAGGTGATGAAAAATGGTACTGTTGCATACCCAATGCTGCTGGGAAGACCATGGCTAAGGAGAGTTCATGCAAGAAACTACTGGAATGAAGGTTTCATGACACTTGGACGTGGTAGAGAGAGGGTGAAAATAAATGTGATCCCTCGGCATCATAAAGCAGAACCTGTGGATTCAAGTGATGAAACTGATGATTGGACATCCTCTGATTACTCTAGTACCAGTGAAGTGGACACTGAAGATGAAGAAAGCGAGGTGGATGTTTCAGTCATGGATATCCTGCCAGTCACACCAACTCATGACCCCATAAAATTCTCTGAAGAAGAAGTTGATGATCGTCTCCAACAAATAAAGATTGGTGATGCTGTGATGGAGAGTGAGAAGGAATCCTACCTCCAGCTCTTTCGAAGGTACATACACCTATTCACTTTTGATTACAAGGAACTCCGTCAAGTAAGTTGGGTAGAACATTGTATTGAGCTGGTAGATGGTGCTAAGCCCATAAAGCAAATGCCATATAGAATGAATCCTAATTTTTCCAAGACTGTAAAAGAAGAAATAGATAAGTTGCTTGATGCAGGATTCATATTTGCTGTGGAGAATTCAGAATGGGTTTCTCCCATTGTGATCTCAATAAAAAAGAATGGGAAGCTACGCATTTGTGTTGATTACAGGAAGCTCAATAAGGCAACAAAGAAGGATCATTACCCTCTTCCATTTTCAGATCAGATCTTGGATGAAGTAGCTGGCCAGGAATGCTATAGTTTTGCTGATGGATATAGCGGCTACAACCAAGTTCGTATAGCAGAGAAAGATCAGCTGAAGACCACGTTCACCACTCCTTGGGGAACGTTTGCTTATAGAGTTATGCCTTTTGGGTTGTGTAATGCTCCAGCAACATTCCAGCGTTTGATGAATAGGGTGTTCGAACCCTACATTGGGACCTTCATCAGAGTATTTCTGGATGATTTTTGCATCTATGGGAGCAAGTTGGACCACCTGCACCAGATGGAGACAGCATTTCAAAGGTTAGATGAAGCACAAGCCTCACTAAACCCTACAAAGTGTGTCTTTGGATGTTCTAAAGGCGTCTTGTTAGGGCATGTTGTATCCAGAGATGGTATTGGTACTGATCCTGATAAAGTTTCAAAAATCAAAGATTTACCATTTCCTATGAATAGAAGTAAGTTGAGATCATTTTTAGGCCATGTGGGTTACTATAGAAGGTTCATCAAGAATTTCTCAAAGATTGCACAGCCACTAACCCAGTTCTTGAAGAAGGATGTTACTTATGAACCAGGAAATAAGGCACATGAAGCTTTTGAACAACTGAAGGAAGCCCTGGTGTCTTCACCTATTTTGAAGAATCCAGAATGGAGCAAGCCATTCATTGTGTACACTGATGCCTCAGATGCAGCACTAGGAAGTACTTTGAGCCAAAAGGATGAAAATGGGAATGAACATCCAATTTACTTTGGGAGCAGACAAATGAGCAGTGCTGAGGTAAACTATACTGTAACTGAAAAAGAGGCTCTGGCTATCATTTTTGCTGTAAAGAAGTTTAGAAATTACTTGCTAGGGCAGAAATTTATAGTTGTAACAGATCATCAGGCTCTGAAATATATTGTCAATAAGCCTAACCCATCAGGGAGGATAGCAAGATGGATAATTTTGCTACAAGAATTTGAATTTGATATTATAGATAGGCCAGGAAAGAAGCATGTCAATGCAGATGCACTCTCTCGAGCCTATGATGGTTTAGGATCATCTTGTGATGATGATGATTTTCCCGATGCAGCATTGTTCTCCCTTGACACAATCCCTAGTGAATACATAGATATTTGGAATTATCTGAATGAATTCAAGTTTCCTGATGGTGCCAATGCAAAGACTAAGAGAAAGATTACTCAAGCCAGTCGTCCATATTCTATTCTGCATGGAGCATTATTTCGAATAGGACCTGATGGACAGTACAAGAAGGCAGTTGGACGTGATCAAGGAAAGGAGCTGCTAGAAGAATTCCATAATGGTACATGTGGAGGGCACTTCTCTGGACAACTTACAGCAAGAAGGATCTTGGATGCAGGTTATCACTGGCCCACTCTTTTTAAAGATTGTTATAATTATTGTAAGACATGTGATATTTGTCAAACACATGGTAACCGTAAGACTTCATCAGCTCCATTATGTCCTATTCTTCCACTTGGTCCCTTTGAAAAGTGGGGAATAGACATTGTAGGTCCACTTCCAACTACATCACGTCAAAATAAGTATATTGTAGTTGCCACAGATTATTTAACCAAGTGGGTTGAAGCTAGGCCATTGAAAACAGCTTCCATGGATGAAGTGGCAAGGTTCATATATGAACGCATTGTCACCAGATTTGGTTGTCCATTAGAAATTGTAACAGATCAAGGAAGCCACTTCATTAATGAGGTGGTAGAAGCCCTAGTCAATAAGTTTTCTATTAAGCATAGGAAGGCAACAACATACAAACCAAGCACAAATGGACAGGTGGAACGAACAAATTTTGTGTTGTGTCAAATTCTAGCAAAAGATGCAGCCTTGCAGGTACATAAATGGGATAAGAGGATTCATGCAGCATTGTGGGCATATAGGGCAACATCAAAGTCAGCAACAGGATACTCTCCATTTCAGTTGGCCTATGGCATTGATCCAGTTCTTCCTATTGAGTTTGATATTCCTACTGTGAGAGTTATGAAAAATGAAAGGATGGATGAAAGTGATTCAGTAAAAGAAAGGTTGGTACATCTTCATTTGCTAGAGGAAATGAGGGAAATAGCAAAGGATACAAGCCATAAGAAGAAAATGAAGCAGAAGGAATACTTTGATCAAAAGATCCTTTGGTCTCCATTTCAGGTGAATGACTTGGTTCTAGTATATGATTCCAGATACAAAAAAAGAAGACAGAGGAAATTTCTTCCAAAATGGATGGGGCCCTACAAAATAGTAGCTGTGCATGAAAATGGTACGTACCGACTGGAGGAATTGGATGGCACTCCCATTACGAAATGGGTCAACCACGACAAGTTGAAGATTTTCCACGCACCAGAAGAGTCTACTCCGAGGACGGAGTAGAAGCTAGGAAGGGGGAAGATGTCGACACTAAAATTTTCCTCCATAATTTCTATTTCATTAATGTATGTATTAGGAATAGAATGTTGTTAAGTGTAATTAGTAGTAGCGTCCGATAGAAGATAACGGCGCTGCCAGTACGACGCCGCAAATAATGTGGAGTACGGTAACAGTCAAAGTACAATAGGAATGTTGTAAAAAGTAAATATTTGTCGTAAGTGGTCCGGTAATGTTAAAATGTCAAAGTTTGGGTAATTAGAGAAGTAGGGTCTACATGATTAGGAATTAGAATATTATATTAGTAATAAGGACAAGGAGTGAGGTCATAAATATTTTGTGTATTTTATTTGTAAAAATTCTAAAAATGTGGAACCCATGTAAAATGATAAGGTTTATCTTATCTTAAGAGATAAGCTTACATGTACAGATAAGAGTTAAGGTATGGAATATGATTCGTCAGAGTGGATTTCTTATCCTATCTTAGAGATAAGATGGATAAGCCTGTAAGTTCTATAAATAGAGAGGCTACCCCCCTCATTTAGCATAGAAAGAAGTAGTGAGAAATATTGTAGGAAGTGTACGAAGGAAGCCATCAGTTAAAGGTGTGTTGAAGAAGCCATCAAGAGGCGTAATTGTAAAGTTTCTCCCATAGTCTTGTTGAAGTACCTCATGGGTGAGATTGTAACAATTTCATGTTAATATTATTATTTCCTTTGATATTTCTGATTTGTCATCATTCTGTCTTATCATAGTCGATGGTATTCTTGTGTTATGTTGTTGTTCTGTTTCCAGATTACATCCACCAAACTAAAGGCTGTGCATTAGTAAATAATCATAGCACGAGGAGTTCCCGGTGAAGAATTATCATAGTGCCGGATTGGTGATGACAGGCTTCCATGGAATTCATCATTGGGTTAGCTATGTCGAGATACCACCACGATGCCATCATGGTCATGGTGGATAAATTTACAAAAAAAGCTCACTTTTCTCTGGTGAAGACCACCTATACGGCAAGTACAGTGGCACAAGTAAACCTTGATGAGATTGTCAGATTACATGGGATTCCGTGGAAGATCATTTGTGACCGTGACCCTTTGTACACTTCCCATTTCTTGACCACCATGTAGTATTCTCTCGGAACGAGGATCAATTCAAGCACAGCATATCACCTCGAGACAGATGGGAAAACTGAGTAGGTAAATTAGATCCTGGAGGACATGATTAGGATGTACGTTATGGATCACCAGTCGAGATAGGAGGAGTATCTGTATTTGGTGGAGTTTTCCTACAATAATATTTTTGAGAGTTTGATAGGCATGGCTCCTTTTCAAGAATTATATGGCAGAGAGTGCAGGACACCTCTTCCAGTTGGGAAAGGATTAAGGAACAGGGTTTCCCTTGGGCCAACATAGATTACAGGATGCTGGGTCTAGCACCCTCTAGCACTCTGAGTCAGTTTGACATTGCAAACAAGGCGTAAGTATAGACAAAAGTCCTATCAAGACCACTATGATTGACATCAATGTAGCATTGCCCAAAATTCTTAAACCTGGGATACACTGAATATAGGTGCACGATTAAAAACTTAGATTGTCAGGAGGTCCTAACTCAAGCTCTCCAATCTTTGAATGAACATAGATTCTATACCTCTAAAACTAAGAATGCCAAACTAAACACTAGACTGAAAATCTTCTTGTAGAATCTCCGCTCCATGGCTCCTTCCCTTTACACACAATGGCTCTCCTCCTAGCTACAACCTAGAAAATGTCCTGAGGAAGTTGCTGCAATGAACCAAATCCGTAAATATGTAGCCCAATGAGAAAAGGTTCTAATACCCACGTGTCTCCATCTACTCAAGGATGTTTGCAAGGGCATTATCCTTGAGAACCCTTCAGGATGTTAGTATGCTAAAATGGATCATAATCCACAGGGTGGAGAATTGATGCTACGCCATTTATTAGCATTGAGAAAGGGCCGTTTTAAGAGGTGGTTAAGATTTAAGTGATTAGTCTTAAGGGTAAATATTTGGCCAAGATGAATGAGTGGGGGCTTTTGACTGCACTAAGGTTTTAATGTGCACTTACTACTTTTAAGTTAACTTGTCATAAGTGTAGGATAATTTATCTAAAAGGATCCTTTAAGCTATTGTGAGTAATAAATTTAAGTAATTTTTACATAGGGTTCCTTGTTAGGTTCGAACTACACCACCAGAGTTTTGACGAAAGAAGCATTCAATGAAAATGTAGAATTAATCCTTGTTGCCTTCCTATAGAGTAATACAATTAATAGATGTTGTTGTGAGGTATTCCTTCAGTATACGTGAAAGCCTGCTCACTTTTAACCTAAACAAACAAAATTAGTCGCACTTTCCATTTAAGGGAAGTGATGGGTTGAAGTATGTTCTTAGAAATTATGTTTTTAAACAAAGGTCCTGTACATATTCTGTTTATGTCTCATGACTAGTTGTAGTTTTTTTGGTCATGACTAATGGGTGTTTTAAAATCCATTAGAAGGATCTGTCGGATCTTTTAATTTGTATCGACTACTTTACCTTGAACTTTAGAAATTATTTAATTTAAATAAATTTCAAAATCTATTATTAGATATATATATATACTATATATATATATAGTATTTCAAATTAAGGTGTTACTCGCGATATATATTAAAGAACCTAGTGAAGGTGCTAATTGTGCTCCTTACACGTTCTATTAAAAAATAAAAGTATTGTCATCAAGGAAGGTGATCATTTAGTGATCTAGGTAAATTCTTGAATCTATCTAATTCATCAAACTTATAAATACTGCAGGGAGCTCTTCAAATTTGATCTGTTATTCCCGACATTGTTTATCGCTTGGGTACACGTAGTGGAGATGAGATCTTATTTGGTGAATGTTCTGACCTTTTTTAATCAGGTGCCCCCATAGTTTACACGTGTAGTTGAACATTGCGTGAAAAGCCTAAGCTTAGAGGAACTATCTTGGTATAAAACTATATCCCACCATTAATCTAGATGAACATAAGTCCCCCCTAAATTTCGCTAACAGGGGGGTAACGATTGGTATTGAATCGTGAAACCTGGAAATGGAATTGAAAGATACCGTAAAAACAGGGGAACCATAAAAATCAACGTCATATCACTTAATATCATGTCACCACTCAATGGCAAGAAATGCACGGCCAAATGGGATACTCACTAGTCATGATGCTTATTTGACTTGACTTCTTTAAAAGGCCATTAAGTCTTTCAATTTAGAGACTTTTATTCATAGCTGAGTTGTAGTCATCACGGTAGGGTGCTTGATGAGGTATCGAATATTTACATTTTCTTGAGAACATTAGATCTATGTGGAATATATTTTTCTTCAACCTAAATTGTATGTGAAGATGACCGGTAGCTTCGACACAGTAAAAAAATCATTAGATCATTTACTTTAGACAAGATAGCCATGAAAACAAAAAAATTAAGGGAAAGCCCACTAGACTCATCTCTGTTATATCTGTCACAAACCGTTATGAGCGATATATATTAAAATCTTATCGCACACATCGAATAAGTTACATAGCAGATATGGAATACGAATTTATTAGGCAGGCATCCTAACTCCTGTTTTCCCACACATCCAGGGTATTAGATCCTTTATGCATAGCAATGTTATGGTACCTTATTTTAACAGTCTACACTCTAACTCTGTGTAGACTGTGGTTTACACTAGTGTCATGCCTATTTATGACACCATAAGATCCTAATGTATCGTATTCGAAGAATCCAATGAGTAATTGTTTCTAAGGGTTTTTTATCTACTTTATGCAGACTTCTTAACTAATGTTTTTATTGTAATGTGTAGCTCCAGAAGCCATCTC
Organism: Taxus chinensis; assembly: GCA_019776745.2. NCBI lineage: Eukaryota > Viridiplantae > Streptophyta > Pinopsida > Cupressales > Taxaceae > Taxus > Taxus chinensis. The sequence goes on from CM034155.1 coordinate 553,228,668, forward strand.
AGACGTGTTATCTTACGACTCCATTACTTTTCTACCACCAACCTGATTCAAGGACTATACTAAGGATAATAATGTCCTTACAAAAGCTTTGTAATCAGAGGAACTAGAATCAAATTTTCTATAGGTCCAACGATGTCATTCTATTCTACGTATACATCTTATATCACGGTACGTCTGGTGGATCTGCTTTGCAAATCTCAACTCACATGCGTAGCTCCGATGACTCCATGCCATATCTGCAACTGAGTAGGATTTTTAGATTTATAATCAAAGGTAAACCTGTTAGATGTGTCTGAATGTGGGCAATCGCATCTATATAATGCCGAGACATTATACCACAACCATGAACATTGATATTCAATTTTGTTATAAGGTGATTAAGACTATGTAGTGATGATTAAATCATTCTTTTTTGTCTATCTTAAAATGTGCTTCATTTTATGTTGTTCGTTTTTTGAGACATAGACTTATTTTCAATATATCTCACACAAATGACACATGTTCCATATCCGAATTGCTAAAAGAAATGAATGGATCATCAACCTTTCATTGTAATTCCCTTCCCTCTGATCCCCTTCGGTCAGGTGGGCGGGTCTGCTGCTGCATACTACTACTGTTTTCTCCTTGAATGAAGCTTACCCTGAACTCAATATATTCCCATTGGAGGTTGAACTTAACCCCTTGTGGTTACCTACCATTATGCATATTGATAAAAATAAAGCTCCAAACTCTGTCTCTAGCCTGTTGCGTGTTTACAAGATGTCAAAACATTTAAACATATAATCAATATATAGACGGTGGTCATTTTATTTTAACTATGGGTAAGTTAAAATAGACAGTAATGTCAACTAATATACAAATATTTAGGCCCCGGATTGTCAACCTTTGAATCGCAAACTATTGCTCATGGTAAAATATGGTTTCAACATTCTGGATTAGATATAAAAGCTAAGAGTTTACATACTCAACTTAAAAGACAGTTAAGATTTCCTTTTATCGGAGGTCATGAAACATTGTGTATGCATTAATTTATATATTTTATGGGTAAAAATTCTGCTACTAATAATCATTCATCAAACATATCTTAGGTAATACTAAAATAAAAGTTTGAGTCAAGCATGGAACCACTTTTCTACTCCTAAAAAAAAAAATATCCTCCAATAGAAAATAGTTGCTTTATCCCCACCATAAGACAGATTGCAACACTAGATATATAGTGTTCATATAGTGAAAAAATCCAAATACTTAAAAAAGTCCGCTCAAGCTCACCAACCAGGCCTCTACCTAAAAACCTCCTATATCACCAGAATAGTGTGACAGTCGTAGCTTAACCATTTACCTGATATGGTCTATAGTTGACGTACTGGTGAACCCCTAAATCTCTTTGCATGCTCCTCCCTCTGTCTAGGGCTCCAAGATCTGTCCCTATGCTCCTGAAATCCTGTCTCCCATGTCCCTCTGTATGGTGACTCTGCCCTACCTGAATCCATGCACAGAATTTCTCTACCCCATGCTCCTTGCTATATCGAGGAGATTCCCTATGCCTCTAATAGATGGCTCCATATCTATGTCTAGTAGGTCATCCTCCCTAGGGACTCATTCGTGTATAACAACATTAACGTCCTAAAGCATCTATAAGAACGTGAGGAAGGATGGCCGCTACAGCCTGATTTGGCGGTGGTATGCCTAGGTATATATGAAAATACCCCTCGTCTGATATCCGCGCCTCCCGCACAGACCAAGATGAGAGTTAGTTCATTGTTCTAGGTTTTGTTTCAGTTTTCTAAATGTTGTTGTAAATTACTACAATTATCAGGCAGTGTGGTTTTTTATTTTTGAAAGAAAATCAGCTTTTTCACTAGGTTAAAAGTTCATGTCACATGTGTTTCCTGAATATTCCCAAGGGTCCAAGCTTCGAACCCCTGGCTCTGATACCAAAATGTGACGATGTGAGAACAGCGACGTGCACGACGACGACGACGATGACGCGCCACAACCATGCAATCTGAAAATGCAACAATTTTTTTTTTGAAGGGTGTGCCCGTATACAGGCTCGAAACTACAAGTCACGATAATGCTTCAAGGTCAGAGATATTTGAATTTATCTCATTCGACGTTTCACAGAGATAAGTAGGGTCGTCTTACGAGTTAATTAGTCTAATGTCTGGAAATATCGTAATAACAATGCTTCCAATGTTAACCTTAGGGTATGATATAATTTATTATGAAATGAATACACTAATGGTACTCAATTTTTATTTTTATTTTATTATTCAGTTATATTACGTATATCGCGATTTAATACATTATAATATATATATATATATATATATATATATATATATATATATATATATATATATATATATATATATATATATGTATAATAATTATACATTAAGATGTTTACTTGGCCCTAATTTGCTTTATTACAATGCATGACTTTATGTATTTAGATATACATAACACTATGTTTACATTTAGTATAATATTATATGGAAATTCTGCTATGTGTCATACTACTATTATACTTATGTAGTATATAATACTTAAGCAAACCTAAGTAGTTATCCGTGTAGGATAAACATATAAAAGGAAAAGGAAAACCAAAAGACAAGAGTCTTTGTCAAGTCTAGATTTTCAACTATGTTTAAATTTTATGGTTGGGGTGGTGGGTGGCTCACCAACACCTGACAAACACATTTACTTCTTCCTCCCTATGCGTGCAAGCCACACAAAAACCACTGAGCTGCCTGTTTGATTTACTCTACAATTACTACACCCAGATTTTGCAAAACGTAATCCTCACACAGCCGGCCTGTTGCTTCGGGTGCTGTTCTGGCCCCATGGGTTCATTACGGTTGTTGAAGATGGAGTTATGGTGATTGGAACAGGTGACGAAGACGGCAAGCAAGGAAAAGCGTGTTACCACCACTATCTTTGTGTATTGCAAGGCACATGGTTTCAGTCACGGCCTGCCACAGCAATCGGCCAGGCGATAGCAACAAACAAGTCCCCCTTTTCTTTTCTAAGCACTAAAACAAGCAGGATGTCAACTATGTTGTTATCTGATCAGAATCGGATGTAGCTTCAAATCAATTGAGGACAGAGAAAAAGGTAAAAAGTGACCTGAACCAGTATTTTACCACGGTTTTTACTTACTGAAAATGTGCTTAGTCACGGTGTAGGTGAGAATCTTACAGAGGTGGATCCGTTTCATATCAGAATATTCATGAAGCCCAATTTGTTTTGCATTTTTATGAGCATTTTAGAGTGTATGTTGTTACAGTCTTACAACACGATGAATAACAGAGAAGTCCTTTTGATTGATATGATGTAAGGGATATTACAATCAGCGGGCCATTCCCAATTACTCATCAAGAATGATCCTAGGATAGAAATATTTATATTTTATTGGTTGGTGGTAGAAGTTAGGTGTCGTTAAAAGAGAGAAACATAATGTACTCAACTCTATGCCTTCAAATATCAACAAAGCATAATCCCAGGAGAAGGATTCGCACCAAAATCCTGTTGATCCGGTTCCATTTTCATTGGGTGCTGCAAGGTGAGCTCTAGGTGAAATCCATGGCCGTGTGAAAGCGACAACCCTCTGGGAATTTCCAACGAGCAGGTTACCAACTATGTTGTTATCTGTTCAGTATCGAATGCAGTTTCAAACGGGTTCTGCCCCTCAAGATATTTTTTTTATCAAATCGAATGAAGGACAGAGAAAGAGTTACCCGGGGACCCCGATGAAATTCGTTACATTGCTTCTCTAGTGCGATCCAACCTGTTTTAATGTAAAGACTGTGGGGGAAAAAAAAAGAAAAGAAGGATCTCATAGAGGTGGGTCTGTATCAGATCAGAATATTCAAGGAAAACCATCTTGCATTGCCTCTTTAGAAACCAAAAACAAAAGAAACAGTTCATACGTAGATTATATTTATTAATTTCATTGATATTATTTATTGATTATGGCTTATGATAGTATACTTTATTAATATGAAGGGAAAGTTTATAGTATGCTGCTTTTTTTTTTGTGAAATCCTATAATAGTAATCTGTTGGTTTTCATATTACTTAAACATGGATAATACTTAAAATATTAGATTCCTTATTTATGAAATGTGGTAATGTACTTATTAAGCATAGAACTTGCATTATAATTTCCTTCTACACAGTTCAATAAACATAGCACATGTGTTTTCAAAAGATTTAATTTCATTTCCCTTTTACAATTTGCAAATGGGTTTACAAGAAATTCCTTAAATGAAGAAGAACATGATAGAGTTAGGGTATAATTTACTTTATTGGCATAATGGGACCTAGTTAAAACCTAATTCCTTCCATCAATAATACCACAAGAGGTAAAACACTAATATTCTCACTTTTCAGTACATTTCCTTTTTAAGCAACAAAATGAAATCTAACATGTATATTTTTTTTTTTTTGTAATTTTTCCCTAACATTCCACAAAAGAGTCCTACAATATTTCCATTAAATTCTAGAATAAGAATTACTAACATTTCAATACAACTTTCCTTCAAAACTTGTTACAACATTTTCCACTTAATGTGGGATCTTTTTAGGATAATGGAAGCTAAAATACAAGGCAATAATACATTTTTCCTCCACTCAAGGTGGGTAATTACATGGTGGTTTTACATTTTCAACAACAAGGTTTCAATGCTCCAAATATCAACAAGGTGGCTCCTCCATAGTGCTTGATTCACAACAAAATAAGGGGAGAGGCAACGCTCTCCTCCCAACCAAGATACCCAATGGAGAAGAGAAGCCATCCTCTCTCATTGGCCCCCGAGCCCCAACCACATCACAATGGGAGAGAATCCAACTCATGGCAACTACAAGCTTCCACATAACTAAACATAATATTTCACATGCATTTCATAATCCTTCAAAACAAGAAGATCAACAATCACAACAAGTCACAAAGCTTACCAAGAAAGCCACAAGAGTAAGACATATGGGGAAGCCACTTATGCCTCCCAATGGGAATGGGTGCCACCTAAAAGCCTCCAATGCAAACACAATACCCTTAACAACTCTTATGCCTCCCTCAAGTACCCCTTATCCCTCCATTCACTCTTATGCCTCCCTCAACTCTTATGGCTCCCTCAAAGTAAAACAAGAATAAATGCAAGCATTTTTCTTACAAGGTGGACAAACCAACCCAAGCTCCCTCCTCAAGCACATGATCTCTTATGCCTCCCTCAATTAAGCTCCCCATAGTCTCCTCTCACTCCTAACTTAGGTATTCTACCCATTCCTAACAAGCATTTCAAAGAACAATATTCAACACAACATAAAAATACATTCATATAACAAAAGAAACATAATGCAACAAAGGGGAAGCTCCTACCTTTCCATGGTAGAGCTTGCTCCAAAAATAAAGTCTCAAATCCCTCCAAGGATCAAGAAAACATCCACAAGCTCCAACAATGTTCTCACAAGTATCCACAAGCTCAAAAATTCACAAGCTCCTTCCAAATCCTCTCCTCTCCAAAATACAAAAAGACTAAAACATGAAAACTTCCAACTCCCAAAACAAACAAGAGGCTCAAATAAAATAGAGAAAAGAGAGGGAGGGATGATGTGGCTCCAAGTAGGATGCCACCTTCCTTTTTCCTCCACTCCACATCATTTTGTCAATCATCAAATTCCAATGCACCATTAATAAGTGGTTGAAAGAAAGGCAAGCAACTTGCACACTCCAACTAAGCCCACTCCCTCAAAGGATAAAATTAAATTTGAAAGAAAGTGCAATTAATATTTTTACCCTTTTATCCCCCTAAAACACCTAAAAGACCTTAAATTTGGCCTTCCAACCCATAGGTAGGGTTGGCATGGGGTTTTAAGAGGTGTGGGACAAGTTTGACTTGTCCCACAAGCTTTGAAATTTGGCCTCCAAGGCCAAATTCGAGTTTCCCCATGTGGGGGTAGAGTGTGCTACACTCAAACTCAACACACAACAATCCACACAAAATCCCAAGTAAATCAAATCCTAATAAATGAACTCTCTTAGGTCACATCTTTTAATTAGTTTAGGAAAATTTTCAATTTAACTTAATTAAGCCACTACAACCCATGGATAACAAGGGGGTAACACCAATCCAAAGAATAAGAATAATAAGACAAGTAAAACTCCACTTACTAAGAGCAACACATACAACATAATAAGAGGGAAAAAAATTGAAACAAAACAACACATGATCCCTAGGTCACAATTTTCCCTTTTCCAAATAATTCTAACACACACAAATACTTGTTGCCATGGTGACCCTAGCTAGATTCTTCTCAAATTCCGATGTGGTTGGTCTCCACTCCCCAATTTTGTTGTGAATATAATATACCTGCAGAACAGAAAATACCTCGCTTCGGCCCGTTGGCCGCATTAAAACATTCATGCCAAATATACAATATAATCTAAAATAATCAACACCTGATTCACTATCATCTATGCAAGTACGATATCACTTAACACTTTCTAGCACATTCTTATTCCACATTTCATTTATATCAAAACGATCATCACATTATTCAAATTATCAAGTTCTACTCAATATGATTAAATATATCCCATGTCAGAATTACGATAAATATCCCTGTCAAAAGTATACAAATATCATCATCAAATGTCCACCAGTAAACCATATGCATCATATAAAGATCAAATCAATAACAATCCCATGTCATTGATATCTACTAGCATGCTAAAACAAGAGATCATAATAATCCATAGTGAAGTAATCAGTCTCGAAAACAACAAAAACAAATGAAGTCAAAGGGAAGTGGGCACTACACACACTGCACACAAACAATTCCCTCCAGAGTACAAACAAGTTTGATTTATAATTAGCTAGCACAACAAGACAGGTGTTGCGTTCTTTCTCAGAAACAAAGATTGCAAGAAGATGAGCAGGTTTGATTCAATAATGTTTTTTCAAGAAAGAAAGAAACCCTATTTCAAAAACAATCGTTGCCCACAAGAAAATATCCTCAGAAATTAAAAAGTGTTTGAATTAAATGAATACTCAAATAAATAAAATCAACACTCTTACTTCATCAATCAAACAAATTTTAGTTAAATAAAATGAAATCCTATGTTTGTTTTGCTTCAAGATTGATATTTATTCAGCTAGCAGAAGAATGCATTCCTCAGGCTCTCTCTCATTTATATGTAATTATGAAGAAACACATTAAAACAAAAACTTGGGTCTTCAAATCCATACCTTCCTTTGAGAACTTGACACTTGGGTAGCAACTGAGTTGCAATTTTGGAATTTGGGTCGCAGATTACTTTCACATAATTTCTTCCCATGCCAAAAATTAGATCCCAATCAAATGAATTTCTAGAAAATTGTACACCACATAAGCCAAAAAACAACACTAACCCAACAACATGGTCCAAAAATTGCTAGCAAAGATGAAGAAAGTTAAAAGACAATCTTTTTGTATCTTTTGAGTCTAAGAAATTTATTGGAAAGCGCCAAACATTTATTATAGATGAGTATAAAATATTATAAAATATACTTTATGCCAGCAAACTATTTACTAGAATATATATTACTATAATATTGAAGTGACAGCAACCAAGTTCTTAAATGGAAAACTGCAAGTTGTAAATTGGTACTGGTAGTGAAAATTTGACATAAAGAATTGAAGCTGCTGCCATATGTCACAGTCAATGAAAAGTTAATAATAACTTGAAACACCCTAAAAATTTTCATGTATTTAAAATAAAAAACGGTTGATTTTTTATTCTGAACATCATACTGACAGGTTGTAATAAATTTTTCCCATCCCTTACCACATTCTAAAATATATTTCGACTTTTTTTATGGCTAAAAAACTGAAAAACATCTAAACGGGCGTCAAATTTAACCCCTGCCTATATGTTACGATGTTGTGTTTTTTGAAAAGAAGATAACTAGCAAACAGGCCTAGAAATTGACAGGCTATAGGCCATTTTTTATGATTTTAACCATATTTTATAGGTGAAATTTTTTAAAAACTGTAGATAATGACAGGCTGCAAATTTTGAAAATCATAAGTTTTTAAAAGTGGTTTGTATAAAAACATAATATATATATATATATATATATATATATATATATATATATATATATATATATATATATATGAACAGATTATAGATATATCTATAAAAATTATTTGAATTTACAGCCACCTGAAAGACCCAGCGGATTTTGATTTGATAGGCACAGATAATTTGAAATTCTAGGCCTGCTAGCAATCGCTTCATGTTGATGTGATGGGGAAATTGATAGTGGAGGAGATGTAGATTTTGTTGAAACAACATTGCATTCAATTGATTGTGAAATATTTGAAGTTTTTTTTTTTCAGTAAAGTATGGTTGAATTGTAGACATATATATTCAATTTTGAATTGTTGATTTAGGATGACGATTTGAACAAATGAGTATTGTAAAATATTGAAGGTTGCATGGAGAACCCGTGTTTATTTATTGGAGTGTGAAGTTGTAGGAGTGTCACATTTTTATAAAAGGAAGGAGTATAGTTATGTCGAAGTACATCATATAGGCAATTACTACAATTGTAGTATTTGAAATACATAACATTAGAGCCAAATTTAGTAATAGTTATGGATGTAGTTGTGGTGATTATATTTTAGTCTTTGCTCTTCCTTTTTCTGTATATGAATGTAGGCACACTTTTTCATTATATTTTATCCTTTCATAAGAGAATGTGGTGTATGTACAATTCATTGAGGGACAACACCGCAGTTGTTGTGAAAGTAATACCTTTCCGATCTTTGTTTCCTATGTTGACTGTAGCTTTCTCCAGTGTCAATCCTTGATATTTTTTAATTGTTTTTGCCCATGTCATTTTGAGGGGAAATTGATTTTGATTACCATGAGAATCAGAGAAAATTGGTACATGATGAGGATTGTGGGCATCCCATGATGGGCCAATGTATTTGCTAAAGTTGATAATCGCAAATGAAGGTTGTAATGGTGTTTTTGTCTCGGTGACATAGAAAATTGAATGTACAATTCCAATTGCACTATAAATGAGGCCAACTTCGACTCATAGATTGGTAGTTAGCATAAATTTTTGGTTGATATAAAGAAGGAATTTATTTTATAACTAGTCATCATTAATGTGGCCTGTTCCATTACATCTAATGTTCTCTACATTTACACGTGCAAAGGGAAAATGTAAAGGTTGTAACATTTGCATATTGTATAGGTCAAATAAACTATTTACTGCAAACAAATGGGTGGAGGAATGGAATTCTTTTTTTGGAAGAGACAAAGAAGCACTTGTTATGAACATTAAAAGTTATTAGACCTCAAGATTTGCATCTACATCTATCTACATTACATATGTTGAGCAAGAGGTTTTGAAACTTGATTTGTGAAAGGTTTTTTCCTTTCTGGCTAAAATTTATGTGAAGGGTCATCCATACAGGAAAGCTTCATGAAAGTGTTGACCCGCAAGAAGTTCCTGCATACATGGGTGTGTCGTTGACCAAGTCACCAATGATAATGATGGAGCACCCATCGAATGCTTCATTCTTATTTTTGGAGAAACCCTCCCTTAGGCACATATCAATAAGGGACATCAAATTTGGTCCTGTGAAGCTCATTTCATCAATCAAAATGTACCTTATGTGTTGTAATGACTATTGGAAACATGAGATTACTTACCTCACAAGTGGTTTCATTAGGTACACAAAAACATGTATGAATGGTGGACCCAAAAAAGGTGAAATCCACAACACCTGTTGGAGTGAGAAATAACAGTGGAGAGAATGTCTAAATTGAAGTTGAAGACAATGCTATTTGTATCCTCTTAATGAGGAAGGAATTCCCTATACCTACATTTCCTTCAATGATCATATTCAAAAGAGGATGTTTATCATGGCGATTATAATGGTTAAGAATAATGTTGAGGGAAAGTTTATGTTTTATTAACAAGGGCGATGTGGGTGCAAGGTGAAAGGATATATATGAGGGAAAATAGGGCTTGCTTGATTAAGGGATACAAAAGTAGAGGAAAATTCTTACAAGGAACTTGGAATAACAATAGTGGTCTGGTTGTGGTGGATGTCGAAATCCTAATGCCCTAACAAGGTGTAGATTTAGTAGAGATCCACTTTTAGGGTTGAGTTGGGACATATCCTATCATTTGTCAAGTTGTAATGGGTCTTCATTGAGTTCTTGTCACTGTAAGTATTTTATTTAGATATATGGCCACCATCAAGGGGTGTGCATTCAACATGCAAAGATTTGTAGGAGGTCATTGTGTTCTCCCAATTTGTAATAATATCAAGAGGGAGGCTTCCTAGGTCGATGTTTATATTATGAAATCGTTTGTACAATATGAGTTCCATTAAGCATAATGATTTATATGTGGGGGAATCACTTGCAGGAATTTCAGAGTAGTTGTGGTAGACATGAAAAATTGATGAAGTTATTCTTTTATCCATTTGTTAGTGGCCCCATGTTTGACATACAACCATGATTTAACAGTGTGAATGAGGTGGATTGAATTCAAGTAATATGGTCGCACCATGTATGCCTCGATTATTTTTGAAGTTGTACTAGGAAGATTTACTTACTGAAGTCTTTGCAAAAATGTGTGGGAGGCCATTTGAGTGGAGGTGGATAAGGTTTTATCTTTAAGAAATGTGGTATGTTAATGGAAAATGAATGGGTGTCACAGACAAGGATGTCGAACTATCGGGTTTGCCACAACTTTTGAGTAGAATTTCGTTCATCTTGACCATCTTTGTAATCCTCCCCTTGTCAAGTTAGAGCGCTTCCTGTAAATATGCATGATGAAAAGTATAGGAATATGAAAATCAACCCTAATTTGTATGAAATACATCAAAAAAGGATACAAGCAGAAATCCATGAGGTTCGAGGTTTATAACCCATCTGCAATGCTTGCTTTTGTAGCACTTTTTAGCTCCCCCTTTTCATTTTAATATCTATTAATTGCAAGAAAACAAGTGATGCAAAAATAAGCATTGATAAAAGATCCCATCCAATAATTGGTCATATGAGCGATAGGTAGATTTAATGTACAGATAAAATGTTTTAGACTGAAACTCCATACAATTTTTTACGTTGTTGAGTGCAAATTTCTCTCTTTGACAATTAGGAGGGATTTTTAGTAATAAAACCATTTGAGTGTAGCATATAATGCCCAAGTCTAAAAGAGTTTTCTTAGTTTAAAATTTGATGTACTTATGCTAGATTGAAGAAGTTGATTTCATTCCAATTCTAGCCATGAAATTCATGAAAAAAAGAAGTAGAAGTCATATATAAATCTTAAAGTTTTAAGCTTCAACCATGTAGGATCTAAACGTGCCTTGAAAAAGAGTTAACACAAAGAAAGATGACAACTAGAATAAAGATGACTACGATAGTTAGGAAAAGGACCAACATTGATTGTTGTGATTGCTCAAGTGTGTAGTTTGATCCGAAGGAGGTTGATGAGTGAGATTGTATAGCATTGGCATACATTATGATTTTTTGACTAATATTGGATGTCAAGCTCTTACTTTTCCATTGAATCATTTATCTCAACTCTGAACAACATAGCACTGAGACACAATGATGAGCAATTTTAACACCAAGAGGCATTCTACAATGGAAGGCAAGGGTGTAATGGAGTACGCCATTCACTTTTATTCTCGACATTAAATCTAGCGTTTATTTCACCTTCATGTGACAGTTCATTCATAAATTTGACTTTTATTGGAATGTTATGTGACAGTTCATTCATAAATTTGACTTCCATTGGAATGTCAATAATTTTGTTTCTTTTTTCTTGTAGTAATCAATTAAAAAACAGTAATATCTTGGCTATGTACTAATATTTAGTGTTTTTTTTGTTGAATATATATTTTTGAGACCAATACAATTCGTGTAGTTAAATAAATATACAGGTGGTATTTTCTTGTACACTGGATTCCTTTGCAACATCAGGTCGTTCTTGTTGACCCTAACATTTTCTTCTTGGTATTCGTATTTGACGCCTTTCTCTTCCAATCCAATCTGAACGCCCAGCAAAAGCTCCGAACTTTCACTTCCTCCATCAAAATTCACTGTTGAAATAATATTCTGAAATCAAAACAATTACAGACTATTGATAGATCTTAACTTATTCGACAATGCGAATATAGGGATATAAATAACAAAATAGTGGCAGTGAAAAGATATTTTGTATATCAATTCGGGAGGCAAGATGTTGTCGACTACCACCAAAGTCCTTATGATATACGTAATAACAATAAGCCTGGGGCATATTGAGCCTTGCTCCGTCAATTACTTTCTTTGGACTTTGAAATTTGTACTTTGAGGAAACGACGTTCTTTAAATGTCAAACGCCTTTTTAAAAACTAGCAATTGCAAATGAGTTGCAAGTTACGCCGAAGAGGGATTGAATTTTTTGTATTCATTATAGTTTGGATGTGAAGGCGATCATGGACTGGATAGCATGCCGAAGAGAGTGGTTTACTATTTGCATCCAGGAACAATATAATTCTATTTCAATTTTAATAAGTGGTATTGGTTCTACTTCTATTTTAGAAAGCGAATCCCATACAATTGCCTTAATCTTGGCTTGTCAAATTGCATACTGAAATATTCTTTCATCCATACGTAAACAACATTTCTAAGCCTGGAAGCCTGCAGAATGTGGGTCCTTACATATAGACATGTGAATAGTTTTGCAAAATGTAACTTTTGTTTTGCGCTCAAGCATCTATCGTATATCATAGAATAAATTTTACATGATATATTTAATGTGGATCCTAGATCATGGTATTGTTTTGTGTGCATGATGGGGGAAGGAGTATTTCCATGCCTTGTAAGCCATGTGCCAATGTTGTGGTGCAAAGTCTTTTCTCCTCCTCCTTGCGTGATTTTACGTTCTTGGTATATCTCATTTGTGCATAGCATTCAAACATAAAAGCTGGTTGGATTTGTAGGTCGTTGATGCAATGAACTCTTGACATTGATGTGAATGTTAGTCCTTGGCGGTCAACGTTTCCGATGTCTACTGTGGCCTTGTTAAGGGTTAGGCCCTGTGATTTGTGGATGGTAAGGCCCCAAGACATTTTTAGTGGGATTTGGCGACGATTTCCATGTGTGACAGGAGGTAGGGGCAAGTGTGTTGGGTTGAGTATGTCCCATGGGGGCCCTTGGTAGTGTTTGAAGTTGACAACAACAAAGGATGGCAAGTCTGGTGGTTGTGTTTGTGGGTTGTACACGATATCTGTCACTTGCCCGAGTGCACCATTAACCAATCCTGAGCTAACCCATAAGTTAGATGTCAACATGACCTCTTGTCCTGTGCATAGGAAAACTACCGGGTCTAGTTGAGTGTCGTTGATGTCTGAGTCAGAGTTATGTTTGCTTTGTTCTGCGATGCTCATTGCAATTAGTACGTGCAAGGATTTTAGCATTTGTTTATTGTGCTTGTTTGATAGGTCCTTTGTTGCAAATAGGTGCTTCTCAGTCATGAACATGGATTGCTCTGAGGTAGACATGCATGACTTGGTATGTGACATGAGAAGAGACCAATCCTTAACGGTTGCTTCTGCGTTTCTGATGTTGGTCAACATTTCTCTGAATTCAAGTTGTGTGGAGTTTAATCCTTGTTGCCTGAAGTTTGTGTCCAAGGTGATCACGGTATCAAAAGCATGCCAAAGGGAGCTTCCTACTTTGTTGCCTACATATAATGGTACATCGTTGACTGGGGGGAGCTGGCCTAAGTCTCCCACCAAAATCATTGAGCAGTTACCAAACGCGTGGTTACTATGTCGGGGGAATGCCTCACGAAGTCTTTTGTTGATGTTGTGTAACATTGTAGGACCTATAAAGCTCATTTCATCTATGAGTATATAACGTATGGGACTCATACGCTCTTGGAAGATTGCTAGGGCTTGTCCTTCGAGGGGTTTCATGTCAGATATGGGTATTCAGAGGGAAGAATGTATAGTGGATGATTTTATATTAAATGCAGCAATACCTGTTGGGGCTAGTACAAGGAGGGAAGATTTTAATTTGCCAGCCATATTTTTAAGTCCATTTCTTATGCATTGTATGAGGTATGATTTTCCTGTTCCAGCGGTTCCCTGAATGATCATCTTCAATGGTGGGTGTTCTCCTTGTTGAGTTGCATGTGAAAGCACAATTGAGTAGGCAAGGTGTTGGTTTGATGATAGTTGCAGAGTGTCTAAATGGGTAGGTGGAGTAACAACTGGCGGTGAATTTTTAGTGCGGGTGATGTCTATGAATTTAGGTGCACTTATTTGTAAGGCAGCAGGGATTGAATGAACCTTCCAATCGTGGTTAATGTCAAAGTCACGGAGGCCTATCATGTCTAGATCATCAATTGTTGTATTGAGTGTTGGGTGCATGCGGGATATATGCTCCCATTCAAATAGTTGTGCGTGCAGTGGATCAGATCCTTGCGAGTCATTGTCATTGCCACTGGCCCCAGGTGCAGTTTCTTCTAGAGTAGTGGCTCTGTTAACATGTAAAGGGGCGTAAGAGTTTTTCATGTTTTCCCAATGGTTAGTTATTTCAGATGTGGAGATGCCAATGTTTGTTTGGATATGCCGAAAGGGCTTATAAAGTAGAAGCTCTGTCCAGCAGAACTCCTCATAGTGTATCGCATCTGGGGTTGGGACATCAGTGTATCAGGGGAATACGCGGACGACAGCAGGAATTCTTCTTTGTAGCCATTGAGTAACTTTCCTTTGGCTATTGTAGGACCAGGAACGAGCAGCTTCAAAGAGGGAGGTGTTCTCTAATTGTGTAGGGCGTTTTATGTATGCATCTATGAAGGAAGGGAATTGGAATGTGTTTCCTAGGTCTGGGAAGACACGTTTGAATACCTGCTTATCGACGGATAGGGTGATAAATGTGTGGCTACAACTGGAAAGGGGGAGTTTTTGTAACATGTGGCATGTTTCTTGTGCACCAATGTCCCAGTCGACAATAGTCTCAGAGAGGAATTTGCTGTATGCCGTCTTTGCAGGGTGGTCGATGCTAACTTCATTAGATATCCTTGTTAGCATGTGATGATAGCTTTCTGATTTCTTCTCTACCTTGGCTGCATATTTTGCAATGTATTGTAAGACCGCATGGCGTGACACAACGGGCTGACAATCGACATTGGCTCGCCATAGTGCTAGCATGTCTGAGTTGTGTATGTTGACCCGTGCATCATTGCATGCAGGGGTGTACTTTTTTTTACCGGTTTCATCTAAGCCCAAGCTCGAATACTCTTGGAGTGGCCAAGGGCCTTTATATCTACATTGAAGTGTCCCTTTTTTTTTTTCTGCAAGCAGGTTGTCTCAGTACATTTTGTGTGGTGTTACACGTGGTTCAACAAGTTCTCATAGTCAGCTACTGGGTTGTTTGTAAGTATCCCATATGTGTCTAACAAGCACGGGTCATCTTCCTGTGAATGATGTATCTGACGTTCTCCACTCTCAGGGCCCCTTGGATTCCATGCAGTTACTAATTGGTCAAAGTAAGTCTTCACCGCATCAAGATCACGGGGGTTGTCCCAGTTCAGGTCCTCCATGTTTGGTGCATTTGGAAGCCATATAAATCCGTGGATATGAGCCGAGCCTCGGTGTTGCCATTCGTACCTGTATTTTGTACAAAGAGGTCTAGCTTGGTAAATGTGGTAGGCAGGGTATTGTATTAAAATCTAAATGGTAGTGAGCTCACCTGTACCAGTAATCAGTGCAATGCATTTTTTTTTGAAGCACCTCCTCGCAAAATATTGTAAATCTTTTTTCCATGTATGCAGAGATGATATGGGGGTGCATGTTCAAGTTCGTGTTTCTCCACTGCTGGCTTGTTGTTGATGGTGGCGTCAGTGTTCCCGGCATTGCTTTGTGTAAATCAGGCCATTTAGTATTTGCTGCACTTAAAGTGAAGAAAAGTGTAGGGCTTTCTAGTTGGGTTATCATATCTGTGAGTTCATGTCTGTGCTTGCACCAAAATGATTTAGTTCCTCGTAGGTTGGACCCAAAGCGCATTAGTTTCTCTGCAATGTGGGCATCTGGGTAGTGTGCAAGTTGCTGGCGTAACATTGAAACTGTGGTAGGCAAGCTGTCGCCTATGTTTTTTTTTGTGAAAACAGCAGATGTTGATTGGCTTCTGTGGCGCAACACAATGTTGAGAATGAAGTAACGAAAGCGCGGATGGCTTCCAAATCTATTATCATGGTAACGTAGTAGGTGTAGTGCATATTCATGCATGTGAAAGCTCTTGATGCGTGCTTGGTGGAACAATGCAACCCTTGTTGGGGACAATGTTGGAAAAGCCATAGATAGCAAGCCCTCAGTGTCGTATTCACTGACCGGGGCTGAACCAATGTGTGGTCACTCAATTGACTGTAGCGGAGTTTTTTTCTTGCCTTCGATGAAATTTGTTACTTGCTCAACTTCTGAAGTGGCTGGAGGGAGGGAGGACACAAAAGATGATGGCTGTCACTCGTGGGTATTTGGTGGGGAGCTTGGGTGAAGCTCTGCTTCTGGTTGTGCTTCAGCATTTTCGGTGATAATTGAATTGAAGTGTGGTAGGGAAGTAGATATATCAGTACTGTGATGTGGTAGGGAATGCAATGCAGGGTGGTCTAGGACAACATCCTTGTAGTAAGGGTCATGAGCTATTTTGAATTGCAATGTAGCCAAAACACGAGATCTGCTTACAAAGCAATCGTAAGCTTTATTTGTTGCTCCGATTCTTCAGATGATTAAGATGTCCAAGTCTTCGACGCGCCGAGGCAAGTGTTTAGTTATGGATGAAACTTCTTGGGGGAAGCATATGGTGTGGCCCCTATATTTGTATTGGCCACCTACAGTGTGAGTCACTTGCAATATTGGGTTGACCCTTGCTATTAGCATTTCCTCAAATTGTGTAAGTGAAGATAACACCTTAGGTTGCGGGCCTGGGTCCATGTTATTCCAACTTGAGAAGTGGCGATCATCCTTTTCAGCAATGCATCTGTGACAGGTGTGGGCACCTTTGTAAACCCTTATACGTAGCCCAACATATAATTCATTACAACATGAACATGTGTTCGGAGGTGGGAGGTGATCTATTCTTTGGTGGAATTGGCATTGTGCATCTTGGAGTGTATGCGTATTTGGTGTGCGATCTTCAAGCAGGTTGGCATGGTTGGCTATATAGACTGGTGCCTGTGTGTTCAGCTTTTGTCGTTTCATGCAAGCTATATGGCGGCGTTGCTCATTAAGGTTGTTTTTGTTGGCTGCGTACCTCAACCCAGCCTTTGAATTTTTCTCATTCCATGTTAGGCCTACAAAAAATGAGTTAAAAAGGTAACAGTAATTAGGTATAGAACGTAGTTAATGCGAGCAAAAAAGAAAAGTTCTTTTGATTGATTGGAGTGAAGAGTAACAATGTATGTTGACAGTATTTGCATTGCTAGTATAAAGTGACTTTGATTGCACCCGAATATGTGTATTATAAAGACATATTAAGAACACAGAGTGGTGTATAAATATAGGAAAACTTGAGCACAACATGCGTTAATATTAAAGGTTATGTAACTTATGAATGCAAAAACCTATATGTGGAGTAGGTGGTATGGTAAGTATGTATTGGTAAGTTGTGTATATTGTGTGGGTACAGTATAATATGTTTTCTGAGGTAGTGTAGGATCTTTTTGATCAATACATAGTCAAGGTGTTGCAAGGAATGCATCTAGTGGGGATTCCTGCATGCTGGAAGTCGTGTCCTTAATTGCAGCGATAACAGTGCACTGGGCTTTCTCTTCTGACTTGTAGACCTCTAGCTTCGCGGATATTGTGAACATATAGCGGTGGAACATAATTGGCTTAACAACAGGCCAAAACTTGTCAGGTGTTGGTGCAAGAAGTTGTATCTCTTGTGCTGATATACCCATGATTGATGTAGCAACCTCATCAAAAGCAGTTACCCATGTTGTTGATGTGCCATCCTCAATGATGAAGTGTAATGCATATTTGTAGTCACAATGGGAGACGTCGTGCTTGCATTTTTGGCAATACCAAGAGGAGTTTGCAGTTTGGTCAAGTTTTTTCTTGCATTGCTGGTTGTTAACAATTGATGTGCATGTTAGATAGCTGAAGGAGGACATATTAATGTGTATAATTGTTGATACGGTGGAGAAGGTGAGCGGTTTACCTAGTTGTGAGGAGGATTTGATGCCTGTAATATCGATTTTCTCAATTTTTCCAATACTCACTGAAGGGTATGCAGTTGTAGAGGCGAGCGAAGTAAACCATGCACGCAATGCATGAGCCTCAGGTATATCAGGATCTATGAAGATTTGTGTATTAGGGCCTGTGGCCAATGTTGTTCCTTTGAAAGTTGTAGTTTTTGCTCTCTTAATTGCTAGAACTAGTCGGATTGATGTCTGTGTAGCACATAATTCACTTAGAAGTTTACCTTCATTGTCACTAAAAGTGCCCTATAACGTTGCCTCAATACATAGTGCCGAGTTATCACTTAGTACGACTGTGCATTTGTGGCTGAAAGTGCTATCACTTTTCCTGATAGTGGAGGGGGCGGAAATGGATAGTGCAATAGCTAGTAGGTCAATGGTGGATTTGGCGGGGGTGGAGTTGATTTCTGCTATTGTTTTGAAGCGGTAAAGATATTGTGGTATGTTTATGGACTGGTTTGTACTAAGCTTTACAGAGGATTCCAAGTCTAGGATGATGTCCCAAGGAGTTGTGGAGTTGTTGTAATCTTTTTTTGCAGGCCGCAAGGTGCCTCCTTTGATTGTGTATGTTTTTACCTAGTTGTATTTGGTTGTAGTAAGAAGTTGCAACTAGGTCGAAAGAAGTCACCACTATATCTGAGTTGCTTTTGTCGATAATGTCGCAAGCTGAAAACCTGCCCTGCACGTTTTTCGTGTTATAGTTGTTTAGGTTGCCTTTTTGGATGACCCTACCTTCAATAGTACAATCGCTTTGGTAAGGGTTTTAACGATTTAATTGGTGTGAGTTACATGCAGTGTGCAGGGCGGGCCTTCACGAGTAGCCGGTGCCAAAGTATCTGTGCGGGATGTCGGCAGGTGTATGGCCAGTTGGGGAGGAACAACATTGGGGGCAATGGAGTCTGCGATGCTGGTGGTTCCTAAACAATAAAATAAAATGGAAATGAATTAGCAAATGGGGTAATGTTAAGTACGAGGGAGCATGTACTAAACCATAAAGTGGGGAAACCAAGTTATGTCCCACGTAAAGTGTTTTTTTAGAGAATAAGCACATAAAGATATGTACAGAAGGGAAGATTTTTATATTACAAAATAGTTTGTACGCTCATTCTTTAAGTAAAGTACGAAACATATGTACAACAACTCTATTTTATATATCGTAATTGGAATTACACAAAACTTTTGACGATGGTTTCAAAATGGAACATGTACAGCATATTTATGCAAGTATAGGTTTATCAAGTTAGGCCTTCAAAAAGAGATTACTGTGGGGTAGGATGAAAGATGTGGGCATATGTATGAGCAGTGCAAGGTCGTAGTAGGGGTGAGCTAGGGACTTAAATTAAAGGGATGCAAGATAAGCTTTGAATGCAGCTCTAATGGAGTGTTCCTCGCCGCCAGAGTAGTACTGGTCGTAGCTGAGCGTACGAAGGAAAGTGAACAGTGCGTCAAGCCTAAGGTACGTTGCATCTACCTTGTGCATCATGTCTAAGACAGCGGTTAAATCACTATCAAGAATCATTGCTGATGGGATGAGGGACTCTGATATTCTACTAGAAATGGTCAAGCATGTAGCTGCAACAGAGGTAGCCAAAGTATGGACAGAAGTTGCAAGCGGTGGCTGGACACTTTGTATTGAGCTTTCATTGGTGGTTGCTTGGGTTACATATGACTGTGGTGTTCCATTTGAAGCGACCAATTCAATTGGAGGGCTCCCGACAATGGCACCAAAGGTATCATCTGATATTGTGATAATGGATGGGCTTCCACTTGGAGTGGCCATAATACCTGGGGAAAACAACCAACTTTGTTAGTATAAATTTAGCTTCTATTGATGAGTACAGAAATATATATACATTGCAAAATACATTGGCTCGCTGAAACTGAAATTGCAACTACATCGATTAATCATATATCATATATTTTATTCATCATTCTTTGTATGCAAC
The DNA here is from genome assembly GCA_019776745.2 of Taxus chinensis. NCBI lineage: Eukaryota > Viridiplantae > Streptophyta > Pinopsida > Cupressales > Taxaceae > Taxus > Taxus chinensis. Next base: position 553,248,882 of record CM034155.1, read on the forward strand.
TATGGAAATGTTAGATATGCTCATTGTAGTTTTCAGCAGAGCTTACATAAAGATTATCACTAACAGATTAAGAGCCTTTGAACTATCACCAACAAAACATATAGACTATGCTCGATGAGATTGATCCTAAATCAGACATCATTCATCGGTCTTTTTTCAAAGGGTAATGTAGATGATCAATGCTGAATCCTAAATATCTTTCAACATGTAAAGTGGTTATCTATGGTTGATGACACACATTGGTCCTCTCTCCACTTGACTGGTATACGATGCATAATTGGAGGTATAGGTGACCCGCTCAATGTGCCAGAAAGCAATAAAACACAATGGCCTAAATAAAAAATCACTATATGCCTTAACCAAGCCTTTACACTGACGTAAAGAAAGGACGTAAATCATAAAATTGGTCATCTATAAGATCCCTAAACATATCCGGCATTCTGGTCTTCTTGTGAAGGCAATGGTCCCTTGCATCACCCTAATATTTACCAGCCTAGGGGCTTAACTTGTGAGGGGATGTGCATATGCATATCTAAGAAAATACAGCCATCATAATTGTGTCATATTACGGTAATGTAACAATTTAACACAGGTCACAGGCTGCTTTAGCATGCCACCTAATAAAGCCAGCTCATAAAATGACACAGAATAGTTGTCCAAACTTGCGCCATGCCAAATTGCATTAGAATCTTTGAATCAAAGCTTTACAATCAATCTTTTTTTCTTGTGTATCAAGAACCAAAAAGCCTCCTGTCTTTTTAAAAGAAATTTCTAATAATGAAAGCATGGCTGAGCATACTGCGCATTTTGTGAAGCAATATATGTTATATATCAATTAAAGATACAGAGGAAAGTTCATAACCTGCCATCTTAACCTACTGTTGACAGTGGTAAAATATGCGTTGCATAATAAAATGTAATCACGTATATGACAAACAAATCAAAGCAAAGAGGTTTTATGGAAATATAAGGACGCGTCTTCTCATGCAATAATAAATAAAGTTTTATTGAATGCAGTATTTTCTCATACAAGATAAACTGTGAGAAGAAGAGTCGAAAGACAAGATTTAGAGAGGTAGAAATAAATGACCAGACAAGAACAACGCCAAGTATGGAAATCAATAGAAAATGGGCAGTCCATAATGTTTTCCCCGACAGAGAACAAAGAAGAAACCAACATAAACATTGTGAATGACTATCTTATTCCCTGGTATATGATCAATCCTAATATCCACCATTACTCAGACATAGAGAGCACACCTCTGGGCAGACTCAAATTGAACAAAGTAGAAATCAAGTTCCATATGCAGGCTCTTAAAGCATATTATAACCAGAGAAAGTGTGAAGAGAGAACAAATAGCTTACAAAAAATGGAGGACATGATAGTTACAGGAGCAGACTAAAATCAATGTACAAGTTGGGATTATATTCAGAAAAACAGATCGCAGGCATTCAGTGAACTCCAAACAAACCTGGTATATTTCTGAGCTGTGGTGTACAACGAGAAGGGCATTACAAATTTCTGAGCCATGGTGTATAGCAAGAATGAAAACTTACAGATGAAAGGGTGTATTTATAGGCAAACATAGTTTAAACAAGCCTGTAAGAGAAGGACAACAGCCCGAGGAAATATCTAATTGAATTTATTGCAAAGCAGTGGATGTATTTATGCAATGTGGTGCATACGTAGCTGGGGAGACAGACGGAACTGTGCAGCAGCCAGATGGGAGTCGAGAATGGAAACTTATTTGTCACTGGAATAGTATAATTTATTTGCACTTTAATAAATGACCCCCACGCCTGTTCATCGGGATATTGTTCTAATTCTGCAAGTCTATGTCAGATAAAGTTTTGTCGACAGGATATTTTAAGATGGTCTCTATGAATTTACCACTAACAACTGAATTTTACTCTATTAAGTCATTAATCAATGCCAGACTCATTCAAATAATGCAAGCATTTCTTCTTGGAATTCCAATCTCCGGTTTAACAGCTTGAACAAATATCAAACAGGGAAAAAACTCAATCTTCATAGTGTTACTTATTTGCCCCAAAGAAAATATCAAGTTTCTTTTTCTTCAAATAAAAGAATAATGTAAGAATATATATCCCATCTCAAACAGACGGGATCTCAATCTTCACGTAAGTTGAAAAAATGAGCCGAATGGCCTGCAAGCCAAGCTTGTTTCACTAAATTGTTCTAAATTCCAAATTACAATAGACATTGATTTTGTTGATATTGACCACTTGGAAAATATTTTAATTTCAAAAATCTGAGAATGGTTTATTTGAAGACAATCAGAAGTTAGAACCGCTTCCTGGACATCTCCTTAAGTGTCTGTTGTTTCTTAGAATAATTTGATGTATGAAGCTGAGCTGAAAGAAGAATGACCTGTCAAAGATTGCAGAGAAAATATAACTTTCCCATATAACCATCTGCCATCAATTATACTTGTCAAATAAGCCTTCAAACCAAGATGACATAAATTTCTCAAGCCATGTATGACTTAAGAACCACAGTGGGTTCAAAATATTGCATGGTCTTCTTGATGCAAGAATTGTTTCATTTGTTTCTCCAGCAGAAGAGACAATGCTACAAAACATTATCCAATGAGCTTTCATAGACCCCTCCCATTGGTTTTAAGTATGCACCTGAGGACTGTGCAATTCCAGGATTGGTAATTCCGAGTCTTCTTAATTCTACCTGTACCTCCTTTGCCCTTTGATGATTTAGGCCACAGGATAGAGTCGATTCTTTACAAGCTGGAAAATGACTTGGAACAGTAGACATCTGACCCCATGTATTTCCTGACCTGAGCATAGAGTTATAATGGGCCTCTTGAAATTGTCTGGTCTGTACATTGAAAGACGTAGTTTTAAGAACTGGTGAATTTTGTAAAGCTTCTTCGTCAGGAGAGTCATCAATAATAATGACCGCGTGCTCAAACTGTGAATCCGACACAATCGAATCTATAAAGTTACAGATACTTACTTCACATGCCAACAAGAATACACTTCGGGTTTGGTGTTACAGTCAAATCTATAAAGTTTCCGGAAAGGTCAGGCCAGGAAATGTTTCCGGAATTTGACACTTCCCAGCAAAGCCTACTTCAAAGTAAACACCTCCGGCGAAAAATTATCACAACTAAAAAAGTGTCTTTTAATATTTCAAACCTTAATGGAGGGAGTGCACTTTCAAAAGGGGTATACTAATTAAAGATAAAGTGGCAAATGATTTTTTAATACATAACAATAGATTTGAATATGGAAGAATAAACTCTATTTTAGAAGGGGTGTAGGAATATATGGGCTATTAATAAAATATCTCAAATATATGTATTTGTACAAAAAAGAGGAGTAAGAATTTGAAGGGACTTATATAAGTGATGTGTCTTTTGTTTCTTCTTCGAGATATATTTAATCTTGGTAAGTGTTTATCGCAAAAAAATGATAAAGTACTTCATGATGTAAAGTTTGAATCTAACAACTGCCACACAGTCAATTGTGTAAAATCTACCAATTTTGTTATACACGAGGGAGAAAGCAAACTAGTTTGAAGAACTATTCTTGTCAGCAACAAACCCAAGTTTTCAAAGAGAACTTGGGCCTACTGATTTTGAACACTCAAAATGAATTTTTTTTTTTAGTCTTACAAACAAGATTTTACATCATTATTGTTCATTATGTACCCCATCAAAACGAAATCTCAATGCAATTTTTATTTTTATTTGAAGCTTTATCCTCCTCCACTTATGGGAGGTTGAGATGATTCTCCTTCGCCATTGTCTATGTTGGTTATGGTTTTCATTGCATAATGTTTTTAGTTTCTTACTTCTTGTTTAATTTGTTGAGTTCAAATTTAAATTTCTCAATTCTATCAATGTGACTCTCAAAGTGTGATTCGTCCACCCACATTTTATACAATTAGCTTGTAATTTTTGTTTATATATTCAATCTATCGAGAAAAAAATTTAATCTATATTTTGGGAACTTGTTTATTAAAATTCAATATTAAATTCCTTTACAGTAATTATTTAAAAGTCAATATTAAAATCCATTAAGTGTAAAAAAATTGGACATTTGGGATGAGATAAATTCTAAATGATTATTGCCAAATTTCCTTGGTCCAAATTTAGGGTACTTGTTAGGAAATATTTATTTAGTGCTCCATTGGTAAATAATAATTACGTTAGTAATTATTATCATGTAATATTGTGTTTGTAAATATGTTAGTATTTTGTTATATAGTTGTTATATAAAACAACTTATAACAAATACGGGTGAATGAGTTTTAACAACTCACGTAGGTTAGATTTTTGTTATAGCTACCTCCTAAATCATAGGAGAGCTATATTCCTATTTATATGGGTTCTTGTAAAATGATGGATATGTTGTATTATTTCTGCGTATTCATTGTATAAACTGATATTATGCTTTTCATTTGGTTTCAGAGCGGTTTCGATTAATCTGTGAAGAGATTTTTTCTTCGATGTTGTTAATTGTGATGGAAGGATATTAAGAATTTAAGGTGCAATGTATGTCTGCATATTGCCCTCTTTTATGCACGAGAAGATTTGAGTGTCGTGTGAAGATAATAGATTAGTTTCATATCTGTATCGATTACTTTCGCATGCGGGAAGACTGCATTTCTTTATGAATTACAAAGTGTAATTTTAGATTGAAACGACCTGATTCGGAGCTTGTGTGAAAGGCGGTTTTGATGTCCATTCTTCTCATTGGAAATCGTGTTAATATTTGTGGCGAGCTCAACTATTAAGCAGAATTTGGTGCCAATTTAGACGTCTTCTATCAATCCCACAGTCAATCTCCTTCGGGTGGGATCCAGAGCTCTAAAGCTCAGGTCTGTTCTTCTATTTTGTGGAGTCCACTTTGTATTCACATTTTCTTGAGGTTTTAGATTCGTTGATGGACACAAATTGGGTGAAATACAAAGCCACGATTACTCTTTGATACCACATCTTTGACGGATCCTTCAATCACATTCGGTAGCTGACGTCAATAAAGTATCCAACAGACTCAGCATTGATCCACAATGTTGTTCTTTGATCTGCACATATTGTTTTAACGCCACTATATACCGTAGAATTTTTTGCAAGCTTGCAAATTCTAGTTTGTGACTGTGTATTGAAGGCTAGTATAAATCAGGGATAATAATCTCTGATAGTTCTAATTGATTGATTTTCTATGCAAATCTGTAATCAAATCCGTCCATGCAAGGATCTTCAACATGCCGTAAGTTTTTCATGAGAATAAATGTTCTTTTTTTCCCGTATTTGACAATCATGGAGAATATAGAGAATTCATTGACACAAGTATTGGAGATCATAGCTTATAATATTTTTTGTCCGTATTGTTAATCATTTTGTGGTCTTTAGTGTCTTGTTGTGTTTTTTAACTTTATAGGTAGTCATATTGTCTACCAAGGTCGATATAGATATGTGTCAAAATTCATCAATAGTCAAAGTAAATGTCTATGTTATTAGTACCTGCCGTTGGCAGTGTACTATTGTTTTCACTGTGAATGATTAAATGAAAGTCGGTGGGGCTATAGCTTTCTAGTGGCTGCTTTTATTTATACCGGTGTGATTGTAATGTCTCAAACAAATATTTCAAAAACATATTTTGTTTGGAGCTATAGTTTTTTTAAACAATTTATTTTCCAATCATTTTGAATGGTCTTCACTAATGCCCTCATTGCCAGAATAGAATCCGGTATTTTCTGCAGATAGCACCTCTTTTGTTCAAGTTTTTAGTACCTGTCAAAAATAGCCACATTCATTTCTTCATGTTGCCGGGTGGAGGGCCGTGCATGTGGTCGAGACAGGTACGCGGTTGAGCTGATTAACCCAAGCTGATCCATTCAATTGAGGTGTTTTCTTACTCAGGAAATTTTCTACAGATCCGTGAAAAAAGGATTGTTTAGGCTTCAAATTGCTGTAGAACTGAATAAATATGCTTCTCCATGGTCGGACATTTCAGATTGTTGGAAATATGCATGTGATGCATATTTAATTCCAACTGTAGTTTTTTAGGAAAGCTAATTTTAGCTTTAGTCTTGTTTTAGTTTGCTTTAGTTAAGTTAGCTTTATCTTATTTTTATCATTAGATTTAATTCAAATAAATCTGTTTTAAATCATGCATAGCATGCAACTGTTTTAAAGCATGAGTTTAGATTTAGAATGCTCAGTTGAAGAGCTGTTAGTGGGTGAGTTATTCTATTTAAATAACAGCAATTGTAATTGCTTTGTATGCACACACAAAGGTGTGAAATCTGCACAAGCAAGGAAGGATGTGCATTGAAAGCACACATGCACGCACAACTTGATTGTAAAGAGCTGAAGCTCTGAGTATGATGAAGCTTTTATTAATGGAGATTATGCACAGTAGTGCTGGTTCGAATATTCATATGTTTATGCAAGTTATGTTAAGTATTATGTTTATTTCTTTTATGTTGTTTGTTGTATAAGACTGCAGATATTTTCTACAAATTGGTATCAGAATTAGGTTATTCCAGCAGCTTATTAAATTGGTAGCAAGCTATGGCTTCTACATCCGGTATGCAGACACCGCAATTTAATGGAAAGAATTATGAATACTGGTCGTTGACCATGAAGGTGCTATTCAGATCTCAAGACGTGTGGGAGATCGTTGAAGATGGGTACACAGAGCCCGCAAATGCAGCAGCATATATTGCACTTTCTCAAGCAGAGAAAGATACTTTGAAGGAGTTACGAAAGAAGGACGGAAAATATCTTTTCTATATTCATCAGGAAATGCATGAAAGCATTCTTCCAAGAGTGGCAATAGCTAGTCAAAAAAGACTGCATGGGATACAATTACAAGTTGCATATCAAGGTAAGGAGAAAGTAAAAACCGCCAAGCTAAAGTTACTTCGTAGAGATTTTGAGAATTTAGCAATGAAAGATTCAAATTATTGTAGAATCATTTTTTACTTATGTAGTTGGCTTAGTCAATCAAATCAAATCTCATGGTGAGACTCTTGAGGACAGAAGGATTATTGAAAAATTGCTTAGAAGTTTGCCTACGAAATTTGATCCTTTAGTTGTTGCTATTGAAGAAACTAAGGATCTGAGTCAATTTTCTATTGATGAGTTGCATGCATCACTAATCAATCATGAACAGAGGATGAATAGATCACATGCAAGTGTAGATCAGGCTTTTTCATCTCAGACAAGCAGGTAGTCGTGGCAAAAGAAGAGGAAGTTTCAGCCCAAGAGGCAGAGGAAGAAGTCCATCTAGAGGACGTGGCAGTGGTTCATCAAACTCAAGTGGAAGAGGAAAAAATCAAGAACAGAGTTATGGTCAGAGACAAGATAATTGTCTCATGTTCAGTGTCATTATTGCAAGAAGTATGGGCACTATGCTTATGATTGCAAGAAAAAGCAATATGATCAGGAGAGACAAAATCAAAATCAGGTTGGAAGTTCTATTTCTAAACCTATGTTTATTGCATGCACAAGGATTGCCGAAGCAATACCTTCTTTATCCCCTATTGAATGTAATTTGTCAAAAGAGAGTCCATGTGATGTATGGTATTTAGATTCAGGTTGTAGTAATCACATGACAGGTAATCTAGATTTGTTTTCTAGTTTGGATGATTAAGTGAAGAGTGATGTAACTCTTGGAAATAACAATATTGTGTCTGTGAAAGGAAAAGGCACGGTTAGTATTCTAACAAGACAGGGGGAGAAAACAAGTATGCAAGATGTTTACTTTGTTGCAGGTTTGAAACATAACCTTATGAGTATTGGACAACTGGTACAAAAAGGATACCAAGTCTATATGGAAGACAATGAGTGCGTGATTGTGGACAAAGCTCCTAGCACTCAGTTGATTGCAAAAGTGAAGATGAGTAGCAAATAGGATGTTTCCATTGATTTTGAAACCTAGGAAAGAAGAAGAAATCAGATCTGTTTGCAGCAAAGTCATGATTAAGCCAAATCAGTCAAATTTTGTTGAGTCCTGCACTCAAAAACGAGTCTTGATGAGTCCTGATGCGCCAATGAAAATCAGGTCTTTGCTACAGTAAGTGAGTCATGCATGGTTCTTACGTAAATATAATTGAGTCCTACGCTGAAGGAACACAATCAAATTTTCATTCAGTCATGAAGGATGAAACATGGCTTTGGCATCTAAGGTATGGACATTTGAATTTTTGAGGTTTGAATTTACTTACATAGAAAAAATATGGTTAAAGGTTTTCATTGATTCAGAAACCAGAAAGGGTATGTGAAGGTTGTATTTTGGGAAAGCAACACAGAGATTCATTCCCAGTTGGAAAAACAGCAAGAGCAAGTGCACCACTTGAGATTGTACATTCAGATTTATGTGGACCTATGCAGACAGCTTCTATTGGAGGTTGTATTTATTTTATGACATTCATTGATGATTACACAAGGAAGACATGGGTTTATTTTCTGAGAAATAAATCAAATGCCTTTGATACATTTCAGCAGTTCAAGGCATTAGTGGAGAAGCAAAGTGGATACTACATCAAAGTTCTCAGAACGGACAGAGGAGGTGAGTATGTTTCTAATGAGTTTATGAATTTTTGTAGATATCATGGTATACACAAGAAGTTTACTACCAGGTATACACCACAACAGAATGGTGTGGCAGAGAGGAAAAATAGAACCATCATGGAGATGGCAAGAAGCATGTTGAAGGCAAAACATCTTCCAAATGAGTATTGGGTAGAAGCAGTAGCAACTTCTGTTTATATTTTGAATAGGTGTCCAACGAAAATATGTTAGGAACATGGTTCCTCAACAAGCATGGACTAATAGGAAACACATTGTTTAACATTTCAGAGTTTTTGGTTGTGTAGCGTATGCACATGTACCTGATGAGCTAAGGAAGAAGTTAGAGAAAAAAGGAGAAAAATGTATTTTTGTTGGGTATTGAGAGAATACAAAAAGCATACAAGTTGTACAATCCAGTCACTGGAAAGGTTGTGATCAGCAGGGATGTTCAGTTTATTGAAATGAAGCATGGGATGGAAGTATAGAGAAAACAGTGAGTATAGCAACATCTATTCTATATGATGATATGACAGATGAAACTTTAGAGCAACAAGCTACTGTATCTACAAATCTTGGACATGCACCAAAGTTGTAGCACAAGCTACACCTCCATCTACAGTTCAGGAGGTCATCCAAGATTTCAGCCATCTTTAGCCATGCAAGAGACACCACAGGGAACACTAGAAGCTACTCCATCACAAAAAGTAGTCATGCATCTAATACTCCTACGCAACGGAAAACAAGAAGTCTAAGTGAGATTTATAATGTTGATACAACTAATTCATTTTCAGTTTTTGCATTATTTTCTTAGCTGCAGATCCAGTATATTACGAAGAGGCTATAAAGAATGAAGTTTGGGAAAAATCCATGGATGATGAGATTGATGCTATAGAGAAGAATCAGACATGGGAGCTAATGGATCTTCCAAAAGGAAAGGACGTGATAGGAGTCAAGTGGGTCTACAAGACAAAATACAATGATGATGGAAAAGTACAATAAACACAAAGCAAGGATGGTTGCAAGAGGTTTTACGCAGCAATATGGAGTTGACTACAACGAAACATTTGCACCAGTAGCACGTTTGGACACGGTAAGAATGGTTTTAGCAATTGTAGCTCAAAACAAATGGCCTATTTATTAGATGGATGTTAAATCAGCATTCTTAAATGGATTCCTTGAAGAGGAAGTTTATGTAAATCAGCCAGAAGGTTATGAGATTGAAGGTCATGAAGGAAAAGTATACAGATTGAAGAAAGCGCTCTATGGTCTCAAGCAAGCACCTAGAGCTTGGTACAGCAGAATAGATTCTTATTTGATTGAGAATGGTTTCAGTAGGAGCAGCAGTGAGCCTACCTTATACACCAAGATAAATGAACAAGGTAAAATTTTAATTGTTTGTTTATATGTAGATGATTTGATCATTACTGGAAATCTATTGTACAGAGTCATTCAAATCAGCCATGAAGAAGGAGTTTGAGATGACAGATCTTGGTCTTATGCATTACAGATTTTTGGGTATTGAAGTTCAACAATCAGAAGGTGAAGTTTTTATCTCACAACAAAGTATGCAAGTGACGTTGTTGAAAAGGTTTAACATGTTGAATTGTAAGCCAACACCAACACCAGTTACAGTATCATTTTGAAGTTGAGTAAAAGAGGATGAAGGATCATTTGTGGATCCAACATTGTTTGCAAAAAGTTGGTTACAAAGTTTGGAAAATGTATTTGATTGCCACAAGGCCTGATATCATGTATGGTGTGAGCCTCATATCAAGGTTCATGGAATCTCCAAAATATTCACATTGGCAAGCTGGAAAAGGGGAATTTTGAGGTATGTATGTGGAACTTAGAAATTATCCCGAATTCTTTATTCAAGTTCAGATGAGTTCAAACTCATTGGTTATTTAGATAGTGACAATTTGCTGGAAGTATAGATGATCGGAAAAGCACATCCGGCTATACTTTTGCACTTTGGAACAGGAGTGGTTTCATGGGCATCAAAGAAGCAGTGCCCATTGTCAGAGTTATCTTCAGCATTAAGCAGAGTATGTAGCAGCAACAGGATTAAGCATGTCAAGCTGTTTGGATGAGAAGAGTGTTGTTCAGATTTACAACAGAAACAAGAGGAAGCTACACATATTTTTTGTGATAACAACTCAGCCATAGCGTTGTCCAAAAATCATGTTTTTCATAAGAGGAGCAAGACATATTGATACGAGGTATCCTAATTTCATCAGGGAGCTGGTAAATCAAAAGGAAATTCATCTTGAATTTTGTAGATCCGAAGATCAGTTTGCAGACATTTTTACAAAGGCTTTAGCAAAAGAAGTTTTCGAATATTTGAGAGATTGTTTGGGAGTATGTGATCCTGCACATGTTAGATCTGCAAAAAGCAAACACAACTCTAGAAGAGTGAAAGCTACTAGTTTGAAGAATTAAGGGGGAGTGTTGGAAAGAATGCATGGTGATGGATGTTTAATTCTAACTTTTATTTAGGAAAGCTTATTTTAGCTTTAGTCTTCTCTTATTTTCTTTATGCTTAAGTTCGCTTGTATAAAACTGTAGAGATTTTGTATCATTAGATTTAATTGGAAATAAATGCATGTGTTGCATGTATAGCATTTCAACTTTAGGTTATAGGAAAGAAAACGTCAGCTATAGATTTAGCATGCGTCAGTTAAAGATGTTAGTTGAGTTTAGTTGGATTCCTATTTATTAGGATAACATAATTGTAAATGCTTTGTATGCACAAAATCAATTTGTGTTTACGCATGCACAAGCAATGAAGGATGTGCATTTAAAACACATAGCTTCAGATTTATAGTGCTATGTTTTTACAGCGCTGTAGGTGCTTATTTAATTTGTATGAAGCTTGTTATTAATGGAGATTATGCACAGAAAGTGCTGGTTGCGACGTATTCAACTGTGAATGTAAAGTTAGCCAAAGCTCTGAGAACGAAGATTTTATTAATGGAGATTGCAAAACAATGTTGGATTGAGTATCTAATATGTTAATTGCATGTTATTTTATTGTTCTTTTTATTTTCCTTATGTTGTTTGATATATAGAACTGCATAGATTTTCTACAAATTGGTAGCAAAGTAGGTTATTCTAACTAGTTCCTTTTTAAATTGTAGTGAGCTATGGATTCTACATACGGTATGCAGACACCACATTTTAATGGAAATAATTATGAGTATTGGTCATTGACCATGAAGGAGTTATTTAGATATCAGAGAAGTATGGGAGATCATTGAGGATGGGTACACTGAGCCTGTAGATGTAGCAACGTATACTACACTTTCACACGCTAGAGAAAGATAATTTGAAGGAGTTACGAAAGAAGGTTTATCGAAAATCTCTTCTTCTTATTGATCAGGCAATGCATGAAAGAATTGCTTGCACCAAGGAGTGGCAGCAGTTAGTCAAAGTAAAGACCGCATGGGATACAACTTACAAGTTGTATATCAAGGTAAGGAGAAAGTAAAAATTGACCATGCTACAGTTACTTCGTAGAGAGTTTGAGAATTTAGCAATGAAATATTCCAAGATGCACTGTAGAATTATTCTTTACTATATGTAGTTGGCTTAGTCAATCAAATGAAATGTCATCCCACGACTCAATGAGTGACAAAAGGATTATTGAAAAATTGATCTTAGGAGTTTTCCTACGAAATTTGATCGTTTAGTTGTTGCTATTGAAGAAACTAAGGATATGAGTCAATTTTCTATTGATGAGTTACATGCATCACTAATCAATCATGAACAGAGGATTGAATAGATCACATGTAAGTGTAGATCAAGCTTTTGCATCTCATGAATAATAGGTATTCATGGCAAAAGAAGAGGTTGTTTCAACCCAAGAGGCAGAGGAAGAAGTCCATCCAGAGGACGTGGAATCGGTTCATCAAACTTGAAGTGGAAGAGGACAAAATATAGAACAAAGTTATGGTCAGAGAAAATATAAGTCTCATGTTCAGTGTCATTATTGTTCAAGAAGTATGGGCACTATGCTTATGATTGCAATAAAAAGCAATATGATCAGGAGACGACAAAATTAAATTCAGGTTGGAAGTTATATTTCTAAACATATGTTTATTTAACGCACAAGGATTGTTGAAGAAATACCTTTTTTATCCCCTATTGAATTTAATTTGTCAAAAGAGAGTCCATGTGATGTACTGGTTTTTAGATTCAGGTTTCAGTAATCACATGACAGGCAATCTAGATTTGTTTTCTAGTTTGGATGATTCAGTTAAGAGTGATGTAAAGTCTCCCCCGAAATGACAATATTGTGTCTATAAAAGGAAAAAGGCTTACGGTTAGTATTCTAACAAGACAGGGGGACAATCTCCTGAAGTATGCAATATGTTTACGTACAGTTCCCAAGGTTTGAAACATAACCTTATGATTATTAGACAACTAGTACAAAAAGGATACCTTAGTCTATATGGAAGACAATGAGTATCGTGATTATTGGACTAAATCTGCAACTAGCACTCATTTTATTGGAAAAGTGAAGATGAGCAGCAATAGAATGTTTCCCATTGATTTCAAAACTGGAAAAAACAAGAAATCAGATCTGTTTGTAGCAAATTAGTAGCTCAATTCACATCCAAGTGCATATACTAAGTCAAATCAGTCTTCTACAGAGTTCTGCACTAAGGTAACAAAGTCTTGCACTAATGTAACAGATTCCTGTGCCAATGATCTAGAATCAGGTCTACGTTACATTAAAACTTAGTCATGTGTTCGTGTTCTACTGCATAATGCAGTATGCAGTCTTATTGATTGTAAATAAGAAGGCAACATTTCAAGTGTTTTTATATTTATCTAATCATTTGGTATAATTAATCATGATTTATCACATCTAACATATTACAAGACGATTTGAATTAATAGAGCTTTGTATCGATGTTTTTCAGAAATAATATCCAATAACCTAGGTGTTCCATTAATTCATCAACTTGAAGACTAGTACGTGAAGGTTGTATTGTGGTGAAGCCACTCGAAATGATTGGCTTATGGCCCAGTTGGTAAGAATGAAGTTTGCTGAGCATGTAGTAAGTGCACCAGGTTAAGGTTGTATTCACTGATGATCAATGCTGTTGCACCCATGCAAACAATATTCCTACTGGTTTTTGTTTATAAGGTACGAAATTCCCTGATGATAACACACAGAAGAAATGGATATATTTTGTGAATGACATAAATCAATAAGACTAAGATACATGTTGACAGTAATTAAAATGAAGTTACTAATAAATTTCGTAAGTGGAAACTACATCAAAGTTGTAAGGGCGTGACAAATCAGGCTTTAGGATGTTTGTACACGAAGTCAATAAAGGATTTGCAAATACCCTGCCAGCTGGTGTACACATGAGGGGAAAGTTGGCGATTACTAGGTTTTACTTACCACAACTCAATGCCTATTGTAGACGATGAACATACATTACAACCATGATTAAAGCAATGTGAAAGATGAGTTGTAGTGTTTGTGAAAAAACTTCTGAGCTTAAAGATCCAGGAAATGAGTTACAAAAATGGGATAGAGAGTTCAAACACATAGACCAGCTGAGGAGGCACTTGTATCATGTTCATAAACTCACCATGTGCAGATTGTGCTTTGAGGGCCAAAAGGTGAGCCCAGTTGATATCTTTTGAGCCTTACGAATATTCATTTACAAAAGATAATATACAAGAGATTTCAGTTTCCCATCTTTCCATGTAATCTGCAATGCATTGCTGGATCTAAACAATTGCTTTTTAGATGGTTTGTAAATTTTCTAGAGATGGGAGCAAGATATGTTTATATTAGTTTGTCATTTTTAAATCGTCAATTGATTTCATTAATTGAATATGCTTTTCTACATGTGAACTAAAAGTAAAAGGTTCTTAATTCTGGGATGATTTTAAATGAGTGTCCATTTTGTATTTTAGTACCGGTGTGGCCCAATTTCAGATTATTGTCGATAAGTTTTTATTACTTAGTACATATATCAGTAGGACTTGTGGGATTTTTTTGTGCTCACAATCTACTTCGTAAGGTATTAAACTACACAGATTTTTTGTGACAAGATCAGCCATAGCTGTATATCTGATATCTCAAATCTCATTGGTCCTTTTGATTTTCAAGAGAAGCCAAAGCATAAAAGCTACGCTTTACTGCATTGTTATCAGGTGTGCTGGTAATGCTAACAAGGAAATTCATCTTGAATTTTGTAGATCCGAATGATCAGTTTGCAGTCATGTTTACAAAGGCTTTATCAACCCAGAAGTTCTTGAATATTTGAGTGATTGTTTAGAAGCTATATGACCCGTGAACATGGCTAGAATAGAATTTATCGAAAGGGGATTCTAGAAGAGTGGATGCTACAGTTTGAAATTAAGGGGGAGTGTTGGAAATATGCATGTGATGCCATATTTAATTCCAACTATAGCTTTTTTAGGAAAGCTAATTTTAGCTTTAGTCTTGCTTTAGTTTGCTTTAGTTAAGTTAGCTTTATCTTATTTTTTATCATTAGATTTAAATCAAATAAATCTGTTTTAAATCATGCATAGCATGCAACTGTTTTAAAGCATGAGTTTAGATTTAGAATTCTCAGTTGAAGAGCTGTTAGTGGGTGAGTTATTCTATTTAAATAACAACATTTGTAATTGCTTTGTATGCACACACAAAGGTGTGAAATCTGCATAAGCAAGGAAGGATGTGCATTGAAAGCACACAGCTGCATGCATAGCTTGATTGTAAAGAGCTGAAGCTCTGAGTATGATGAAGCTTTTATTAATGGAGATTATACACAGTAGTGTTGGTTCGAATATTCATCTGTTTATGCAAGTTGTATAAGTATTCTGTTTATATAAGGATTGTTCAGGGCTTCTAATTGCTGCAGAACTGAATAAATCCACTTCTCATGGTCGGCACATTTCGGATAAGATAATTGGAGTTATGAAGGCCTTCAAAATGGGGACCCGATTGCGGTAAGTATATACCGATTCCTTTACGGTCTCCTAAATCTATCTGGTTATGTATGGTGTTGTCTATCGAAGATCCAATTATTACTGTAGATACTGAAAGATCTAAATATGCATTATAAAATGGCTAATAAAACTTGAAATTGCAAAAACCCTGAACTCCAGAGCTATGATGAAAAAAATGACACGATCTAGGTTTAATGCCATTGAAAAGCGGATGAATTTGACACGCCCTATACATTAAAGTGGAAAACAGTAGAACTAGAGATTTTCGGGGTAGTTTTAATGAAAACGGAAGAGTTTGACATATTTTACAGTACGCATCAGTTGAAAATGGAAGTATTTTACCGACCCGAGGTTCGTTCTTACAGGAAGGTTGAATTGGACGCACTTCTATTTAGTGAAAATCAGAAGACTATGGCATGTGCCATGGTTTCTTTAGTGGAAACAAATCAGTTATTGCATATTCTAAAGTTTGTTTTAGACTGCCAGACTCGTTGGCATAGTTTTTTATGGTGGAAATGAAACACTCATTTCATATTCTAGAGTTTGTTTCAGATTGTCAGTTTCTTTCCGTTGTAGTTGGGAGACAATCCAGTTCTACAATCTGAACTACCTAAATCTCTCTCAAAATCATCTGACAGGACCAATTTATCTAAACAAATCAAGCCATCTAATGGGTCTCTTGGATCTGTCCAGGAATGCATTGACTGGAGTCCTGCCATCTATATTGTCTGATAATCTTGTAGTTCTCATGCTCAATAACAATTCACTAATTTGTAATATTCCTACAAGCTTGTGCAGTTTGACCTGTCTTATGAAGTTAAATTTGGCAGACAACAAATTGGATGGAATCATTCCCCAATGCTTGGCCAATTCTGCACTTCTGATACTGAATTTAGCAGATAATAGTTTCATCAGGCATTGGAGAACTAAAGAAGCTCAAGATCTTAGACCTTTCCTCCAACAATTTTTCAGGTTTTATAGCAAACAGGATTGTATCTTTACAAGCAATGACCATAACAACAGAAAATGGCATAATGGTCAATGAAAGTTATGATTCCATGTCCTATCAAGTTGACTATTTTGGTTTGTATTATGATGAATTAGATATGATTATAAAAGGCATAAACCAGCACTACCCATATATTCTTTCCACCATGAGACTCATAGATCTCTCCAACAATAAACTGAGCGGAGACGTTCCTTCTTTTTTCGGAAAATTGAAGGGTCTGAGGTTTCTCAATTTATCAATGAACAATCTGAATGGGACTATTCCAATTAGTTTGGGAAAAATGAATCAGCTAGAGTCATTGGATCTCTCTAAAAACAGGTTTTCAGGAATTATTCCTTGGCAGCTTCAATCTTTAAGCTATGTGGCATCTTTAAATTTGTCTATGAACAACCTTTTTGGTGGCATACCACAAGGTGGACAGATGATAACATTCAATGAATCATCATATTCCAAAAATCCAAATTTATGGGGATGTCCACTTCTAAAGAACTGCTCTTGGCCACAATTTTGTCATCGTCATCCTCCTCCTCCTGAATCTACAAATGATGAAGAACACCGCAGTGAAGAGAAAATACCATGGTATGAGATTGGATTGGGAATGTCCCATTTAATTGGTTTTTCTAGTATAGTGTTGTTGCTTGCATTGAAACGAAACTGGAGGAATAGGTACTTCAATCAGCTTGATATGATTTTGAAGTTTCTGCTTCCACCCTTCCACAACAGGAGATTATGAAGGCTTGCATCTCTGAAGCAAGATGAAGATAAGCTACATAAATAACTAAGACACTCCCTTTCATCATTCGCAGAGATGATAAATAGAGCGGGCTATATTTGTTTGTAAAGCTACTCTCTCAAGTTTTCACCTTCAGCTATTATTTTAGGTTTTTTTTTTACAGTATTTGATAATGGTTTCTTTGGCTTCATGAGCTTCTCCCTTATCAAAATCGCTAAAAACACTAACTATGGCCTTTATTTAATGTTATTTGTATATTTCATTGTATTACAGTCCTTTGTTTTAGAAACTTCGTGTTTTGTCTTGTTATTAATAGAATAGTGCATAAAAAGTCTCACCTGGGCATATTTGTGACACTTATCTATAGGTCCAAGAGAGGATTTCCTAGCTGTAATGCCTTAGGGAGATGTCATTTTTGTATGCACCCTCTTGCAGGGTGAGCTATGCAATCTATAGATGTTTCAGCTTGTGGTAATTTCTGTAATCTCTTTGGCTTATAGACATTTAAGCCTTTGAAATCTATTACGATTTATCTCATAGGCCAACACAATACAGAGGACTTCAGTAACTGCATGCCTAACCTATCCTTACGGAACACATAAAACAAATAGGTGAAACATTCATCCAAAGTAGCTACGGTGAGAACTCAGAACAACTAAAAGGCCATTTACATCAAAGATTTGAAGAAAGGATGATGGGATTTGAAGGATTTGAGAGGTCTTTATCTTGCTAGTATAGTTCAGGCATCTTTCTGTAATTTAAACTTACTAATTACCATCTTTGTTTGGATTGTCACATTGTAATTAGGTAACATTGTCCTATTTTTTATACAAGGCTTCTGCAGAGGCATTGTCTGAGCAATTGTAAGCTCAACATTCCAATTTTTGGAAAATTGTAGTTTCAGATATTTTAACAAGTTTGCAATAGATACAAGAGGTTTTCAGCTTGTGCATAAATGCACATGATAAACAGTGGGTTCCATTGAGAATAGTTTTAAATGTTTATTAAGATGCCAAAGATTTCTAGTGGGAAATGTGAACAATACTCTTTAGGTACAAGAGCAAGAAATGCTTTTCCATAAAGAAGATCTTGTGCACATGTCTCATGACTGACTTGTGCGAAGGCATTGTCTTTCAAGAAAGTATCTTCCTCTTTTATGAATTCATGTTCTTTCAGTAATATTATAGTCCTACTTGTATTCTCATTTCTTAGAAGGAAAGACTTTGCTCTGATTTTCCACCAGCTAAAACTTCGAGTTCTATTTGTAGTGGCTACAAGATTTCATTTTACAGAAGTTCTAGACTGAGTTTCTATATAAAAATCCAAACTTTCACGCCTGGCTATTGAATTTCAGTATTACTATAGTTTTTAATAGAGGTTCATAACAAACAAAAAACTCATTTTCCAACATGACAAACACTACAATAATTCATGTTACTAGGAGATACAATGCACGATGACTTCATTTATTATTAACAAATGAGGACAGACCAACCAAGAGGAACCTCAAAAAAAATCAATATTGAAATTATATTTCTTGGTTGAATTACGAATTTTGGATGAATAGAACACAAGCACAATCCCAAAATAAAAAAGTAGGCATTCATGAAATCTATTTCAGCTCTAAGTTCCTTACCAATTTCTTGCTTTGAATATAAACAATTTACTTTTATGCTTTTACGGCAGGTATTGCTGTTGCAACGCAGCCCTTGTTTGGATATGTTTTTGGTCTATTCAAATAAAGTTTAGTCAATCTCATTTTCCACGTCTAGTAGAGTTATTATAAAAGTTTGAAAATTATTGGATTAGGTTTGTCCATTTAGTTGTTTAATGTCTTAGTTTATTATCGGTATCCATTGTCATCTTTGTCACAACTTACAAGTTGTATAGTCATTTTCAAGTCAAATTAGATTGTTGAGTCTTGTTGCGTTTTCTATGTTAATAGGAAAGTTCTTATCATGAGTCCAAGTCAAAAGTTCATTATGGGTCAATACTATTGTAAAAAGTGTCATCTTCCAAAGTTTGAAAAATAAAATTTTTTTTCCCACATTTCAATTTTGGACGCATTTTTGCTTGTACGCGACGTCCAAATTATTGAAGGTATTTTTTGAGCTTCATGATCACATCTGGCTGAACTAGCAGCATGATATCGGAGGATGGAGGTAAACAAATGTTGGAGGTCATTCAGCGACCTCTCGTCAGTCGCCAAGGATGGGGCCGCACAGATGGTTTGGTGACATTTTTGTGGTGTATTTGCTTTCATCTTGTGTCGTGTGCTTCTTGTCATGTTTTTTCAGAGTTCTAGTATCAGTGTTCCTATTTGCAGTGTTCATAATTGAATAAGTGGAAATTTCACATTGAGGGGGGGAACATGATCCAATGTTCCATTTCCATTATGTCAGCTTTTTCTATGTATGTATGAGCAACAACTGTCAGTAGAATTTCCTATGTTATTCCCTACAATGAGATGTGATGAGGGCTGATAATAGTACTTGGCACATCATGATGTGGTTGTAGGTAAACCACTTGAAAACCTTCATTTGTGGTTTGTGGTAAACCAATTGCAAAACCACCATTCTTGGTTGTTGGTAATCCATTTGCAAAACCATCACTTTGTGGTTTTGGTAAACCAATTGCAAAATCACCATTCTCAGTTTTTGGTCAACCGTTTGCAAAACCATCCCTGAGGTTTGTGATCATCCTGTGAAAATCACTAGATCATGAGCAGGTGCAAGTATAAGGCAGGTTTTCCCCATGTTTGCACTAAGGGGGGGAATGTTAGGAAATATTTATTTAGTGCTCCATTGGTAAATACTAATTACGTTAGTAATTATTATCATGTAATATTGTGTTTTTAAATATGTTAGTATTTTGTTATATAGTTGTTATATAAAACAACTTATAACAAATACGGGTGAATGAGTTTTAACAACTCACGTAGGTTAGATTTTTGTTATAGCTACCTCCTAAATCATAGGAGAGCTATATTCCTATTTATATGGGTTCTTGTAAAACGATGGATATGCTGTATTATTTCTATGTATTCATTGTATAAACTGGTGTTATGCTTTTCAGTACTATGTTTTCCCCCATTTTAATTAAGTAGTTGAAAAATAGTTGAATTAAAATTTAAAAAGAAATTTAAATGCAAACATCACAACATGACAAGGTATGCATGAGATTGAAATGTTTGTGCTCGCTATTTCTTTTTCATATATGTGAACATGCATTCCACATGCAAAAGTGTGTATAAATGCTTAGTCAAGATGTTTATAATTTTTTAACAATAACATAAACTAACTTCAAATCATGAAACATATAATTTACAAGTTTGTATGCCCCCAATGTTAAATGTAAATGATTAAAATTTGGAATGTAATATAATTTTGGAAATCAAGCCAACCATAAGCCACTATAACAATCAAGAGCCTGCTATGAGATTCAACTTGTGTGTAATTCACCCTATTATAACACTACCCTATATGAGTTTAAGCATTCCATGTATTCATCCTAATTATATTTGAGCCTTCCACATAGCCAATGTCTATGTATTTGAGCATACCACATAGATAACACATGTACATTTGAGCATGCCTTGGGGCCAATTTGTTTGTGACCTTTATATAAACTATAGTGTCATGTAAATTTCATACATCATGTTGTTCAAATATTTGCAATAGTTTGGATATGGAGAAATGAATGTTATCATATGGTGTCAAATTATGAAGTTTATTTGTAATATACATTCCTCTTGTTAGAATAATCCCACTATCTGACACCAATTTAAGATGGGGACTTTTGTAAGGGACCAAAAATCTCAAAAAAATAAAGTGTTGTTCGTATCAAGTGTATGAGAAATAACATCAATATTAGAAACCATATATTGTCAACTAACATTAACATATAAACATTTCAGCATAAGTATTAGGTATCATCACAATAGTGAAATTTAAGTCATGAGAATGTTCTTTTATTCAACAAAAAATCATAGTAGTTATAAGAAGAGTAGTATGAAAACACAACACATGACTCAATGTCTAACGGATCCATAAAGATATATGACATGACATCATACAATAGGATAAGACAGACCCATCATAAATAAATATGTATGAAAAGACATGACAAACTTGACAATGTTAGTAGTCTTACTGTTATCTTATGTTTGTAAAAAAAAAACATTTGATAAGTAGAGATATAAAGTGTTGTATGCAAGATGAAATGATACGATAATGAGAGTGTAACAGCAAATGGTCCTGATTATATTGTAGTAAAAATCTATGTAATCATTAATTGCAACAACCAATGGGCATAGAGCACAATTTGACAACCAAAGTTCCATTATTAATGTGTAGACAAAAATTATATAATTGTAAAGTGAAACGATAGATGGGAATAGAGAAAAAATATAACAACATTAGTTCCCTAAGAAATATGAAATAACTAACGACCTAAGTGTGAATGTGCTAGAAGCTAAAATGTAAGATGCAATGTGAAAAGGTAAGAATATTATTGTTAATCAACCATTGGTCTTAGATATAGAGATGCAATCAAGAAATATGTGCTAGGAAGTAGTTAATAATCCATGTATTATAAATAATGTGTGCCTTAAAAAAATGTGTTTCATATCAATTTACGTCATAAGAAACATATTACATAGACAATTTTTATCTAATGACATTAACTCAAGTGAGATAGGAAATATTCCATAGCATGTTTTTTCCTATCAAAAAGATATAGAAAGTAACATTTTGTAGGATATTCGTTCACATCTAGACATATAACAACTAATGTGTCTAGAAAATATGAGGGGGTTATAGTTACCTGATGAGAATAACCATAACACAAACAAGTAATGAAATATCATGTGTTGACAAAAATAATATCAGAAAATACAACATCGATAATACAAGTGAAAAGAGAAAATAGATCCTAGAGAATACAAGTGCATAGAGAATACAGGTGTATAAGGTAAAAAAAAAATGTATAACATACAATTGTATGAATAAAACATAACATATAACATAAAAGTACACATATGAATTAAAAAATAAAGTATCAAAATTTATACAAGTTCATATAGAAATTAAAAGTGAACTTATCACATAGTAGTCAAACCTATAACCACACAAGTGTACATAGCATTCCAATAAAAAATTATCACACAATAATTAGAGTATGTAATTAACAAAGTGCATAGAGAATCCAAATCAATCAATATAAAAAATTAAATCATAGAATGTAATGCACAAGTTCGCATAATATTCAACTAAGTCAATGTTACAAGAAAGCATAGTACATAACACAAAAATTCATAGAGTAGTAAGATGGCACGATATGGAAAAATAATCAATGGTGTAATAAATTGTGTGGGGTAGCCAAAACATGAGGAGATGGTTGATGGTAGTGACAAATATATAAATATATAGTGAAATAGAAAAATATAGATTCTTTATGAGAAAACACATGTATGGGTGCCCTTGGGAGGAACACTTGGAATAGTTCTATGTTTCGACCATAAACTTACATATGGAATATATTTTAAGTACTGATCAAAGCTTTGGAAATATTTTTCCATAAGGATATACTTTGATTATAAACAATTTCCATTTTTTTGAGTTTTTGGACACTTCATGAGAAAAAGTGCCCATAACACCCTTAGGAGGAACGCTTGAGTTCTTTTATCTAGCCATAACATTCACATACATACTCCAATTTTGGTTCCATTTGAAGTGGTTTGAAATATATTGCAACAAGGATAATCTTTAATCTTTAACACTTTCCAAAATTTGTGTTTTTGGTAACCTTTGTGAGAAAATTCACCTTTAATACCCCTGGCAGAAATACTAGAAAATTCCTTGAAAGGGGCACCCAACATGCTTTGGTATATCACACAAAAATCATAATATTGTTTTTCTCTAAATTTCACATAAATACTCTAATTTAGGTCTCATTTGAAGTATTGGCAAAATCTTTTGTAATTACGATGAACTTTGATTGAAAATATTTTGAAATGTTGATATTATTTTCCCTTTAGAGAAAAAAATGCCTATCCCACCCCTGGAAACAACTCCTTTTTCTAAAGATATCTTTGCATACAAAATTTTATTTGGTCCCATTCAAAGGAATGTAAATATATTCTAACAAAGACCGCTATTTTGAAGGTTTTTGGACCCTAAATATGACATATTTTACATGAAAACATTTTGGATATATATTGTAATAATTGCGTAAGACAAATTAATGTAACTCAAGCTAAAAAAATTGAAGTCAAAAGGTAGGGTCATGTTTAAAGTAGTTAGTTTGAAATAAATTATAAAATGGACGATGTTTCTCTCACCTCTAGGAAAATTTGTTGCAAATCTTTAGTATATTTTATTTTCCAGTTTTGTGAATGTTATGAATACAAAACAAGAAACATGATTTTCATTCCCACGGGTTTTATATACCTTTTATTGTAAGGGAAATTAATAGAAAAATGAAGATAAGAAATAAACACATATACTATAAACCTTCTCTATAATTCTTACAAACCTCAAGTAATATCGTACAGCTGTTAAAACTTATTTGATATTGTTGAGATCAGATTTTAGATGCTCTTTGATATACCTCTAAAGGGATTTGTAAATGGTACGAGTAGATTTCACAGAATGCAAATTTCAAATGAGCAGAAGTTGGATGCAATATTTTCAAGCTCTAGGGATAGATTTACAAGGAAATGGCTTCTTTTATAGATGAGGGTAGAGACATGAAAGTTGGATGAAAGATTGGCTAAGCTCTAGGTTAATGGTTGAATCACTCTGATTAGCAAGTTAATTGGCAATAGTAGTTGCAAATTTAGAGGGGCAATGTACATTTGAATAACAAGAAAGTTAAACATCCAACAATTGAATTGCACGTACACCTCTATAAGCCCCGCATTTCTAGGATTTAGAAGTGGAGTTCAAGTTGAATTGACTAAGAGAAGAATTGATTATATAACTAATTTTAATTAGTATTTAATTGTGAGGGAATAATTAGCCATTTATTTAATTATATTAGCTAGGAGGGCATAGGAATTGATTTAATTAATTCCAAGCATGTTAGAATTAAATTATTTAATTCCAAAAGGGTAGGGAATATAGCTTAGGTAATAGAATTAATTTAATTAATTATAAAAGGGTGTATTTTAAAATGTAGAAATAAATTTAAATTAATTCTAAAGGGGTGTACTACGGAAAGATAGAATTAATTTAATTAATTATAATTAGATATAAGCGAGACATAATATGTATGTATTTGTTAGGGTGTCTACATTTTCCCCTCTTAAAATGTTATTGCGAAGTCATAGTGATTAAAGATAGTAGACACATGTAGATCAACGAGTGGAAAAAAAAAGAATCATTTGGATGCCCCAATGAGTAGAATAGTAAGGGAATTCCCCTTTAAGCGGGTGGATGATGCAATAAATTAGTCGACATACGCTTGATAGGAAAGAGACAAGGAAGTTGAACAATGAGAATGGGAGGAATTATTCACGTAGCATGAGTGCCATTTGGAGAGGGGTGAATATAAGATTAATCTTAGTTTAATATTGCACAATAGACTTTTCACCACGATTATTAAGGAATAAAGATGGCTAACCAGCTACATGTAAATAATACACAAACAACAAAGAAAAGAATAAAATGAAAAAATCCCAATATGAAGTTAGGTGCAATGCTTCAGGGCTATAAAGGAACCAAGATGTTATCAAACTAATTGCAATTGGTCCAAGAATTTAAACATCAACAATGCAACACAACTTTGAAAAAGAAGACAATCAGCTATGGCCCCGAATGCTTTCCACAATGAATGATTATATAGATGCAAATGCCCACATGGTGGGAATATGATCAAACTTGAAGAGTAGAGTATAATTAGAAACTCCTCATGAAACTCTTGGTTGGATCCTTTGATAAATGATCTAAGAAAACTTCCCCACCTGAAGTTATATCGTGAAGGAAAAAATATTTTTCTTACTTTCCCCAAACAGAGTAAGGAATCGTGCAAAGGGAAGAAAGTGATAGTTTGTAAGGATGGAACAATCAACTAGGCTAGTAAGATAACGAGTAGGACTCTATCAAGATTGTAGTGAAAAGTTGAAAGATTCACTTCAAGGGTTTTCAATTGTAGGATTTCTATGAGAAACGAATGTTTGTTCGAATTTTTTCATGATTTTCTGTTATTTTTTAAAAAAACTTAATATTTCATTTTTTGATGGTGTTACAAATTTCTGAGAAAAATTTGAAATACAAATATATAGAAATGTAAACAAACTTGAATATAAAGAAAAAAATAAAACACTCCAGGGGTTATTTATAAACCAGGAGGAACACAAAAATGAGCTAATGACAAAGGACACGAAGCAAGCATTGTAAACAAACCCAATAGGAACATGAAGAATGACATCATAGTTATTTATGAACTAAGATGCTAAGAATTATGTTGCAATGGTCTACAATGAAGGTAAAAAAAAGTACAAAAAAATAACAAACTCAAAGAAGCAAAAAGCATCATCACAATGCCGATAAATCACAACATTATAACATAATTTACAATAACAACTTCTAATGCACTCTGATTGTGTTTCACATTGAATAAATTGAAATATATGATTCCCCCAGAGATAGCTTAAAACGTGAGAAGGATTGGATCAGGCCAAAGAGTAGAGTGATGCTTAGATACTCCTAATAACTTTTGTCAGATCCCATCTTAGGTTGATCTGTATTGGATTTAATCAAAGGGGTCCCCAAAGCAAAGTTATATTGTGAAATGTAATTACATGCCTTGAGCATAATATACACCCAAGAAGAGAAGTGATTTCTGAATATGATTTGGAACGATCATGAGGAGCATGATCAAATGGCATAAGTGTTGAATGGTGTTATTCAGTTCCTAAAAGTTGGTCAAACATTAATTGAATGTTTGTTTTTGTCAGTTTTCACTGTTTGTAATTTTTGGAACATTTTATATTATTTTTGGAGTTTGGAGCAATTTTTTTTGTATTTTTCAAAACATATTTGAATGTTTTTTATTTTAAATATGGATAAAAGGGGTTGTATAGCTTGAACACAAGTGCAATCAATTAGATAATTCCATCCCATTAGAAGAAAGTAGATGATGTAATGATAGGATGTCTCACTCCATCGTGACTACCATGTAACTAGGATATGCAGGGATCATCACCGAGAGTGAAGAAGGACTAAGATGAGGGGTGAAGAGTGATATGAAATGAATATGATGGATGATAAGACACAGGGTGTATCAGTGATCCACATGAGAAAAATGTAATGCATATCCAGTTACAATTAGCTCACCAATTTAAATTGATTCCACTTTATAGGTTTATACTTTACTTAGATCTATAGATGTCCTACGATTAACAAGATTGGGTTGAAGGAATTATTTTTGTCTTAACATGAGAAAACTAAATTACTACTTGGGATGTAAATTATCTATTAGAAGCACAATGAACTGAGAGGGGGACCGTGAATCAGTCCTTACAAATTAACCTTCAATTTAAAAACCACTCACATAAACCATTAACCATTTATCCATCCCATTAATGTGTGCACACATCATACAACATTCATTCAATAAACCAAGAGTAAGATAAGTAACACCATAACACAAGATATAAGTGGGAAAATATTAAGGGGAAGAAAACCTGTTGAAATTTTTCTAATATCACACAAAAAAAATACTAAAGTGAGATTACACATCACAAGATATTTCTTAGTGATTCACCTACCCCACAAGGAGCACCAACCCTAAACCCTTGTTGATATCACACACAACAAGAGACTTGCATGAATATGAATCATCACACACGATTTTAAAAGTATAACAACTAAAAATATGATGATACCATAGGTTATAGTGATACAAATATTAGACTCCAACTCTTCCAAACCATTTCTCAAACCCTAGTCTTCAACTTGCACAATCTATCTCTTTCTTCACTTCTTAATGCTTCAAATTATTGGCACACAAGATTGTTGATCTTCCTCACCTATAACTCACTTTATATTCTTCAATTCATGCTTCAACACAATGAAAATTTATCACCCTCTCTAGGTTTACACTTCGGCATGACACCTTGCACATACTTGTTCACAAAAGCACCCAAAAACATGATTTTATATGCTTCTCTCCTATTTTCAAATTCAAACAAAAACTAGTTCCATCATTTGGTTCTACCATACATCAAGTAAAAATTACAAATTTTAATTAAAAAGTCACAAGTGACCCAATTTGATTGTACTAGCTAAAAACCCACATTAACAAGTCCCAAAATAAAAAAGTAGGCATTCATGAAATCTATTTCAGCTCTAAGTTCCTTACCAATTTCTTGCTTTGAATATAAACAATTTACTTTTATGCTTTTTACGGCAGGTATTGCTGTTGCAACGCAGCCCTTGTTTGGATATGTTTTTGGTCTATTCAAATAAAGTTTAGTCAATCTCATTTTCCACGTCTAGTAGAGTTATTATAAAAGTTTGAAAATTATTGGATTAGGTTTGTCCATTTAGTTGTTTAATGTCTTAGTTTATTATCGGTATCCATTGTCATCTTTGTCACAACTTACAAGTTGTATAGTCATTTTCAAGTCAAATTAGATTGTTGAGTCTTTGTTGCGTTTTCTATGTTAATAGGAAAGTTCTTATCATGAGTCCAAGTCAAAAGTTCATTATGGGTCAATACTATTGTAAAAAGTGTCATCTTCCAAAGTTTGAAAATAAAATTTTTTTTTCCCACATTTCAATTTTGGACGCATTTTGCTGTACGCGACGTCCAAATTATTGAAGGTATTTTTTGAGCTTCATGATCCATCTGGCTGAACTAGCAGCATGATATCGGAGGATGGAGGTAAACAAATGTTGGAGGTCATTCAGCGACCTCTCGTCAGTCGCCAAGGATGGGGCCGCACAGATGGTTTTGGTGACATTTTTGTGGTGTATTTGCTTTCATCTTGTGTCGTGTGCTTCTTGTCATGTTTTTTCAGAGTTTCTAGTATCAGTGTTCCTATTTGCAGTGTTCATAATTGAATAAGTGGAAATTTTCACATTGAGGGGGGGAACATGATCCAATGTTCCATTTCCATTATGTCAGCTTTTTCTATGTATGTATGAGCAACAACTGTCAGTAGAATTTCCTATGTTATTCCCTACAATGAGATGTGATGAGGGCTGATAATAGTACTTGGCACATCATGATGTGGTTGTAGGTAAACCACTTGAAAACCTTCATTTGTGGTTTGTGGTAAACCAATTGCAAAACCACCATTCTTGGTTGTTGGTAATCCATTTGCAAAACCATCACTTTGTGGTTTTTGGTAAACCAATTGCAAAATCACCATTCTCAGTTTTTGGTCAACCGTTTGCAAAACCATCCCTGAGGTTTGTGATCATCCTGTGAAAATCACTAGATCATGAGCAGGTGCAAGTATAAGGCAGGTTTTCCCCATGTTTGCACTAAGGGGGGGAATGTTAGGAAATATTTATTTAGTGCTCCATTGGTAAATACTAATTACGTTAGTAATTATTATCATGTAATATTGTGTTTTTAAATATGTTAGTATTTTGTTATATAGTTGTTATATAAAACAACTTATAACAAATACGGGTGAATGAGTTTTAACAACTCACGTAGGTTAGATTTTTGTTATAGCTACCCTCCTAAATCATAGGAGAGCTATATTCCTATTTATATGGGTTCTTGTAAAACGATGGATATGCTGTATTATTTCTATGTATTCATTGTATAAACTGGTGTTATGCTTTTCAGTACTATGTTTTCCCCCATTTTAATTAAGTAGTTGAAAAATAGTTGAATTAAAATTTAAAAAGAAATTTAAATGCAAACATCACAACATGACAAGGTATGCATGAGATTGAAATGTTTGTGCTCGCTATTTCTTTTTCATATATGTGAACATGCATTCCACATGCAAAAGTGTGTATAAATGCTTAGTCAAGATGTTATAATTTTTTTAACAATAACATAAACTAACTTCAAATCATGAAACATATAATTTACAAGTTTGTATGCCCCCAATGTTAAATGTAAATGATTAAAATTTGGAATGTAATATAATTTTGGAAATCAAGCCAACCATAAGCCACTATAACAATCAAGAGCCTGCTATGAGATTCAACTTGTGTGTAATTCACCCTATTATAACACTACCCTATATGAGTTTAAGCATTCCATGTATTCATCCTAATTATATTTGAGCCTTCCACATAGCCAATGTCTATGTATTTGAGCATACCACATAGATAACACATGTACATTTGAGCATGCCTTGGGGCCAATTTGTTTGTGACCTTTATATAAACTATAGTGTCATGTAAATTTCATACATCATGTTGTTCAAATATTTGCAATAGTTTGGATATGGAGAAATGAATGTTATCATATGGTGTCAAATTATGAAGTTTATTTGTAATATACATTCCTCTTGTTAGAATAATCCCACTATCTGACACCAATTTAAGATGGGGACTTTTGTAAGGGACCAAAAATCTCAAAAAATAAAGTGTTGTTCGTATCAAGTGTATGAGAAATAACATCAATATTAGAAACCATATATTGTCAACTAACATTAACATATAAACATTTCAGCATAAGTATTAGGTATCATCACAATAGTGAAATTTAAGTCATGAGAATGTTCTTTTAATTCAACAAAAAATCATAGTAGTTATAAGAAGAGTAGTATGAAAACAACACATGACTCAATGTCTAACGGATCCATAAAGATATATGACATGACATCATACAATAGGATAAGACAGACCCATCATAAATAAATATGTATGAAAAGACATGACAAACTTGACAATGTTAGTAGTCTTACTTGTTATCTTATGTTTGTAAAAAAAAACATTTGATAAGTAGAGATATAAAGTGTTGTATGCAAGATGAAATGATACGATAATGAGAGTGTAACAGCAAATGGTCCTGATTATATTGTAGTAAAAATCTATGTAATCATTAATTGCAACAACCAATGGGCATAGAAGCACAATTTGACAACCAAAGTTCCATTATTAATGTGTAGACAAAAATTATATAATTGTAAAGTGAAACGATAGATGGGAATAGAGAAAAAATATAACAACATTAGTTCCCTAAGAAATATGAAATAACTAACGACCTAAGTGTGAATGTGCTAGAAGCTAAAATGTAAGATGCAATGTGAAAAGGTAAGAATATTATTGTTAATCAACCATTGGTCTTAGATATAGAGATGCAATCAAGAAATATGTGCTAGGAAGTAGTTAATAATCCATGTATTATAAATAATGTGTGCCTTAAAAAATGTGTTTCATATCAATTTACGTCATAAGAAACATATTACATAGACAATTTTTATCTAATGACATTAACTCAAGTGAGATAGGAAATATTCCATAGCATGTTTTTTCCTATCAAAAGATATAGAAAGTAACATTTTGTAGGATATTCGTTCACATCTAGACATATAACAACTAATGTGTCTAGAAAATATGAGGGGTTATAGTTACCTGATGAGAATAACCATAACACAAACAAGTAATGAAATATCATGTGTTGACAAAAATAATATCAGAAAATACAACATCGATAATACAAGTGAAAAGAGAAAATAGATCCTAGAGAATACAAGTGCATAGAGAATACAGGTGTATAAGGTAAAAAAAAATGTATAACATACAATTGTATGAATAAAACATAACATATAACATAAAAGTACACATATGAATTAAAAAATAAAGTATCAAAATTTATACAAGTTCATATAGAAATTAAAAGTGAACTTATCACATAGTAGTCAAACCTATAACCACACAAGTGTACATAGCATTCCAATAAAAAATTATCACACAATAATTAGAGTATGTAATTAACAAAGTGCATAGAGAATCCAAATCAATCAATATAAAAAATTAAATCATAGAATGTAATGCACAAGTTCGCATAATATTCAACTAAGTCAATGTTACAAGAAAGCATAGTACATAACACAAAAATTCATAGAGTAGTAAGATGGCACGATATGGAAAAATAATCAATGGTGTAATAAATTGTGTGGGGTAGCCAAAACATGAGGAGATGGTTGATGGTAGTGACAATATATAAATATATAGTGAAATAGAAAAATATAGATTCTTTATGAGAAAACACATGTATGGGTGCCCTTGGGAGGAACACTTGGAATAGTTCTATGTTTCGACCATAAACTTTACATATGGAATATATTTTAAGTACTGATCAAAGCTTTGGAAATATTTTTCCATAAGGATATACTTTGATTATAAACAATTTCCATTTTTTTTGAGTTTTTGGACACTTCATGAGAAAAAGTGCCCATAACACCCTTAGGAGGAACGCTTGAGTTCTTTTATCTAGCCATAACATTCACATACATACTCCAATTTTGGTTCCATTTGAAGTGTTTGAAATATATTGCAACAAGGATAATCTTTAATCTTTAACACTTTCCAAAATTTTGTGTTTTTGTAACCTTTGTGAGAAAATTCACCTTTAATACCCCTGGCAGAAATACTTAGAACAATTCCTTGAAAGGGCACCCAACATGCTTTGGTATATCACACAAAAATCATAATATTGTTTTTTCTCTAAATTTCACATAAATACTCTAATTTAGGTCTCATTTGAAGTATTGCAAAATCTTTTGTAATTACGATGAACTTTGATTGAAAATATTTTTGAAATGTTGATATTATTTTCCCTTTAGAGAAAAAAATGCCTATCCCACCCCTGGGAAACAACTCCTTTTTCTAAAGATATCTTTTGCATACAAAATTTTATTTTGGTCCCATTCAAAGGAATGTAAATATATTCTAACAAAGACCGCTATTTTGAAGGTTTTTGGACCCTAAATATGACATATTTTACATGAAAACATTTTGGATATATATTGTAATAATTGCGTAAGACAAATTATGTAACTCAAGCTAAAAAAACTTGAAGTCAAAAGGTAGGTCATGTTTAAAGTAGTTAGTTTGAAATAAATTATAAAATGGACGATGTTTCTCTCACCTCTAGAGAAAATTTGTTGCAAATCTTTTAGTATATTTTATTTTCCAATTTTGTGAATATTATGAATACAAACAAGAAACATGATTTTCATTCCCACGGGTTTTAATACCTTTTATATGTAAGGGAAATTAATAGAAAAGTGAAGATAAAGAAATAAAACACATATACTATACCTTCTCTATAATTCTTACAAACCTCAAGTAATATCGTACAAGCTTTTAAACTTATTTGATATTGTTGAAGATCAGATTTTAGATGCTCTTGGATATTACCTTCCAAAGGGATTTGTAAATGCTACGAGTAGATTTCACAAGAATGCAAATTTCAAATTAGCAGAAGTTGGATGCAATATTTTCAAAGCTCTAGGGATATATTTACAAAGGAAATGGCTTGCTTTTATAGATGAGGGTAGAGACATGAAAGGTGGATGAAAGATTGGCTAAGCTCTAGGTTAATGGTTGAATCACTCTGATTAGCAAGTATACTTGGCAATAGTAGTTGCAAATTTAGAGGGGCAATGTACATTTGGAATAACAAGAAGTTACATCCAACAATTGAATTGCACGTACACCTCTATAGCCCCTCATTTCTAGGAATTTAGAAGTGGAGTTCAAGTTGAATTGACTAAGAGAAGAATTGATTATATAACTAATTTAATTAGTATTTAATTGTGAGGGAATAATTAGCCATTTATTTAATTATATTAGCTAGGAGGGTGTAGGAATTGATTTAATTAATTCCAAGGCATGTTAGAATTAAATTATTTAATTCCAAAGGGTAGGAATATAGCTTAGGTAATAGAATTAATTTAATTAATTATAAAAGGGTGTATTTAAATGGTAGAATAAATTTAATTAATTCTAAAGGGGTGTACTACGGAAAGATAGAATTAATTTAATTAATTATAATTAGATATAAGCGAGACATAAATATGTATGTATTTGTAGGGTGTCTACATTTTCCCCTCTTTAAAATGTTATTGCGAAGTCATAGTGATTAAAGATAGTAGACACATGTAGATCAACGAGCAGAAAAAAATGAATCATTTGGATGCCCCAATGAGTAGAATAGTAAGGAAATTCCCCTTTAAGCGGGTGGATGATGCAATAAAGTAGTTGACATACGCTTGATAGGAAAGAGACAAGGAAGTTGAACAATGAGAATGGGAGGAATTATTCACGTAGCATGAGTGCCATTTGGAGAGTGTGAATATAAGATTAATATTTAGTTTAATATTACACAATAGACTTTTCACCATGATTATTAAGGAATAAAGATGGCTAACCCAGCTACATGTAAATAAATACACAAACAACAAAGAAAAGATAAAAATGAAAAAATCCCAATATGAAAGTTAGGTGCATGCTTCATGGCTATAAAGGAACCAAGATGTTATCAAACTAATTGCAATTGGTCCAAGAATTTAAACATCAACAATGCAACACAACTTTGAAAAAGAAGACAATCAGCTATGCCCCGAATGCTTTCCACAATGAATGATTATATAGATGCAAATGCCCGCATGGTGGGAATATGATCAGACTTGAAGAGTAGAGTATAATTAGAAACTCCTCATGAAACTCTTGTTGGATCCTTTTGATAAATGATCTAAGAAAAACTTCCCCACCTGAAGTTATATCGTGAAGGAAAAATATTTTTCTTACTTTCCCCAAACAGAGTAAGGAATCGTGCAAAGGGAAGAAAGTGATAGTTGTAAGGATGGAACAATCACTAGGCTAGTAGATAAGAGTAGGACTCTATCAAGATTGTAGTGAAAAGTTGAAAGATTCACTTCAAGGGTTTTCCAATTGTAGGATTTCTATGAGAAACGAATGTTTGTTCGAATTTTTTCGTGATTTTCTGTTTATTTTTTAAAAAAACTTAATATTTTATTTTTTTGATGGTTTTACAAATTTCTGAGAAAAATTTGAAATACAAATATATAGAAATGTAAACAAACTTGAATATAAAGAAAAAAAATAAAACACTCCATGGGTTATTTATAAACCAGGAGGAACACAAAAAACGAGCTAACGACAAAAGGACACGAAACAAGCATTGTAAACAAACCCAATATGAACATGAAGGAATGACATCATAGTTATTTATGAACTAAGATGCCAAGAATTATGCTGCAATTGGTCTACAATGAAGGTAAAAAAATTACAAAAAAATAACAAACTCAAAGAAGCAAAAGCATCATCACAATGCCGATAAATCACAACATTATAACATAATTTACAATAACAACTTCTAATGGCACTCTGATTGTGTTTCACATTGAATAAATTGAAATATATGAATTCCCCCAAGAGATAGCTTAGAACGTGAGAAGATTGGATCAGGCCAAAGAGTAGAGTGATGCTTAGATACTCCTAATAACTCTTGTCGGATCCCATCTTAGTTTGATCTGTATTGGATTTAATCAAAGGGTCCCCAAAGCAAAGTTATATTGTGAAATGGTAATTGAATGCCTTGAGCATAAATATACACCACAAGAAAGAGAAGTGATTTCTGAAATATGATTGGAACGATCATGAGGAGCACGATCAAATGGCAGAAGTGTTGAACGGTGTTATTCAGTTCCTAAAAGTTGGTCAAACATTAACTGAATGTTTTGTTTTTGTCAGTTTTACACTGTTTGTAATTTTTGGAACAATTTTATATTATTTTTTGGAGTTTGGAGCAATTTTTTTTGTATTTTTTAAAACATATTTGAATGTTTTTTATTTTTAAATATGGATAAAAGGGGTTGTATAGCTTGAACACAAGTGCAATCAATTAGAATAATTCCATCCCATTAGAAGAAATGTAGATGATGTAATGATAGGATGTCTCACTCCACTCGTGACTCCATGTAACTAGGAATATGCAAGGGATCATCACCGAGAGTGAAGAAGGACATAAGAATGAGGTGAAGAGTGATATGAAAATGAATATGATGGATGATAAGACACAAGGTGTATCAGTGATCCACATGAGAAAAATGTAATGCATATCCAGTTACAATTAGCTCACCGATTCAAATATGATTCCACTTTATAGGTTTATACTTTACTTAGATCTGTAGATGTCCTACAGATTAACAAGATCTGGTTGAAGGAATTATTTTTTTTCTTAACATGAGAAACTAAATTACTACTTGGGATGTAAATTATCTATTAGAAGCACAATGAACTGAGAGGGGGACCGTGAATCAGTCCTTACAAATTAACCTTCAATTTAAAACCACTCACATAAACCATTAACCATTTATCCATCCATTAATGTGTGCACAACATCATACAACATTCATTCAATAAACCAAGAGCAAGATAAGTAACACCATAACACAAGATATAAGTGGGAAAATATTAAGGGGAAGAAAACCTATTGAAATTTTTTCTAATATCACACACAACAAATACTAAAGTGAATATTACACATCACAAGATATTTCTTTAGTGATTCACCTACCCCACAAGGAGCACCAACCCCTAAACCCTTGTTGATATCACACACAACAAGAGACTTGCATGAATATGAATCATCACACAAGATTTTTATAAAGTATGAACACTAAAAATATGATGATACCATAGTTTATAGTGATACAAATATTTAGCTCCAAACTCTTCCAAACCATTTCTCAAACCCTAGGTCTTCAACTTGCACAATCTATCTCTTTCTTCACTTCTCAATGCTTCAAATTATTGCACACAAGATTGTTGATCTTCCTCAACCTATAACTCACTTTATATTCCTTCAATTCATGCTTCAACACATGAAAATTTCACCCTCCTAGGTTACACTTCGCATTCACACCTTGCACATACTTGTTCACAAAAGCACCCAAAAACATGATTTTATATGCTTCTCCTATTTTCAAATTCAAACAAAAACTATTTCCATCATTTGGTTCTACCCATACATCAAGTAAAAAATTACAAATTTTAATTAAAAAAGTCACAAGTGACCCAATTTGGTTGTACTAGCTAAAACCCAAATTACAAGTGCCAAAAATAGCTCAAAATCACATAGGCACATTATTAAAAGTGCCCTAACATTAGTAACATCATTTTTCATGACCCAAAACCACTTAAATATGAATAAAATATCATAAAAAATTCATATATTGTCACAATTAATATCAATCAATCAAATTATTTCATTTATAGGGCCCAGTTCCCTTTACAAATCTCAAAAAAGTTGTTTCTTGCACCCTTAAGCACCCTGTAAATTTTATATGATCACCAAATCTCTTTTACTTGACCAAAAAATTAAATCTGATAACTCAAAAGAAATGGCATAACTTTTATAACACTTCTAAGCAAGTTACAAGTCATGAAACATCCTTCACTTCAAAGCACATCAACATTTTCTTTCACTAGATCAACCTGCCAAAAACTCTGTTTCCAAATATTAGCTCATAAAATCATTTATACAAATATTAAATACCTCCAAATTGATTCATTATATGTATAATTCATCTCGATTCACATTCTAGGTGGTAAGAAGCATCACCCAATCTATATCATCCTTAAAATAACATAAAATTTTCATCTAAACACATGATGTCTTGAACTGCCAAAAATATTCCTTCTTAACTAATTCCCTGGATCTCCTGTCAAATGAGCTCATCATGAGAAAATAAATATATCACTGAAAATATCTCTAAATCCTATTTTCAATTCATCTTGAATGATCTCACAAATCCACCTGTATCTCAAGTTATGCTCGTCTTATTGAACCCTGCTATTTGAGATCCCAAAACTGGCCTTTGACTAGTCAACCTGTTTGGACCTCAAACCACCATGAACCTGAAATAAATTTACCTGAAACCTCCATGTAAATAATTAAAACTCTGATACATCATGAAATATCAAATTTGAATGCTTCTCCTTTGGACCATTTTGTCCTAAAACCTTCTTCTCTAGAAATTGTTATTTTTAAGTGGGGTCCACATATCACCATGACCTCAACCATAAACTTATGAAAATATTGAGGAGTCTTATAAAAAAATCATCAATTTTTATTAACCAATCAAAATTCGTTCAGAATACTTCACTTTCTGCTAACTGCTCCTAGCTAGGGTTTAACTAGGGTTTTAGACCACTTTACCTTCTTAACATTCGTTCATAAAATCCTGAATATCAAATGACCTCATTATTTTTTTGAAACCTTATAAAATCACCATAGAATATTTCCTAAAATCCAAAAGGTCCCATATAAATCACATTATTCACAACAAGCATCTGAAGTTGAACTTCGAGCTGGATTTTTACTTCTTCTTCATCCTATCTCACAAAATCCTTCATATCTAGAAAAATACACATCATGGGGAAACTGAAATTTTTATGAGAGAATCATGACTTTCTCCTATAACATATAAAATCAAAATAATATCAATTTCAACTCTCAAACTCTCCAATCACTAAGACTTACCTATGCTTCCATTCAAGATCCTCACCATAAAAGCTAGGGTCAACTGAAATAATGCAATAACTAAACTTGAAACTTCATAAAATTACCCAATAATAACTCATATGTCATGATAAACTTAATTTCATGATTACATGAGCTCATATAGCTCCAAACCACTTTTTCATATCTCCAATCTACTATACCTGCTCCTAATGAGCACCTGTATCCAAGTGAAGGACTTGTACTTGTAAAATGCCACTATGTTGAGTGTGCAAGAACCCTCAAATCATGTTATTCATCATGACAACATGCTTCCCAAGCATCCAAGAACCTCACACTGCCAAGATACATATCCTAGGTACCTGTATAGGCTTGCAAGAATAAGCACACCTCACTAAATCCCACTGTAGCAGTTGATACACATCTAAATCATCATGAAATCATCGTACATCATTGAATTTATCATTAATGTGGTTTTGCATCAATGAAAACACATATTAGGCCTACATTCCTACAATCTCCCCCTTTGTCATTGATGGACAAACATCTTGAACTTCTCCCCCTTTTTTCATTAATGAAAATTTAATACATATAGCTTACCTGATTCACCCATCTCAGCTTCATACCACCATTATTTGGTTAGAAACATCAACCAAAGGTCTTAAACTAGCTCAAAATCTTTGTTTTTGCACAAAATATGTTATTTTCCTTCATTTCAAGCATGTAAACTCCATGTCCCCCTTGGAATAAGCACTTCCAACATCTTAAAACCATTAGTAAAGTATGAAAAATCATAATGTCACCCTGTTAGGAGCTACAACATCATATCCAACCTTCTGGGCATGCAAAATGGCATATTTTCACCTTGTACCATGTTTTGAACTTCTTTGCAGCTCTGTAGCAGTCTAAAACTAAGTCATACACATCTTCATCATCCCAAAAATGTCATTAAAAATCATGAAAAAACTTCATACATTCACCCTTGATCAATTACCACCTTTCTTAGGCCTAGTTTTGACATTTACAATGCATATTTTCACTCTTCATACCATACCTTGGTGCTAAATCCCTAAAAAACCTTTTTAGTGCATTTAGCATCTTCTTTGACATGCTACAATATGTTATTCATACCTCATCATGATCAAAAGGGACTCCCCCTGGACTTAAAGCCATTATATCTAGCTCCCGAGCCCATATTGAAGTAACCTACCTTGCAATAAAGGCTTATAGACATCTTGACAGCTTTTTTAATATCCAAACCATTTTCTCAACTCAGACATTCTCATTTGGATAACCATATGCATTTGTGACACTTAAATAAATTGATCAAGGAAAAGAGACTCTATAACATACCTTGTTAGGCTTGTGATCTTCATCTCAACATCTAGGAGTTTTACCAAGCACTCCCCCTATCACTTAGAGCTCAACCACACCTTGATCAACAATTTTCTGTAACGCCCAAAATTAGACGCACCAAACCCACACCATAACCTCATTAATCACTTAGGAAAAAATACAGGATTTTTTTAAATACATTTATATGCGCTTGGTTTTCTTCTTTAAGCCTCCATTAAATTTATTTAATTAATCCTCTGATTAATTTTATTTATTTTTAACACTTAATTGTGTTCACCTCAAAATTTTATTAAATTTATTAAAAATCTTTTCCTAAGTTGAAATTAGTTTAATTTCATTAATTAATAATTCCCATGCCCATATCTATTTATTCAACTACAAATTTACTTCTAATTCTTTTAACCCCTTTAAAATTTATTTAAATACACAAGCACAATATTTATTTAACTAATTCATAATCACATTGCCATTTCATTATTTAATGACACATATGGATAGGTCACAACACAACCTAACCCACTAGTTAGAATACCCTAGGTGGCCCCATTAATCATTTACCCATACACTCAATTTTAAAATACCCATTCCCTTTAATTACCCACAACTTAAAAGTGTA
Source organism: Taxus chinensis (assembly GCA_019776745.2). Taxonomy (NCBI): domain Eukaryota; kingdom Viridiplantae; phylum Streptophyta; class Pinopsida; order Cupressales; family Taxaceae; genus Taxus; species Taxus chinensis. The sequence goes on from CM034155.1 coordinate 553,288,616, forward strand.
GGATAAAAAATTCACCCTTAGATTAGATCATTGGGAGCCCTTAGATCTAGGTTTGATTAAAAAAGCCCTAATTTCTCCTTATGATTTCTCTTTTATTCTTTTGCTTTCTATAATCCTATCATTTCCACATTTGGATTTGCAAGTTGGAGGAGGAGGAGGCCATAGAACTTGAGGAGAAAGCCATGGATATTTTTGTTCAAGATCTACAATAAGGGAGAAATTTCTTCTCATGAAAATCCGTTCTTTTTTTTTTCCTAGGATTTGCCATGTTTAGTTTATCATCATTTTTTTAAAGGAAATATTACTACCAGATTTACTGCTTATGGGTATTCATTTACCCTCATTATTATTATGGAAAATCAATTGATTTGAGCATACACATCTATATGTGTATATTTTTATTTTTTATTTTTAAAATAAATTTGTTTGAATAAAATATGTGAGTATAAATGAAAATAATACATATACATTGCCATTTAATTATTTAATGACACATATGGATAGGTCACAACACAACCTAACCCACTAGTTAGAATACCCTAGGTGACCCCATTAATCAAATACCCATACACTCAATTTTAAAATACCCATTCCCATTAATTACCCACAACTTAAAAGTGTAGGGTAAAATCTCCACCCTTAGATTAGATCATTAGGAGCCCTTATATCTAGGTTTGATTAAAAAGCCCTAATTTCTCCTTATGATTTCTCTTTTATTCTTTTGTTTTCTCTAATCCTCTCATTTTCACATTTGGATTTGCAAGTTGGAGGAGCAAGATGCCATTGAGCTTGAGGAGAAATCCATGGAGATTTTTGTTCAAGATCTAAAATAAGGGAGAATTTCTTCTCATGGAAATCCATTCTTTTATTTATTTTGCATTCTTTTTTTTCCTAGGGTTTTCCATGTTTAGTTTATCATCATTGTTTTAAAGGAAATATTACTACCATATTTACTACTTATGGGTATTCATTTACCCTCATTATTATTATGAAAAATCAATTGATTTGTGCATACATATCTATATGTGTATATTTTTATTTTTTATTTTTAAAATAAATTTGTTTGAATAAAATACGTGACTAAAAATGAAAATAATATATATACATATACATATACATATATATTTAAAAATGTGTATTTATATGCAGTCATGGAATGACCCTAAAAGGTCTGCATAGAGAAAGTTGGGGTTCGGCCACTTACGGCTATGTATGCATGTTTTATATGGGGAAGGGTAAGTAAAAAGGAGAAATTAAGAGGGTAAGTAAAAAGGAGAAATTCATTCCCCCTTTTCATTGAACAAATACATCGTGAGGGATAAATTTTTCCCCTTACATAATAGGTATGGTTTGTAGGAAGGTTTAAGAGGTATGGGACAAGTCTAACTTGTCCCACAAGCCTCTAAAAGTGGGCTCCAAACCAAAATTCGTGTTTGGGTGATGGGAATGGGTCCTCTTCCCAAAATTAAAGTCAAATCCAATATAAATTATGAAAGTAACAATGACTATCTAACCCATTCAACTCCCACATAGTCACATCCCATCTAATTAGCATTACACATATGGTTAATTAGCCTAAATAAGGGTTACACTAACAAGTACAATAAAATGAGGAAACATTACAATTTAATAAAATCACATGCAAAAATAAATCAAATAAATAAAAGAGAAAATAAATAACATTCAACCTATGGTAACATATTAGGTTCTCCCCTATGGAGACCTCCTAACTAGCTTGCTAAGAAAAACAACAACACACTCACAACACACACAAAACTACCAAGGTGACCATGTTGCAACATCCCATATTCTTCCATAGTTAGTCTCCTAGCTCCTTCTTGTTTATTGTGATATAATTTTATGCAAATAACCAAAACAATACCCCTTTGGCCTCAAGGCCATATCAATTACATTAAGAGATAAAACACATACATATCTATCAATTAACATCATCATATAAAGTAGCTAAATCATCATCAAAGTTAAACAATTCTATCAATTGTTTACAATTTATAAACATTTCGATTCTACCATTTTCACCAACATCAAAGAGATCACAAGACTAACTCGATGATCTAAACATAATCAAAATGTCAAGAATGTAAAGTGTCGGTATATAAAAAAGTAATCAAAACTAGATCATCATCAAGTACTGAAATATCTTTCTGTGTCTGCTTAGAGTCCCGACAATCCACAATATGAGTCAAAACATATCGATAATCAAAATGTCACAAAATAATAATAATGTCCATGTATCTAATCAACAATAATCAAAATCATAGTAAAAAAATGTTGAAGAGGAGTGGGCACTACATTTTCAGTCATACCCCTGTCTTAGAGCAATGTAGATGTGTCTCAGTCTTCACTTGAGAATAATGTGTTGGTACCTAGATTTAATCTCCTTCAAAGGCAAAACAATATCAAAGATTGAATGAGACATTTAGAGACAGATAAATAATTGTATGTCATTTTTTTGTAGATGGGGAAGCAATTTATCTGACCTTTTATCACTTAGGCTTTGGAGAAGTGGGTAGCACCTTTAAAAGGATGTGATCTTATCCTAACTATTTTAGGATGTGCCTTTCAACCAAGGTAAGAGGACCTATTTTTTAACCTTTGTTAGTGAAGAATGCTGGTAAATCCTTCTTTTGCACAAATTTTGTAGAGAAAATCCTTGGGAAAATATGATCAACACACCAAATCTGACTCTCGCGAGTTGTCACTTCCAGAATATGGAGATACTTTCACCACAAGGCTAAGCTTACTAAAGACATTTGGAATCTTGATCTTTTATGCATATTTTAGCAAGTGGATTTTGTTATTTTGTGGATATACAGGGGAAAAATAGGGGTAGTTCAGGGTAGGATTAGTAGTTTTTGAATGATTTTTTGATGGGAGATTAGAAAGATAAATTAATATTAGCCAGATCTTTGAGAAACTTCACAACAACTGAATAAATATCAGACATAATGCTTCAAAATAGCAAGAAAGTTTCATCATCTAGAAGGTGTGCATCAATGGAGGCCTACATCTGCACTTTTTCACACAATATTTGAGACTTTAACACAAAATCTTGAGTTAAGAGACCCAATAAAACATCAAAATCTAAGATCAATCATGCCTGAGGTACACCCAGAGGCTTACAAACAATCTTTGTCAACTAATGAAAGAAAAGTGATTTTAAATCGTTTATTTCATTCCCAGATGAAAGCTCTTCTGATAAATGAAATTGCAGATGCCACTAAAATATAACAAGGATGAAGATATGTGTGATTCATAGATATTTTTATACAATATTACAATAGGAACAAGGAAAAATACTTGGAGACATTTTGAAATAAAATAAACACAAAATTTCCAGAGATTCAACACAAATTAATTCAAAATTGATAGATTCACCCACAGGGGAATGTTTCTAGAACAATCTCAGAGTTTTTTATGGCTATACACTTGTAACCAAATCAACATGAATGAAAATCTATCACAGAAAGAGTTAACCAGGTTTCTCAGAAGATGAGATTTTCTCAAAAAAATTCTCATGAAAATGAACTCCTGACCATTTGCAAGTCTCAAACTTGCATTATATATCTTTTTTTACATCCAATCCTTCTCTCCTAAAAAAAAGATATCCTAAGAATTAAGTTTGTTACAAAATTTCATCATGATTCGCATAAAATGACGTTTAACATAAAAACGTTCAAAATTCGCAAGGTGCCTAAAAAAGGTGAATCATTGCAAAAATCTACATCATTAATTCGATAGGGGGCACATTTTTCATCCTTGGCACATTCAGACCTTTATTCCTTCATCATTCCATCTTTTCTCTTTCAAAATTTACCTCTGCAACTTTTAGATCTGGCATTTCACGTTTTTCACGAGGCTGAGCAAATATTCACTTTGAAAGCATGTTAAATTTACAAATTGAGTCTTCAAAACGATTCCATTGATCTTTGAATATCAAAATGACATGATTTAGGAAAAAATTCGATGAATATTGATGCAAAAATCACATCTCCAAACATCTTGGATCTCCAATGGCAACAAAATTGATGAAATGCACAACTACCGTTAATTTTGCCCCCTTTGAATTTGAGCCATCCTACTAGAAAGATCTAAGTGAAAACAGGCTTGGGAGCATATTTTAGCATTTTATGACCTTTGGAGAAAATGCAAAATTTTCACATTTTGCTCCGCCCTTCTGCCCTTTGAAAATAGGCGTTACACGTGGCTCAATGTGGGTCCCAGTGGAATCGCAGCTTGATTCTGTAGCTTTACCTCCTTTTTTGCAAAAACAAAATTTTTCCAAATTTTCCCCAATGACCCACACCTCCACCTTTGAATTTTCAATGCAGTCCTTAACTAACTTTTGGCGGGGCCACACTTAACTTTTACACTTTACTCCCTTTTTCACCAAAAAGTGCTCAAATCCTCAAATTCCCCTGATGCTCCCGCCTTCCCATTTTGACTTGTCAAAGTTGCCACGTGTTCCTCTCTGATTAGAGTGGAGCTTCAATTCTAATTTTAATTTAATCCTTTTGAAGTTGAAAAACTTCAAAGTAACCCAATATTCCACCTCCTATTTTGACTTTTCAAAGCCACGTGTCCTTCTGTGATTAGAGAGGAACTGCAGTTCATGTTTTAACTTTAATCCTTTTACAAAATAAAGTCAAAAAACTTCAAAGTTCTCCATCTACCCCACTTCTCCTACTTTGACTTGTAAAAGTTGCCATGTGTCCTTCCCTGATTTGCTGCAGAGTTTTGGTTCACTTTGTGACTTTAATCTTTTTACAAAATAAAGTCAAAAAACTTCAAAATAAACCAACAACCCACCATTGCATTTTTTATTCAGAAGCTGCCACATGTACACCCTCAGGGCTTAGGAAATTTTTCTCACTTTAACTCTTTTTCCAAAATTCCTTAGAGCACAAAAAATACCTACCTTCCCACAATTTCTCAACATGTGACACATGCATATTTTTGGGAAAAATAAGAAACTTACTCCGCCACTTGAATTTTAGCCAATCGGAACTTGGCAGAGCCATGGGACCAAAACAACCCTTCTACCAAAAAATCTAAAAATTCTAAGTTCAAAAAATTTTCCTACCATCCCTCGTCCAATTCGAAGAATTCATGTAGTTTTCGAATGCCGAGGAAGAAATTGACTAGTAAAATATGCCTGTCATACTATCAAAAACACAGAAATTTACCAGTCATGCCGAGAATCTGATTTTTTCACTAAGGATGGAAAAGTTTTCACATGAAACTAGGCTCCAAGTAGATTTACCATCATGTATTTGGAGATTCAAAGGCATACAAGTATAAATTAATCATTTTCAAACTTCCATGATCAGGAAAAATAGGGAAAAATGGCAGAGCCCCTCAGAGTTGAAAAATTTATGGCAAAAACAGGGAAAACTTTGGGATTTCTTCAAAATGGGGCATGAAAAATAGTTTTATAACAATTCAAGGCATACAAATGGAGATAAATGCTTCACTTCATCCATTTGAGAGGAAAAATATGTTTCAGAATACGCAGATCAAAGGGAAAAACTAGGGCAAAACGGTGCAAGATCAAAATGGGCACCAACATCAGCTCCTGCTTAGGGTTGGGCACTCCCAGCGAGTGCCACAAGAAAAAAAAGTAGACCAAGTGCCAAAAAGACCTATTGGGCAATGAAGTCAGCTTGCAGAGTAGAAAAACTATAACCAACTTCCAAAAACGAACCGAGAAACTAGCAAAAATGGCTTGTCAAGGACTAGAACAAACCCAAAACGAAAGAAATGAAAAACTTTACATTGTATAATGGTGAATATATCTTGATTCTAAGAAAGAAATCAAGGGAATGATTCAAATGCATTCAAATTTGGGTATGACCATGTCAGGTAGCTCTGATACGTTTTTAACAACTAGGTATATACTTGCTTTTCTTTTCTCTCCAAGTTGTTAGCTAACCATATTTGTTTCTTCTTACCCTTTTTGCCTAAGGCACATTTTCCAACATCCTTCGAAGCTGCATAAAATATCAAATTCCCAAGAAAATCATATTGCACAGGAGATCTGCATTCTTCAATTTCATATTCCCTTAAGTCAACATAACTCACAAAGTTATTAATATCAGCATTTGCATACAACACTTCATAAGAAGCATCATTGGGATCCTCAATGAGATATAACATCTTATTTTCACCAACTAACTTTACAAGGTTGCCCTCAATTGGAATGGTGGCATCGGACATATCCATTTGAACAATTCCACCAACACTTGTAGCCCATTTTCTAGATAGCAGCATGCCCCACTTAGTAGGACAATCAACAATGACAACATTCGTGGCTAAGTTTCTTCCTGGATAATCTATAAGTTCCACCACCAGACATTTAACAAATCCAGCCACTAGCACCTCTCTCGATTCCATGGCATTGCACTTCCTATAAGATGTTGTTACTTTAATATTAAATTCATTCATGACCTCAAGAAGCATGACATTGCATGAAGCTCTAGAATCAAACATGCAATTGTGTAGTAGCTTGTCCTTAATAATCAAAGTGGTGAAAAAAGGATCTACATTTAGTTGAGACTTAACAAGAGAAGTTCCTAAATATACCTCAGGTGGCTCCCCAAGTTCCTCCAATGCTGGTGGTTTATCTAACTCTACAATAGTATGAGGAACCTCTATATTTTTCACATTTCTTTCATGGGTAACCTTCTCTTCATTAAATCCTAAATATTCAAAAGCCCTTTTCATATGCTCAGTAATCCTGAGAAACTCAAAAATTGGAACGCTAACCTTGATTTGCCTCAAGACTTGAGCAATGTCATATGGAACACATTTAGACAAGGAAGTACTAGGATGAAGACTTACAAATTCATCAGATGGCATGGAAGTATTTTCAGTCTAAACATGGGGAGAAATGCAAATTTTATTTTGGGAAATAAGGCCTTTGTCAGGTGCATTTTTGTTAGGGATTTTCTTGGTAAGTATTGGAGTTTTTGATTTGGCTTAAAGCCCTACTCCTTTGGAAACCTTAGTCCTTGTATTATGCTCCTTTTCTTGGGCCATAACAACATTCATTAACAGCTGCCTATCCTCCTCAGGAGGGATTCCTCCATCATAATTTTCAATCATTAATTCCCTTAAGTATTCAAAATAATTATTGGGTAATTTAAAATATTGCACCATATCTATTTCTAAAGTATGAGAGGGAGGAAGAGGTAGTTCCCGGTGAATGAAATCCCAAAACACTGCAGTAGTTCTGGCACTAATCAACTCGGTTTAAGTTACTCCCTGCTGTGAAATTCCAAGGCATTGCAGCATGCATGCATCATCCTCAGTGTTATCATCATCATCAGCTTCTTCAACTTGCTGATATGGTTCACATGGCAAATGAGGCAAGAAGCACTTGTCACACCAATCAATTTTATTAGCCTCCTCCATAGCAGCAACTCTGGTAGTCAAAGGATCAGGCAACACTTTATTTTCTTGAGCTTAGGGTTGTCTATTTTCTACCCCCATGGGCCCTTCGCCTCTGTCATCAAGCCTCAAATCACCTATAGGATGATTTCTAAATCTGTCATGATTTTGTGGCTTTTTTTTTACCTTGGAAGTTTTTCCCAATTCCCTTCTCTGCCCTAGCCAATTTGTAAGATATTTCTTTGACAGCCCCTGCCAAAGTTTTAACAGCTTCCTCAAGGTCCACAACCTTGCTTGCTTGAGGGTTTTCTCTGGGTTAATCAGTTTTACACCCTCCCTCTTAGGATGTTTTCCAATTGCTTTTATGTTTTTCTCAATTTGAAGAGCCATGGTAAAGGGCTGCCTTAAATTGCTAGGGTTTTTATCCCTCAAATTAGTATACAACTTTCTTATCAAATGCATTAACATATTTTATCAGACAAGACTCATCACAAGGCATTAAGGTGACAGGAAATATCCTCAAGGTTTTGTTGAATCTTGTGTTGAAGTCATGAACATATTCATTAGGGTTCTTATTAATATTTTTCAAATTCTCAGAGAAGAAACCTAGGGTTTGTTTTATTTCCATACTGCATTCTAAAATCATTTTTCATTTCTATCCAAGAATCAATAGAGTTGTCTGGAAAATATTTATACTAGTCCCAGGCATCTTCTTCTAAAGTATGAATAAATAATTTGATATATACATCTTCAAATTCTATTTCAAAATCCTCCATCATGTGAACAAAAATTTTTAGGTGCTGATCACTAGAGATAGCATTATTGCCTTGAAATTTGGGCAATCTATTCCTAACATCTTGAGGGAGAACATTTGGATAACCATCCATTCCTCCAAAGTTTATAGGACCAAAATTTTAAGAGATAAATTGAATATCGAATGAAATGGTGCCAATGATGGGAGATATAGTGGTAGGAAGTACTGATACAGACAGCGTAGGAATCCAATGTGAAGTAGTGGCATTGTGAGGTGGATTTGATGATGTGGTGATTAAAGAATGAGGTGGAGGGTACGGATGAATAATGAGCTTAGGATATGGATGAATGGTGATGTTAGAAGTGGGTGGATGAGATAAGTGAATTGAAAAAAAAAGCATGGTTATGTGGAATTGGTGAAAGAGACCACTCATGAGAGGGAGAGCCAAAGTCAATGACACCCTTCTTTTCTAATTTTTTCAACTTGTCATGAAGGGTGCAAAAATCATTGTCATGATGGCCATTTATGTGATGGAAATTACAATGTGGAAAATCGCACTGAGATTACAAATGATAAGGAGGAGGATGTTGGTTAGAGGGTAAGTGAATTAAATGCTAATTATCAAGTAAATAACACAACACATCACGACATTTGGCAGCATGCAAAAATGTAGTGGCTCTTGAGTACGAGATGAAGAAGAGTTAGGTGGAGACTGATGTGGTTGAACGGATAGAGTAAGCTTATGCAGTGTGGGAGATGGAACATGCTTGCTAGGTGGAGGAGATAGAGACCATGGAGGATGCTTGAAAAGTGGAAGAGGTGTAGTAGTAGAATAATTAGAAGAGGGTTCTATAACATGTGCACCAATCAAATCATGTTCTAAATCAATGATGTTATAACATAGAAATGTGAACGATTCACATGTTTCATATTGTAATCTCTTTTAATGTAGGAATCAAGACACGACAATAGTTAAATTGCTTTTATAAATCAACATGCTGAAAAAGTAACTGATGCATACAAGAATTGAAACACAAGATGTAATCGAGAATAATTTCTTTCTTTCCTTCACAAAAACTTGGTAAATGATAATGCATAACTCTAGGGCCATTGTTTTGTATAAAGCATATAAGAAAAACATCTTCCATGTCACAAAATGTACTAATAAATTCAAAAGGCAAATGGGTATGTCACTGAACAAAATCATCAACAATACTATGACAAAAAGATTTGAGTAATAATCAATCATTAAAATAAGAATCTATAGCCAAACGATAATGCTTAAGATGAAAGTAAGGATTTCCAGAGCCATTGAAATGTGAAAAGGTAGACATGATAAAATTCTTAGAAAAAGCTGAATTGTGGAATTTCTTTGGACTAGGATTGCCATAAAGAGATTTATTATCAATAGAAGCACAATAGTATTTATATTCAAGAGTGAGAGATTGAACTTGAGATTGTAATTGACCAACAAAATGCATGAGTGATAAAATTTCATGTCAAGGAATCGTAGAAGATGTGAGAGGCACATTGAGAGGTTGTTATTTTCCATTATGATTGATCATGGGAACATGAGAAGAAGTAGTGGAAGATGAAGGTGCTATGGGCACACCAAATGCAAATGTAGAATAAATAGAAGGAGGTGTACTGGTAGGACTAGAAGAAACAACATGAGTAGGACTTAGAGGATTTAGACACTAAATCACACACTTTGAGTAAATTTCTAGGTCCTGATCACTTACCACTATTCATATGACTCCTAAGCAAGAAAATTAATAATTGATCACTGTCTTTGGCATATTTTATTTCTTTCTAGTTTTATTCTTGTTCTTACACACTGTCTTGCCCAATTTGACTTTCGACACTTCATTTTTTCTAAGTCTGGAAACCAACACCCAGCCAGGATGCCAACGTCAAGCGCCCCCGACCTATTTATATCTTGCTCACATCTTTTGGGTCTTTTCTGCTGTTAGGAATCTTTATTTCTTATGGATTGTCCTATTATTGGTTAATTACAAAATTTAAACAATAGAATCATATAAATACAAAGCTATGTGACCATTACGAAGGAACAAACACTAAGCATTATCTATCACCACCTAAGGTTGCATCCAAGAGCATTACAAGATCATTAAAGAATCCATTTAGCTCCACACAAGGTACAACGGACTATTATTTCTGCATACATGAATAAGATGGTGAGTTCATTTTACCATGTGCACATGTATCTACATTTTCTACATCTAGTAATTTCTCGCTATTCAAGTGTGTCTGGCAATAGAGACATTTAGGGCATAATTACACACACACACACACACACACACACACACACACACACACACACACACACACACACACACACACACACACACACACAAATATACATGGATTCTAAAATGTTGTACAATTCCCAAATCATAAGTTCACTCATTTGAGAGACTGCTAGGATCATTCTGACTGCCCATTTACATCTTTTTATTTTTAGGATTTAATGTATTTTGGGGTTTTGCAAGTGCTCTTTCTTCTTGTAGGTTTCAGGAGAACAATAACGAATTATAGTGGAATACAAGCGAATAAATGTGACAACCAATGAACATCTTGTGACCTTATGAAAATTTAGTTTCTAAGGTTTTGAGAAGACACATACGTCCAGATGAGGTCTATATCACCCCAAGCAGCCCTGGCCCTATCCAGGTGCCCCAATTCAGACAGATCTTGCAGTCACACAATTTTATTAGCTTGGGTGCGACACTTCCCTCCTCTTGTTCATCAATTCTTCATCTTGGCACAGACTAGGATTATTTACAAATCAGCTAAGTATTATATCTTGTAACTAGGGATTCATAATTTCTAGCTTGCTTTCTTAGGTCAAATTTGTATTTTATTGCATATTTATATCTACATTGTTACATAATTAATATTTTGGCGCTTATATTTCTATGTATTTGTTGAATCCTTTCGTGAACCCGTCTCATTCGAACACTCTTTGGGTCTTCATACTTGCATTGTTCATTTGCTATCATCATGGCTATTTATATTCATGATTTCTTGCTAGCCAATCCTGAGTGTTACGCCAAAATTATTTCGCATCCTTACTAATATTGATCCGAACATAGTTTATCAAACATTTGTGGATACATTTTCACATCATCTTAATTTTCCTTCTACTATAGCCAACAATATTTATGTTTACAAAAATGATCCTCCTCTTTATATACGTATATGTATTTAAAAACATGGTATTAAAAAAATTCAGTTGAAAATGGATCTAAGCTCAACCTTGGTTCATTATCATTCATTCAGGATTTAGGCCTTTCAGTTGCTAATATTAACCCAATTTTTTTTTCTCTTTGAGCATATGATAATACTACGTGTACATTCCTCAGCATTATTGTTTTTCCTATCATTTTTGGGCCAACAACAATTATTACAGTATCATTTTTCATTTATTTTCCAGTCACATATAATTTCTTACTTGGTAGGCCATGGATTCACAAAATGCAAGCAATAACTTCTATAGTTCATCGTTGTGTCAAATTATTACATGAGGGCATTGAATATATAGTTCCTACTGATAGCACCCCATTTCATTATTGCATCCCAAATACAAAAACTGCATTACCTATTCTAATTTTTACTAGTCACCATCCGGCCCCTGATCTGAGACCCATGGACTAACCGGTCAATTTACATTCACTCGAAGGAACTATTTGTGCATTATATGTTATTCCATCCACTTCAGGATCACAACCTTCATCTACTAATGTTATGGCACCTTATCAGGGGCATGTCCAAACATAGAATATCATACCACCCCCATTGTCTCCTTATCAGTAACCTGCATCCGTGATGCCTCCTTTTGCATGCACATTTTTCATTAATAATGCTTATTGGCCACACATTCCATTTGATCCTACTTTCTCTAAAACTATTTTCAAACATGATGGATTGACTCAACTTGGATTTACACTCGATGATATCTTACCTCCACTACATTCTCAACATCTCTACTATACATATGTTTGCAATACTGATGCTTATGTCCTACGAGTATTTCATTTATGTTTCTTTTTTGCACACAATCTATGCATTGCACCACTTACTCTTGGACAATCATGGATCAATTATATTGGTCACACATTAGATCCTAATCATATCGACATTTCATTCCCCATGTTTTCATTTACAATGATTCAGTTCTCAAATATTCACAAAACATCACTCGTTAGTATGCACATGGAATTCCACCAACACCTTTCACCAACAAAGAATATGCAATGGGCATGTACAATCTGCACCAGAATGGCTTGTTACATGATCAACCACACACTATTGTTTATCAGGTCTCTGATGCATCTCCATTTTATTTTTATGATGCTAATGATGATATCTTTGATGATGTTACGTGATCACATTTATGATCATACACTTGGGGGAGTCATGCGTATTCTCCCCCCTTTTAGTATTATCAATTTTCTTGCATTTCTACTTGTTCACTCTGTACCTTACATCTAGTCTTTCACACACCTCTTGGACATCTGGATACATTGATATTGTCATTACCCTATGACGCGTTCTAGTTCCATGATTCATACTCAACTGCTAAGGGTATTAATCTCAAATGAACCTCATCATACTCACCCACAATCTTCGCTCTATCAATCATATCTTTCTAGCACACACAATTCAAACCATTTCCTGATGACACACTCTCTTTCTATGGTTAATTATTGACTACTAAGGGGTATTTTATAAATGAACCTCATATCATACATACTCATTCACATTCACTCAGGGGGGCACGGAGATCCTATCACATCTACTCTTCATTCCAATCCATCTCACTGACATCATACTACATATCGTGGTTGTACATTATTCTTGTTTACTTATACTCGCATGATACATCTTGCTTACTGTGTTAGCTACATACATTGTATGTCATTATATTTTTTATATACACATGTGCATTCACTTGTCTTCTAGTTTTGATAACATACTTTACACATATCGTTACATGTAACATGGATTCTTTGCATTGTACCTCTTACCATTCCCACAGTGGCTCCTCGGGCTATCCACTTTTGTACACAATATAGGTGTTATTTTTTCATTTCATACTATTTTATATTATTACTGGCACATTATTATATCAGATTAAACATGTTTTGACATAATTTCTATCTTTCTAACATATTAATAGGTACTTCATGTGCAACACTTGTCTTGCATGAAATCTTTGCTACCATGGTTGTTTGATATCTTGATTGTAATTGTTTGTTATTATATGCCATTGTTTACGAGCTTTTCCCTTTGTCTTTTGTGCCTAATGTATGATTTTTTTTGCTTCGGCCTCATTTTTTTTGTGACATTGTGAGTAATGTCCCATGTATGAAACCCACTTTTCATAGTCTATTTTTTCTACACTACTGTGATATCTTACATTTTGTCTTCTAAATGCGTGTTTGAATTAATAACACTTGTTTTCACTCACTTTTCTTGCATTTACCTTGATTTTTACTAAGTACATTCACTCCCGCTACAAGGAATTAGTCATAATTTAGTGGTCGGTCCTATTTTGGGTCACATTCTCTTTATGATGTCCCATACACCATAAATTAGGGGGACATCATCGGGTGAATTGGTCACCCCATACAACAGTTCACAGTTACAGTTCAATACTGGTACATGATAGTCTTCATTCAAAACAACAGCCCAAAATTTGACTTGGTTCTTTAACACAACACAGAAACTAGCTCCAAACAATAGATAGTATAACAAGGGGTCCCCTAACCCTTTGTGGGTACCTATAACCATGGAGCAGTTACACAATTTTTCTGAGTTTGACACAGTTCACATTAGTTTTCACAGTGGATTTTACAGGACAGACATATTCCTTCAACACTATGCATGGATGTATTACACATTTTATATTTTCATGTTGGATCAAACTAGATTGGATCTACACACACCATCTAAAGTGGTGTTTATACTTCGGGAAGTAGTCAAAGGCTGGAAAATAAAACTAGACATAATCCCCCTAAACTTCTTCCACACTTAGCGTGAGATCGCCTTAAAACCTCATACTTAGCGTAACTGGCGTAAGATCACCCAAAAAAAAATGTTCTTGACGTTAGATCTCCCAAAATAATCATTCTTCTAAATTTTTTTTCATCATTTCTACACTTTTCACTCATCATGGATCATGTGCACATGTTCCTTTTTGCATTTGACACATTTTTTACTTGTTTTGATCAGATTTTTCATAGACAAGACATTTGACTACTCGTTTTCTCTTCTCTTTTGTAGGTTCGTCCTTATGGCAAGTATAAATCACATCATCAAGCATAAAGAAACATAGAAAATAGGTACAAACATGTTACACTCATACAATTTCACTAGGGTCATCATCATTTTTCACTTCCTCTTGTCTAGCTTCCATGCTTCACTTTTTGTCACTCCACACTTTTCCTTTTCTCTCTTGGCATGTCTTTCACCATCAATCTACATGATTATCAGGTATGCATCTCTTATTTACTTTATATTATCGAGCATTCACTCAACAACATAAAGTGGGGAAAAAATTAGACACTAAATCACACACTTTATGTACATTTCTAGGTGTTGATCACATACCACTTTTCATATGTTTCCTAAGAAAGATAAGTACTAATTGATCACTTTATTTGGCCTCTTTTCTTTATTTCTAGTTTTCTTCTTTGTCTTACACACCTTCTTACCCAATATAAATTTGAAACTTTAGTTTTTATGAGTCTGGACACAATCACCTAGCCAGGACGCCAATTTCAAGCACCTATGTCCACTATGGGTGTCCCAACCTATTTGTATTTTTCTCGCATGTTTTGGGTCCTTTCTATTTTTTGGGACTCTTTATTTCTTATGGGTTGGAATTTTAGTGGTTAATTAAAGAATTCAAATAAGGGAATCATATAAATACAAATCTATGTGACCATTATCAACGACTAAGCACTAAGCATTATCTATCACCACCTAAGGTTGCATCCAAGAGCATTACAAGAGCATTCAAGAATCCATCCAACTCCACACAAGGGATAAGGGAATATTTTATTTGCATACAAACAAGGAGAGGAACTTCATTTTTCCATGCACACATCTATCTATATTTTCTACATCTAGCTATTGCTCACTATTTAAGCATGTCTAGCACAAGAACCACCTAAGGCACGATTCTATACACACACACGCGAAACTACATGGAGTTTGAAATGCAATGCAACACCCAAATCATAATTTCACTCAGTCAGGTGACCTTCAAGGACAGTCTGAATCCCCACTTGCATATTTTTCTTTTTATTATTTGATATGTTTTGGGGTTTTGCATGTGATCTTTCTTCTTACAGTTTTTAGGCGAACAACAGCGAAGTACAGTGGCATACATGTGACTTAAGCCGACAACCAGTGAATATCTTGTGACGTTGAAAAATTAATTTTATGAGGTTTTGAGAATTCACATGTGCTCACAGGAGGTCTATAATGCCCCAGGAACCCTTGACCTTATCTAGGTGCCCTATTCTAGATAGATCATGTGGTTGCATAATTTTCTGAGCTCAGGTGTGACACTTCACTCCTCCTTTTCATCAGTTCTTCATCTCGGAATAGTTCAAGATTAATTTTGAATCAACTAAGTATTTTACCCATTCATTTTCAACTATGGTATCATATTTTATAGCTTACTTGCTTGGGTCAAATCTTATTGAATATTTATATCTTTGTTGTTACATAATTAAGATTTTATCACTTATATATATATATATATATATATATATATATATGTTAAATCAGAGGATTAGAATAACATGGAACATCGATAAGAGCATTAGAAGAAAAAATAAAGGTGTGGTAGAATCGTAATGAACGATAACTACTGAAGAAGAAGAAAGAGGTAGAATAAGAGGAGAAGAATATGGAATATCGAATGAAATGGTAGGAATAAAATTGGAAGAAAATATGGGAGAGGATTTAATAGAAGAAGGATAATCATCATGAATGATATTGGAAACAACCTCAGAAGTAGAAGAAAGTGGAGTGCAAAATCCACATTCAACAACCTTAAGAGAAGTAACATCCTCACTAACATGGTCATGATCAAAAATGTAATCAGTATCATTATTAGGAAAATTTTCACATGTAGGTATTTCATCAAGAAGATTATTAACATAATATGTATCTATGCAATCATTAGAAACATTTGTAAAAATAGAAGAAACATGAGATAAAGTTTTACATTCATCTTGACTATCATTAGAAACATGATCATGCACATGTACATTTGCATCATTGGAAGCAACATTATTTTTATCTAAAATAGCACAATCAAGACCAAACATATAATTAACAATAACATCATCAAGGTATACAAGAGAAATGGAAGAAGGTATAATAACCTTGCAGATTATATAAAAGCATGGATTGCATCTAGAAAATTTTGTCTTTTGAAATAATTCCTGAAGTAGAGTTGTCAAAAATAGTAGGAACTTTGAGTTCATTAACATAGAGAATTCTTTGAACATTGTCGTCAAATTGAATATTGCGATAAAGAGTGCTAAGTTCAGCCTCACTAGCATCATCATAGATAGGGTTGATACTTTCATGATGCATATCTTACATAGGAAAGGAATATCTATTGTTAACCGCGAGGGAATTACAGATCCTAGGGAAAGGGGTTCTAAAAGAGGGGTTTACCAAAATGATTTATTAAAATCTAAATATTAAATCTGATTTTAGAGTCACTACAACAATATACAATGAAATACAAACACTAAGAAATTTAATATTACAACTGTATCAAAAAGTGAAGGAGATAAAGTAATTAAATGGTTTGTTCTTATCCTAAAATATAACCAAGCTGGAGAAATTAATGACTAGGCTATGAAGGTTGTCAAAATTTCTCTCTGTGAATTTTGAAAGTTGTGGACAGATCAAGACATGGGTGCCTAAGACACCCAAAACCTCTCCTAGACGCTGGATATTGTAGAAATGCTCGCAACCTTATTTTTCCTGTGTCGCTGGGGTTTCAAATTTGTTCACCTTTGATCACCTGTGTGTCACAATTGAATCACCAGTGTACCTATAATTTGAGGAAAAAACCCTAGCTACATTCACAATATTAAGAACACATCAAATTAGAATAAAAAATGCAAAATATGAGAAGTCATACAGACCTCGGTGGTCATCTGAAGGATGAGATTATGACCAAGTGTAATGCCCCACCTCGAGACATGGAAAACCATAAAAAAAAGGTAGTTAAAATTTGGGTAATTTTTTTTTGAAAAAATAAATACTAATGCTATGCTTAACTGATTCTTGTTATTAATTATTTTATTTTAATTTGATTTACCCAATGAATTAACTACTTGTCTAATTCAGCTTTAATTATTTATTTCACTAAATGTTTGCTAGGGTTACATAGAAAGTCTACACACCCTTTTAATTTAATTAGTTTCCCCCTTTTATTAATTTATCCCGACACACCCTTCTTTTATTTTATATTCCTAATACCACAAACATCCCATAACATAAAGTTGTGTAGGATTTAATGTGGACCCTGGATAATTCTAATCTTGGCCTTTGATTTCAAACTGCCCTAAATTTTCCCTAATCCATCCTTATCTTTTCTTTCCCTTTCCTTTCTCTTCCATTTGTTTTCATTTTGTTTCTTTCTTATGCAAGTTGAGGAGCT
Organism: Taxus chinensis; assembly: GCA_019776745.2. Lineage (NCBI taxonomy): Eukaryota > Viridiplantae > Streptophyta > Pinopsida > Cupressales > Taxaceae > Taxus > Taxus chinensis. Next base: position 553,306,501 of record CM034155.1, read on the forward strand.
ATGGAAGCAAAGGATTCATTGTTGCTCAAACGACTTCTTTATTTTTTATTTTTTATTTTTTTTGTATGACCTATACCAGATATATTCTCTAGTTGGTATATTTGAATACCCATTTTTGTGTTTGAAGAAGGTAAATCTGCCTGTAGGTATATATATACATATATATATATACATATATATATATATATATATATAATATGAAACCCAATTTGGAAGAACTCAGGGAAGTAAATCACAGATGGTTTTAATGGCGGAGGACTATGTAATATCTATGGGGTTTTGAAGTGGGGTTCATGTTGGAAGGGAGGGTGAAGGGTCCACATGGAGGTGTGTGTGCAGGGGTTTGCAAAAAGGGGGGGGTGGAAATCTGCATGAAGGAGGTTGGGTGTTGGGGATGTGGAGGGGTGCATGGGGGAAGGAAGCGGTGGATGGTGTTGGGTGGGAATGTCACAATTTGCGGGAGGGCTCGGCCCCTCCCACATCCTTTTGTTTTTTGTTTTAAACAAATAAATCTTCACCGCATTTTTTAATTATGACCTCTCTTTTTTTATTTATATTTATTAACATAATATATAGATATATAGATAATAATATAATATAATGAAAAATATATATTATTTTTTGATAAGGTAGAAAGGGTTTGAGGGGGCACTACCCCTTACACCCACACTGCTCTAAGAGAAGATATTACATAACTACCACATACAAAACACAAAAAATGTAATATAACAGTTCATGATATAAGATCTCGCTAGAGCCAAAGTATCAAAACTAACAGCAACAAAAAACAAAGAGAAACTAACGGAAGTGAGATGAAAGTAACAGCAAGAAACCAAAAACAGTTAAAAAAAACACCCCTAGATCATTCTGTAGGTTTTTCAAAGCCCCTCCCAGCACCACTTATCCCATTCCCTTTCGCCAAAGCATCAAATATTAACCAACAAGGATCCCAGGTTCAAGGCCATCAAGGGGTCACCTTTCTCTTCCTTCCCTTCCTTGGCTATCCACAACATAATAGGCATTGGTGAGCTACCCCGGGCATCTGAAGGTGCTTGGCAAAGAGTCAGTTTGCACCATAAAAAAACTCCATTCCATGTAGGTTATGGAGAATATCCCAAACATGATCCAAATATTTTGGTTATGAAACCAAAGTTGGCCTTTAAAACCTCAATCTCTCCGCCTGGCCATTGCTGACCACTTCCTCCACCCCGCGCTTTCATCGTGTTGACAGTCATTAAATAAACAATTGAAACCAAGATCCTTAGTGAAGCCCACATGTCACCCTTGAGTTCCTCAATATCTGCCACATCCTTGCCAAATGGTTTTTTCCCCCTTTTACCGGTCCCACGTGTCCCAAAGCCTCAAACTATTGTTCTAGCTGAGCATTGATAGGGGTCACGACTTCCTATTTACTAGACTCACCCTTGGTGTTCGACGTAGTACAAGGGACCTTCTTCAATTTCAAATCCTTAAGATTCTGGGCCGTCACCACCAACATCAACCTCATCCTGGTCATCATCAAGTCCCCATCCTTGAGAGTCGGAATCAATCACTCAATCCTCCTTCTCGATTCGAACTAGTGTCATCCACATAAGCTTTCAAATATGAAGTAAGGGAGCTAGTTTTATCTATGTCCAAGTAGCTATTTTCACAAGGGAAAGGATAAATCCTTGATGGAGAGGGACAAAGATTCTTTTTGTTTTGAACTACGAAATAGAGGCACACAGGGAATGAAACAGAAAGTAGGGAAAACTAAAATCATGGCTCCACCTAAAATGATTAAGCATAGGGAGGTGGTAAGCGTAAATATATTTGTGACGTCCCTCTAGAGTTAAAAATTGAATAAGGGTGAGAGCCACCTCATCATAGGGATTAGGTAAAGACATTCGAAGGTAACCAACAAAATGGGAAGTGAGATTCTCATTACCTTTGAGAAAAAGATTCAGTTATTCAGAGGCTTCCTTCTTAGGTTTGTAGACCTCCCTCCTGACAATAGGAATGCCCATCAATTTGGCCACATATTCCACTGAGATATCCATACTAATCACCTTCATTTCAACAACTGCTCCTTTTTTGGACACTTTTCAAGTGCTCACAAAATCTTTGCTAAGATTTTCATAATGCCCTTCAAAAAATTTCAGAAAGGGTTTAAAACCCTTGCTATCAAATAGAGCCATTGCTTTATGCATGACCCCTTCAAGGTCAACAGGTTCAGTTCTGACAAGATCACCTCCCATTTTGACGGACAACAAAAACCCCTTCACGAAGATACCTAAAATCCAGAAAACTAGAAGATTACTTGCCTACCAAGAAGTTAAAATTCTACAGTCTCGAGAGGCAATAAGAGCTCTCCAAGAACATGAGCAGATTTCCTTCCCGATATTCTCATTATTGAAAGATAAATGCTCATTCATCTGACGGCATAATACCATGATGAAATTGACTCCCCATGAAAGGACCTTATACGTGTTCATTGATGTCTTTTAATAAGTGTACCCGCACATTGGGGTCGATAATTTCCACCCCCTTCATAAGTGTCAACTCAAAACCATTAACCCCCATATTAGAAAATAAGTCTGCCACAACATTAGCCCTCCCTATAAACATGTTTAAGGTGATAAAATTAAAATAATGGACACTTCCTTGATACTATTAATAGATTTATGGTTGGAAATAGAGATGGAACCTTTCCCATTATGTTGTTAATTATGTTCAGGGAGTCTCCTTCCAGCTCCAGATTGACAAAATTATGTTGAAGATCTATAGACAGTCCCCAAAGACCCCAACGGCCTCAACAATGTTATTAGTTTGATTTCCCAAGTTGTGATGGTACCCCAGAATAATCTTCCTTCAGAATCATGAAAAACCCCGCCACAGCCAGCACGACCAGGGTTTCCTTGGACGCCCCATCAAAGTTCAGTTTTCAAACACTCCTTGATAGGTTTCAGCCAACCTTTGAGTCTCAGGTAATAACAAGGGGGCTAAAGGTAGTGGTCCCAAACCCCACTTTAAAGAAAATATGGATCATTCTGAAAAAAAGACTTTTTTTGGGAGTTCAGATTAGATAAATTAGCCAAAATATAATAATATATTAAGTAATATATACTATGTGTGCATATATTATAGTCAAATTCTATAATATAACTATATTATATATATTTTTAGTATATTTATGTTATACACTATATAAAAAAAAACCAAGTTGTAAATAATAGATTTTATTTGTACGTATACAAATATATACCGGGTTTATTTGATTATAAAAAAACATCACAAAATGATCCATTTCTCTTTTTATTGTATTTTTAGAATATGAAATCTTCAATATTTAGCTTTAGCTTTGATTATAAATCTATTTGTATGTGGTTTCTAATATAAATTGCCAAAATGTTTTGCAAGGTAAAGGAGCAGAAAAAGAGACTGTTTTGCACAAATCATGAGTATCTTCCAAACTTTACAATGTAAGTTCTTTGTCAAGTAAATATAAGACAACCATGCATCATACACTTGCCTATCCACAAATCAAAAGAACTTTTTCTTAAGAACAACAAATAGATTTATGAAGTTATAAATAAATTACTTGAATCCCAAGAAATAAGGAAAGAATTCACCGTATATATATATATATATATATATATATATATATATAATATATATATATATATATATATATATTAAACAACTCCTTATTGCAAACAAATTTATTTTCAATCACAATAGGTAATTTTAATATTTTCCATATTAAACAAGAACGAGAATGCACTTTCTTCCAAGAATCTCAACAGTTTCTTTTTTACGCTTCTATTGGGAAATCATGCTCACAAAGTATGTAACTTTCTATTCAAGGAGAGATCCTTAAAATTACAAACAAACAAGCTCTTTGGTAAAGAAATAACTACTACATTAAAGAATGCTTCAATTTCAACAAAGGAATACTAGTTGCCATTCCACATTTTAAACTACAACACACCACACACACCCACACACCACACACCACACACACACACACACACACACAAACATTTTAAAATACAACAAGACTCTCACTCTCATGGAGAGTAGTAAGATTTACACATTCCATACAACCTTCAACTGTATATAAGAGAGGGATAACAAAACTTTTGAAATTGACACATGATTCCACAAACTATACATACATCCCAAATGGAAAGCTTGCAAAGGAGCTCACATCCATATATTACAATGTTCATGTGCTCATCAAGAAGAAAAATGTTTTACAAAAGTGAGAGAGTCATAACAAAACAATTCCTCCAAGGATGCTCCAACAAAACATCAAGCTTTAGGCTCTAACTTGTCCTCCACATAGTCTCGAAACTCAAAGAGAACATAGCTTTTTTTACCACCCAACCTATAAGGATCATTACATACATTTTCCCAAAGGTTGTAAGAACATGCTGCCTCCAAAAACAAGCCCCCTGGGAGAGGAGAGCTAGCTTTCCCATGTGAAAGATGAGGAAATAAAAACAAACACATTCACATACAATACAAATTCATACTTAAAGAAACACACATTTACCGAACAAAAGAAAGAGGATAAAATCATATCATCATCCTTAAAATGGAAGATTAGATGAGACATCCAAGAGTGACAAAGAGTGTGCTCCAACCATAGGATGCACACTTACAAGATTCTTCACAAACCTCCTTATCCCTCCAAGACAACAATCCATCCTTATTGCTCCACCCATTTTCCTAAGATCCTCCTTGGGAGGATTTTCAATTGGGTTTTCTCTACAAGGATGGGGAAGGGAGTTCAAACCATATGAACCACCTTCCTCACCCAAACCATATTAGGGGAGAACAAGAAACACACATTGCTTTTCCATCACCCATGAGATTAGAGGGAAAATTCCCAACCTCCCTCTTCCCCAATAAAAGTCTAAACATCTAGCAAGCCTATGATGGATGGAGAAAATAATAATTACATACCCAATCAAGTATACAACACAACACAAGCACAAATTTCAACCATAAGAAATTTAATATCTAAACAGACAAGATAACATAGAGTGAGATCAAAGAGCCTACCTCCACAAACTCCTCAAAACTTTAGCTTTCCCAATCCCTTCCAAGCAATCTCTAACTCAAAAATCCTCCAAGCACCAAGAAAAAGCAAAAAAAAAGTCATCTTTCTCCCCCGTGAGGGAGTATTGAAGAAAAGAAAGAAATTTCCTCACAATGATGGGGTGACATGTGTCACCCCTCTCTTCCCTCCAAATCCAATATTCCTAAAATAAAATGGAGAAAATATAAACTCACTTTAAAACACCCTTCTCCCAAATTGCCCAAAAACAAAATAAGGACAAGTTGTGCACTTTTAACACACACACATTCCAATCCATCTTACATGGATTTTGACAAAAGAGAGGCTAAAATGGGAGGAAAAATCCCTCTATGCCTTTGAAAATTAAGCCCCCTACCTACTAGGTAGGGTCCAAGGGCTTATTTTCATGCTAAGTGAACCCCAAAACTAAAAGGGTCACTTAAAATGCCAATAAATAGCCCAATTTCGGGTTTGAAACATTTGGGCACTAAGTGTAGATGATGTGAGGCCCACTCACAGGGTGTTCTCATGTGACCCAAACCTCCCTTAATTAACACACACTTACACTAATGCAAAACTTAATGCAAGTGGGGACCTTTTAAGTCCCCCATCCTACTAGTTACTTACTAAAATACCCAACCTAATCAAAATTAATTTTAAAAGACAGTACAACATTACAAATAAGGGTCACTCCTAGGTGCCCACAAGACTACAGCAAACATTACTAGGCCCTCATTATCATAACACTGGTTATAGACTTAGGCCCCGTGGGCCATTTGTGCCCACATTTGCATAGCCCCCTGAACCCATGTTCGCCTGTGTCCTTACCACCACAACACTCAATGCACCCATTAAACTATATGTCCCTAATACAAGTGTAAATTACGACTCAGTAAATGATCAAAGTCTAAACATGCCAGCTATGTATCACATACATCCACAAGGATCGTAATTAGAAAAAACGCATAATTCACACCAAATTCACATGGGTTAGCCATCGCATTTCATCATATAAACGACATTTACCATGCCTACATGTGTCTCATCAATAATCAATAAACTATCCAATCAAGATGTGCAACTAACTATCGTAACTATCATATATCAATTATAGGCCGCAAATAACATAACAATAGTCAATATCCACCCATCTCATGAAATGTGCCACCATACTAATCAAAGATATTTTGGCACTATGCACCCAATCACCATACAATGGTCCATGAATATCAACTGACCTAACATAATGTCAAAAATATTCCAAATCCATGTCAATCATACAATGAGGTATAGAGTAGAATATAATTGTATGGCTAAACATTTAGGCACTACACTAATCGTTGCCTACATCTCACTCCATGTATTTATATATCCTTGTGTTGTAATATAGTGCTCCTATGTTTCCCCCCTCACCCAATGATGCCAAGATAGTGGGATAAGCTAGATTAATGCAGATGTTTTGGATGTATTCAACACTTCCCTTTCTTGCATGTATGCAAGTAATCAGCCCCAAACGTTATGCCTTTATAGTATGTACCAAATCATTTGCCCTTAAAATTTCCTTCCCCTATATAATGGTAATGTATGTTGTGTTTATGAGGGATCTCTTGCTTGAATATCAAAATAGTGACACCACATGTTACTAGGACCGCGTCAGTATAGAAGTATGAAAACTGAAAATGCCAACTAGAAATTTCAAAAATGTGAGCAAAACAAAGGAGACATGAGTTCCTAGGTTTTGACTCGAGTGTCTAGGCGGCTAGTATCCAACCCTGGCAGCTTGGGTTTCGCTCCAAGATAAATGACTCAACAACTGGATTACTGGAAATGCCTTCTCCAGCTCTAGAGTTCAAAATGTTATCATGGAAAGCATGGTTAGACAAAAAAAAACTGACAGGTTTTATAATTAATACAAAATAGCATGGTACTAGACAAATCCTTTTTACGTCAGCAATGAAAGGGACATGTGCGAAAGATGTAGCCTTTGAACATATTTATGAAATATTTGAACCTGTCTGAATGAATACGCTTCTGAGGATGTCATTTTTACATGAAAACAAAAGTAGTATCAGCAATCACCATCATTTTTTTTGCTTCATGGGGTGCGTGAACAAGTGCTTATTGGGCTTTCCATAGATGCGGCAATGTACAACCTGTTCTCGGTATGTGCACTGTACATTTACATAGTTGTGGCATTTCACATATGGTTCAAAAACACTGCGTTAGACAAGATTTGCCACACCAGTGACGCTACTTTATTTGCATTGTACAACTGGCCAGTTGTTTTTGTCTTACTGTTCTTTCTGTGATGACTTCTTTCAAAAAGCTGCGCTGTTTCAAACTTAAGGTATTGCAAGGCCAAACAATAGTGGCTACACCAATGCGATACTTGTCTTTAATTATAAAGTCGGTGGCTTTATTTTTTTGTCTTACCATGCTTTTGTTCAATGGCTTTTTTGAAAGTAGAGCATTGAAACGGCATTTGCAGTGTGCAGTTTTAGTATTGATTTTGTCTATTCTGTTTCTGAGCAGCAGTGGTATGCACACTACAATTTGTGCAGCATCATTGTTGCAGGAGACGATGGCCAGTTCTTTGTTTTTTTGTTGTTCTTTATGTTTTAGTTGGAGTTTTTGAGCAAGGTTTGTTTCTTAGATGTTTGTCTGTGTGGAACTTTCACACTGTTAATTAATACAATTAACTAGTAAAAATAAAAGATAAAGAGGACTGAAAAGAAAGTGGTAGGCACTTGTAGTGTGCCCATAATAGGGTTGCAAAGATTGCAGTATACATAGTGCAGGTGCTCTGAAAAAGAATAAACAAAATGCAATAGTAGAACTGAATATGGAACATGCCTTTGCCACGACTCTAGGCTGAAGAAGGTATTAATCGAAAGATACAGTAATTGACATGTAGCAAGAGATGTGCCTTGGAACAGAGCTTTGACCATGGCTGTCAATAAACAAAATTCAGGAGAAATAACAGTTTGTTATGTGTGTTTATCTTTTAGTTTGAGTGGTTATTGTATTGATTGACACGTGAAAGTTTGACGCAAGGAAACAGTCAAGGAGACAAATTTTGCTCGGCGACAATAACTACCCCAAGTAAAAGATAACAATAGTTCCTGAAAATTTCAAGTTCGTAGTAATCTATTCCCAGAACTATAATAAGTGCAAATCTGTTGTTTGCTGTCACCTATGGAAGTTCCCCAGTTGATAAAATTTGCTGCAGAGATTTCACACTTAAGTTGTTCCAATGCTTACAAGAGCAATTTTGTGGCGCGTACGACACTCAATCCTACATTTCCGTATTCTTATCATCATAAAATTCAGGCACATATTAAATTTGATTTAAAAGCAAGGGAATGAAATGGTAAACCCTGAGGTCCCGCCATGGTTGTTCCATATTTCTTGTACACTTGTGTACTAAACTCTGTGACTTTTGTTCCTATCAACTTCCAAGTATGGTCTCATTTCTTGTCAATGTAAGTAATTTTTTTTACAACTTACTGGCATGGAGTTTAAAGAGATTGAGTTCCTAGGAAAATATACATTTGTTTTGAATCGATTTTACTTGAAGAATTTCAAGGCCTTTTCAGCATATGCATTTCATGCATGTCTTGCAATTACTATAGTCTATGACAACACACTTAGTATGTATAGAATATTTTTTTCAGAAACCAAACAAAAGGATTACAAAAATGATATCAATATTAAACCCCATAGTTGTAACATATTCAATTATTTTAAACTCTCAATTTTATGATTTTGAATGTTGCATATATATTGATTTAAACAGAAACAACATATGTTGCTAGAGTATTCATGGTTGGTAGCGTGACAAGGCATAGTTACTGTGACTGGTTACATAATCTGTTTCAAAGTGAGGCAGTGAATAGGCCATAGTAGACATAGAACAAATTTCTAAGATATAGCAAACAGCTGTAGGCGGTTATAGTAAAAATAGGTGACAAGAATTAATGTCTTGATATAAAAAGAAGAAAGTCAGAGATATTAGATGCTTGTATCCAAATCTTGTGAAAAACATGGTATGCTACAGTGAAGTAATAGTTGGGATATGTAAGCAAAATGGCAGCAAAGTAAAGAGTAATGAAAATAGACAAAAGAGTTTATATTAATTGTCTGATAGTATTTTAATTACAAAAATGCTAAATGAAAAGCAAAGCCTATAATATGTAACAAGTAGACTACGCAACTGTTTGTTGGTATTGTCAAAAGCATAGACAGTAATAGTCGCTTGTTGCCAGTTAGATGCGGAGCCTGTTATCAAATTTGTTTGTGTATGTGAGTGGCTTGCAAAAATGTTCCAGAAATCTGAAAGAAGAAAACGAGTATGTTAGACTGGAAACAAAGAATTAAACTAATGTGTAATTCATAGAAATGGAAAATGCAGATACTTACCAAAGATAAGAGGAAGCTATGTTTCTTTGATTGTGGATATTGAGTTGTCAACTGTCAAAGTGAATGTACCTTTGATTTGGAATTGACGGAGAAGAAATACAGTCTTTGAGATGTCTTGTTGATATTCTTCATATGTGTTTGACAAAGGAGAGGGAAGGCTTTTTGCTAGTAATGGCTCTCGCAATGTGCAGTGCAAGGAGTCATCTATTGTTTGCAAGGAGACAATGGAGAAAATGCTTATATTTATATGGTTTTGATGTATTGCAAGTTGCACAAAGTGAGATTTGTTTCAGGTCATTTGGATCAGGTTCTGTGAGACGGTCACATTCTACACAGAATGCTTGGAAAGGAGGAAGGTATATGTTCTTTGTGCGAAGTATACCTGCAATCTGTACAAGGAAGATGAAGTTGAGATAATTGATAGATTTGAATTTTTCAATGGAAGATAATTTAAAAAGAGAAACTGCAGTGTACTTGCCTCTGTGTTTGTGTTATGAGAGACTATAAAAATGTTTTTGTAGATTCATCATTTAATGGGTCAATTGAAGGATGAGTGGCCTGCACGTACAATACGCGAACCCTGTATTCCTTGTCTGATAAAGTTTTTGAAGAGCAATAGTGGTATGTTGCCTGCTGCAATGGCATCTCTTATTGTATGACACAATGGAACATGAAAGTTTCCCAAATGTACCTGCAATGACAAAGCATGGTGCGTAGTTAAAATTGAGGGAATAATGCAGTGCAATGTATCTAAAAATGAAAGAAGGGAGTGTGAAAATACTGTTGCTTTTCCCATTTTCAGTGTCAGAGTCTTTAACCGTAGAGGGTGAAAAGGTCAGTTGATGTGGTGGATTCCCTGTTAACAATTGCGGGGCAAATGACCCAACGAGGAATGCTGGCATTGAATGTTAGAAGCTCTCTTTTGTCAAATGTGTCAGGTGTTAAGTTTCATGTTTTGCAAATTGTGGGTATGTTTCCATGGTGGTTGTGCATTTGCGGACAAAAAAAATTGGCATCTCCTCGTTCTACTTTGTTTTCTCTTGGACGGTGAAACCAGTAACACGTAGTGGTAGACCGCTTCCAGCGACCATAGGGATGCAAATTTGTGCACGTAAGGTGTTTCTCATGTTCAAATGATTTTCATTTGACCATTTTTGTCAACTAAATCAGCATGGAGGATTCGGGCTTTTGAGGGGATGTATGGTTGCATTCTAGGACCATAACAACGAGTATGTCACCTTCAAATACAGTTGCAACTTTGCCTGCACAAATGCAAGTATGGAGGATGCTGCTGTGTTGCTGGTTTTTGGACGATTTCATGGAGTTAGGATGCTTTTAGTTGAAAGAATAAGTTTGTTGATAATAAATGAATAATGAAAGAAAGTAAAAAACATAGGAAAATACTGTTTAGAGATTCTTCGCAAAATATCATTTGCATCAATGTCCTTGTTCTTGGAAGGTGTTTCCGAGTCTTTTGTGTGTAACTATCTGCAAAATTATTCAAATAGTGTAAATAGTTTTGTAGAGTGCAAACAAAAAAATTGAAAGAAAAGAATTGAAGAAACTAGATATTTTTGTTGTTGATTCAATACAACAGTGTGTAGTGCACTTACAATTGGCAGGATGTTGTGTTTTTGAAAGAGAAAAAATGCTGGGGTGGTCAGTCCAATAAGCAAACTTTCGAAGGTATTTACAGTTTCAAGATTGTGTTACCATATATGGTCGATGCATGTTTTTAGTAAGAACCACTTTGAATGTTGTATATGGAAACTGAAAACTGTTTTTTGCAATAAATGTTAAAAAACATTTTGTTCTATTTTGTTTTGCATGTCGATGTTAAGGTCTCCAAAAATGTAGGTGAATGCTTAAATCAGGATTGGAAGACGGATTGTCGAGAACAATGAAAATGTTTTCCAGATTGTGCATTTGCGGCACCGTAGACATTGACAATAGATATGCACTGGTGTGTGCAGTAAGTAATCTTTTTCAGTAGTGACTCTACATGTGCGTCGTGAAGAAAGAAATGGTTTTTTCTATAAAAGGTATATTGTTTGCCAATAAACATTGCTAGACCATGACATGCTATGCAATAAGCATTGGTATCCATCTAGGTAGTCATTGCAATGGGGGACCGCAATGTGAGTTTCTGTAAATAGAGAATCTGAGATTGCATTAATTCAATGGTCATGTAAAATGGCCTCTCTTATGAGCCATGAAGACTTTGGGTATTTAGCGAAGCATCATAATAGATGAAGAAATATCAGTTTGGGACAATTCATGCTGGAATATTCCATTTAGCTTCATTTCGGTAGTCGGTTCCATCTTTGTGCTGATGGTCTGTTTGATGCTGAATTTTTTTTTTCGTAAGGGGGGACAGCCAGTAAAGACTGGAAATGGTCTGACTCGCGATAGAGAGTATATGCCAATCCATGGGATGACACCGCCAAGGGGCTGAAGCAAGTCGTTCAAGTGTGAGGCCTGCACTCTGTGGTTGTGTTGATGAACAAAAGTGGTACAGGGAATTTACTTTCTTATTGTGACTAGTGTCTTCAATGATTGTTCTATGCAAGGGGTCTAGCACTCAAACAATAGGAGTCCAATTTAGTTCTGTTGCGATTGTTGTCAATTGCGGATGTTTTGATCTTTGTTGTTTTCCATAAAGGATCATTGAATTTTATCCATACTACATCAAAGCCATTGTTGATTGTATATGTTTTGAAACTCCGTAAGAACCATTGACCAATCGGTCTTGGATGTCATAGTTCCTGCGAAAAGTTCAATTATCATGTGACTTTCAGTTCATATATGCTGTGGCAATTCCACTGTTTTAGAGTAGCTTTCCATTTGTTCTAGTGTCGTATCTTGGTCATCAATAGAGTCAATGACAATTTTGCAGCAGCCTGGAGCAAGTGCAAGCTTTTTTTTCATTGTGTTGGAGAAATCTATTTTTTGTAGACAAGGAATGGAAGTGTTGGATCAACTGGGATGGCCGAATACAAGTATGGTTGAGGAACTGCAAAGGCCAGAGTCTAAATGTTATCCAATGTGAATTTTGTTCAGGACAGAGACAAAGGACGCATTCTTTCTAACGCATTGTTTAGTCAATTCATATATTTTGACATGTTGTATTCTAGAAGTCATAGGCAATTCAATTCTCTGGAAATTTTGGGGTATTTTAAACACAAGACAGTCATTGACTGGTTGTGCTTGGTAGAAGTCTCGCAAAAGATCATGTCAATCCCTCCAAACCACGTTGTGGCATGCATTTTATTTGACGCAGTCGCTGGTCCTGTGAAGTATAGAAGTTGCCTCCAACCAAAGATATTTCATCTATAGAGCAAGTTGTAATTTGTTGGTATGTTTGCCAAGCAATCCCAATCGTTCCATTGCATAGCGGGCGTTAGTTCAGATCGACTTGAAAGGCAGAGCGAAAGCAAAATGGAGCATGTTATTCGCTGATTGTAGTAGCTTCCGGTTGAATGCCAAGATCAAGCCTTTGATTCAGACGGGGTCACTATGCATGGAGCTATCGTAAATACGAGCCAAAGTTTCAAATATCAAATTTTGCAACAAATGTTTTACCGTTCCAGCACCTCCTGCTGAGAAAAAGGTAGGTAGAATTTATGGGCTTTATTTTCTATTAAGCAGATGTCTTTCAAAAATGGTTTGTTGTTTCTATTGAGAAGTTGCATTTGTTTCAAAATATGTTCTATTCTTGGATGGTTAGGGTATTTTTCTAGTTGAAATTTGTCTCTCCCCCCCCCCCCCCTTTTTTCCCCCCCCTCCCTTGCAAATGTCGTAATGTTGATGTCGATTGTGAAAAAGGTAAAATCATGTGTATGTCATAGTCTTCAAAGGGGGGCGGGTTATGTGTAGTTATGTTGTCATTTTCTCAGAGGATTCAAGAGACAATTGCACATCGTGAATTGAGTGTCCATGTCACCCCATTTGCTGTTAGTAGTGTAGCGGTATTTGGATTCAATTGGAATGCGATAGTGTGTTTGTAAAATGCATATGCATCTTTCCAAGTTGGTAAATTGTTTTTTAGGCTGTGTTTCATTTTCTGCTAAAAGGGATGTAGAAAAGCCCAAGCTTTTCATGGCAATAGTTGTCCACATCAAGATATTTGCTCATAGTTGACAGATCTGATGATGAGTGGCTTGGTTCGAGGTTTTTTATTTTTGCTACCATTGTGAATGGAAACAAAGTCAGCTAAGCAAATGGAATGCAAAGAATTGAGGTCATTGTAGGTAGTGGTATATGATAGAGCGGCACATGATGTTTGTTGATTCATCTGGTTCTTACTGAAGTACAGTTGGAGGTTTTAAATGAAAGTGGCACTCTTCTGGATTTGAAAGTGTTTATGAAAAACACATTTTCGTGTGATGCATTGTTTAAAGGGATAGAAAGAACTATGTGGACTGCTTGTTGTGCAGACATTTGGTGGGTATTTAGAATTGCATTTCCTAGGCTTCGTATCATTTGAATAGCATCTAGGTGCATCTTTTGGTGCTCAGCACGAATTCTGGCAATGCTTTTGTCATTGTTCGGTCAATCTTGGTCATGTAGGAGCAGCAATATGTTTCTGCTGTATAAGCGTTCAGCTACGTAATGAAGCATCGGTATTTTCTTGCAAACCATTGGCATTTTCTTAGAGAAGCTATTATTCCATGCCTGAGCTAGGTTTTCTTTTGAGCAGACAATGTTGGTTGTTTGAGTGTTGTTTGTATTCTTGTATGTATGCATTATTTCAGTCAAGACCTAGTCATGGAGGAACATTTCATGTGTTATGCAAGTATTGTATCATTTCTCTCAGAACAAAGAAAATCGAACGTGTAATTGGAATAGCAATTCTGTCAGTTGCCTCACAGGTTCAAGTATTTTGTACAGGCCATTGGAGCTGGGAAAATGTCATCTGCACTTGGATTGTTTTTTTTCGTGCAGCTTATGTTGGTTGATGGGCATGCAATAGCAATATGTTCAGGGAACGAGGCTAGTGTCACATGTAATGTATGGTCAACGGTTATGACGTCTATAATGTGGTATGGCATCGTTTCCAAAGACTGGTGCATTTTTTTTGTCCAAATCAGCCAATGGCGATGAGGGCATTTTCCCCTATTTTGAAATTCTGTCACCCAAAAGGAAATCTTTCCTATATGCCAAAAGAAGATTTTTCCTTTGCAAAGTAATTATCTTAACGCATTAGAGTCTATGTTTATAGTAACGAGTGCAATGTAACGGATCATTTTTAACAAGGAAATTATGCATTTACAATCTTAACGTGTTGCTTTTGTAAAAGTAACATTGTTCTGAATATTGGGTGATATAAATTTATTGAGGCCTCGTTTAGTGCGCCAACAATGCTCATGCTTGAGAATTGTTGCAAAGCAAGTTAGGTGGGACCGAGTTGTAGAATCATTGCAAAAGGTTTTTTTTCTTGTTTGTTGCATGTAGTCGGGAAATGCGTATTTTTTTTTGAAATTGATGTATCCAATGTCAGAATTAAGATGTTTCTAGGTTGTGTATTTAACGTCTTTGAGAAAATAGTTGTTCGACCCTTTTAATTGCCCTTTTAATTCTAAGCCATACGAATGATTGACTTGGTCAATTAGTAGTTTTTATTGGCTTGAAAAGTATATTTTAGTGTCGATAAGAAATCTACGATCTGAGTGCATTGGACTCCCATTGTGTTATTTTTATACGCGATTGTTTTTTTGTCTGTTTCATTTCGACGTGCCCAAAAAAACAAAGTGGGGAAATTCATCTCTTCTGGAAGCTTGTCTTGAAAAAGACCCAATGGTGTTAAAACCTTGTGCAGGAGCAACATTATGATCCTTGTCTTTAAGTAGTGGATAGTGGAGATCGTGAAACCATGTAATTAGTGTTGTCATGTGCATTGTCATTATCGATTGTCATCATTCAAAGAGCTGTTTTCGGAGGAAGATAGTCATGGTTCATCATGTTAATTGTTTCAAAGTTGACTTTGTAACAGTGTTTTGATTCCCAGTCCAGGTTTAGTTTGATTTTATGCATTAAGATATTAATGTTGTTGCACAAATTGTTAAGACGCTGCCATAATGATTATTGTGCGCACGATACCTAAATCATAATATGCTTTTGTGTATCAAAGCATCGATTAAGTGCGACAAAACAACAATGTTTTGTTTCTTCTGGGTATCTTGGCAATGACTTTGTGGTATGTCAATATTTTGAACCATTATTTATTGCTCCCTTAATGTGTATTGGGGACGTTTAGGGCTTTGGCATCGTAATCTGACCAAATGTAAGTCACAAGACACTGAGTCTCCTCTTCAAGTTCAGAAAGCATTGCCACATCGGAAGCTTGGAATCAGTTCAATTCGCTGAGGAATGTCATCTTAGCAACTTGGCATTCAACCAACTCTCTTGAACATGGTCGATCAATGTATTGGACTTTGGCATTTGTTTTTGTTGATGTCCAATTGAGCATTTATGTTTTTGTAGTTGATTTGTAAAATATTGTCAGATTGTGCTGAAGGGAGTTGTTACAAATACCGCATGTATGGATTGGTTGTATCATTTGTTCGGGCATGAAAAAGGAAATGAATGTGCAGAGTGCTTGTTGTTTGTATGTTACGTATATTGTTTTTATAGCTTTCCGCAGGGACAAATTTCTGTATTGCCAAGTTGCATCTTTTTTATGTCATGCACTTTGCAGTTGGCGAAAGCGTCTTTGCTTTTTGCTCAACTGTTATCAGCAGAAGACTAATTCATCTGTTGCATTCTTAAGTGATCCTGTGACAGTAGGAGCTGTTTTGGCATTAAAAGAAATTGGCACATGAATCACCTTTCATGCAGGGAATGCTTATACATTGGATTGTTACACTTTGTTATGTGTCTGCCTTACTATATCTCTTTTTGTCAAGCGAAGTGAATTTTTTGACGTTTCTTGTTCCAGTTGTGCATAGCGGTTTGCGCATATTGTGTGCGGAAGTTTATGCTTTGATTTCTGTATGCATGCGTGATAGTTGTATATTCTGATGTATAAATGGCACCAAAGTTGGAACATAGCAAGGGTTTGTAGCAATAGTCGTAGTGGAAATGTGATCGGAAGCGAAAATCGGATGAGGATTATAGATTTTCCAAGTGTCATTACTAGAATAAATGTTACAAACGTTGGAAAGATCTGAGTCCCAC